>CM050513.1:76091-676091 GCA_027563665.1 Antrozous pallidus | reverse complement strand
AAAGAAAAACGCAATTACCATCAATTTGGAGATGCATCCCAATTTTCCAAAAACCATCATTCATAAAACAGGTATACCCAAGAGCTATTAACTTAATATTTACTGTGCAGTAAAAAAGAAAAAAGGAGAAAAAAAGAAATTCTCAACAATTACTTAGCATTAGAAACTAGTACTCTTCACAATATGGCTGTGTCCCTCAGACATGACTACAGATACAAACATGAATCTCACAAAAACACTTGAAAAAAAGTTTCATTTATCTCAGCTCACTCCTGAAGACCTAAGAAAATGTCTTTAAATGGGACAAGTAACAAAAGAAGAGGTCATAGCAAGAGATTTCCAACAAATTCTGGCAGATGGATGATTGGTAAATGCCAAAGGAAAAAGGAAAATAATAAAATCCAAAAGGTGAAGAAAGCAATACATAAACTCAATTCCATGATAGAAGAACACACACTCAGGACATTTCAAAATTCAAAGCTCCAAGCTATAAGCAAGGTAGAGATGAAGACTGTAACTAAAAACATGAGTGATTGAAAATTTGCATAAAGAGGTTAGAGCCCTAATTTTTCAGAGTTTTTAGCCAACTACAAAAATTAAAATTTACCTAGAGACTGAACATTAGAAAATAATAGTAGTCCTATCTAATAAAAGAGTAACATGCAAATTGACCATACCTCCGCTCCACTACCAATCAGGAGCAGGGGGTGTGGCCAGCAGACAGGGGGCGTGGACAGTGGACAGGAGGCAATGCCGGCGATGCCGGTGAGGTTGACGGGGGCGTGGCCGCAGTGCCGTGGAAGCAAGCACCACGCTATAAGCTCTGCCCACATGGTACTAAAGGGCTGATGAGATCCCTCCTTTCAGTTACTGTGGCTGAGTCTCGTCCTTTCGCAGTGACCTCAGGACGGTTAGGGGAATTTGATGCCATGGGATCCCCTCACGAGGCTCGCATGTTGGTTGCTCTGATAGTTAGGCTGTGACTGAGCTATGGGGTTTACCTGTCACATGGGACACGCAAATGAGCACCCGGGGCACCTTGGGTAATGAGCACCAGGTGCGAAGCAGGGCTGTGAGCCAAGTGGCAGTTTGGGTCCACGCCCCAGCCCAGTGCCTATGACAGGGAGCTGGCAGCTGGCCTCTAGAACATGTGGCTACCCTGGCGGCTGCTGCTGTGTGAGGCCCAGGGGTCTCTGCATGCCTCCCAGCCCAGCGCCCACAATGAGGCTGGCTGCTGGCATCTGGGGGTCTTGGGAGACAGGGATGTTCCCACCCTGCTCCCAACTGCTTGCGTGTGCTCTGGCCCCAAGCAGAGGTTCGGGCCCACATCCCCAGCCCAGCACCCACAATGGGGGTGGGTGGGGGAGCTGGCTGCCAGTCTCTGGAGTGTGCGGAGACCCCAGTGGCCACCACCGGGTACAGGAAGTTCACAGTCCTCTTGGTTCGTGCATAACTGAACCAGAAGCAGACATTGAGTGCGGGGAGCACCAAGAATGCTGGGAAATGTAGTTCTGGTGGCAGACGCAGGGGGCGTGGCCAGCAGCCCAGCGAGGCCTGTGGGGGCATGACTGTGCTGCAGGGTGCGCTCCCCAGGTGGGGCCCCGCGGAGGGGCAGGACGGCTGCGGGAGGCCCGCCTGGGGCTGTGGGGCACGCTGCTTTCGAAGAGGCGCTCATCTGCTGGGTTGGTGCGGGACCCCCCAGTTCTGGATGCATTTCTCTGCTCCTTCAGTTTCCCTGACCTCACGCCTTTGTCAGTGGCAGTGTCCAGTAAGGTCACCCTTTCCCCAAGCACCACGCACACTCTGCGGCTCCCCGCCACCTCGGGCCAGGATCGGAGCCGGGAGCCCTCCAACCACCGCGCCCACCAGCCAGGCGCTCCGGCTTCTGGAGATGCTGAGGAAGGCGTGCCCTCAGCGGGGCTGCAGCATCTGCAGTTTCTCAGCTCACGCCCTCTCCCAGGAGGCTGGGAGAACATATTTGGTAAAGTTCTTTAAGCCACGGCAGTCAGAGTAGTGGGACTCCACCAGGCAGGCACATAGAGGGGCTGGGGCCCTTTCCAGCCCTGGGATTAGACAGCATGCCCTGTGGTCCTGGTGCCTGTGGGTGCCTGTGGCTGCGGCCGGCCTGAGTGAAGCTGGCCCAGGTCCTGGGTGCCTATAGCTGGCCAGAGGGAGGGAACCCTGGGTCCCAGGTGTGGGGCAAGGCAGAGGCAGTTAGGAGCAATCAGGCCAGCAGGAGCTCTTAAGGGCAATCAGGCAGGCAGGCAGAGGTGGTTAGGGGCGATCATGCAGGCAGGCAGAGGGGTTAGGGGTGATCAGTCAGGCAGGCCATGAGCAGTTAGGAGCCAGTGTTCCTAGATTGCGAGAGGTATGTCCTACTGCCACCAGTCAGACATCTCTGACTGCCAACAGTCAGACATCCCCAAAGGGGTCCCTGATTGGAGAGGGTGCAGGCTGGGCTGAGGGAACCCCCCTATGTGCACAAATTTCATGCACCGGGCCACTAGTTATATAATAAATAGCTAATATGCTAATGGCCATGATACCCTCATGCTTTTAAGGACCAATCAGCAGGAGGCTGCGTGCTTCACGCTTGTGCTTGTGCTCCAAGGACAGGGCAGAAGTGGGGAGAGGCCCAGAGGATGTGGGACCAGCACAAGGCGACTTCTGGGACCAAGGGCGGGGCTTGAAGCAGCCAAAGAAGCCTGGAAAGGTTGGGTGTAGGGAGCCTGCTGGAAAAACCACAAACAAGTCCCAGCTTAAAGGGCACAGCCCTCTTAGCATAATTAAGCTTGATCTTGTGACTGCTCCCTAGATCTTTCCTAGGTAGCTAATGGGCTGTGGGAGGTGCAGCAAGTGCTGCCAAAACAAGTGAAACTTACAAGAACATTGTAAATTACCTTGTTTACCCCTGACTATAAAATAAAGGCTCAGCTTGCAGTCTGGATCTGTTCTGTGGTGATTAGTCACGCACAGAAGATCCACCTAGACCCAGCTTATCCTCTTTGTCTGTCCTTTCTTCATCCTTCACCAGCCCTCCCTCAGGCTCCCTGAACCCTTGGCTATGCTGGTATGGCACATTCAGGGGCGGGGCCAAGCGTGCTCAAGCTCTGGATGGAGAGGTTAGGGTATTAAGACAGGGCAGTGAGCAGAGTGTGCACATGATTTTGCGCTCCGGGTCACTAGTATGTTTCATTAAAAATTGTTATTATATATATAAGGACCTCTCTATATATTGGCTGTAAATCTGTGGAGTCGACCAAACACCAACAGAAAATAAATGGAGCGGGAGGGCATGTAACATTGTTGACGTGTGTACTATGTAGCTGGGCTTTTATAATGGTTGTATCTGCACTGAACATGTACAGGTTTTTCCCCATCATTATTCCCTAAACAATAGCTAACAACAGGGTGATCTGATCATAAATTTCTAACTGGGCAGGGTCATGGTGGGCAATCATACTACAGGCCCATAATCCCTTTCATGAAATGTTTTAAGCCAGTCCTATTATTTTTGTGCACCTTTAAAATACTAACCCTCAAGAAATCACATAATCTTAACTATCCTATAATCCAATCCCCAAATTGCTTCCTCCACCTTCATATAATCTTCCTTACTCTCCCTTCTTAATTTTAAATGAATAAAAGAAAGTGCAAAACTGTTATTCTCAGGAGCATCTGAGATCTAGTTCCCCGCTTATATTGTCAATTTGGCTCAAACAATCTCTTATAAAAGTTCTCTGCAAACTTGGATGTTTCTTACGTCAATAAAACTCTTCAAAATAACCTAAGGACTAAAATGATTATTGATGAACTAATTCACAGCTAACGTATTTTTTAAATAGCTATTAAAAGAGCAAATCACTGCCTGGCTAGTGTGGCTTGAGTATTGACATATGAACTACAGATCTCAGTTTTATTCTGGTCAAGGAACATGCCTGGGTTACAGGCTCCATCACTGGTAGAGGACAAGCAGGAGGCCACAAATCAATGATTCTCTCTCATCACTGATATTTCTCTCTCTCTCTCTCCATTCTTCTCTGAAATAAGTAAAAATGTTTTTTTAATCAACACATCTACCTATTACTTAGCCAATAATAACGTTTGCTTTGAAGTCCTGACTATGGAATAAACTGATTCAATTTTTTATACTTAAAAAAGTCCAGAATACCTACAGAATTACTACAAATCAACAACAAAAATAACAAGTCAATTTAAAGAAAAAGACAGGTTTAAATTTTAAACAGCACTTTATAAAAGAAAATAATGTCAATATGTACATAAAAGTGATGCTCAATTTTATTAGTCAATAGAAAAAGGCAAATTAAAACCACAAAAAAAAACAAGACCTATGAGAATGGCTAAAATAAAAAAAGACTGATAAAATGTCAACAAAGACGCTTTCCAACTAGAACTCTCAAACATTTCTTGTGTAAGTGGAAAATAGTGTTTCTTATAAAGTTAAATATGTATTTACCCCATGACCAGCAATTTCACTCCTAAGTGGTTCCAAAAAGAAGTAAAAACATAAAATCCACTGAAATACTTGTATAAGAATACTCACAATGATCTCAGTCATAATAACCCCAAACTATAATAACCCAGATATCCATCAAAAGAAAAAAAAAGTATCAATTGCCAAAACTGGTTTGGCTCAGTGGATAGAGCGTTGGCCTGTGGACTGAAAGGTCCCAGGTTCGATTCCAGGCAAGGGCATGTACCTTGGCTGCGGCCACATCCCCTGTAGGGGGCATGCAAGAGGCAGCTGATCGATGTTTTTCTTTCATCGATATTTCTTACTTTCCATCCCTCTCCTTTCCTCTCTGTAAAAAAATCAATAAAATATATTTATTTTAAAAAAGAATAAATTCATTATGGTGTATTCACAACAATGGGATATTACTCAAAAATAAACAAACAATATAAAAATCCCAGACACTAGCAATTAGAATTTTAAACTCTTGACAGGATACTCTTCTCTGAGGAAGTTGACTAGCTCAAGAGGCATTACCAAAACATAACCCATAAAATTCACCCTAGAGTAAAAGGTCACTCATATATTCAGGGTTTTCTAATCAGCTTTTTATTTAGCTCCCACTCTTTAATTGTGAGCAAAGAGCCATCAATTGTCAAGCATGTAAGGAAAGCCTCTAACATGGAAAATAAATAAAAAGTTAGCTGAACAGATACTTTGTAGAAAAAAAAAAGAAAGAAAGAAAACTTCCCCAAAACATTTAAGTTTTCTCAAGAGAATGCTGCATAAATAACACAAGAAGAGGATGCCACGGGGAAAGGAACACTGATGTGAAAATAGGAGAAAGAATACAAAAGGAAGATAGACAGATGCACAGATGTACTTACAACAGCCTGCAAGCACAAGGAAAGGAAGAATGAAAGAGGAAGAATGAACTCTTATGAGCAATGCTGTAAAGCAGCTCACAGAGCAAGCAGTTGAAGTTCAGATATGAGTAAGACAGATAGAGGGCCCAAGAAGGGTATTTCTCCCTCCCCCTCTCCCCAACCCAAAGAAAGATGAAACTGATAAATACCTACTATTGGAATCTGACAAGAATTCAACAAAATGTGAAAGCAATAATCTATTGTTAAAAATGTTACAAAAAGCTATACTTTGTGATTTTTATCAGAAGGAAATACTAAGAATTAAGATGAAATTGTGAGCAAAACTATGATAATAAAAGCGTAGTATGTTAATTAGACCAGATGTCCTTCCAGACAACCTTCCAGACAAAAGCCAGGGCTGAAAGGGAAGCCTGGGTCCTGGGTGCTGGAGGGAAGCCGGTGTTGGCAGCCAGGGAAAGGAAGGCCTGCTCTTGCACGAATTCTGTGCACTGGGCCTCTAGTACTGTAAAAAAGGGCAGTTACAAATGTAGTAAACGTTGATAGAAAGTTAAAAAAAAAAAAAAGATTAACTAAATAACAAGCAATAGTGTGACAAATGAGAAGAGTGTTCAGAATTTTAGCTTTCAGAGATCCTTGACTGATCAGAAAGATACTGGAGAATTTTGATTGACTTTATAGATTTCATTAATCTATTATGCATTGAAAGGATAAAAGTTAACCTCCAAGCACATGGAGAAAAAAAAATTAGAATAAAGCTAATCAACTGAGCAAAAGAGAAGAAAACAGAACAAAAGCAAAGCAAAGGCATGGAAAATAGAACACAAAATAAGAAAGCAGAAATAAGTTCAACTACATCAGAGTCAAAGAATTAAATAAAAATACTAAAGCACATGACAATAACATATAATTTTTGGAGAGATATACATGTAACATAAATAGAAAACCATGAACAGGATGAAGGCCCAATTTAATAGGGTGGTTTCTGTAGAAGAAAGGAGTATAGTTTATGAGGGGCATTTTAACTAAATGTAAAATTTATTTTCTTTTTTTAAATATCTTAAGCCAATGCAGCAAAATGCTAACATTTCTAGGAAGACACAGTAGCTGTTACATTTATCTATATTTTCTGAACTATTCCATAACTTTAAAATAGTTACCAGAACAATAGTCAAAGCCATGATTTCTCATTATTACATAAATATAAAGTTCTGAAATGCCTTATAATTATACAGATTTCAAAAACTTTACTTTCATTTTAGGATGGTTAAATTAGCTTACAAAATAATGACTCTACCCTAAGTTTCCCAAATACTAAAAATGTCAGTCTGTATTATAATTTAGTCACAATCAAGACCTGTTCAAATCCAAATAACTGAAATATTTTTAGAAATATCCTTAAACTACAAAATTAATATTGTCTCTGATAAAACCAACATTTTATAGGTGCTTCTAGCCTAAGTAGGCAATAGCAAGTAAAAATTCTAGATTCAGAAAGTAACTCTGATGATGACAAACTGAAACAAGACTTCACAAATAACAGAAAAAAAAGGTTGTTTAGCCCCCAAATATTTAAAATAGATTTTTTTCACCAAAGAGCACCAGAAATATTTGTTATTATAGGTCTACAGTACCTGTTAAATCCTTTGCTAAATCAGGATGGTTCATAAGACAGTGGCTAGCAAATTTTACACATTCCAGGCGTATTGGTACGTGAATATCATTAAACCTGATAAAATATAAAGGCACAGTGATTTTTAAAATTAGAGAAACACGTGTTTAATCTGCAATCAATTTATATTAATTTCTCTAATTAAAAGAATAACTTATATAGGATATTTCAAAGCAGACCCAGAGACTTTATCAAAGTTTTTGATATACCATTCTCCTATATAATAAAAGCACAATATGCTAAGTGTCTGACCAATCGGTCCACCCTTTGATCAGTTGCTATGATGCGCACTGACCCCCAGGGGGCAGACAATCCAACCAATAGGTTAGCTAGCTGCTGGGGTCTGGTCAATGGGGACGGGGCCAGTGGGTGAGACACACCCTGGAGCTGTCCCATGGTCCCTCCCCAGCCAGCCAGCCCCAATCTGCCTGATCTGACCCAAACACAGGCCAGGCCAAGGGACCCCACCTGTGCACAAATTCATGCATTGAGCCTCTAGTACGTGTATAAATGTTTTGAACCCTTATTAAACTAGGACAATTTCCTGTGATAACTATGTACTTTAAAGGGGCATGTTTAAATAAATATTTGACTCAAATACATGAATTAAAATAATTTTTTCTATAATGTGTGTACATAGTTCATAGATACATTATATAAATCTCGTACTAGGTTTAAAAAGAAGACTATTCCTCAAAGTATTCTTTCTTATATAGAGGTATTCACAAATGTGTGATAATCTTGTACTCAACTCATATTATTTTACACTAGAGGCCCAGTGCATGAAATTCATGCACAGGTATGAGGGGGACCCATCAGTCCAGCCTGCACCCTCTCCAATCCAGGACTCCTCGGGGAATGTCAAACTGTCAGTTTGTGCCTTCACTTTTAATAGTTGACAGCTCCATTGTTGTTTCTTTCCTTTCATGCTTAAACCCATTGGAATTAGTAGGAATTCAAAGTATGCATACACTTTGGGGGGACACCCTGTGTATCTCTAGTCAGCAATGAAAGGAACCAATTGAAGATTTGGAACCCCTGTCAGAGAACCTCGCTTACTCTCCGCATGTGTCCCCACTCCACTTTCCACCTTTGCGGGCACGGGAGAATCAATGTTTTCTCTCATTAACTTAAAAAGCACGTCCTGTCACCCGCTGCCCAGCAGGAGCGCACTAGGTACCAAGCAAGCGAGGTTCAGTCAGGGCACCCAAAGTGCACATTGCTCCTCTGCAGCCCCCTCCCCCCCCGACTTTCCCACCATTTCACTGAGAGGACAGAACTTCTCCTCCTCTGGATTTCTGATCTTGAACACTGACCAAAAGCACCTCAGCAAAGGCCATCCGTGACCACCAGGTGTGTCTGTCCCCACCTGCATTAGCCCCACACTGCCCTCTCTCTGTCATCTAACAGGCACCCATCCTCAGCACCTAGAGCACTCAGACACTCTCCAAAGGACATGAGCGTGCCAGAGGGGACATGCATACATCCTGTTGGGGAGGAAGGCATGCTGGGGTTGATGGAAGTGTGGCAGGGGCACCATGTTCCAGGACTGTGACAGTGTGCTAGGGGACATTTGCACGCCACGGGGGGGGGGGGGAGGGAGGGGAGTCGAGGTTGCGCGCACCCGAGGCCTGCAGCTGCACAGATCCACAACCCCCATGGCAAAGCCAGGAGGACAAAATTGCACAGCCACTTGTTGGCACTGATGCCGCAAGTGCTACTTCAGCTCAGCCCGCCAGCTCCACTTGGTGCCCTCACGGCTGCCACCACTGCCATGTGGGGAGCACAGGCCGCCTTCTGCCAGCCCGCCTCCCGGGCCCAGCGGCTCTCCGCGGGTGCTGCCACAGGCCTGGAGCATGCCGTCCAAGGCAACAAAGGTGGGGTGGGCATCCTGCCTCGCCCAGCCCACTGGCCTTTCTATAGGCCCAGAGTGCAGGGCCTGGCTTCGTCACCTTGGGCAGGGCTTCGAGGAGGTGGGCAGGCATCCGGCCCCACCCCTGGCTGCTCAGAGCCTGTGTGCTGCCCACAGGCTCGCCATCTTTGTCGGATTAATTTGCATACTCTCTTCTGATTGGCTGTGTAAGTTGCAGAGATAGTCAATTTACATGGTTGTCTATAATTAATATAGTTGACCCTATTATAATTGTGCTAATAAGTCCTAATAAGTCCAAATTAGTCCTATCCAGTTAGCCATTACAATTATTACATACCCATTAATATCAAAGCCAATTTTTATATGGAAATTTAATACATTAGCATCTCAAAAAATTTGGTTGATATGTCATTTAAGTATCTTTTAATTTTATACTTTCCCTTAATTTCATTTTTTTTCCTTTATAATTTGGTGAAGCAACTGCTTTTTGTTTGTGTATAGTATTTTCCCAGTTAAAATTTTGCTAATTTTATCACTGGGATGTAAATTAACAGGCTCCCTTTTCTCCTAAGTTCATATGGCTATGATCATATAAAAATGATCATATTAGGTTCATTTTTTTAGGAAGACTACTTTATATGTGGCATTGTGTTCCTCTATAAGGAAGCATATGATATCTAATTGTCTTTAAACATGGACATTGAAAGCCTAAAAAACCAGCTGGCGTTGCTCAATAGTTGAGTGTCAACCAGGAGGTCCCGGCACGCCAGGCTGGGGCTCAGTCTCCACGGGGAGCCTGCAGGAGGCAGCCGACCAATCACTGTTTCTCATCACTGCTTTATTTTTCTTTCTTTCTCCCTCTCCTTGACTCTCTGAAATCAATAAAAATGTCTTATAAAATAGACAACAAAAATATTAAAGTGAAGTGAGAATTTTCCACTTGCTATTTTCATGTCTTAATTCTGTATGATGAAAGGTTTCCAAATCTTGCATTGCCTAATACTATAACACACAAAATTTAGCATTTTCTAAAAAAATAAGAAGGCTTCAAAATAAGCAACACATTACTCATAAAAGCTTATTACAAGGGAAAAAAAGTTGTTTTATAAAAAGAAATTACAAATTCTAGCCTATGATCTCATAAAATTTCTTCTTTTGAATCCAGATACAGTTCACCATTTCTCAACAAAACATGTACCATGCAGCCATAATAAATAAAGTAAATTACCTTTAAGAAATATTCTAGCTCCCTGAAATTGGTAATAATGTGCAAGTTTTTTTGTCATTAGAAGAAAAAAATAAAGTAACAGATAATTGACATATTTAAATTAGGGTTATTCTTCCATAAAATCTATGAAGTCTGGTCAATCCAAGTCCTGATTTAAATATATACTTTGAATGTCTATATGTAAAAAATTGTATTTTTGTTTTAACACATTTAACAAAATGAATTTTAAATTGAATATTATAATTACACTTGTAAAATACTTTGCTTTACTACTCAAGAACTTTCCACTGTATTTAAAGAAAAAAAAATCTAAAATAAAACTCAAAATGACAATGGACTAATATTTGTCAGTTTAATATAACTTGTTAAATGTTTTTATTTATTTACTAGAGGCTCGGTGCATGAAATTTGTGCACGGGAGGGGGGGTGTCCCTCAGCCCAGCCTGCACCCTCTCCAATCTGGGACCCCTCGAGGGATGTCCAACTGCCCTTCCTTGCTGATCAGCCATAACTGCCCTTCCTTGCAGGCCAGTTCCTCCCAACTGTCCTCCCCTGCTGACCATGTCCACATGGGGGCAGAATCTTTGACCACATGGAGGCACACATCTTGTGTGTTGGGGTGATGGTCAATCTTCATATTACTCTTTTATTAGATAGGATAGAGGCCTGGTGCATGGGTGGGGGCCAGCTGGTTTCCCCTGAAGGGTGTCCCAGATCAAGGTGGGGGTTTCTTTGGGGCGTGGAGTAGCCTGGGCAATAAGCCTGTGGTGGTTTTCAGGCCAGCCACCCCCCGCCACCCCCAGAGACCCAAGTGAAGGCTCTGGTATCTGGGATTTATCTATTCTCTACAATTGAAACTTTGTAGCCTGAAGTGGAGGCCTAGACCATCCAGGGATGAAGAAGCTTGGCTTCTTCCATTGCCAGGGGCAACCTTAACCTCCTGCTTTCTCCAGCTCCATGACTGACACTATTTTTGTTGGGATTTATTTATCTTCTATAATTAAAACTTTGCAGCACTGAATGGAGGCTTAGGCGAGCAAGGGAAAGCAGAAAGCTTGGCTTCCTCCATTCTAGGGAAACCCAATTCTCCTTCCTGCTCTCAGTGGGTGCAGCCATCTTGGTTGGGTTTATTTTCATATTCGCTCCAGATAGCCTGGTGGGCTTGACTTGTGGGTGTAGTGGAGGTATGATCAATTTGCATATTATTCTCTTATTAGATAGGAGATGAGATAATCAGATTAAGAATTCAGCACTTAGCCAGTACTTAAAAAGGCTTATATAGTTATCCTACATAATAAAAGAGAAACATGCAAATTTGACTGTACCTTGGCTCCTGATTGGCTATGCTACCAGCCAATCAGGAGCGGGGGCAGGGCCAAGTGGCACGAGCGCGGGGCCTCGGGGGTGGAGATGAAAGGGTGGTGGTGGCGGTGAACGCCCAGCCCCTAGGCGCTGTGAGGGGCGGGGGGGGGGGGGGGGGCAGTGGCAACAGCAACAGTGGTGGCAGCAGCAGGGAGCTCCCAGTCCCCAGGCGCTGTGAGGGGAAGTGGCGGCAAGTGCCCAGCCCCCGGGGTCGGGTGGTTGCAGGCAGCCGGGACTGAGCTGAGCAGGGCAATGGCTGGGTATCCAAAGGCCTAAAGCAGGCTGGGGGTGAGCCATCAGTTGGACATCCCCTGAGGGGTCCCAGTATGTGAGAGGGGGCAGGTTGGGTTGAGTGACCACTCACCCCCAGTGCACAAATTCTGTGCACCAGGCCCTTAGTTTAATAAATAAAAATAAAAACTAAGGAGACAAATATTTATCATAATTCATTGACAATCCTGGCATTGAGACAGAAATAAAAGTGGTACCAAAAATAAAAATATTGTCCTGGCCAGTCTGCCTCAGGGGTTAGGGTGCTAGCCCACAGAAGGAAGTGTCTCAGGTTTAATTGCCAGTCAAGGAAGGGCATGTACCCCAGTTTTAGGTTCAATTTCAAGCCCCAGTTGGGGCACATGCAGGAAGCAATCAATTGATGTTGTCTCTTTCACATCAATATTTCTCTCTCCCCCCACCCCTCTTTCTCACCTCAGTCCTCCTTTCTTCCCTCCCTTCCACTCTGCCTGACAATCAATGAAATTTACATCCTCCATTGAGGATTAAATAAGTAAAGATATCCTAATACAAAGAAATAGAATAAGTCCTTAAATCCCATTTGTCTATTAATGACTTAATTACATTTTTGGGGGGAGTAACTTGAGGGAATCCTTTAAACTTGGGGGTCAATGTAGGTTTTAGCTAGGGCAACTGAAATGGGTTTAATATATTCAAGGTCAGGAATACCTTCAGAAACATAAAGAAATAAACCCTTCACATAGAAAAGAGAAATATACAAACACACTTAAAATTTTGCAACCAATTTCAGGAAGTTTGTGGGTCATTAAAAGTATATGAGGAACATAGGTTATCATTTCTTTAAAAGAAGAAGGAAGAAAGCTAGGAGGAACATATATAATCATTCATTTACTCATTCTGCGACTGTCCTTACAATATGTATCTCCGAATCATCTAACCAAATATAATTATTTTGTGGAGGGGCTATCTCTCACATTAATGAATTTTTAGTTAGTTAATTACTGCTATATAATAATACATTTTAATTCCATGATTATAACATTTTGTGAGGGAATTTTAAATGTATCATCTTTTAAAAATTACTGAGAACAAGATGAAAACAAATGGAAAATGGTACATGGGACTAAGCATGATCAGCATCCAAAAAAACCAAAACATAAAACTTCATTTTTTATGATTTCAGAGAATAAACTTAAATGTGGATGGTGTTTAAGGGGATATAAATAGATATAAACATACATAACTTTTAAACGGAAAACCAAAATCACATACCTGCCCAGGTAACACTGCCAAAGCGGTTTGTTTTGAGAAGCCAATTCCGAATCCTTTGCCCCAAACATTTTTGCTAGTAGTTTAACAACTTGCAGGCGTTCATCATTATCATTGCTCTAAAACAAAACACAAACATAGCTTTAAAAACATGAAGTAAATACATAGAATTTTCTCATTATTTCTCTTATCCAATTGCACAGAAAACCTTCCATAAACTCTAGATATAATATTATATATAAAAATGATCAATATACTTTTCACAAAATTGAATCTTCAATGCTTTAATCATTTCAAATTACATCAAAGCAGTACTTCCTACATGAAAATAGACCCGAAAGTTTGAGTGAATATTAGAGGTTCTCCCCTTACAATTTAGACTTATTTTTATTCAAAGGCAAATTCACAAACTAACTTGCACCAAACCATTAAAAACTAGTTGTGGTTTTTAAGAACAAACACTGACAAGAGACAAGCCTTCCAGTAAACAGAGATTTCCACAATTGTCCTGGTTAAGCTCTTTTTACGAATAAATATATGCTGAGGTCTCGCAGTGCGAGAGTTCATGTTCACATACCAGATTCATAACGGAGTTCAATAACATGATGAATGAAGCCTTGGACATGCAAAAATTAAAATTTGTTTTCTAACTATATTATGAGTACTCTGGGGACAAGAATTAATTTTGCTATTATTGATTTTGGTAACTCCAACAGATGAGAGTAGTTAAATATATAAGCCAGCAAATTCTAGAACTAAATATAATATATAACAATTGGAAATATTAAAAAAACATACACATACACTGATATTCAAGGTGTGAACAGTATTATAAGGTTTTTTTATTTTAAACTAATGGTTCAGCCTAGCCTTGAAAGCTCCCATTATATGACCTAACTCATCTCTACGATCTCATTATTCTTCTATATGAGTAACTTTCAACCCTGACTGTACATCAGAATGACCTCTAAGGCTATAAAAAAGCAAGACACACGTACTGTGCACGCGTATACACACACGCGCACACGGGGGGGGGGGGGGGGGGGGGAGAAAGAGAGAGAGAGAGAGAGAAACAGAAAAACAACTGATGCCTGAACCCTATGCCAGAAATTCTGATCGACTGGTTTGGTTTAATGCCTGGAGAGGAGCTTGTTTTTATCAGCTCCACAGCTGAAGATTCTACTGTGTAGCCAGGAATAATTTAAATATCCTTTATGCCGTCATCCAACTGTAATTCCCTGTATTCTATAAATTCACCCAGCACCTTCCTATCTCTACATGCTTCTGCATGATGTTTCATTTCCTTCAATTGCATGCTGTTTGTAACTTTTGTGACACATACAATATCTGGCCTTTTATTAGATCTGGATTAAATTTTCATCTGCCTTTCAGACTAGATGTTAGATTTGCTAAAAGTAGGAATGGTAATTCCTTATTTTCACATTTCTTAAGAGTATTCAATATTTTTATTAGAAAAAAATGAGACCAATAAGTAATTAAAGGTATGCCTGCCTATGCCTAATCAAACTGCTAACTACATGAAAAAAGAGCAGAAAGGCAGGTAAATCAAATAACTCATCTAAGAAATATACCAAAAATGCACCCAAGAATAAAACAAGATTTATTTATTACACTTCCAAAATAGACTGTTTATTTTGTTGTTTTAAAAAAGACAAATCAAAATTTTTAGAAACAAAAGATATAACAGAAATAACTTAAGAACTTTTCTGTGTGGTACACGGGATCCACAAAGATTATTAATTATAAACAGCTTTAATTTTCCTGTAATAATTTGAAAGAAAAAATGATTATCCCCAAATCTGCAAGTGAAACTAATAATGTCAAGTCAATGGAAACATGCTTTTAAGAGATGAAAAGCAAAGGTGCTTTTAACATAAAATAAGATAATATGCACAAAGGAAAAATATTTCACATGATGTGGATAACAGACCCTAAGCTATTTTTATAGCCCAGTCAAGAGGTTTTGAGAACTACTATAAACTTGAAAACATTAGCTTAATATATAGCTATAACCTTAAATGAGTCACAACCTAGAATTTATCTGGAAAATATTTTGAGAAAAATACCATCCTTCCAATAACTAATTAAGCAGCTACTATTTGCTAGAAATCATAACAGGTTTTCAAAATACACAAATATGCAAGGCACAAATATGTAATTTAAATAATAATTATATACTATTACTTCTGTAATCCTCAGATAAAACCATTCTAAGAGGCAAATACCTATAACTGCTGCCTTACACAATTTCAAAACTACAACTAAAAGACAAAACAGACATCATCCAGAACCACAGGAAAGCTGGCTGAGTGGAAATTCTACAACGAGAAGGAAAGATAAAAGGACACTGAGACTCGGAGGAGGTGTGGAGACGCAGAAATGCGGAGATGTACTCGGATAGGGCAGGCGGCTGAATAAGCCGCTGGTTTTCTCGAGTGGGGAGAAAAGGGTCCCCACTGTGCTGAACTCCAGTTCTGGGCAAGTCTCGGGGAACCCAGCCTCAAACAGAGGGAAACTGGACTGTGAAGAGGAAGCACACTGAGGAGGTACGGGAGCTCGCAGAGAGGGCGGGCAGCTGAGCTCGTGGCTAGCTCTCTTGTTTGGCTCGTGGAGAGGGTGAGCAGCTGCGACACGTGGCCGGCTCTCTCGTTCAGGAGAGAAACAAAACCTCCCGACTGTATTGTACTCCAGTTCCGGTTGAGATTTTGGGTAGAACGGGACTGTCTGGCAGCGGGCAAAACTCGAGGGCTGCTTGCTCTCAAAGGGGCATGCAGCCTCTTAGGGCGGGGCTGACAGGAAACCAAGGCTGACTGTTCAGCCCTGAGACTCCGCCCCATCCAAATGAGCACAGAAGCTCTCCCAGCTTAGACTCGGCTGATCCTCACAGTCAATTGGCCTGGAAGTCAACCACTCCCAGAGATACCAGCAAGAATCTAGGCTTAACTACAAGACTGTACACCCCATAAAGCGGTGCACCAAAAGTGTCCACCTCAGGTAACTGGGGAGGCTGAGCCACTGTGCCCTAGAGCACACCTACCACACAAAGCTACTCAACCAACTCAGGGAAGCAGCCAAAATGCAGAAACAAAAGAACAGGTCACATATGAAAGAAATGGAGGAAAACAAACGACTAGATATAGATTTCAAACACACGGTTATAAGGTTTTTCAAGAATTTCCTAGAAAAGGCAGATAAATTTAACGAAACCCTCGAGAATATAAAAAAGGACCAACTAGAAATTAAGCACATACTGACTGAAATAAAGAATAATATACAGAGACCCAACAGCAGACTACAGGAATGCAAGAATCAAGTCAAAGATTTGAAATACAAAGAAGCAAAAAACACCCAACTAAAAAAGGAAAAAGAAAAAAGATTCCAAAAAAATTGAAGATAGTGTGAGGAGCCTCTGGGACAATCTCAAGCATGCCAACATCTGAATTATGGGGGTGCCAGAAAGAGAGAGAGCAGGATTTTGAAAACCTATTTGAAGAAATGCTGAGTGAAAACTTCCCCCACCTGGTGAAAGAAACACACTTAAAACTCCAGGAAGCACACAGAACCCCAAACAAAAGGAATCCAAAGAGGACTACAACAAGACACATCATAATTAAAATGCCAAGAGCAAAAGACAGAGAGAGAATATTGAAAGCAGCAACAGAAAAACAGTTAATTACCTACAAAGGGAACACCCACATGATTGTCAGCTTATTTCTCAACAGAAACTATTCAGGCCAGATGGGAGTGGCAAGAAATATTCAAAGTTATGAATAGGAAGAACCTACAACCAAGTTTACTTTACCCAGCAAAGCTACCGTTTAGAATTGAAGATCAAATAAAGAGCTTCACAGATAAGAAAAAGCTAAAGGAGTTTATCATCACTAAACCAGTATTATATGAAATGCTGAAAGTTATTCTTTTAAGAAGAGGAAGAAGAAGAAAAAGGTAAAGATAAAAATAATGAACTAATACATATCTATCAAGAAGTCAATCTAAAAAGTCAAGTGAATTAAAAATCTGATGAACAGAATAAACTGGTGAATATAATAGAATCAGAGGCATAGAAAGGGTGTGGACAGACAATTCTCAGGTGGGAAAGGCATGTGGGAGGCTGGGAAAAGACTGGACAAAAATCATACACCTATGGATGAAGACCGTGGGAGGGAGGTAGGACAGAGGGGTGAGAACTAGGTGGAGGGGAGCTATGTTGGGGAAAAGGAGGAACAACTGTAATAACCTGAATAATAAAGATTTATTAAATTTAAAAATAAATTAAAAATAAAGAATTAAAATGCCACATATAATGATCTTTGCTAGTTCAGTTGACTGAAGAATATTATTTTTAGAATAATTACCTTTAGTTTGAATTCAAGCTGGGGTAAAACTGAGAGCAGCAAATGACTATCGATATTATAGAGTTCCAAAATTAAGTCAAAGACATGTTCTGACAAATCGCTGATAGATGTTTTCCCAAGCATCAGAACCTGATTAAAAAACTTTTGAAAAAAATTTTACCATTAATATAAACACCATGGAAAATAAAATAAACTTTCTAAAATCTTAAGTATCATTCAATTAAATTATCATTTCATAAAAAGTCAAAACAGGCATATGAAAACATTTTCTAACAGTAAATAGGAAACGATTACAGCAAGCATGTTAAACTTGCAGCCCCACAAGTAATATTTTTGTGGCCCAGCCAATATAACAATATGTAAGAAACGTAGGTATAAAAATTTCTTGTTATACACAATTATTAATAACGAAATACAACGTTCTCTAATGACTGATTACTAAAATCGTGTTGAATTCTCTTCTCCCTTACACGAGGGAGCACCATTCTCTCTCTACTAATTCTAGCAGTGAATATTTCAGCAGCCGATGGCCATGTCATTAGCCTTGGACTGACTGACTTGTTTGGTGTGTGCAACAGGAAATATTTGGTTTTGGAGAACAAGGAAAATAGGTTTATTTGTGTGACGCTTATAAATTTGTATAGTTATTCAGTGTCTGGTACGTTAATGTTCAAGAAAAAAATTAATTTTTATTGTAATGTTCTATTATTTTATGCTAATGACTAGAGGCCTGATGCATGGAATTCGTGCAAGAGTAGGCCTTCCTTACCCGGCTGCCGGCACCAGCTTCTTTCCAGAACCCGGGACCTGGGCTTCTCTCCCTCTGGCCAGCCACAGGTACCCAGAACCCTGGGCGGCTTTGCCAGAGCCGGCCACAGGCACCCAGGATCCCATGCAGCTTCACCCGTGCCCTGGCTTTGTCAGGAAGGACATCTGGAAGATGTCCGGTTACCTGGTCTAATTAGCATATTACCCTTTCCATAGTATATATTATTCATTTATTTCAGCCCTTTGTATTCAGCATGTCTCTACTGAAATAAACCCACGTTTCTATGGAAATTGAAAGCTTTGTTTTTTGTGACCCACATAAACTTAAACCTTATTTGGCCCATGTTAGCTTCTGAGTTTGACATGTTTGCCCTACAGGTTACATGAAAAGATAAAACACGGAATTCGCTTTATACACAATTTAAAATAGCATTATCGATAAACACCCTACTATCAAACACTTAGTCTTACTATATTTATTATATTCATTAGTCTTACTATATTTTATCCTGTATTAGTTCTTAATTCCTCTAATAGACAATTCCTTAAGGATAAGGAATGACTTCTTGCTCTACTTAACATATATAATAGGCAACAGCATAGAAGACAAAGCCTTACACCTTCACAGTAAGAGCTAATTCCATTTTTAAGATATGTAATTATATATTTACTAGAGGCCCGTTGCACAAAAATTCATGCACTCAGGGTTGGGAAGGGTCCCTCAGCCCTTCCTGAACCCTCTCACAGTCTAGGAGCCACCACTTCTTACTGCCTGCCTGCTTACTGCTCAAGGCTCGGCTCACTGCTCCTTAGTGCTGCCTCAGGGGCAGGAGAGACTCCCACCACCAACGCTGTGCTTGCCCTCCCTGCCATCCCTGAACCTGGCCTCCGGTTGAGCGGCGCCCCCTTGTTGGAGCACAGTGACCACTTGGGGTCAACTCCTGCTTTGAGTGTCCGCACCCTGGTGGTCAGTGCATGTCATAGTGACTGGACGTTCCACTATTCGGTTGATTTGAATATTAGGCTTTTATTATATAGGATAATCCAAAACCTCTTTCTAATCCTTTTTGTCACTTATACGCTCATAAACAAAATAAACAATACACAAGGTTTATAGCAAAATTTCAAATCCAATCAAAAGCACATATAAACACAAGGAAAATCAAAATTTGAACAATTTTTTTTTTCCTATAAGCAGCCAACTCTAGTTCCCACATTCAGATCAGATCACACTACTGAAAGTGGTATGACACATGGCATAATGATAAAGTTCTTAAGTATTTAAACTCTCCCAAATATGTAAAAATTAATCCAGGAAATATACCACATATTCTCAACATAACATGTCTTCTGGAAGAAGGAGTTAAGGATTCTTTACACCACTTAAGCTGCCCTAATCTTTTCTCTTTGTGACAGTTTAACACACAACTTGGTTAAAAGGCTTTCTATATGGAAAGTACAAAGTCAAGGACTTCACATTTCTATGTCTCTTCTGCTTGAGTCATTCTTAAACAAAGTTTCTTAGGTCTATAAACCTGTACAAACTACCTAGGCATGCAGGGGGAAAAAAAGAACAAGTTCTGTTTTACTATTCATTGTCAATTGGATTTAAAAACAATTTGTTTTCCCTCCTTTTTTTTTTTTTTATCAATTTTGTGGGAAAAGAACTTCATGACATCAAATATTAAATTATCATTCAGGTTGAAAATAAAGAAACTGCTGTTTCAACTCACAAATTTTCAACTGTTTAAAAAGAGTAAATCTAGTTTTTCTTAACAACAACAACAAACAATAATCCTTTCCAATATGGCCACCTTGGTGATGAAAACATCCTCTTCTATCAGTCTGGGAAAAGCTCATTAAAAAACAAACAAAAAAAAAAAAAAACACCTTTCTTAGTTTATTTCTTACAAATTCCATCAAAAATATTTATATAATCTCCTTAAGCTAAGGACCAAGTCAATCTTCTTCATGCCCTACATGAGGTCTCACAATACAGTGGAGGAAGCGAATATTGATTTGATTAAGTATTGCCTTTCAAAAAACATTTTTCACTTACAAGCGGGTAGCTAATATTCATAATGGAAATTAAATTATTTTATAACAATTGCTTCTTAATGAAAGGAGTATGTGTAAGGTCAGTAATAAGTTCTACCTTAGACTTAAACATTTAATTTTAATTATAAAAATGTTTTCACTGTTTAACAGTCTCCACCATGAAAACAAGCATTATTAACCCCAATTTACAGATGCAAAAACTGAGGCTAAGGAAGACTAAGCAATTTAATAAAAATTTACCTATATCAAAATGGACTTGATACATTTTTGCCAGTATAAGAAAATAATGGTGTGCTTTCTCCTAGAACTTCTGATTAAAATGATCTGGTGGCCGTGCCCAGTTTGGCTCAGTGGATGGAGTGTTAGCTTGCAGACTCAAGGGTCCCAGATTAGATTCTGACCAAGGATGTACTTTGGTTGTGGGCACATACCCAGTAGGGAGTGTGCAGGAGGCAGCTGATTGATGTTTCTCTCACATCCATGTTTCTAACCTATATCCAACCCTCTTCCTTCCTCCTTATAAAAAAAAAAAACAATAAAATATATTTAAAATAAAATGATCTGGTGAAAAATAATACCACCAAGTAATAATTCATAGAGGAAAGTTTCTGAATTGTCATTATGTACTTTTTAAAAAACTATGGTACATCTACACAATGGAATACTACGCTGCAGTAAAAAAGGAGTTCTTACCATTTGTAACAACATGGATGGAACTGGAGAGCATTATGCTAAGTGAAATAAGCCAGTCAGAGAAAGACAAATACCACATGATCTCACGCATTTGTGGAATATAATGAACAACATAAACTGATGAACCGGGACAGACCCAGAGGCAGAGAAGCATTGACCAGCATGCTTGGGAGGGTGGGGGAAGGAGGAGAAATCAACCAAAGGACTTGGATGCATGAATATAAGCCTAACCAATGGACATGAACACCAGGGGGGTGAGGGCATGAGTGGGGGAGAGAGTTGGGGAGATTAATAGAGGGATAAGAACATATATGTAATACCTTAATCAATAAAGAAACTGTGAAAAAAAATTTTAATATACATATTTTTTTTTAGTTTTCTGAGTCATCAAGTTAAAACTTTTATTTTAAAAAATAATCTATAACACCACATGATTTCTTAAGTCCTAGATATGTAGAAATCACTATATAAAGACCATAGTGAATGTGTTTATACATCAGAGTGAAAAAGACAAAAACAAAAAATAGAAGTGGGTTTTACTTTTAATAGTAATTTTTATTATTACCTTAGTATCTTACTTCTATTTTTGCTAATTTTCAAGTAGGAAAGTAAATAAATAATGGCCACTACATATACAAGTTCAAAAGCTTAAGAATAACTTTTAAAACTATACTAGTTCACTAGAATTCTAATAATTTTACATGTATAGGTGTAAGGCAGAAAAATAAGTCTTACCAAAAAAGAAATAAACAGCCATTCTTAACTTCTCAGCTAACCCTCAAATAAAACAAGGGATAAGAAAACAGGAGAAAGATGAGATAAAGTACTGGGAATATATGTAACTGAAAGTGTTCTTAGACCATTCTATTAATTCTGTTCCTCAGCTTTTGATAAAGATATAACAAGAAAGTATGGATGGGGGGATTCTATTTTTGCAGACAAGAACTAAGAGCAGGAATATAACATAGGGTATAAGTAATTAAGAAAATGTTTTTACATTGATTTATCTGGGGTGGCTAAAAGTCCTATTGTAGTCCTTTCATTTACCTTTTAAATTTTATTAAAATACTAGAGGCCCGGAGAACGAAAATGTATGCACTGGAGGGAGGGAGGTCCTTCAGCCCAGCCGGACCCCTCTCACAATGCAGGAGCCCTGAGGGGCGGGAGGAAACCCATCACACCTCTGCTGCTGCCACTGCTGGCAACACAAGCCTCAGCCAGCCCTAGTTACTTGAGCCTCAGGCAACCCTGGGCAGCTGGGCAGCTGCCATCTGAGGCTTACCCATGCCTTGGGCAGCCCTAGGGAGCTGGAAGACTGAGGGGTCTAGGCACTGCCATCTTTGAGGGTAGGGCAGTCAATTAGAATATTCCCTCCTTACTGGCTATGGGAAAAGCCATCTTTGAGGGCAGGGCAGTCAATTAGCATATTCCCTCCTTATTGGCTGTGGGTGCCGCCATCTTTGCAACACTGTGAGGGCCAATTAGCATATTCTATCTTTATTAGATAGGATTTTCAAGCATGCACAAATGTTGAAAGTATCCTATCTAATAAAAGAGTAATATGCAAATGTGAGTGTACCTTTGCCACGCCCACAAGCCACGCCCACAGCCATGCCCACCAGCCAATCAGGAGCAAATTATGCAAATAAACACCAACCAAGATGCCTGCAGCCAGAGAGCAGGAGGGAGGCTTGGTTTCCCTGGCAAGAGAGGAAGCCAAGATTTCTGCCTGCCATTGCCCGCCTAAGCCTCCACTCAATGTTACAAAGTTTCAATTATAAAAGATACAGAAATGGTGGCAGCCACTGAGCTGGAGAGAAGAGAGGCTTGGGTTTCCCTGACAACAGAAGAAGCCAAGCTTTCAGCCTGCTGTTGCTGGCCTAGTCCTCCACTCTAGGTTACAATGTTTCAAACAGAAATGGCTGCCGCCCCAGAGCGAGCAGAAGGCTTGGCTCCATCCAGGGTATAAAGTTTAATTGTAGACATAGATTAATTCCAGATCCCAGGGCCTCTGCTTGGGTCGCTAGGGGGCGTGGCCATCCTGCAAACCTCCACAGGCCCCTTGCCCAGGCCGCCCCTCACCCTGATCTGGGACACTCTTTAGGTCAAACCAGCTGGCCCCCACCCATGCACCAGGCCTCTATCCTATCTAATAAAAGAGTAATATGCAGACTGACCATTACTCCAACACATAAGAGGGCTGCCCCCATGTGGTCAAAGATCCTGTTCCCATGTGGACACAAGATGGCCACCACAAGATGGCCAGCAGGGGAGGACAGTGGGAGGTTCTAGGCCTGCAAGAGAGGGCAGTTGTGGGCGATCAGGCCAGCAGAGGAGGGTAGTTGGGAGGGACCAGCCCTGCAAGGGAGGGCAGTTGGGGGCGATGAAGCCTGCAGGCAAGGGCAGTTAGGGGTGACCAGGCTGGCAGAGGAGGGAAGTTGGGGGCAAACAGTCTGGCAGGGGAGCAGTTAGATATCAATTAGGCTGGCAGGGTAGTGGGTAGCGGGTGATCATGCTGGCAGGCAGAAGCGGTTAGGGGCAATCAGGGAGGCAGGCAGATGAGCAATTTGGGGCTAGCAGTCTTGGATTGTGAGAAAGATGTCTGATTGCCCTTTTAGGCCCCGGCAGTCAGACATCCCTCGAGGGGTCCCAGATTGGAGAGGGTGCAGGCTGGGCTATGGGACATCCCCCGCCCCCCATGCACAAATTTCGTGCACCAGGCCTCTAGTATTATAAGGAACATAGTAACCTAGCTCCAACTAATACTACTATTCTATCTTGAACCTTTTTTCTTTGATTATACTACCCTAGAAAAAAATATCAACATGGTCTGGTGTTATTTTCTTCTTTTTATGCCAGAAAAAGGTATCAAAGAAAGTTGTGTTTCCCTAAAAAGCATCCAAGCTTGGCAATATTAATTTAAATAAATAATCACCAGGAGGAGCTCACCTAGTGTATCTAATGGAGCATGGCAAAAGAAATGCTTAATTCTGGTCTACACACATCAAGTACCATTAATTCAATAAAGAAAAAATTCAATCCACCCAATTGAATGTACTCCCCAAGACTTACAAAACTTAAATAAATCAGCATATAGAGTTCCCTGCTAACCTTGAAGCTATTAAAATAAGTTACATAATTTGATTCTCCAGCTTCTGAAAGTTCACCCTCTAAAACAATTTATAACTCAAGTATATTTTTCCTAATCATCAGGTGCTTAGAATCATTTAAGAACACGGTCAGAAACAAAAATTGGGATTTGCCAAGGTACTGTTGTCTAAAGTATGTTACTTTTCAAAGCACATACTTTCATGATGTAGCTTATATACTGAATTAATTTTTGTGTAGTACAAGAAAAAGTTTGCAATAATTTCAGGAAAATTAAGTACATAAGTAACTATGAAAAGCATTCTTTCTCACTTTTTTTCAAAAAGAAAGATTTACATCATTTACATTTTTGATGGTAAGTGAAAGCACAAAGTAGATCAAGAAAAAGAACTGCTATACAATGTTCTAGATTTGTTCCAAAAGGAACCATTCACATAAAAATAAAATGATGGTGCAATCTAGATTTCTGCACTCAGAACTGTGGAGAGAAAAACTTACAATAAATTTCTATCAGTGAACCCATGTGTTGGAATACATTTATTCTGAAAACAAATACAAGATTGCCAATCTATAATAACAAAAGCATAATATGCTAATTAGACCAGACGTCCTTCCAGACGTAGCCTGGGCGGTGAGGAAAGCCCAGGTGGATGCCAGAGGGAAGCTGGTGCAGGCAGCGAGGGAAGGCAGGCCTATTTCTGCATGAATTTCATACATCCGGCCTCTAGTTGTAAATAAGTAGATTTGAAAGGGCTCATTTCATTGGAATTCTTCCCCTTTCTCAGAAAAGGTAGCTTTGTAGCAAAATAAGATAGCTAACTTTCACCAAATTGATTTGTACAAAAGGAAGATATGAACTAATATGAAGATCTTAAACTTGAAGGCAATTTAATTTCCAAAAAGCTGTAAACAATATCTCTGAATAATAAAAAGTTCTATATGTTTTATCTAATTACATTTAGTTTTTTTGCTAACCGAATAAAGCTGTTTTAGTTCCTAGGCCCATGGTCAGCAAACTACAACTCGCGAGCCATATGCGGCTCCTTTGGCACCTTGAGTGTGGCTCTTCCAC
Source organism: Antrozous pallidus (assembly GCA_027563665.1). Classification (NCBI taxonomy): domain Eukaryota; kingdom Metazoa; phylum Chordata; class Mammalia; order Chiroptera; family Vespertilionidae; genus Antrozous; species Antrozous pallidus. The sequence goes on along the minus strand of CM050513.1, from coordinate 651,002 downwards.
AAAATACCAATGCTTGGGCGAGTCTATTTTGAAGAAGTGGCAGTAGAAGAAGTTTAAAAAATGTGGCTCTCAAAAGAAATTTCAGTCATTGTACTGTTGATATTTGGCTCTGTTGACTAATGAGTTTGCCGACCACTGGCCTAGGCAATTTGAAAGAATAAACAAGATGACCATTAACCTAGAAAATGTTAACCAAGAATAATTTTAAATAAGGACAAGGACAAAGGAAATACATTACTTAATAATTAAAACAATACAAAATTTAAAAGTATGTACTACTTGTCAAAAATTGCTTCTAATAGTCTTTAAAATTTTGTCTAATTCTTTGGACACCTAATTAAAAGACTTACATTGGTAATATATGGTTCAATAGCTTGAGCTGTCCTCTTCAGTAAAGCCTTTGCCAAATCATATGCTTGTTTGTTCAAATTCTGAAAAACATAATAATATCTATATTATACTTCTCTAACTATGAAAAGCAAAATACTACCTGTATGCAAAAAACCACTCAAATGAATGAAAAAACTGTCTAAAATTCAGAATAAAAAAGAGAAGGCAAAGACACATTTTTCTCTTAGAACTTTGATCCACTAAATCATAATATCCCTTCCAAGCAAAGGTAAATTCATTTTCTTTATCTTGTTCATAACAATATAAACCACATAGAAAAGGTCAATACATATTTAGTAGACTCAAGAGGAGACAGTCATTCTAAATCTATATATTTTATACACAGCAGGATATAAATAAGTACATGCTATTTCACTCCAGTTTCCAAATAAAAGGGTTAAAGTAAATAAAATGGGGCAAAGGAAACTTATTGTGCTTAGCAGATATCTTGTCAAAAGCTTGCAGTCTTGAGCTCCACATAGCCTAGATAACCAAGGATCAGACCCATCAGTCAAGCTCAGTGTGTCAACAGACACTGTCTGCCATCAACATAAGCTGATAAAAACCACCTCTCCCTCCAGTCACCAATGACTAATTTCTCTGACTCAGCCCGTCTGTACCCAGATGCTTGAAATTAAGATTTATTTTGATAAATACAGCCTCATGTCATAGATGCGTGAATCTGACCCACAGGAAACCTTTCACAGAACATCCTAAGAGAATAAATTGGTTTCTAGTGTGAGAAGGGGGGGGGGGGGGGGTACGGGGCCCAGGTGTGCCCACAGGAGGTGAAACACAACATCTGGGGCAGCTAAGGGAAAGGAAACTCACTCAGCACCTCTCAGAACACAGGTGAATGCAAGTGTACAACAAGAAACATAAAGATGCCAAAACCAGTTTGGCTCAGTGGATAGAGGGTCGGCCTGTGGACTAAGGGGTCCTGGGTTCGATTCCGGTCAAGGGCATGTACCTTGGTTGTGGGCACAGAACCAGTAGGGGGTGTGCAGGAGGCAGCTGATCAATGTCTCTCTCTCATTGATGTTTCAGGCTTTCTATCCCTCTCCCTTCCTCTCTGTAAAAAAATCAATAAAATTTAAGGGAAAAAAAAGAAAACATAAAGAGTAAAGTATGAAAAGAAAAAAGGTACAGGAAAAAGTATCTTAAGAAAATGTACTTCTGAATAGATTTTGATCAAGACAAAAGATCTAAACTTATTACAGAGACCAGGTACAAATATCCTATATAATAAAGAGGTAATATGCATATTGACCATCACTCCAACACACAAGATGGCTGCCCCCATGTGGACACAAGATGGTGAGCAAGGAAGGACAGTTATGGGCAATTAGGCCTGCAAGGGGAGGGCAGTTAGGGGTGACCAGGTCAGCAAGGGAGAGAAGTTGGGAGGGACCAGGTCTACAAGGGAGGGTGGTTGGGGGTGATCAGGCTTGCAGAAAAGGGCAGTTAAGAGGTGACCAGGCCAGCAGAGGAGGGTAGTTGGGGGTGACCAGGCCTGGAGGGGAAGGCAGTTAGGGGAGACCAGGCCAACAAGGGAGAGAAGTGAGAGGCAATTGGGCCAACAAAGGAGGGTAGCTGGGGGGAGGGGGAGAAACGCACGCCTGCAGGGGAGGGCAGTTGGGGGGCAACCAGGCCTGCAGGGGAGGGCAGTTGTAGGCGACCAGGCCTGCAGAGGAGGGCAGTTAGGGGCAATCAGGCCAGCAAGGGAGGGAAGTGAGGGGTAACCAGGCTGGCAGAGGAGGGTAGTTGGGGGAGATGCAGGACTGCATGGGAGGGCAGTTGGGGCAACAAGGCCAGCAAAGGAGGGAAGTTGGGAGCAAAGAGGCCTGCAAGGGAGGGCAATTAGGAGGGGTGACCAGGCCAGCAAGAGAGGGAAGTTGGAGGCGACTAGGCCTGCAGGGGAGGAAAGTTAGGGGGGACCAGGCCAGCAAGGGAGGGAAGTTAGGGACCACTGGTCCAGCAGAGGAGGGCAGTTGGGGGTGACCAGACTTGCAGGGGAGGGCAGTTGCGGGAGATCCAGGCCTGCAGGGGAAGGAACTTGGGGGCGACCAGGCCAGCAAGGGAGGGCAGTTAGGGGTGACAGGGCCAGCAGAGGAGGGCAGTTGGGAGTGACTGAGCCTGCAGGGGAAGGCAGTTGGGAAGACCTAGGTTTGCAGGAGAGAGCAGTTGGGAACGACCAGGCCAGCAAAGGAGGAAAGTTGGGGCAATTGGACCAGCAGGAGAGGGCAGTTAGGGGTGACCAGGATGACAGGTAAGGGCAGTTAGGGGCAATCGGCCAGCAGGAGAGCAGTTTGGTGTTGATTAGGTTGGCAGGGGAGTGATTAGGGGCAATCAGGCAGGCAGGCAGACGCAGTTAAGGGCACTCAGGCAGACAGGCAAGGGGTTGGAAGCCAGCAGTCCTGGATTGTGAGAGGGATCCCAGATTGGACATGGAGCAGGCTGGGCTGAGGAACACACGAATTTCATGCACCAGGACTCTAATATGTATATATGCTGAAACTCACATTCACCATACTTTTAGATTTGTATTGTTATTTGTGTTGTATCACTTCACATTTCTAAAAGCTACTTAGTATTTTACTATATATGCTACAGCTTACTCATTCTCTTATTCATAGACATGAAATTACATGTCTTGTATATACCTCCTTGTACATACAGTACTTTTATGTAAATACTATCTTCCATTTTGTTATTTACTTGTAGAGATTTTTTATAAATCTGACACACTCAACGTGTGTCAATTACATGTGTAACATGCCATGGCCAACACTTGCCTTTCCAAGAAAGCTTTTGGTGTTTTAGAGCATACAGAACTTAAAAATCGAATGCAATAAAACGTATCAAACTTTGCTTATTTGCCTTGTGCTTTATATCTTAAGAAATTCTCTTACAATCTGTAGTGAAGATATTGTGTTATGTTTACAAATAAACTTTTAAAGACTTGTTTCTCAGATTTAAATCTTTATTCTACCTACAATTTATTTTTAGATAAGTAAGAATTTACTATTGCCCGGGCTGATGTTTCTCAATGGTTAGATCAACAACCTGCACAGTGAAGGCTTCAGACTGAATTCCCTGTCAAGAGCACATAACTTGGATTGCAGGTTCAAGACCTAGCCCCAGGGAGGGTCAAATGCAAGAGGCAACCAATCAATGTGTCTCTCTCACACTGATATCTATCTCTGGCTCCTTCTCCCTCCCCCATTCCATTTCCCTCTTCCTCTTCCTATTTCCCTCCCTTTCACCTTCTCCAAAAAAATCAATGGGAAAAATATCCTCTGGTGACAATTGACAATCAATCAATCAATCAATCAATCAATCAATCTGATTGTTATTGTCCATATAATCAATTGTTTTAAAAAACCATTCATCAAATAGTCTGTTTTCCCTTCAGTGACCTTAATACCCACATACTCAAATTTCTACATAACCAGGCAGCCATTTGAAAATTTTCCATTATTTCCTTACTAGGGCCCGGTGCATGAAATTCGTGCGGGGTGGGGGGTGGGGGGTGGGGGGGGTGGGGGTGTGTGAGGTGGGGGATGTCCCTTAGCCCAGCCTGCACCCTCTCCAATCTGGGACCCCTCGAGGGATGTCCAATTGCCTGGGCCTCAACGGGCAATTGGACATCCTTCTCACAATCCAGGACTGCTAGCCCCAAACTACTAACCTGCCTGCCCCTAACTGCTTCTGCCTGCCAGCCTGATCACCCGCTAACCACTACCCTGCCAGCCTAATTGATGTCTAACTGCTCTCCTCCCAGCCTGTTTGCCCCCAACTTCCCTCCTCTGCTGGCCTGGTCATCCCTAACTGCTCTCCCCTGCTGGCCTGATCGCCCACAACTGCCCTCCCTTTGCAGGGCCTGGAACCTCCCCACAGCTGGTTTGCCCTGAAGAGTGTCCCAGATCAGGGTGGATGTTCCCTTGGGATGAGGGGTGGCCTGGGTGAGGGACCTGTGGAAGTTTTCAGGCTGGCCACACACCCCAGCGACCCAAGCGGAGGCCCTGGGACCTGGGATTAATCTATGTCTACAATTGAAACTTTTTAGCCTGGAGTGGAGCCAAATCTTCTGCTCACTCTGGGGCGGCAGCCATTTCTGTTTGAAACTTTGTAGCCTAGAGTGGAGGCCTAGGCCAGCAATGGGAGACTGAAAGCTTATCTTCCTCCGTTGCCAGGGAAACCCAAGCCTCTGTTCTCTCCAGCTCAGTGGCTGCCGCCATTTCTGTATCTTTCATAATTGAAACTTTGTAACATTGGGTGGTGGCCTAGGCAGGCAACTGCAGGCGGAAAGCGTGGCTTCCTCTGTTGCCGGGGAAACCCAAGCCTCCCTCCTGCTGTCAGTGGTGACAGCCATCTTGATTGGCAGTTATTTGCATGACCTGCTCCTGATTGGCTGGTGGACGTGGCTTTGGCTTGTGGGTGTGGCAAAGGTACGGTCAAATCTGCATATTGCTCTTTTATTAGATAGGATATCTTTTTGTCTATTACTGCCTCCATATAACGAACCAGAAGAAAACAATATCTTAACAGTGGGTAAGATCAGTTCCTACTTTCTTATTCTTATTCAAAATCGCTTGGCTATTGTTGGTCATTTGTTAAACATGTAAATTTTAAATCAGTTTGTCAAACTACAGAATTATGCACATACACATACATAGACACTTTCAGCTTCTATTCTGACTGAATTACTTATTCATATGCAGAGCTGTAATCATTATGATGCTGGGTTTCCCATCCCATAAAGCAATAACAAATCATACAATGTATTTAAGTCTTCTATTTTTTCAGTCAACCAATGATTCTCAACATAAAGATCGGGTACTTTTTTCTTCAACTTCTAAGCAGTACAAGTCTTTGTTTAAAGCTACAAATGATTTTTTTAATACTATACCAGCAGATCTTTATATATTAATCTTCTATCTAGCAACTTTGCAAAATTTTCTCATATTGGAAACTACTTTCTTCTGCACAGGCTGTCATATCATCTGCAAATAATTTCAGTTTTGTGCCATCTTTCTAATACTTTTATCTTTTATTTGTCTGTCTTATTTTATTCTACTAACTTAAGACCTCTAGTTAGTGGTATTTAGAAATAGCATTCTTACCTTTTTTTCTGAGTGGAAGGAACATCTTTACAATGTCCCTAACTTTAAAAAGGTTTAAACATTTCACCATTAAGAATATATATATTCTGAGGAAAAAGATGGCGGCGGGTCAGAAGGACGCGTAATCATTTGTGTCCCGGGGTAGACGGGGTGAGCAGCTGAGGGTCGGGGGGGGGGGGGGGGGGGGGAGTGTTTGTTGGCCAGTCGGGGGACAGCAGGGCTTTGGGAGAAGGAGGGGGACTGCTAGATTAGCCGCCCTTAACGGAGCAGCTCCGCTGCGGCTGGGTTCTCTCCCGGAGCCTGGCTCACAGGCGGCTGTGCCATCTTAAAGGGGAAGAGCCTACAGTCGCGGTACCCACTGGGCATCTGAGACTCCCACCTCCTCCCCAACATCGGTTCCTAGTTGGTGAAGAAGCGGACTCCAAGGAAACCTGTGCTCAGCCGCAGAAAGGTCAGGTTTCTCCGGGGGTTAAGGGAGCTGGTAACACAGGGAGATTCGCGCCTGGCGAAAAAAGGGGAAAACCCGGGCTGTTGGAGCCGGCAAACGTGGAAGAGGGTCCTCGGAGCTGGTGACAGGAGCGGGGATACATAGAGGGCGACCCATTTGGACCTGAAGGAGAGGACCAGCCTGGCAGTTTTGGGAGGGAGCAGGCTGCCAAACCCAAGGGGAGAAAGGGTTTCGCGCAAACATACCAGCAGGACGTGAGTTTGCGCACCTGCGTTTGTCCTCTCTAAATCCGAATTTCTCAGCGCTGAACCAGGAAGGGGGGATCCCCTGGTCGGGGAGAACCTGGGAGACCACAGGGGCGGGCTGTTTTCTCACGCTGGGGATCAGAACAGGTCCTCACCATTAGAGAGGCAGCTCTGGGGTAGCCTATTTCCACAAATCAGTAGTAAATACCATAGACATAGCAGGATTTTAGACCAGGCTAGAGAGGACCAATAGACCCGGAGGTCAATTCAGAAACACTGCCACCTAGGGGCTGAATCATAAATCATCTCTTGTATAACACAAATTAAGGAATCAATTTTGTTCTACTACTACTTAAAATTTTTTAAGTGCCATTTTATTCCATCTTTATTCTACTCAGAGATTAGTGATATATAGTCTTTTTTCATCTACCCTTTAGTATCTCTTTAACCTACTTCAACTTCCCCCTTATGCCAGCACTCTCTTGCTAACCTTTCCTTAGTTAGTGTCTTATTCCCCTTACACTTTTTCTGGTTTAGATTTTCCTTATTCTCTCTTGTTAGCCCCTGTTAAAATTTCACCCCACTTTTATATCCAATCTCCAACCACCTGCTCCAAGTCCATAGACATTGACTGCTTCTCCGACTTCACTATCCTAAAATGTTTTTCTCTCGGTCCTGCTGATGTTGTTTATATTTTATGCATATTCGTGAGATTGGTTTGGCTATTCTTTCCTTTTAATTTGTTCTGTGGGGCGGGAGTTGGCATTGTTTTGTGTATTGGTGATGTTTACATTGTTTTTTGATAGATTTAAGCTTCTGTGTTGCCTAATCTCGATATTAGTTGTTGTATGTAATTTCTATCAGTCTCAAGGTACTACTTGCTGGCTTTTGCTGGGATTAGTGGTGGTCCTCTGGGAGGTTCCAATCCATATTTATAGTTTACTCCCTTTTCCTTTCGTTTTACTCCTCCCCCTTTTCCCAAGTTTATTTTGGCATTCCCTTTCTTTCTTTCTTTCTTTCTTTCTTTCTTTCTTTCTTTTTTCTTTCTTTATTTTGTGTGTGCGAGTGTGTTTTCTCTTACTCTCTCTTACCCCACCTATCACCTAATTTACCTTCCTCTGGCAATCACTTTTAATTTGGAGTTACCAATACTGTGAATACATTCTGCTTCTGTGCCTGATGTGCTGCACCTGGATGTGTTGTAGTCTGAGCCTTTAAATCAACACAGGAGAGTGAGAACTACATAACAAGACACATAGAGAAGAAAGACTATGAGACAAAGAAATAGCCAACCAATGAAAGAAAAACAAGCCTCACCACTCAAAGAGGTAACTGAAATGGAAGCAAACAACCTGTCAGAGAGAGAGATCAGAGAAATGGTCATAGGGTGGATGAAGAGAACAGAAGCCAATACAAGTAAGAACCATGAGGAATTGAAGAGGAATCAAGGGGAAATGAAGAGGGGCCAGGAAGAAATGAATAAGAAATATGAAGAAATGAAGAAGAATTATGAAGAAATGAAGAAGACCCAAGAAGAAATGAAAAGTGACATTGCTGAGGTAAAGAACTCCATAGAAAGTATCAGGAGTAGACTAGATGAAGCAGAGGACCGCATCAGTGAGCTGGAAGACAAGGTAGGAAAAAACACCCAAGTAAAGCAGCTTCTAGAAAAAAAAAATTAAAAAGCAGGAGGAGAGCCTAAGGGAACTTTGGGACAACATGAAACAAAACAACATACGTATAATAGGGCTTCCAGAGGGACAGGAAACTGAGCAAGGAATAGAAAACCTGTTGGAAGAAATAATGACAGAAAACTTCCCTGATATAAGAAAGAAAAAGCCCACACAAATCCAAGAAGCTCACAGAGTTCCAAGCAAATTAAACCCCAAAAGACCTACACCAAGGCATGTTATACTTAAATTGGCAAACATCAACGACAAAGTGAGAATCCTAAAAGCTGCCAGAGACAGACAGAAAGTCACCTACAAAGGAACCCCCATCAGATTAGCAAGTGATTTCTCAACAGAAACTTATCAGGCCAGAAGGGATTGGAATGAAATATACAAAGTTATGCAAAGAAAGGGTCTGAATCCTAGAATACTGTACCCAGCAAGGCTATCAATAAAAATTGAAGGTCAAATCAGGAGCTTCACAGACAAAAAAGGTCTAAGGGAATACATTACCACCAAACCAGCAATGCAAGAAATGCTAAAGGGTCTGCTGTGAAAAGCAATAGGAAGCCATGAAAGAACATAGGGGCAAAGAACAAAAATGGCTACAAATAACTATCAATAATTACTTTAAATGTAAATGGTTTAAATGCTCCAATTAAAAGACACAGGGTAATAGACTGGATAAGAAAACACGACCCATATATCTGCTGTCTATAAGAAACCCACCTCCAAAAAAAAGATGCACACAGACTGAGGGTGAAAGGATGGAAAAAGGTTCTTCAGGCAAATGGAAATGGAAAAAAAGCTGGGGTAGCAATACTTATATCCGACAAATTAGATCTCAAAGTGAAGGATATAACAAGAGATAAAGAAGGCCACTACATAATACTAAAGGGAGCAATCCAACAAGAAGAAATAACTCTGGTAAACATATATGCACCCAATATAGGAGCACCCAAATACATACTAAAACTCCTAGAGGATATCAAGGGAGAGATAGACAGCGATACTATCATAGTAGGAGACTTTAATACCCCACTATCACCATTGGACAAATCCTCTAAACAAAAAATTAGTAAAGAAACATCAATCCTCAATGAATCACTAGACCACAAGGAATTAATTGACATCTTCAGATCATTTCACTCCAAAGCCACAGAATATACATTCTTTTCAAGTGCCCATGGGTCATTCTGAAAGATACACCATGTGTTGGGTCATAGGCAAAGTGTCTCCAAATTCAAGAAGATAGAAATCATATCAAACACATTCTCAGATCACAATGGCATAAAGCTGGAAATCAACTACAATAGAAACAACCCAAAGAAATCAAACACATGGAGACTAAACAGCATGCTATTAAACTATGACTGGGTTACTAGAGAGATCAAGGAATAAATAGAAAACATCATGGAAACAAATGACAATGACAGCACAAGTATCCAAAATCTATGGGACACAATGAAAGCAGTTCTGAGAGGGAAGTTCATAGCTCTACAATCCTACTGCAAAAAACTAGAAACAGCGGCAATAAATTATCTAACCCAACAACCCAAAGAGTTAGAAAGAAAGCAACAAGAAAAGCCCAGTGTAAGCAGAAGGAAGGAAATAGTAAAGATCAGAGCAGAAATAAATGACATAGAGACCAAAGAAACAATACAGAAGATCAACGAAACCAAGAGCTGGTTCTTTGAAAGATTAAACAAGATTGATGAACCTCTAGCCAGACTCACCAAGAAGCAAAGAGAGAGGACCCTAATAAATAAAATCAGAAATGAAAGAGGTGAAATAACAACAGACCCGCATTGAAATACAAAGGATTGTTAAAAAATACTATGAACAACTCTACTCCAACAAACTGGACAATCTGGAGGAAATGGATATATTTCTGGAAAAATATAACCTCCCAAAACTCAATCAGGAAGAATCTAAACAACTCAATAGACCAATAACTATGGAAGAAATTGAAGCAGTCATCATAAAGCTTCCGGCAAACAAAAGCCCAGGGCCAGACGGCTTCACAGGGGAGTTTTACCAAACATTCAAGAAAGAACTAAAACCTATACTCCTCAGACTATTCCAGAAAATTCAAGAGGATGGAACACTTCCAAACTCCTTCTATGAATCCAGCATCACCCTAATACCAAAACCAGATAAAGACGACACAATGAAAGAGAATTACAGGCCAATATCCCTCATGAATATAGATGCCAAAAACCTCAATAAAATTCTAGCAAATCGGATCCAGCAGTACATCAGAAAGATCATACACCATGACCAAGTAGGATTTATCCCAGGAATGCAAGGATGGTACAATATCCGCAAATCAATAAATGTGATACATCACATTAACAAATTGAGAGATAAAAATCACATAGTCATATCAATTGATGCAGAAAAAGCATTTGACACAATCCAACACCCTTTCTTGATAAAAACTCTCAACAAGGTAGGAATAGAAGGATCATACCTCAACATAGTAAAAGCCATATATGAGAAACCCAGAGCAAACATCATACTCAATGGGCAAAAACTACAACCATTTCCCTTAAGAACAGGAACAAGACAGGGCTGCCCACTCTCACCACTCCTATTCAACATAGTACTGGAAGTATTAGCCATTGCAATTAGACAAGAAGAAGAAATAAAAGGCATCCAAATTGGAAAAGAAGAAGTAAAGCTATCCTTATTTGCAGATGACATGATATTGTACATAAAAAACCCGAAAGACTCCATTAAAAAGCTAATAGACTTAATAAATGAGTTCAGCAATGTAGCAGGCTACAAAATCAATGCCAAGAAATCTATGGCATTCCTATACACCAATAGTGAACTTACAGAAAGGGAGACTAAAAAAGCAATTCCATTTACCATCACACCAAAAAAATTAAGATACCTAGGAATAAACTTAACTAAGGAGGTAAAAGACCTATTCGCAGAAAACTACAGGACGCTAAAAAAAGAGATAGAGGAAGATGTAAACAGATGGAAGAACATACCATGTTCATGGATTGGGAGAATCAACATAATTAAAATGTCCATACTACCCAAAGCAATCTATAAATTTAATGCACTCCCCATTAAAATACCAATGGCATATTTCACAGACCTAGAAAGAACTCTCCAAAAATTCATCTGGAACAAAAAAAGGCCCCGAATAGCCACAGCAATCCTGAGAAAGAAGCACAAAGTCGGTGGGATTTCCATACCAGATTTCAAGCTGTATCACAAAGCTACTGTTCTCAAAACAGCCTGGTACTGGCACAAGAACAGACATATAGATCAATGGAATAGAATAGAGAATCCAGATATCAACCCAAACCACTATGCTCAATTAATATTTGACAAAGGAGGTATGAACCTAAAATGGCATCAAGATAGTCTCTTCAATAAATGGTGTTGGGAAAATTGGATAGATACATGCAAAAAAAATGAAACTAGACCACCAACTTACACCATACACAAAAATAAACTCCAAATGGATACAGGACTTAAACGTAAGACAGGAAACCATAAAAACATTAGAGGAAGCTACAGGAAATAAAATCTCAGACATATGCCTAAAGAACTTCTTTGATGATCCTGCTCCTAGGGCAATGAAAGCTAAAGACAGAATAAACAAATGGGACTATATCAAAATAAAAAGCTTTTGCACAGCTAAAGAAACCATCAACAAAACAACAAGAAAACCCACTGTATGGGAGAAAATATTTGCAAATGTTATCAGTGATAAAGGTTTAATCTCAAGCATCTACAGTCAACTCACACAACTCAATAAAAGGAAGACAAATGATCCAATAAAAAAATGGGAAACAGACCTAAATAGAACCTTTTCTAAAGAAGACAAAAGGAAGGCCCAGAGACATATGAAAACTTGCTCAAAGTCACTAATTATCCGAGAGATGCAAATCAAAACGACTATGAGGTACCATCTCACACCTGTCAGAATGGCTTACATGAACAAATCTACAAATGACAAGTGCTGGCGAGGATGCGGAGAAAAAGGAACTCTCATGCACTGCAGGTGGGATTGTAGACTGGTGCAGGGACTGTGGAGAACAGTATGGAGTCTCCTCAAAAAACTAAAAATGGAGCTCCCATTCAGCCCAGTGATCCCACTTCTAGGAATATACCCCAAGAAACTAGAAAGGCGAATTAGAAAGGATATATGTACCCCTATGTTCATAGCAGCACAATTTATCATAGCTAAGACTTGGAAACAGCCTAAGTGCCCATCAGCAGATGACTGGATTAAAAAACTGTGGTACATCTACACAATGGAATACTACGCTGCGGTAAAAAAGAAAGACCTCCTACCATTTGTAACAACATGGACGGAATTAGAAAGCATTATGCTAAGTGAAATTAGCCAGGCAGAGAAAGACAAATATCACATGATCTCACTCATTTGAGGAATATAATGAATGACATAGACTGATGAACAAGAATGGATCCAGAGACTGAGAAAAGTCCATCAAAATGTCAAACCTCAGGGTAAGTGGCAGGTGGTGGGAGTAAGGGGGAAAGTCAATATATTTGAATGCTTGAACTAAGGTAAGTGATTTGTGTTTTTAAATCCCTGACAAAGTTTATATAAAGTTATAAAAAAATTTGGCAGCTAGTTTGAGATTGAATTAACATGGCCTAGAGCATGTCATCTCTTATGGACACCAGTTCTTAGGCTAGGCCCTCCTTAACCTCCCGTGACACTACAATACCCTTACATGATATTATTCTACAATGTCCTTATAATATTTGATATTTGACAACAGCATATTATACAATTATCCCAAATAAACTTAGAAACTAATTCTTTGAATGTTGGGCAGCAACTTAAAAAAGGATAGGAAATCCCTTTCAGAAGGGATTAAGGCACTGGGAAGGCACTTGAGCATTCTATATTGGCCCCTCTGGCCCCTTTCCCAAGAGGGAACCTCTTCTTATTATCCAAATACACACAGCTGATGCGTGAACTTTCAGTTCAAGCTGTGGCTGAAGTCTCTGGGCAGTTGGCACCATGGATCAGTCTCTCGACCAGTGGCGTGAGCTGGGTCCTCTCTGGAGAAGAAACCTGGGTCACCCGAGATATGTGATCAGTACCAGGACCCCGCCAGCAGGCGAGGGGACCCCAAGGCAGGTACTGGACGTGGAGGCCACGGGGGCATAGACTACAAAGGAGACAGGACGGAACCTCACATCACCCTGTTTGGCCCCGGAGGATGGCTGGTTAGCCAGAGACGGGTATGATTCCTCAGGGAAGGAACAACCTAAGACAGGCACAGTCGCAGAGGGGCCAACAGGAGAGAACTAAAAGATCAACAGAGGTGGGGCACAGACCCTCATCCACAAACCTTGCAGGGGCTTGAATTCTCACCCCTCCTGAGGAAGGTCTCCTACCCCCACGGCTGCTACACCTCCCACGCACAACTCACACCGGGACCCAGGTGGTAGACAGAGACTCGGCCAGCAATAGCTGCCCTGTATCTAAATTTAATTTATTACAAGGAATTCTGAGGCCTACTCAAAAATGCAAATATTCCTTTCCACAAGTATTTACTGGGTAAACTAAGATTTCTGCTTGAGTAGTAAAATTGACAGTAAAATAGTAATCAAGTTTTCAGATTAATTTAAATTGGCCAAGTGAAATAAGTGAATACTCAAGAAAATCTAACTGTACTGGACAAAAAAAGCTTTTCCTAAAACATTAACTAAATTATCTATTAGTAGTTCATCTCACTGCAAAATTGCCTAACATCCAAAGAACCTAAAGTAGTAATATTTGTATGCAAAAATTAAAATTTAAAATTACCAAGACTGCAAGATAAAATTTCCAAAAGCCCCTATTAACCAAAAAAAGGGGGGAGGGGGACAATGAGGTAATATCATGTAAGGAAAAATATCCTATAAGTAAAATACATGTGGAAAATTCTTACTCCAGAAAAGAAAATTCCATTTGTAAAACCAACAGCAGGACACCCATGAAAAAACACACATGGTGTCAAAATAAGCCAAAGGAAAATCATTTAGGCAAAAATAAAAAGAATCCCAAGTCTATTTTGCAGAGAGGATCCCTTTGTTAACCTTTGGTCGAGAATGTGTTTGTGTGTTTGCAGAGAACAACTCCAAGACCATGTGGGTTCCTGCGACAATGAGGAACTGACGGGCCTGTTCCATCCACGAGGACGGTCCAGAGATGGCGGACGCTAACGACACCTTGCCATGCTAGCAGTCGGCAGCTGTGTGGGGCTGCAGGCGGCCCAGGAACATACCAGAGAGGATGGATCTTGCATTGCCACCATGTGTCCACCATCTGGATACCATTGCTGACATGTACACATGAAGAACTATTTGACATTGAAACTGGGACTCAGAACATTTGGACATTGAAACTGACACTCAAACTTTTTTTGCTCTTATACACTTGTTTTCAGTATGCAGAGGCAAGGTATTTTTGAAGAAAAGAAACAGGGGAGAGTGATTGATATAGAGGCAGGGTGGCCTCGAACAGACAGTCAAGCTACAGGGGGAAGGCTGGAGTGGAGGGGAGGCAGATGCTGGGGGAGATCAACCGAAAGACTTGTATGCATACATATGAGCATAACCAATGAATGAAAGACTCTGGGGTGGGGAGGGAGGCAGGTGGGGACATGTGCGGGGGGCTAGGGGAAGCTGGGGGGAGGATATTGGGGGGGGGGAGGAAAACATATGTACTACTATTAAATATAAGTTATATTGTAAAAAAATAAATAAATAAATAAAAATAAAATAAAATAAAAAGAAAACACACACACACACACACAAAAGAATATATATATTCTTATCATACATATCCTTATCAGTTTAAGGAGGTTCCCTTCTACTTAAAATCTGCAAAGAGCTTTTATTATAAATTATACTGAATTTTATCAAATGGTCTTCTCTGCATGCACTGATATTTTTTTCTCTTTGATCTGTTATTTTACACAAATATCTTAGTTTACTGATAACATTTACTAATGTAAATCCATCCTACAAAAGCCAATTTTGTTTCATATTAATATTACTTTATAACATTATGGAGACAACTATTATTTTACATTGAATTATGTTATATTTCAAATTAAATTAGCCTATGATTCTCCTTTGTTGTTTGACTTAGTCTACCTCCCTATGAAAATTATACACTCACAAGAGGCCCAGTGCACAGATTCATGCAAGGGTGGGGTCCCTGAGCATAGTCTGTGGGGATCAGGCTGAAACCAGCAGTCCAATGCTACCTGCTGTTCCTGCCTAGCCCACTGGCCACAAGAGGGCAGCTCCTGCACTGAGCACCTGTCCCCTGGTGGTCACTGTGTGTCACAGTGACCAGGCGAACAGTCATTGGGTTGCTTAAATTTTTGTATCTATAACTAGATGCCCGGTACATGAATTCATGCATGGGTGGGATCCGGCTGGGTACACCCCTCTAATCAGGCCGGTTGGCCGGCTGCAGTGCATATTATAGCTACAGGTTGTTCTGGTCACTTGGCTTTTATATATATCCTCCTATATAATAAAGTTAACATGCAAATGGTCATCACACCCTCATGCCATCATGGTTCAGACATTCAACACTGGGGAGAGAGGAATGTGGACCAGCCAGGCACAAATGAGCTCACACAAGAGGAATATGCACCAGTCAGGCTACAGTCCAGGAGAGGGACCAGCCACCCACCCCATGGTCCTGAGTGCTAGCAGCTAGGGATGTGACCCAGGAGACGGACAAACTGCCCGGCCCACAGTCCTGGGTGCCAGGGGAGGATATTTGGGAGGGACCAGGCCTGCAGGGGAGGGCAGTTGGGGGGGGGGACCCATGCCTGCAGGAGATAGCAGTTGGGAGAAATCAGGCCTGCAGGGCAGGGCAATTAGGGGTGACCAGGCCTGCAGGGGAGGGCAGTTAGGGGTAATCAGACTGGCAGGGGAGCAGTTAGCTATCAATCAAACTAGTAGAGGAGTAGTTAGGGGGTGATCAGGCTGGCAGGCAGAAGTGGTTTGGGGCAATAAAAAAGGCAGGCAGGTGAGCAGTTGGGAGCCAGCAGCCCTAGATTGTGAGAGGGATGTCCAAGTGCCCATTTAGACCCAATCCCAAGCAGTCAGACGTCCCCTGAGAGGCCACAGATTAGAGAGGGTGCAGGCTGGATTGAGGGACATAAACTCCCATGCACAAAACCTCTAGTTTTCTTAATAATCCTTTAGTTAATCATTATAATCATTATTCCTATTGGTGTCTTATTATATACTAGGGGCCTGGTGCATGAAATTCACACACGGGTATGGTGCCCAGCCCTGACCTACAATCAGGGCCATCTTTCCCAGCTGCCCAAAGCCGCCCCCCCCCCCCCCCAACCACCACCACCCAGCCCCAGTTCCCCATTAACCAACCAGCGATTGGTGCCAGGGGAAAGAACCAAGAGGTCAGTTGCTCCCCCCTGCTCACTGGCCCCACCCCTACTGTGGGTGGTTATCAGGTGATTGGAGTTTGCTGGCCAGGGAAAGGAACCAAGAGGTGGTATGTGTGCCTCATAGTGAGTGGTCCAGCAGTCATTCTGCCTTTGGAATTAATTTGCATATTACCCTTTCATTATATAGGATAGAGGCCTGGTGCACAAGTTGGGACCAGGTGGCCTGCCTTGAATGGAGCTCCAGATCAGAGTGGAGGGAGAGGGCTTGCTGGAGCATGGAGCTGCCAGGAGTTTGCAGGCCAGTCACGTCCTTGGATTTGTCAGGAAGGATGTCTGGAATACATCTGGTCCATTTGGTCTAATTAGCATATTACCTTTTTATTAGCATAAATTAGTGGCCTGGTGCACAGATTCATGCACATTGAAAGGAAATTAATTAGAAGAAAGATTTTAATATAGCTATTCACCCTTTCCCTATAATAGAAGTGTCAGAGATGAAAGAAAATTAGTAAGATGTGTATCAATCAGAGCTTTATATGTATCATGCATGCACGAGTCAACATTTATTTTTCAATTGCCAGTGCATGTCATATATACCACCCGGTCAATCTGTCAGACAGCCTTTTATAGGTATAGATTATATATACACACACACAGACACACACACACACACACACACATATATGTATATATGTGTGTGTATATATATGTATGTATGTATATGTGTGTGTATATATATATATAAATTATTTAGAGGATTTCTGTGTTCACCAATATTTTTTGTACCTCACTCCATTTAAATTCAATTTCCATCATTCTAAAGTAATCATAAAGTAGTTCTTTCAGGAAGGATCTATTGACAAATGAACATTTAATGTCTTAATTTCACTCAAATTAGATATGCATACACACCCACTATTTTATCTTAGCACAAGATATCCATTATCGTCTGTCATCTATCTATGCTACCAAAAAGTCAGCAGTTTAAACTTTATTCCATTAACGATTATGCTTTATCGGTTATTAACGTTTGGCATTCAACAATTTCTCCAGTATGTGCTGGGACTGTAATTAATTTTTACTTATTCTACTCATGAGATTTTATTCCCTCTAACACAAAAATTAATTTATTTCATCAATTCTGGAACACTTTAAGCAAGTTTCTATTTCAAAATCTATAAAACACTCTCTACTTGGTGCTCTAAAATCACTATTAAACATATGAGACCTTTCATCTATATTTTTTATCTTAGCATCTTTTATGTTTTCTTTATCTCATTGTGATTATAAAATTTTCCTAGATCAATCTCCCAGGTTTCTATATCATTTTTAACCCAATAAATATTTTAATGATAATGACCCGTTTTTTCAGTTCTTTTTTTCCCCTAACTTCATTCTCCTCCTTTCACATACACTAAGTGGCTAGATTGTTATGATCTCTGAACACATAATAATCTGGCCACTCAGTGTACTTCTCTTGAGTACCTCATTTATTTGATATCAAAGATACTATAAATCGTGCACCTGATCAGTTTTCCCCTTTGCACTGGCTGACAGAAAGCTCAGGGCAAATAGGTGGTTGATCTCCAGCAAAAGCCTGGAATACTTTTGGTCCCCATCTGAGATACAAATACACTGAGTGTGCAGATTATTATGCGTTCAGAGATCATAATAATCTGGCCCCTCTGTGTATATGGCTATTGTGTTTTTTAGATTCTTCTTTATGTCTTTAATCCTTTTAGGGAATGTGTCAGCTTTAGTCTTTTTAATGTATAAAATGGCATGTCTTATAAATCTAATCCTAGTGTGATGTCAGAGAAATGGTGGTATGAGGGCGTACCTTGACCTCCCCCCCCCTCTGAATTTTTAACAACTTAACCAACTATAATTCAACAAAGAAATCCCTGCTCAACACAGACGCATTGAAAGACCTAAAGGTGGGCAACCAGGAATAAAGAGGAGACAAAATGTGAGGAAAGTGCAGGCAGCCACAATAGGCACCCGGGCAACATGAAGTCCCCGGCTTGGCCAGGAGAGGGGAGAAAGGTGGCCTAGTAGGCACTTTCTTTGGCTGAAATGGTGAGGGAGCAAACAGTGTCCGAGCCAACAGACATGTGACAGAGCACGGGGTTCTCCACAGGCAGAACAGGTGTTTGGACAAAGAAGTTAAACCACAGAGCCCTGCTGCCACTTGGGCGCCCCAAACTAGCCTCCCTGGCGCCTAGAGTTGTGTGTAGGAGCATGTTATATGCAAACCAAGAGCTAGTGTAGTAGAAACACTGCTTCCTCTGTGATTCACACTTGACAGGTGCTTGGGGTGAGTCACTATATAGTGAGCAAACAAAACTCATCAACAAGAAGCGTGGCTATACTGTTTTATGGAGGTTCAAGACTAGGAGATAACGGAACTAAAAAATCTTGCAATTCAGCACCATCTACTGGAAAATAGAAAGACCATTTCAGGAAAAGCTCCTATTGGCCATACTTATAGGGAGATAAATGCCTAGGCAAGTGAGATCAGCAAAGACCATGAATAACCACGGTAACAAGAATGACCAGAGAGAAAATGGAAAATCCTTAGCAAGCAAGCTGGTGGACACAAGGAAATATGTGATACAAATGCCAGAGATTTCAAATTGTGGTCCTGAAAATACTCAACAAGATGTGAGAAAATGCACTCAGAAAACAAATGAATAAACAAAA
This sequence comes from Antrozous pallidus, assembly GCA_027563665.1. Taxonomy (NCBI): domain Eukaryota; kingdom Metazoa; phylum Chordata; class Mammalia; order Chiroptera; family Vespertilionidae; genus Antrozous; species Antrozous pallidus. The sequence goes on along the minus strand of CM050513.1, from coordinate 631,997 downwards.
TGAGTACTTTACCAAACAGATCAGAAATCCGAGAAACGAAGTATGCAATTAAGGAGATTAAGAGTGAACTAATGACCATAGAAAAAAGAGCCAAACAGATGGAGGAAAGAATTAGTGATATCTAAAGATATGAATCTAGAAATGACACAGACGGAAGAAGAGAGAACTGAGCTTATAAAGAAAAATAAAAGTGCTCTCTGAGAACTATTTGACTCCATCAGAAAAAAGACAATATTAGAATTATAGGTATTCCTGAGGAGTAAAAGAGGGAATAGGGAACAGAGACTTTATTCAAACAAATAGTGGATGAGAACCTCACAAACTTATGGAAAGAACTAGATCCTCAAATCCAATAAGCACACAGAACACCTAGTTATCTCAATCCAAAGAGGCCCTCTCCAAGGCACTAGATATTGAAGCTGTCAAAAATTAATGACAAAGAAAGTATTCTCAAAGGAACCAGAGAAAAGAAAGAAGTGACCTACATAGGAAAACCCATCAGAAATTCATCCAAGTTCTCAGCAGTAACTCTAAAGCCAAAAGAAAGTGGAACCAAATATTTAAACATCTGAGAAATTATCCTTTAAATATGAAGGAGAAATAAAGACAATCCCAGACATACAGAAGTTGAGGGATTTTATCATCAGAAAACCTCCACTGCAGGAAATACTCAAGAGAGTTATTACACTTGAAGCAAAGAATATAAGGTCACAACACTAAGAGTAAGATCACCAAAAAACTTATAAACGAAGAAGGGTTAAAAGTATGAACTGGAAAAGGAGGATGAAAAGCAGATGCACTAAAAAAAAACAACAAAAAAAACTAGAAAAACTATAGTATATATACAGGTTATCTTTAATAAACCTAATAGCAACCTTACACAAAAGTCCCTAAACCAGAACATAGCTTAAAAAAAAGAAGAAACACATATAAGTATGAAATACCACCAAACAAAAATGACAGATAAACAACAGAAAAGAACCTCTAGAGTCACAGAAATACCAGAAAACTGAAGAGAAAATGGCTATAGTAAGTCCTCACACATCAACAATTACCCTAAATGTAAATGGTCTAAATTCACCAATAAAAAGGCACAGAGTAGCAGAGTGGGAAAAAAACAAAACCTAACCATATGCTGCCTGCAAGAGATCCATCTAAGCTGCAAAGACAAATTCAAAATAAAAGGATAGGAAATAATTATCCAAGGAAATAACATCCACAGAAAAGCAGGTGCAACCATACTTATATCTGACAGGATAGATTTAAAGAAAAAAAGATAATATGAGACAAAGATGAACACATCTATATAATAAAATCATAATATGCTAATTAGACTGGACATCCTTCTGGATGTCCTTCTGGAATGAAGTTTGGGCTGCAGCCGCAGGATGAAGGCAACTGTAGCAGTGAAGGCTTACTCCACGAATTTTGTGCACTGGGCTTCTAGTTATAATAATAAAGCAGACACAACATCAAGAAAACATAGTATTTCCTATTATATATGCACCCAACCAGAGAGCACCGAAATATATAAAACAACTACTCACAGAACTAAAGGGAAAAATAGACCAAAGACAATCATAGTTGGGTCCTTTAATACTACATTGACAGCTCTACACAAATCAGCCAAAGAGAAAATCAATAAAGAAATATCAGCCTTAAATGAAACACAAGACCAAATAGACATAATTGACATTCACAGAATCCTTTTTTTCACATTTATAATTTGTTTTTATCTTAAAAATTGAGGATAATCCACATCTGTAACTACAATTATTGAGCCTTAAGTCAAGTATTCCTGACCATTACAAGGCTAATAATGAACTAAACCACTCAAACCAAGTCAAAGTAGAACAGGTATAAAGTCCTGAGCACTTGGACTTTCTATTCTTCAAGAAGCATACTTGGGAAAGCCAATTACACAGAGGAAAAAGCTTCCCTTTCACACTGTGTTGTACAGTACTGAGGCTTCTAGTCATGTTTCTATTGTAGGTTAAGTCCACTTTACAGTTCACTGGCATTGTTAGTGCTTCTTTTAACATCAAAATCCCCATTAAAGAAACAGAACAAGAAATCTTTAGATTTGTATGAAACCACAAAAGACCCCAAATAGTCAAAGCAATCCTGAGGGAAAAAGAAAAAACAAACAAACACAAAGATGGAGGTATCGTGCTGACTTCAAATTATACCAGAGCTATGATAATGAAATCAGCATGGTATTAGCAGAGAAAAAGATACAAGATTAAAGCAACAGAATAGAGCCCTGCTATAAAACCACATGTATATCGACAGATATTTTGACAAAGGAGACAGAAACACACAGTAGTGTAAAGACGTTCTCTTCAATAAATGGTGCTAGGAAAACTGAAAAGCCACAGGCAAACAAATGAAACTGGATTACAATTTGTTCCCATGTACAAAAATTAATTCAAAATGGATCAAAGACCTAAATATAAGACCCAAAGCAATAACTAACAAAAACACAGGTTCTAAATTTATGGACCTTGGTTGGAGAGAACCTTTTATGAACTTTATCCCAAAGGCAAAGGAAGTAAAGGCAAAAATAAATGAATGGGACTATATCAAACTAAAAAACTTCTGCACCTTATAAGAAACTGACTGCAAATGAAAAGGCAGCCAACCAGCTGGGAGATGATATTTGCAAACAGTAGCTCCAAAACAGGTTTAATTTCCAAGATATATAAAGAACTCATAAAACTTTCCGAACAACCTAGTAAAAAGTAGGCAGAGGATCTGAAAATTAGACAGAAACAGCCAATAGATATATGAAAAGACATTCAACCTCACTGGCAATTAGGGAAATGCAAATCAAAACTACAATGAGAAAGCACCTCTCACCTGTTAAGAGTGGCCATTATCAACAACACAAGCAATCACTAAGTGTTGGAGAGGATGCAGAAAAATGGGAACCCTCATTCCTGCTGGTAGGAATGTAGATTGGTACAACCACTATGGAAAGCAGTCCGGCAATTCATTAGAAAATTAATAACAGAGCTACCAAAGGATTCAGTAATCCCTCTCCTGGGTATATACCTGAAAATCTCGAAATCATGTGTTCCTGAAGATATATGAGCCCCTGTTTTCATTGCAACATTACTCACAGTGGCCAAGACATGAATACAACCGAAGTATCCTGAGACAGTGAACTGGATAAAGAAAATGTGGTACATATACACAATGGAGTACTACTTAGCCATAAGAAAGGCTGAAAGAGTGCCATTTGCAACAACATGGATGGACCTTCAGAACATTATGGTAAAAGAAATAAGTCAGTCAGAAAAAGCTAAGACCCATATAAGTTCACTCATTTGTGGGATATAAAACTGAAACTCATGAACACAAACAGGAGTGTGGTGATTGCCAGAAGGAGGGGATTGTGTCCCATCTAATAAAAGAGTAATATTCAAATTGACTGTCACTCCAACACACAAGATGGCTGCCCCCATGTGGTCAAAGATGACTGACACCATGTGGACACAAGATGGCCACCACAAGATGGCCAGCAAAGGAGAGCAGTTGGGAGGAACCAGGCCTGCAAGGGAGGGCAGTTGGGAGCTATCAAGCCTCCAGGGGAGGGCAGTTAGGGGTGACCAGGCCAGCAGAGGAGGGAAGTTGGGGGCAAACAGGCTGGCAGGGGAGTGGTTAGCCATCCATCAGGCTGGCAGAGTAGTGGTTAGGGGGTAATCAGGCTGGCAGGCAGAAGCGGTTAGGGGCAATCAGGGAGGCAGGCAGGTGAGCAATTGGATTATTAGAGGATGTCCAACTGCCCGTTTAGGCCTGATCCAAGTAGGGTCCCAGATTGGAGAGGGTTGCAGGCTGGGCTTAGGGACAACCACACCCCTGTGCATGAATTTCGTGCACCAGGCCTCTAGTTATATGATAATAGAAGATTTGACATTGAGTGGTGGGTACACAGTATTTACAGATCTTGTAACATAGAAACCCACACCTAACACCTCTATGTTCATATTGACTAATGTCACCCCAATAAACTGAAATCTTTAAAAAGTTAATTTCTTTACATTAAAAAAGCAAACAAACAAGCAACAACAAAAAAGATCTAATACTGCTATGTACAGTACCTGGGTTTCAGCACTTAAGAACAAATTTTAAGCATTTGGAAATTTTGCATTATGAGGTCATTTTCATTGAAGCATTAATTTGTGTGAATACTGTATAGCTATAAACTTAGATTACATCTTGATAGAAAAAGGGTTTAAGTTTGCATAGATCTTTATACTAGTGATGCTTGTGGCCCTCTCTTTAATCTTGATCCCCTGTGAATCATACAATCATATTTCCAACTGCTTATTGGAAAGTTAGTTATTTTCATAATTATGAATCTCCTCTGCCAAGTAATTATAGAAAATGAGTTATTTTCAAAGAAAAACACACATATTCTCCTTGATTAACATCACTGAGGCAAGAAATACTGTCAGCAATATGTCCTCTATCTCCAAATTAGTAGAGGCTTCCCTTTTAATTTCACCCCTTCTCTCTATCTCCTCTAGGGCCTATTTAATTGCAGCATCTCCCAATACAAAGTTACATAATAGCATTTCAGTAGCTATTAAACTCACTTCTTGAAACATGTCTCATCCAAAATGAGATATCACAGATATTTTATCACATGAAGTAAATTTTTTCCTTTCATTACATTTGTGACTAATCAGTGTACTATTTTTATTAAACACAATTAATACTCATCAATACCAATGATTGAAGCAGATTCTCCAAAACTAGAGTAAAAGGAGGATAAGTTGTGTCTGCAACAGCAGCAGGTGTGTGTGCAGCTGATTCTAGGCCGTAGCGTTGGCGGGCTTTCAGTGTCTCGGTGCGTGTCGCTGCTCACCTTACGGGCAGGGACCAGGTTCGCCAAGACCGTGTCCAGAAGCTCCTGAGACACCGAGTCGCCCTCACAGACAATGGAGCTCATGAGGTCCACCATGTGCATGTGCACTTTCTGGTTGTGGCCGTTGCTGAAATTCAAAACAGACACTTAGGGTGTGACTAAAACATTATTTAATCACAACATGGCATCAATAAACATTACACTTCATAAAAAAGATACTAAACTATTAATTATATCAAATTCTACATATTCATTTCGAGTTTCCCTGGCCCCCAAATCTTATAATAGTATCCAAAATCTATTTTTTAAACTACATTTCCCGGATTTCTTTCCCTTAATTTTAACAAGTCTCAAAATCAAAAGTAATTAACTCAAATGCAACTTTATATTTAACTTCAGAAAATCAAGTTGCTTTGTTGAAGTTCATTATAGTAATTTTAAAGAACACACAAATAATTCAACTATACACATGAATTAAGGAGTCAGTAATACATGTTAATAAAAAGATAAAAATATAATTAAAGAAATATTTTTACATTGGATATGGATTGCCTTAATGCTACTCTTTTATTATTTTCTACATCCGAAACTTGATTAAGGTTTTTGTTTTAAAACATCTATACAAATGTTAATGATTTATAACAAACACACTTCAAGCAGATTCATCTGTAAATTAAAAACCCTTCATATTTAAAAAAAGTTGTATAAACTTACTTTATAACTGAAAATAATGTTCTGTATAATTGTGTAAAAATTTCATTGCTATCTTCCAATTCAAAGCATATGTTATATGACTTGACCCAAGCAATGTTCTAAAATAAGAGGTAAAAAAGATGAGATAAACAATTAGTGCAAACATACCAGCACAAAAAAAATTTTAAATGTCATTTCAAGATATAATATATTGCTTACCTCAAGTAAATAAAAATACCTATTGAATTGTGGGCTCTTTGTATCCTCTAACCCCTTCAACTGCCTTGTTATAAACATAAATATATCCTTAAAAAAAAAACACACACACACAAAGTATTGTTTAGATTACAGAATGCTAAATTAAAATATCCAATGCTAAAGCTAATTCAGCACTAGTATCTATCCTAATAAATCATTAAAAAAAAACAAGAAAAAATTGCATTTAGATGAAACTTTTTAAAAGGACATCATCATATGAAAATAGCAATTAACTTACTAACCTTTGTAGGAAAATAGAAAATCATTTACCATGATCTTAAAGTAGAGAAAAATTTTATGTTACAGCAAGTTAAAAAAAAAAATAGACCTAAAAATTGAGTGAACTAAAATTTATGCTAACTTTATCAGAATAAAAGTTGTAGCGACGACTGGGAATTAATCAGTTTTGTTAGAACAGCACTTATGTATGGTAATTATATAACAAGAACACAGTTGAGGAGCCTTAAAAATCCAAAATAATCTCCAAGTAAAAAGACAATAGATCGCAGAAGCTTAGAAATTTTAAAAAGACCCTTAAGAAGTTAACTTTTAAACTTCCTATCTAATTGTTATAATTATTTGTTTCTCCCCAGAAGATACATAATCCCAACAGAAATGACGGCAGCCACGAAGCTGGAGAGAGAAGAGACTAGGGTTGTTGCCAGGGCAATGGAGGAAGTCAAACATCTGCAGCCCTAGTGCCTAGGCCTCCACTCTAGGCTTCAAACAGAAATGGCTGTCGCCACTGAGCGAGCAGAAGGCTTGGCTCCACTCCAGGCTACAAAGTTTCAATTGTAGAACATAAATTAATCCCAGATACCAGGGCCTTCACTTGAGCAAACCAGCAAACTACTACAGGCCCCTTGACTAGGCTGCCCCACACCCCAAAGGAACCCTCAACCTGATCCAGGACACCCTTTAGGGCAAACCAGCTGTCCCCCACCCATGCACCAGGCCTCTATCCTATCTAATAAAACCCACACCTAACACCTCTATGTTAGCAGACTGACCATCACTCCAACACACAAGAGGGCTGACCCCATGTGGTCAAAGATCCTGCCCCCATGTGGACACAAGATGGCCACCACAAGATGGCCAGCAGGGGAGGGCTGTTGGGAGGTCTAGGCCTGCAAGGGAGGGCAGTTGTGGGCAATCAGGCCAGCAGGGGAAGGCAGTTGGGAGGGACCAGACCTGCAAAGGAGGGCAGTTGTGGGTGATCAGGCCAGCAGGAGAGGGCAGTTGGGAGGGACCAGCCCTGCAAGGGAGGGCAGTTGGGGGCCATCAAGCCTGCAGGGGAAGGCAGTTAGGGGTGGCCAGGCTGGCAGAGGAGGAAAGTTGGGGGCAAACAGGCTGGCAAGGGAGCAGTTAGACATCAATTAGGCTGGCAGGGTAGTGGTTGGGGGTGATCAGGCAGAAACAGTTAGGGGCAATCAGGGAGGCAGGCAGGAGAGCAGTTTGGATCTAGCAGTCCTGGATTGTGAGAAGGATGTCGGACTACCCATTTAGGCCTGATCCTCCTGGGATCGGGCCTAAACAGGCAGTCAGACATCCCTCGAGGGGTCCCAAATTGTAGAGGGTACAGGCTGGGCTGAGGGACAACCCCCACGTGCATGAATTTCGTGCACCAGGTCTCTAGTGTGTGTATGTGTGTGTGTGTACACATATATATATTTTTTCAGATTTATACTAGATACTGTCTTTTAAATAACAAACATGGTCTTTAACATGAGTTTTCAAAAGGAAAAACAATTGTCCCCCGAGTAATATGGAAATAAATCTAATGAAGACATAAAAATTACAGAATTAATACCAGAAACTATTTTCTAAAAGCAAGTACTTAACGGGTATAGTGTTATGGGGAGGAAGTAAATTCTAAAGAAAAGAGAATAAGTTTAACAAGATTTCTTAGCCACCTGTTTAAGGTGTAAGAAGCCAAAGAAATTACCTAAACATTTTAACTCCCATTTTAGTTAGAAAGATAAATAGAAGTATCAGTCAATCTTGGCAGTTCTTTAAAACAGTACTTGCCTTTAGTTTATCAGGGGATGTGTATGGAGCTTCAGGAGCATAAATCCTGAAAATATCAGCCAGGCAGCAGGCTACCAGTAGGCGAACATCTTTATCCGGATGCTTGAGAAAAAAGTCTGAAGCCAGATGTAAAGCCAAGTTTAAATAAAGCTCCTTTTCTTCTTCAGAGTCCTGGTCCATATCCATGAAAGTTTTCACAACCATCTATACAAAAACACAATAATCAAATCCTTCATGTAAAAATAAAGGTATTTGAAATAAAAGCCATATTAATTGCAAAGGTTAAACTTCCAATAAGTATACTTTTATTTTTCCCGTGTCTACCTGAGAGAACAAGATCGTTATAAAACTATAGAGTAAATAACTTTTCTTTAAAAGACTAAAATACTTTCAATTTATGCATATCAACTAACCAGATTTTAAAAAAATTTAAAGCTACCCTTACATAGTGTTTATGATCTCACTGATATAACTGGAATAAAAAGGTGTATGTCCCTTCTTAAAAACACATCCTTTTAAAATAATATTTCTAATCCTTTTATTAAGAGAAAAGAATACCACTAAATAAAAACCTAGAATGACAATTCACTTTTCCATCTGAGCCATAAACCACCCCAGAAACATGGATTAATATATTCAGCTAAAAAAGATGCATCCCTAAATGTGGAAAAGCTATCCTAAAGACTATGATAACATCCAACAAAGTATTTCTTGTGCTGCAGTAAAAGATAAATATGAAATGGATAGTTCATTAGTAGGACTCAATAGCATGTTTTTCAAAAACATTTACATAAATGAAGTGGGATGAACATAAGAATGGGGAGAAACAGTGCAGTTTGAATTCTGTGAAGAGCTTTCTCTAATTTCAGTACTAGTAGTTATGCTGAACCCTCAGTCTATTCTATTGCCACTTCAAATAAGATAACAAAATCGCCTAACTTGACAAAGGCAGAGGAGAGTTGACCATCTGGCATCCACTAGATGGTGCTGCAAATACTAATCAACAACCAAGGCTAGCCACCAAGTATCAATGTCTAGGAATTGGTCCTGGAGACATACTGCAAGGATTTCTGCTCTGCTGTAGACTTCTGAGTAATAAACGTCCAATGACTGACTTCATTCTCAGAGCAGCCGTGAGAAACTGTTCCTCACAGAACAGAACCTCAGTTCTATTATGTCAGATGCCAGAATCAACAGTACACTAATCCTTCCAGATGAGCGCTACCGTTTCAGGGTATCATGTCCAGATTACTTTTCTAACTTTTTAATTGTATTACTTTCAAGATATATGCTTTGATGACCTAGTGTATTATGAAAAGAGATTAAGAAAAGAAGACCTATATGCAGAGAGCTATTTCTTTCTCTACAGTGACATCTTACATATTAAAAAATTGTTATAATTTATACTAGTAAAACTAACAGCTGTAAAAAATTATTATCATCCCACACCAAATCCTATTTATATTTCTCTAAGAAGTTTGCTAAAATAGTGGTAAGTGTAAATTAGGAAAATTAAAGAAGATAAATCATATTAACCAAAATACAGTTGGGTATAAAATGTCTACAAAAATAATAAAAGCATCTTCTATAATAATAAAGCACTAAGCAACCATCGCAATAGAACGAATAACCTAACAGGCTGTGTGGGGCAACTAGGCCGGCCGGGGCGTTAGTGAGGGGCGACCAAATGACTAAGCAGCAGGCTACGTAGGGTGACCAGCCAGCAGAGGGATTAGTGAGGGACGACCAAACAACAAGCTGCATGGGGTGGGGGGGGGGGGGGGGGGGGGTTGAGGGGAGGGTGGCAATGAGGGGCAACCAAATGACCAAAAAGGAGGCGCAGTTGGGGGCAACCAGGCCAGCAGTGGGGGAAGTAAGGGGTGACCAGACAGGCAAGGGGGGGGGGGACAGTTGGGAATGACTAGGTCAGCAAGGGTGGCAGTTGGGGGTGACCAGGCCAGCAGGAGGGCAGTTAGGGGCAACTAGGCAGGCAGGTAAGTGAGCAGTTAGGAGCCAGTGGTCCCGGATTGTGATAGGGATGTCCGACTGCCAGTTTAGGCCTGATCCCGAGAATTGTGCCTAAACCAGCAGTTGGACATCCCCCAAGGGGTGCTGGATTGGCTGAGGGGACACCCCCCTCTCCTGTTGCACAAATATCATGCACCAGGCTTCTAGTACTACAAATATTAAATGTAAGCACTACACAAAATATTCTAAGACTAACAAATAAGTTTACTCAGGGGCTAGATAAGGGAAAATTCCTCATTACTGTCTAGAACTTAAATGGTGTTATAGACTCATCAATAACTCATGAGTCCTCTGAATTAAAAAAGATGTCTGAGAAAATAACATCTCCAAAAGTTGCTATACACTAATCAGCTTATAAGTGTAGTCTTTTTGTTTAACATAAGCTTCTTAGCAAACAATAGGGTTGTTTGTTTACCTTCCACTGCTAAAATATAAACAAATATGAGGAAATGAATGTACTTGTTTCCCTAAAAATTCTATAGGTCAAGAGATGTAGATACACAGAAAACAAGCAAACAAAAACCCACAACACCCTATACAGAAAGGGTTTGTAGCTTGATTATCTTAATAAGATATATACTGGTTCCTAACTAGACAAAATATCCACATATTGGTAAATTGAATCTGCTCAAAGATATATTTGTGTTTGAATAACAAGCATGTGATATTTGACATCCTAATACTTTAAGCATAAAGCTATAACACTAAGACTTCACCATGAAATTAGAATAGTACTGTATTAGGGTCCTTTTTTTTCTGATAAAAATAAACCACGCAGCAATAGCTATAAAACAGTACTTGGCTTTAAAGTTCCTGGGCCTTCCCAGGTGGCAGACAGAGACTCGGCCAGCAATAGCTGCTCTTTATCTAAATTCAATCTATTACCAGGAATGCTCAGGACCTACTCAAAATTGCAAATATTCCTTTCCACTAGTATTTAGAGGGTAAACTAATATTTCTGCTTGAGTATTAAAATTGACAGGAAAATAGTAATCAAGTTTTCAGATTAATTTAAATTGGCCAAGTGAAATAAGTGAATACTCAAGAAAATTTTAGTGTACTGGACAAAAAGCTTTTCCTAAAACATTAACTAAAAAATCTATTAGTAGTTCATCTCACTGTAAAATTGCCTAACATCCAAAGAACCTAAAGCAGTCATATTTGTGTGCAAAAATTAAAATTACCAAGACTGCAATATAAAATTTCCAAAAGCCCCCATTAATCAAAAAAGGGGATGGGGCAGTGGGGTAATATCATGTAAGGAAAAAAATATTGAGTAAGTAAAATACATCTAGAAAATTCTTACTCCAGTAAAGTAAATTCCATTTGTAAAACCAACAGCAGGACACCCATGAAAAAACACACATGGTGTCAAAATAAGCCAAAGGAAAATCATTTAGGCAAAAATTAAAAAGAATCTCAAGTCTATTTTGCATAGAGGATCCCTTTGTTAACTTTTGGTCGAGAATGTGTTTGTGTGCTTTCAGAGAAAAACTCCAAGACCATGTGGGTTCCTGCGACTGTGAGGAACTGACGGGTCTGTTCCAGTCACGAGGATGGTCCAGAGATGGGGGACACTGACAGCACCTTGCCATGCTAGCAGTAGGCAGCTGTGCATGTCTGCAGGCAGCCCAGGACCAAACCAGAGAGGATGGATCTTGCATTGCCACGATGTGTCCACCATCTGGATACCACTGCTGACAGGTACACATGAAGAACTATTTGACATTGAAACTGGGACTCAGAACAGTTGGATATTGAAACTGAGACTGAAACATTTTTTGTTCTTATACATTTATTTCTAGTATGCAGGGGCAAGATATTTTTGAAGAAAAGAAACAGAGGAGAGTGATTGATATAGAGGCAGGGTGGCCTTGAACAGGCTGTAAAGCTACAGGGGAAGGCTTGGGTGGATGGGAGGTGGATGCTGGGGGAGATCAACTGAAGGACTTGTAATGGATGCATATGAGCATAACCAATGAATGAAAGACACTGGGGCGGGGAGGGGCGAGGGTGAGGATATGTGCTGTGGGGTAGGGGAGGCTCGGGGGAGGATAAGGGGCAGGGGGGAAGGAAAACATGTACTACTATTAATTATAAGTTATACTGCAAAAAAATCAATAAAAATATATTTTTAAAAATAAAATAATAAAATAAAATAAAAAATAAAAGACTGTGAAATTGTCAAAAAAATAAAATAAAATAAAATAAAGTTCCTGGGCCTTCATTGATTAATTATGGCAAGTTTTTTATCTTGAAAATGTAAGTAAATAATGATAGATCAATAACTCAGTTGATTCATCCAGGAGGGGAAAAGAATACTTAAATTTTTTAAGAATATGAACTGGTAAATCAATTTAACATTCTCCTTGGTCACTCTCTTCCTGTAGCTATTTTAACAATCAAAAGCCCATCACTGCCATGAAGGAAAAAGAGAAATGTTATTCAAATACATATGAAGAGACTATAGCCATTGAATGATGCCCTCATTTATAAAAGTTCATCATCAATGTTGATTCATTCATGCATGTCAAAGCAGAGAAAAAGATACAGTAAAGCTCTTTAACCTACTCTTAAGTAACTTATGAAAAAGTAAAATATAGCCTGAGTATTCAGTACAAAAATTTAAAACTTCCTTTCTCATAGGAGACAACTTTCTATAGACAAAAATGAATATGATTATTGTGGATTTTTTATTTATACTCAACTATAGTAGGCCCTAGAAAATCTAAGCCTCACCTTTCTAATTGCTCTCCCATTAACAATAGCTAAGAAAATGTACAATTCTCTATTACCTCCACTCTCTGAGATCCCTTCCCGCTCATTCCCTGCTTTGATTTGCTTTTTAAAGTTACGCTAACAAGATACAGTACTATTCGAGTCCCACACCCTTAAAGGGATGTCGGGGAAAAAACAAAACCAATTTTACTCACCTTTAACCGTCTCACCATCTCCTCTTTAGATATTTTATCTGAGATCTCCTTCACACCAGGAGGATAAGTAATTTTCCCATCACCGGTCCTCGTCTTCGAATGAGCCATGATGGAAATATTTTTACCCCTACAAACAAGAAAGTAATTAATTGCAAATCAAAAAATTAAAAAACATTCATAATAAACATGAAAAGTAACATTCTTAATTTACAGTAATTCACCTACCTAATTAATGAAAAGCATTTTATTGAACATTTCCCAATTTTTTTTCATTTTTATTAGTGGCAAGCTGGTTTATTTATACTAACCTTCCAACTATAAAACTAAAAATGAAAAAAAAATGTGCAAATTAAATATATTTTTTAAGTGCCACAAATTTCTCTGTTAAAATCTAAGAGAATACAGAAATCCAGGGAGGTAGATGGAGCACTGGAGCATTACACTATATCCACTTATGCCCACTGGCCACTTGCCAACCCTGCAAAATCATCTGGAGTTCAGTTTTGGTGTTCTTATGGGGCAGGGAGAATAGGAAAATCTAAATCTGTTGAGGTAGAATGCCAAATAATAGATCTCCTGACATTAATGTGGAATACTATGTACATCATACCCAAAATATAACACCTGCAAAAAAAAAAGGAATAAACCACAAGTCTAAATGTGCTCTTGCTCCCATCACCACCCACAGGGGACAGCAGAGAAGGCTGCCTTGGTATTGAGTAAAAAACTAACACAGGTGCGACAGTCCGTTAGTGTTGATCATGGGTCTACACATTACCGAAGTGAACAAATGAACTCAGTTGACCCCCTTACTGGCTATACCCCCAGCACCTAGTATCAATAATTTCAAGCCCTGGCCAGCATCGCTCAGTAGTTAAGCACTAACCTATGAACCAGGAGGTTATGGTTCAACTGGTCAGGGCACAGGCCCGGGTTGCTGGCTCAATCCCCAGTGTGGGGCGTGTAGGAGGCAGCCAATCAATGATTCTCTCTCATCATTGATATTTCTGTCTCTCACTCCCTCTCCCTTCTTCTCTGAAACTAATAAAAGTGTATTTAAAATAATTCCAAGTCCATGCTCTAGAGAAGAGCATGTTCCCTCTATGCCTTAATGATGTTTCTAGGAAAAGTGAATGTTATCAAGTCAAAAATAACTAAGTGCCTAAGGAAACATGGCACTCTGAGCAAGAACCAGCCGAAATTATCAGATGTCAAGAACAGACTCACAGATTATAATTATTAAACAGATTACGAAAGTACTTTCCTTACAATTTTAAAGAAATAAAAGACAACTCTGAATAAAAATTATAAAAAGTAAATTAAAATATTTGAATGAAAAAACAGAACTTCTAAAAATGGAAGCAGAACTGAAATTAAAAACTCAATTGATAAATTTATTAGCAGAGTAGGAAAAGCTATTAAAATCAGTGAATTAGAAGAGAAGAAAGAAGATATTATCCAAAAATATAGAAAAGGGAAACATAAAAATAGAAAAAGAAAGGTTAGAAAGATTTAACTTACGATTCATGGAAGTATAAGAAGAAATGAGGCCAAGGCCCCTATTTGAGAATGTCATAAAACATCAATCCACAAATTAAAGGAGCAAAACAACTGAATTCAAATAAAACAAACAAAATCTTAAAGCAGACATATTACCTTAACATGAAAAGTATTTAATTTAAACTAAGAGGTTCCTTCTCAACTGCAACAATATAAGCCAAAAGACAGCAAAAATGTCATCCTCAATGTGGGGAAAAAAATTTGATCGCAGCGCTTAAGTTTACATTAACATACAGAGCACAGAGAACATTGCGTAGCACAGAAATTTTAAAATTTAAATATAGAAAGCTTACAAAAAAACAATAAAAATATAAGTACAAGACGTTGAAAGTAAAAAAATAAATAAAAATACACTATGCAGTGATAAAGGAGAGTACTCAAGTTAAAAAAAAGTTTTAAAATTAAAATGGTAAGTTTCAGGACCCATTTCTTGGTATTAACTCAACAGAAATACATACAATTGTTCACCACAAGACAGGCATAAAAATGTTCATAGCAATATCACTTATAATAGCCAAAACAGAAAACACAAATAAAGCCTATCAACAGCAGGATAATAGTAAATTGGAATATAACAGTTATAGAGTAAAAATTACTGCTTCACATAATATAGATTAATATTACAAAGAAAGTTATATAAAAGAAGCCAGGCATAAAACATGATATAGCGTTAAACATTGCTACATGAGTTCAAAACAAGGGAATCTAATCAATGATCTTGAGTCAGGACAGTAGAAACCTTTGGATAGATATATAACTAAAAAAAGATTAAGAAGGGATTTCTTAAATATAGATAATGTTGTTCCTTATCTGGATGCTGGTTACACTATTATTTTCACTTGTATCAAGTTATACTTACAATTTTTACATATTTCTGAACTATATTATATTTCAACAAAAAAGAAAATCTCAAAACACATACAAATTTTAAAGTACTTCCTAATAATGAATCAAAAGCAAACAGGCACAGGATCACCATAGTCAAAAACCACAGGCAAAAAATATAAGTAAATCACAGGCAAATCTTATAAAAATTTTATATAACATTTGAAAATTTAGTAAAATGGAGAAAATCTTCACCTTACCAAAAATAATCAAGGAAAAAAATACTTTTAAGAAACTAAATGAATAATCAATAAATCTTCCCAAACAATAAAATATCCAAACAAGTGAGTTCTACCAAATAATTGAGGAAGAAATACAATACTGCCCCTTTGTCTATGGTTTCACTTTCCAGAGTTTGTTGCTTGCAGTTAATAGTGATCAGAAAGTTTCATAAACTATACATAAGTTTTAAACTGCACACAGTTCTGAGCAGCATGACGAAATCTCACACAGTCCCACTGTCATGCCCAGGATATAAATCATTCCTTGCTCAGTGTACACACTCTGTATACACTGCACACAGTTAAGGTCACTTAGCCATCTGGATTAACAGAGTGATTGTTGTGGTATCCCAGTGTTTGTGTTCATAATTATTTTAGTTAGTAAGGTGTAAGAGTTGTGATGTTGGCAATTCCGATGTGCCAAAAAGCAGCCTAAAATTACTTCCTTTAAGTGGAAAGGTATGTATGTGTAGGAAAAATATAGCATATACAAGTGATGGCAAAAGTAGGTTTGTTCATATGGAAAAAAACAAATTAATAATAAACAAAAATAAACTTTGTGTGTTGCGTACTAACAAATGTAAACCCACTTTTGTCCATCCCTGTATACGGTTAGGTACTTTCCATAGTTTCAGCCATCCACTGGAGGTCTCGCAACAGATTACCTGAGGATAAGGGGGAATATATCTGGAATTTTGTCACATGAATAATTCCAAGGACTAAAAAACAAGGGAATCATTTCTATCTAATTTTATACAACTAACTCCCTAAACAGTATACCAAGACCCAATGTGGAAAACAAGAGAAAGGGGAGAAAAATTTCACAGAATAATCTTGATCATAAATATAGATGCAAAATTCCTAAACAAAATATTGGGAAACCAAATACACACACACACACACACACACACACACACACACACACACACACACAACTGAAATGGCTAGATTATTATGATCTCTGAACACATAATAATCTGGCCACTCAGTGTATATCCTATATAATACAAGGCTAATAAGCAAATTGTCCCCTCCACCGGTTCAACCAGCATGCAGGCCAGCCAACCGTCCACGACTGCTCCCCCGGTCAGGCTGGCCAGAACCCACCCATGCACGAATTCATGCACCAGGCCGCTAATATATATATATACACTGACTGGCCAGATTATTATGTGTTCAGAGATCATAATACTCTGGCCACTCAAGAGTGTGTGAGTGCATGCATGTGTATATACACAGACACGCAGACATACACACACACACACACACTAGAGGCCTAATGACGAAATTCGTGCATGGAGGAGGGGAGAGAAGGGAAGTGGGCGGTCCTTTAGCCTGCTTGCAACCTCTCAAAATCCAGGACGCTTGCCTGCCAGCCTTCCTAATTGCCCCTAACCACTCTGCCTGCATGCCTGCCCCAAATGCTCACCTACCTGCCTGATCACCACTAACCACCTTTGCCTTGGCCCTGACACCACAGCTTCCTCTGGAAGGATGTCTGAAATTATATGTGAAAGGTTGTATGGCTATCCAGTTTAATTACCATATTACAGTTTTATTATTATAGACTAGAGACCCAGTGCATGATATTCGTACATTTGGGGGGAGGGGGTGTCCCTCAGCCCAGCCTGCACCCTCTCCAATCTGGGACCCCTCAGGGGATGTCTGGTAGAACTGGGCCTAAACGGGCAGTCAGACATCCTTCTCACAATCCAGGACTGCTGGCTCCCAACTGCTCACCTGCCTGCCTCCCTGATTGCCCCAAACTGCTTCTGCCTGCCAGCCTGATCACCCCCTACTAACTCCCTGCCAGCCTGATTAATGTCAAACTGCTCCCCTGCAAGCCTGTTTGCCCCCAACTTCCCTCCTCTGCCAGCTTCGTTACCCCTAACTGCCGAACCCTGCAGGCTTGATGGCCCCCAACTGCCCTCACTTGCAGGCCTGGTGCCTCCTAACTGCCCTCCCCTGTAGGCCTGCCCCCCCCCCCCAACAGCCCTCCCTTGCAGGCCTGGTCAACCCTAACTACCCTTCCCTGCAGGCCTGGTTCCCACCAACTGTTCTCCCCTACAGGACTGGGTCCACCCCAACTGTCCTTCCCTGCAAGCCTGGTTACACCTAACTGCCCTCCACTGCAGGCTTGATCACCTCCAACTGCCCTCTCTTGCTGGCCATCTTGTGGCAGCCATCTTGTGTCCACATGGGGACAGGATCTTTGACCACATGGGGGCAGATGACTTATGTGTTGGAGTGATGGTCAATCTACATATTATTCTTTTATTAGAGAGGATAGAGGCCTAGCGCATGGGAGGGGGCCAGCCTAGTGAAGAGTGTCCTGGATCAGGATGGGGGTTCCCTTGGGGCATGGGGAGGCCTGGGCTAGGGGACTGTGGTGGTTTGCAGGCTGGCCACACCCCTTGGCAACCCAAGCAGAGGCCCTGGGATCTGTGATTCATTTATCTTCTACAATTGAAGCTTTGTAGCCTGGAGCGAAGCCAAGCTTTCTGCTCACTCTGTGGTGGCAGCCATTTCTGTTGGAATTTATTTACCTTCTGTAATTGAAACTTTGTAGCCTGGAGTGGAGGCCTAGGTCAGCCAGGACTGCAGAAGCTTGGCTTCCTCCATTGCCAGGGGCAACCCTAGCCTCTGCTCTCTCCAGCTCTGTGGCTGCCACCATTTCTGTTGAGATTTATGTATCTTCTATAATAGAAACTTTGTAGCCTGGTGTGGAAGCGTGAGTGGCAAGGACAGGTGGAAAGCTTGGCTTCCTCCACTGCCAGGGAAACCCAAGCCTGCCTCCAGCTCTGTGGTCACAGCCATCTTGGTTGGGGTTTATTTGCATATCTGCTCCTGATTTGCTGGTGGGCGTGGCTTTGTGGGCATGGTTTATGGATGTAGCAGAGGTATGGCCAATTTGCATATTACTCTTTTATTAGATAGGAGGATAGTTGGCTTGCTCCAAGCTGTAAGGACCTACTTGTAATAGAGAGAGAAAGGTTTTAATGTTTACTCTTGATTATGGCAATTAACTAACACAGATGGCTACCAAAGAGGTGACTTGACAAAGGGTGTTTAGCAAATGGCGCTGTTAAATTCTCTTCTGTGAAAATGTGCATGTCATGCATTGTATCTGTCTCAGTACATGAAAGAGTGAAGTTTCTGTCTTTGCAATCATCTGAGTGAATTGTCTGAGAATCCAGCCCAATCTGGTTTGGTGCTCACAGAATAATAGAGCTCTTTTTTTTTTTTTTTTTTTTTTCTTAACTCCATTGGTGGAGATTTCCTAGAAGTTGCAGGATATCTTCCTTTTAATTTTTCCTTGACACTATGACTTTCCTTATGTGTCTCACCTTTGCTTTCCCTTTCTCCCCCAACCACAACAGTAACTTGTTCCAGGCTCACTTTGCTGAAGTGCCTAGGAGACTGAGTAATGCATCTGCCACCAGAAATATGATTACCAGCATTCCTGATGCTCCCCACATGCAGGGCTTCCACTTCCGGTCCAGGGGCTGCCCCCAGAACTATAATACCCAGAATTCCTGGTGCTCCCCGCACTCTGGGCTTCTGCTTCCAGTCTAGAGGATGCCACCAGAGCTACAATTTCCTAAATTCCTGGTGCTCCATGCACTCTTGGTTTCCGCTTCTGGTCCAGAGGCTGCAGAAAAAAAAAGGACTGGGAACTCCAACCACTCCCTGGCCAAGCTGACAAGACCAGACACTTCAGCGATGGGGCTGAGGGGACTGGGCACTGCCATCTTTGTGATGGAGTGATGGTTAATTTGCATATTACCCTTTTATTACATAAGATATAAGTGTGTCTATACCTACACTAATAAAAGAAAAACATGCAAATTGACCATACCACCGTTGCAGCCACCAGCTAATTAGGAGCAAGTATGCAAATTAACCCAACCAAGACAGCTGTGGCCACGGAGGAAGCAGAAGGCTTGGGTTTCCCCGGCAATGGAGAAAGCCAAGCTTCCTATCTACTCTGTAGCTCAAGGCTGTAAAGTTTTAATTATAGAAGATAAATAAATCCCAACAAAAATGGCAGCAGCCATGGAGCTGGAGAAAGCAGAAGGCTTGGGTTGCTCCTGGCAATGGAGTAAGCCAAACTTTCTGACCAGCCCTGCCTCTGCTAAAGGCTACAAGGTTTCATTTATATAAGATAAATAAATCCCAAATACCAGGGGCTCCACTTGGGTCACCAGGGGGCATGGCCAGCCTGCAAACCATCACAGGCCCCTCGCCCAGGGAGCCCCACTCCCCAAAGAAACCCCCATCCTGATCTGGGACACCCTTCAGGGCAAACTAGTTGGCCCCCTCCCATCCACCAGGCCTCTATCCTATCTAATAAAAGAGCAATATGCAAATTGTCACTCCAACACATGTGGTCAAAGATGGCTGTCCCCATGTAGACACAAGATGGCTGCCACAAGATGGCCAGCAGGGGAGGGCAGTTGTGAGCAATCATGCCAGCAGGGGAGGGCAACTGGGGATGATCAAGCCTGCAGAGGAGGGCAGTTTGGGGTGACTAGGCTGGCAGAGGAGGGAAGTTGGGGGTGACCAGGCCTGCAGGTAAGTGCAGTTGGGAGGGACAAATGCCTGCAGGGGAGGGCAGTTATGGGGAACCAGGACTGCAGGGGAGGGCAGTTAGGGGTGACCAGGCCTGCAGGGGAGGGAAGTTAGGGGCAATCGAGAAGGCAGGCAGGTGAGCAGTTGAGAGCCAGCAGATCTGGACTGTGAGAGGGATGTCTGACTGCCCATTTAGGCCCGATCCTAAACGGGCCTAAACGGACAGTTGGACATCCCTCGAGGGGTCTGATTGGAGAGGGTGCAGGCTGGGCTGAGGGACACACCTCCCAGCGCACAAAATTTGGGCCTCTAGTATGTGTGTGTGTGTGTGTGTATCTATCTATATCCTCTAGAGTGTGTGTGTGTGTGTGTGTGTGTTTGTGTGTGTGTGTGTGTGTGTTTGTACATTGAGTAACCACCTTTTGCCTTCAATACTGCGGCAATTCTTTTTGGCATTGACTCCACAAGATGTTGAAAGGTGATGGGAGGAATCTGACACCATGCCTGATGAATAACACTGTCCAGTTCGATGAAGAGAACTGTCCAGTTCTGTGAAATTTGATGGCTGTGGAACCAGCTGCCTGATGGCTTTGAACTTTGTCCCACAAATGCCCAATTGGATTGAGAACTGGTTATTGTGGGGGCCACCGAAGCAAGACAAAGTCTCCCTCATGTTCTTGAAACCACTCCTGCACAATACCACCACTGTGGCATGACACATTGTCTTGTTGGAAGAAGCCATGTCCATTGGGGTACGCCATTATCACCACAGGATGAATTTGATCAGCAACAATCAAGGTATGTTGTGCTATTCAGATGTTGAATTAAAAGGCCAAAAACATGCCAGGAAAACATGCTCCAAACCTTAACACTGCTTCTACCAGCTTGAAAGGTTGTACTCATGCATATGGAGTGCATGCTTTTATGCTGTTTCCATGAAATTCTCACTCTGTCATCTGCATGATGCAACTGGAAATGTGATTCATCGGACCACATGACTTTTTTCCAATGATCAACTGTCCAAACCTTGTGTTCTTATGTGAATTGGAAACATTTTGTCTTGGTAACTGTAGACAGCAAAGGTTTTAGAACAAGTCTTTGGCTTCTATATCCCATACGTTTCAGTGTATGGCCCATTTGCCTACAAATGTCAAGTGGTCGTAATGATCTGGCTACTCAGCATATATAAAATGGATTAACCCCGAAGTATACAAGGCTAAATTTAGCATATAAACAGACTGAAAAGGGAAAATCATGTAATTGTCTCAATGCATAAAGAAAAAAATGTTAGATAAAAATTGAATATCAATGCATGACTCTGAAGCCAGAAAAAAAATAATTCTTGACAAACTAAGAATTAAATGAAATTTTATTTTATCTGAGAAAGGTAGGGTGCTACGACATAAGATGCTTATTGATAACCCACTGAAAGCTTTTTACTTGTGATTAAGACCTCTATCATCTATTTAACAGTGTAATGGAGATGCTAGTCAACAAAGTAAGAAAAAGTAGAGTGTAAAGATAAAAAGGAACAACAACACAGTCATTATTTGAGATTATATAATTACTAGTGGCCCAACGTACGAATTCATGCTCACTGAAAGGAAATTAAATTAGAAAACATACAGTAATATTGCCACTCATCCCTTCTCTATAATAGAAGTGTCAACCAAATTCACAATCGAAACACACATGTGCGATTGACCCCAGCGAGAGCTTTACATGTGTCACGCATGCACAAGTCAACTTAGCCTTTTACATATATATCAAATAAACTTGCTTAATTAGACCTGCTTTCTGATTTAGCTAAACTTTTTCAGCCCAGTGAAGAACCCCAACTTCTCTTTCAGGTAACTGTCTGCAACACAGCAGTAAATATCAACACAAAGCAGATTATTATTGTAGATCATGCAGGAAGGGAAAAGGGAGTAAAATAGTTAACTGCAGCAGTGATTGACCATATTCTGCACAGTGAGAAAACTTGAAGTCATTTTCAAGTTCCTCCATTTCTTACTTCTTTTCAGTTGGGTTAAGTTTCTAAACTTTCTAAATTTCCATTTCCAGCGAATGAAAAGAAAATAGGATTCTACCAAGTCTCCCATCTACTTACTCCAGGATTTCTGTGAGGATCAAATGAGATGAGGCACAGGAAAACACTTCACAGATATTTGGCTAAAGTATAAAATGTTTGCACCTGGCTATAAAACAAGTTGTGTTCCTGGGCTGAGGAAACTGCAAGGAGGCTAGGTGCTAGGGAGAGGAGCCTGGGCGTTGCTATGTGTCATCATTACCCAGCACCCACAGCCACCATTTCCGGACTGGGCCAGGATGTGGGCCGCATTTTGCACCATGGGGCCTCGACAGCATTAGCTGTGATTTGGTGGGCTGTCACTCCAGGGTGGTGATGGGGCCTGTGTCCCACAAGGGGGAAGCTGAGCGTTGCTTTGTTGGCACCAGGTCCACGGTGCTGTTTCTTTGTAAATGGCCTGTGTAGGTCACGGTAGATCCTGCATTAAGCATCTGCCCCGTGGTGGTCAGTGCGCATCACAGTTACTGATCGGATGGTCAGAGGGATACTGATCATATAAGTCATATATATATATATGTACCTACATACGTATGTACGTAGAAACACCAAAGGGATTTACAAGTAACATATTAGAAGTCATAAGACTGAATTTAACAAGTTTGTAGCATAGAAAAGTCAAAATGCAAATACCAACTACCTACAGCTACTTACTGATGAAAGACTGAATTCCTCTCAAGATCAAAAATAAAACAATACAAGGATATCTGCTCTCACCACTCTTATTCAACATAATACAGGAGGCCCTAGCCAGCGCAATAAGATCAGAAAAAATAAATAGCATGCAAATTCCAAAGGAAGAAATAAAACTACTTCCATATGACAAGATGGCCTACATAAAAGTTTTAAGGGAATCTATAAAAAGAAAAAAAAAATACAAACTAGTTCAAGAAGGTTGCAGGTTGTAAATGTCAACCCACAAAATCAATTGCATTTCCATATATAGCAAGGAACAAATAGAAACCTAAGTTAAAAGCACAACGCTATTCTCAGTTACCTCCCTATCCACATTTAATGAAATACTTCAGTATAAAAACTAATAAAACACAGAAAAAATTGGCAGGCTAACAATTACAAAATACTAATAAAAGAAACAACGGATCTAAATAAGTGAAGCTATATCCATGTTCATGAATTGGAAGGCTGACCTTAGGTAAAGATGTCAATTCTCCCCCAAACTGATCTATAGGTTTAGGGATTCTAATAACATTACAGCAAGACTTTTCTTGTTGACAAAGACAAGCTCATTCTAAAATTTATATAGGAAGGTAAAGGAAATAGAATAAATGAAATTATTTTTAAAAGAATTGATGTGGGAGGAAATCTTTCTACACAACTTTTTTAAAAAAAATATATTTTATTGATTTTTTACAGAGCGGAAGGGAGAGGGATAGAAAGTCAGAAACATCGATGAGAGAGAAACATCGACCAGCTGCCTCTTGCACGCCCCTCACTGGGGATGTGCCCGCAGCCAAGGTACATGCCCTTGACCAGAATTGAACCCGGGACCCTTCAGTCCACAGTCCGACGCTCTATCCACTGAACCAAACCGGTCTCGGCTCTACACAACTTTTAAACTTTCTATATAGGTATAATAAACAAGACAATATGATAATCGTAGAGAAACAGACATGTAGATCAAGGGCATCGAATAAACAACCCTGAAAGAGATCCACAAGTATGTCGAACACATTTTTTACAAAGATGCAGAAACAAATACATGGGATAATAATAGTATTTTCTATATATAGTGCTGCTGGAGCAACTGGAGACACACACACACACACACACAGAAAAAACATTTAACCTACATATCTCATACTTTATACAAAAATTAATTTAAAATAGCCCTGGCCAATGGCTTGGTTGGTTGTGGGTTCAAATTAGGGTAACAGCACACATCAAGGTTGGAGTTTGATCCCCAGTAAGGGCACTGTGAAAGACAACTGATCGATGTTTCTCACATCAATGTCTCTCTCTCTCTCTCTCTCTCTCTCTCTCAATATATCCTTGAGTGAGGATAAAATTAAATAAAAATAGACAATATATTTAATATAAAAAGTAAAATTGATAAATTGACTTCAAAAGTTAAAACTGATTGCTATGAAAAAACTGTTACAATAATAAAAAGATAATCTACAGATTTGTCTTTTTGAGAGTGTTAAATAAATGGAACCAGATTTGGAGAAAATATTTGCAAATATATATTTGACAAAAGACTTTCACCTAGCATATAAAGAACTCTCAAAATGAAACTATAAGAAAAAACAACCTAATTAAAAAATGGGCAAAACACTTAAGGTAGATGCACAGATGGCTAGTAATCAGATAAAAAGATGTTCATGTGATTAAGTGTTGAAGAAATATAAATTTAAACCACAATGAGATATCATTATATACTACTAGGATGGCTAAAGTAAAAAACAGTGATAACATCAAATATAGACAAGAATGCAAAGAAACTGGATCCATCACACACAGTGCTGGCAGAAATACAACATAGTGCATACAGCCACAGGTGAAAATAGTGCTGCAGTTTCTCGTAAAATAAACATGTATTTCCAAACAAGCCAGAAACTGCACTCCTGGACATTTATCACAAAAAAATAAAAGTCTGTGTTGATAAAAATATGTACAAAACAGTTTATAGCAGCTTTATTCATATACTCCCCAAACTGGAAGTAATCCAAATGCCCTTCAATCCTATATAATAAGGAACTAATATGCAAATGGTCATCACACTGTTATGCTGTCATGCCCTCATGCCATGATGGCTCAGACACTCAACACTGGGGAGAAAGGAATGGGGACCAGCCAGGTTGTGGGAGAGGGACAAGCTACCCACCCTGCAGTCTTGGGCACCAGCAGCTGCACCTGCATCTGCAGCCCGGGAGAAGGACAAGCCTCACACTCCACGGTCCCAGGTGCCAGTCATGGGAGCTGCAGCTCAAGAGAGGGACAAGCCATGCACCCCGAGGTCCCAGTCGCCAGTGGCTGGCCTGTGACCCAGGAGGACAAGCCATTGGCCTGGCGGTCCCAGGTGCCAATGCTAGGGCTGTGGCCCGGGAAAGGGACAGGCTACCTGCCTCAGAGTCCCTGCAGTCTCCACAGTTCTGGGCACCAGTGGCTGCACCTGTGGCCTAAGGAAAGGAACAAGCTGCCCACCCCACGGTCCTGGGCACCAGCAGCTGTGCCTGTGCCTGCGGCCCAGTCAAGGGATAAGCCACCCACCCCGTGGTCCTGGGCGCCTGCAGCTGCAGCTTGGGTGAAGCCGCCCACCCATGGTCCCCTGCAGCTGTGGCTGGCCCAGGCAAAGCCGGCCCAGGACCGTGATGCTTGCAGCCAGCCAGAGAGAGGGAAGCCCGGGTCTCGATGCCTGCGACCGGCCAAAGGAAGGAATCCTGGGTCCCGGGTGTGGGGCGAGGCAGAAGCAGTTAGGGGAGATCAGGCTAACAAAGGAGTGGTTAGGGTCAATCAGAAAGGCAGGCAGGTGAGCGGTTAGGAGCCAGTGGTTTATATTGCAAGTGGCCATCAGACATTCCCTAAGGAGTCTGGGATTTGGAAAGGGTGCAGGCCGGGCTGAGTGACACCCCCACCCCACGACCCACCGGGCCTCTAGTAGGTAAATAATTAAACAAATTCATATGCATACAATAAAATATTACTTAGCAATAAAAAGAACTGATTTACTGATATAAGTAATAACTTATGGTCATATCTACTGGAAGAGCCATTCTAAAAAGGTTAAATACTATATGGTACATTTGTTTAACATTCTTAAAAAGACAAAACTATAGGCATGGAGAACAGATCAGTGGTTTCCAGGGGGGCTTGGGTGAAAGTAAGGAGCATGAGAGTTCCTTTATAATTCTGTATTTTGAGGCTTTGCAGACGCCGCCACTTCGAAGCTGCCCGTGACCAGCCATGGTGAACCCTACCGTGTTCTTCCTTGGGCCGTGTCTCCTTCAAGCTATTTGAAGACAAAGTTCCAAAGACAGCAGAAAACTTCCATGCTCTGAGTACTGGGAAGAGAGGATTTGGTTATAAAGGTCCCTGCTTTCGAAGAATTATTCTGGGATTTATGTGCCAAGGTGGTGACTTCACACGCCATAATGGCACAGGCAGCAAGTTCATCTATGGGGAGACATTTGAGGACGAGAACTTCACCCTGAAAAGTACAGGCCCTGGCATCCTGTCCATGGCCAATGCTGAGCCTGACACAAACGGCTCTCAGGTTCTCATCGGCACGGCCAAGCCTGAGTGGTGTGATGGCAGGCATGTGGTCTTCGGCCAGGGGAAAGAAGGCCTGGATATCATGACAGCCATGGAGCGCTATGGGTCCAGGAATGGCAAGACCAGCAAGAAGATCACCATTGCTGACTGTGGACAACTCTAATAAATCTGACTTGTGTTTTATCTTTACCACCCTACCATTCCTTCTGTAGCTCAGGAGAGCACCCCTTCACCCGTTTGCTTGGAATGTTCCATAATCTTTGTGTTCTTGCCAGTTTATTGGGTTCCATAATTCTCTTACCCCTTCCCAGTCTAGCTGGATTGCAAAGTTTATGATTATGAAATAAAACTAAACAGGTGTCTGTCAAAAAAATAATAATTCTGTATCTTGATTGTGGTGGTGATGGTGACATGAATCTCTAGAAGAACACACACACACACCACTCACACACAGAGGAACTTTCATACAAAAACAAGAAAACTGAATGAGGTCTGTAATTTAATTAACAATATCATGCCAGTGTCAATTTCCTGACTTATTATACTAGTTTCAGAAGATGTCATCATTGTCAGAAGATAGTGAAGAATTCACAGGACTCTATGTACTATTTTGCAATTATGTCTGTAATTAGTTGCCAAAGAACTTTAAAAAGCAAATCAATCATATTCATACTAGAGACCTGCTGCATGAAATTTGTGCACTTGGGGAGCAGGAGGGGCTCTTCAGCCTGGCCTGTGCCCTCTCAGTCCTGGAGCCCTCAGGGAATGTCCAACTGATGGCTTAGTCCCGCACTCCGGCATCCTTAGCACTGCCACAGACAAGGGAGAGGCTCCTAACACCTTCGCTGCACTCACCGGCCATGAGCCCGGCTTCTGGCTGAGTGGCATTCCCCCTGTGAGAGCACACTTACCACCAGGGGGCAGCTCCTGTGTTGAGCAGGACCGGGCCGAAACTGGCTCTCTGACATCCCCTGTCGGGTCCCAGATTGTGAGAGGGCACAGGCCAGGCTGAGGTACCCCATCAATGCATGATTGGGGCCAGAGTGAGACACAGGTTGTTGGCCAGCTGGGTAGCAACTGCAGGAGGCTCCAGGGCATATTCTGCCCATCTCATTCAGTCCCGATCAGCCAGACCCCAGCAGCAAGCTAACCTAGTGGTCGGAGCATCTGCACCCTGGTGAACAATGCACGTCAAAGCAAGTGGTTGAGCCTTAGCATATCAGTAACATATTACACTTTGGTTGAACAAATGACTAGATGACCAAACACTTAACATTATTATATAGAATGAACAGTAACCAAAAGTTTTAAAATAGTTTACACTGAAAAGCATAAACTACCCAGAAATTAATCTAACAAAAGATGTACTTTTACAGAGAAAATTACAGTTTTATTGACAGAAATAAGAAAGACAATCTAAATAAATGAAGACATATCATATTCATGAATATGTAGAAATCTCAAATACTGTAAAGTCAGCAAATCTTCCCACACTAAGTAATCTATACAACCCCAATAAAGCTCAGGTTTACATTTTTTTTCAATTAAAGGTGTAGCAAAAGGCCAAGAACAGCAAGATACTTAAAAACAAACAAACAAACAAAAAACATAGTGAATTAATGTATTCTACCAGATAGTAAAACCCACTATACGCCTAAAGTAATTTAGATTGTGAAGGATTGGCACAGAAAAAGACAGAATGAAAAATTATTAAATACTAGAGGCTCGGTGCATGAATTCGTGCATGGGTGGGGTCCCTTGGTGTGGCCTGCGGGGATTGGGCCCAACCCGGCATTCCAATGCTGCCTGCTGCTCCTGCCTGCCATTCCACTCATCCCAGTCCCACTGTGCCTGCTGTGAGCTTGCACTCAGTCAGTCCTGATCAGGACTCATGCTGCCACTGTGGTGCTCACCAGCCATGAACCCTGCATCTGGCACCTGTCCCAAGGAGGGTAGAAGGGACCGGGATGAGGTTGTCAGGAGTGACCTGGCAGCTTCTTTTATATCATTTCTTCCTTGCAGAGCACAGAGGGAGGGGAAGTGGCCACAGTGCCAAGGCTGACTTCCTGGAGGCCAGTGATGTTGTCGGGATTGTGCTGGCAGCACC
Organism: Antrozous pallidus; assembly: GCA_027563665.1. Classification (NCBI taxonomy): domain Eukaryota; kingdom Metazoa; phylum Chordata; class Mammalia; order Chiroptera; family Vespertilionidae; genus Antrozous; species Antrozous pallidus. Next base: position 603,520 of record CM050513.1, on the reverse strand, counting down.
AGGCCATCAGTGCCTGGCCTGTTCTCTGGAGATTGGACCTGCGGACTACTGAGGGAGTCAACGGCTGGCAGGCCGCCAGGACAGGTCAGTCAACTGAGCAGCACTGCACTGTGAGAGCGCACTGACCACCAAGGAACAGCTCCTGCATTGAGCGTTTGACCAGTCATTCAGTCACTTAGGCTTTTACACGTATAGATCCTAAAAACAGATCCATAAAATGTGGAAGTTAGTATATCAAGACAGTGACAGGACACATCAGTAAGAACAGACAAGGAAGAACAAAATAAAGGTAACAAATATCATTGCGTTATTTTAACATAATTAAGTATTCCAACCGATGTCAGAGAAATTGTGGAGTGAGAGATCTTGTTGGCCTCTCCCCCAGAAATTACAAGTTAGCTAACTAAAATTCAACAAAGAAATCCCTGCTCAATAGATGCACCCTTGAGAGGCAGGACACTGAAACATCTACAGGTGGGCACCCAGGAATAAACAGGGAGACAAGTAGGAATGAAAGTGCAGATGGCCCACAGATGCAGCCCTATATCCAGGAGAGGAGAGGAAACCAGGGTCTGGGTACTAGGCACTTTCTTCAACCAGGATGAACAGAGAGCTGTGGGAGAGAGTTGAGCAGGGCAAGCAGAGCGAACAGTAACGGAGTCAGCAGACTCCTGACAAAGCTGGGATTCTACCCTGTGGCTATCCATATAATGTTGGCCAGTGATGTTTCAGACAAAAAAATTAAATCACAGAGCCCTGCCACCCTTAAACTCAACTTTCCATTTACTTTGTTGTTATATTAAGAAGCATATTATATATAAACCAAGAGCAACTGCAGTAGAAGCACTGTTTCCTTGGTGATTGATTGGGGGGGGGGGGGAATGACCCTCGGGGGTTTGGGGTCACCATCACACTGAGGGCAAACAAAACCCCACAACCAGTTGAGCTGTCTGTCTTATGGAAGCTGTGGAGGTCAAAACCCCACAACCAGTTGAGCTGTCTGTCTTATGGAAGCTGTGGAGGCCAAACTGGAAGGTCAGAGAAATAGAAAATCTTCCCATTCATCGCCACCTATTTGAAAACAGAAAAATGTCTCCGGAGGAAGCGATTTGCCACATATAGACAGATATAAATCTGTATATAGACCAGTGGTCGGCAAACTGTGGCTCGCGAACCACATGCAGCCCTTTAGCCCCTTGAGTGTGGCTCTTCCACAAAATACTACTGCCTGGGTGAGACTAATTTGAAGAAGTGGAGTTAGAAGAAGTTTAAGTTTAAAAAATTTGGCTCTCAAAAGAAATTTCAATCGTTGTACTGCTGGTATTTGGCTCTGTTGATTAATGAGTTTGCCGACCACTGGCATAGACAAATGAGATCAGCAAATACCATGAATAAGGACAGTAATGAGGATTATTAAGAAAAAAATGAAAAATCCCCAGAAAGGAAGCTGGAACACATGGAAATACATGATTATAAATGACACAGAATTCAAGATTACAGTTCTGAAAATAGTGTACTGCAAGAAAATACAGACGGGCAATTAAATGCACTCAGAAAACAAATCAATATACAATTGAATACTTTACTAAATGGATCGAAACTTTAAAAAAGGATCATTCAGAAATGAAGCATGCAATTAAAGAGATTAAGAGTGAACTAACTAATGAGCAAAGAAAACAGAGTTAAACGGAGGAAAGATTTACTGACACCAAAGAAAGGAATCTAGAAATGGCACAAAAGGAATGAGAGAGAGAACTGAACAGAGAAAAATGAAAGATCTCTATCAGAACTATCTGACTACATCAGAAAAAGCAGTATTAGAATTACAGGCATTTGCAGAAGGAAAAGAGCAGGAAACAGAGAATCTGTTCAATCAAATAGTGGATGAGAACATTCCTAACCTATGGAAAGAACTAGATCTTTGAATCCAAAAAGCATACAGAACACCTAGTTGCATCAATCCAAAGAGGCCCTCTCCAAGGCACTATTATTGAACTTGTCAAAAATTAATGACAAAGAAAAATTCTCAAAGCTGCCAGAGAAAAGAAAGAAGTGACCTAAACAGGAAAACCCATCAGAATTTTCATCTGACTTCTTAGCAGAAATTCTACAACCCAGAAGAGAGTGGAACCAAATATGCAAATATCTGAAGGAGAGAAATTACCAGCCATGAACAATATATCCATCAAATTTAACCTTTAAATATGGAGAAAAAAAAATGAAGACATTCCCAGACATACAGAAGTTGTGGGATTTTACCACCAGAAAACCTCCACTATAGAAAATACTCAGGGAATTTATTCCATTTGAAACAGACTATAAGGTCACAACACTAAGTGTAAGAACACCAAAAAAATTACAGCATAAACAGGGATACTTGTGGCAACAAAACATAACATCCACAAAAAAGCAGGTGTGGCCATACTGATATCAACAAAATAGATTCAAAACAAAGAAAACAAGAGACAGAGATGGACACTTTAAAATGATAAAAGGTATACTACATCAAGAAAACACAACACATCTAATATATATTAGGGAGTAATGAAATACATAAAACTATTCATAGAACTAAGGGAAGAAACTGATCAAAAGGTAGTCATAGTTGGGGCCATTAATACTCCATTAACAGCTCTAGAGCAAACAAAAAAAATCCTATCTAATAAAAGAGTAATATGCAGATTTGACTGTACCTTTGCCACACCCAAAAGCCACACCCACAGCCATGCCCACCAGCCAATCAGGAGCAAATTATGCAAATAAACGCCAACCAAGATGGCTGTCACCACTGAGAGCAAGAGGAAGGCTTGGGTTTCCCTGGCAACAGAGAAAGCCAAGCTTTCAGTCTGCCTTTGCTGGTCTAGGCCTCCACTCTAGGCTACAATGTTTCAAACAGAAATGGCTGCCGCCCCGGAGCGAGCAGAAGGCTTGGCTCCGCTCCAGCTACAGAGTTTCAATTGTGGACATAGATTAATCCCAGATCCTAGGGCCTCCACTTGGGTCGTTGGGGGGCGTGGCCAGCCTGCAAACCTCCACAGGCCCCTCACCCAGGCTGCCCCTCACCCCAAGGAAACCCCCACCCTGATCTGGAACACTCTTCAGGGCAAACCAGCTGGCCCCACCCATGCACCAGGCCTCTGTCCTACCTAATAAAAGAGGAATACACAGACTGACCATCACTCCAACACACAAGAGGGCTGCCTCCATGTGGTCAAAGATTCTACCCCCATGTAGACACAAATGGCCACCACAAGATGTCCAGTAGGGGAGGGCTGTTGGAGGTTCCAGGCCCTGCAAGGGATGGCAGTTGTGGGCAATCAGGCCAGCAGGGGAGCTGGCAGGGGAGCAGTTAGACATCAATTAGGCTGGCAGGGTAGTGGTTAGGGGGTGATCAGGCTAGCAGACAGAAGCGGTTAGGGGCAATCAGAGAGGCAGGCAGGTGAGCAGGTTGGAGCCAGCAGTCCTGGATTGTGAGAAGGATGTCCAGGCAGTTGGACATATCTCGAGGGGTTCCAGATTGGAGAGGGTGCAGGCTGGGCTGAGGCACAACCCTTGCCCCTCCATGCACGAATTTTGTGCACTAGGCCTCTAGTAATGAAATATTAGTCTTGCCCAGTATATATGGTTCAATAGTTGAATGTCATCATATGAACTAAGAGGTCACAGTTCGATTATCAGTGAGGGCACATGCCCTGGTTGCAGAGCCAAGCCTTCTGCTCATTTCGTGGCAACAGCCATTTCTGTTTGGGTTTCTTTAAATTCTATAATTGAAACTTTGTAGCCTATAGCAGAGGACTAGGTACTAGGGCTGTAGAAGCTTGGCTTCCTCCATCTCCCAAGCAACTCTAGCCTCTGCTCTCTCCAGCTCCATGGCTGCCGCCATTTCTGTTGGAATGAAGTATCTTCTATAATTGAAACTTTGTAGCATTGAGTGGAGGCCTAGGCCAGCAACAGCAGGCAGAAAGCTTGGCTTCCTCTGTTGCCGGGGAATCCCAAGCCTCCCTCCTGCTCTCAGTGGCTGCAGCCATCTTGGTTGAGGTTTATTTGCTCCTGATTGGTTGGTGGGTGTGGCTTGTGGGCATGGCTAATTGGTGTATCGGAGGTACGGTTAATTTGCATATTACTTTATTAGATAAGATTCTTTTCTTTCTTCAGTGTATTGTAATTTTCACTACACAATCTTTATTCTCCTTGGTAAAATTTCATCCAAAATATTTTTTCTTTTTGATGTTTTTGTGACGGGATTGTTTCATTAATTTCCTTTTCTGGCAGTTCACTGTAGAAACAACTGATTTTTTACATATTGATTTTATGTCCTGCAACTTTACTATATTTATTATTTCTAAGAGTTGTTCTGGGGTTTTGGTTTTTTTTTTTTTTCCCAAAGACTTTAGGGATTTCTACATGTAACATCACATCATCTGCAAACAGGAAAAGCTTTCCATTTTCACCAGTGAGAAATGCTATTCAAAGCCACAATAAGGTATCACTTCACACCTATTTGCATGATCATTGTTTTAAAAGATAATAATAATAAGTATTGCTGAGGATGTGAAACAATTGGAACCCTTGTCACACTGTTGGTTGGAATGTCAGCTGATGCAGCCACTATGAAAAACAGTATGGGGTTCCTAAAAGAAGAAAAATTAAAAATAGATCTACCATATGATCTAGTAACCCCAATCCTCGCTATTTTCTCAAAAGAATGAAATCAGAATCTGAAGAGATAACCCACATTCATTGCAGCATTATTCACAATAATCAAGATATAGAATCAAACAGCCCAATTGATCATGAACAGATGAATGGATAAACAGAAAGTGGCATAAAAATACAATGCTTTATTATTCAGCTTTAGAATCAAAGGGAAAAAAATCCTACCATTTGCAGTAACACACATGGACCTGGAAGACATTAGGCTGGGTGAAATAAAGCTATCACAAATACTGAGTAATTCCATTTATATGATGCATATAAACTAGTCTAACTTATAGAGGCAGAAAATAGAATAGTGGTTAACAAGCAATAGGAGAAGGTAAAAATGGGAAATTGTTATTCAATGGGTATAGAGTTACAGTTATACAAGCCGATTAAGTTCTAAAGATCTGCTCTACAATATAGTGCCCATAGAAGGCAATATGGTGTTGTGCCTTTAAGACTTTAAAAAAATAGACCCATCTTTAAGAAATGGCCAGAGGAAAGCCCAACCATCATGGCTCAGTGTTTGAATGTCTACCTATGAACCAGCAGGTCACAGCTGATTCTGGTCAGGGTACATGCCTGGGTTGTGGGTTCAACCCCCAGTGGGTTTGTGCAGCAAGTAGCCAATCGATAATTCTTATCACAAATTTCTTTCTCTCTCTCTCCCTCTCTCTCTCCCTCTCTCCCTCCCTCCCTGAAATCAAAAAAGAAGCGGACAGAGGAAAAAGAGCTTGCAGAGGAATCTGAGAATAATTGAAGAGGTAGGTAGAGGACCCAGGAAAAAGCTGTGTCAGAAAGTAAGGCATACACCAAGTTTCAAGACAAGGAATGGCCAACAGTACAGAATGCTGCAGAGATCTCAAGATGAAAAACTAAAAAGAATTCATTAAGGGATTAGCTGTAATTGGCATGAGGGTTGATGAAAGTGTTCTAAAATTGGATTGTGGTGATGGTTGCACATTTCAGGAAATTCACTAAAAATCATTGAATTGTATACTTGAAATGAGTGAATTTTATTAATTTTATGGTATGTAAATTACACATCAATAAAATTGCTTAAACTTTTTTTCTCATTTAAAAAAACTCTTGTTAATTCTGAGACACTTCTATACCTATATTGGCAAAAATGACACTGTAGGTATACCACATAGCATACACAAAATGAATTATAGGTACCTAAATATAGAAGCAAAATGTAAAAGCTTTTTGAGTATGATAATGGAGAACAACTTATGATCTCAGGTTATAAAAAGCATGAATTGTCTAGGAAGAACCAACCTCATAGCTGGGTTCCTTCAACCAACGAAGATAGGAGCAACAGCCGAGACAAACCATCCCAGGAGAAAGAATATCAATATGACAGGATTCCCAGTTTTCCCCAGAACCTGGAGTGGAAGAAAGTCTCTCTGCCTTGTCTCAACAAAAAGCAAAAGCTGCTCATCACTCATAACAAGAGATACACAACTGTGACCAAAGACTTCAGCTAACTAATGTAGACAATGTGCATTTGTAGAATATATTCACCTATATACTGTACTCAAAATTTATCAAATGTCTATTATATTTTCAGAATTCTTTAAACAGTAACTGTAGGACAAAATGAGTAAAATGGATCTCAAAATGTAAAAAGGAAACAGATATCCCTCTAAATAATTAAATCACAATAAATTCTAAAATTATCCTTATGGAAATAGCCATATGCTTAGAAAAGTAAGACTGAAAGAAAGCCCACTTCTATAAATGAATGGGGGTAAAAGGGTAGAAAGGACAGAGAAAACAATTTGAATAAATCTTAAGAGAAGAAAGTTCACAATGTTTCTGGTATGAAATATGCCCAAAAGAAAAGGTGGAAGGAAGTAAAAAGGAGCTAAAAAGGAAAAAATAGGAGCAAAACAACAAAGGAAGAGATCATTCAGTTTGCACTTCAGTTTTAAAAGTAATCCTATCTAATAAAAGAGTAATTTGCAGATTGACCATCACTCCAACACACAAGAGGGCTGCCCCCATGTGATCAAAGATCCTGCCCCCATGTGGACACAGATGGCCAGTAGGGGAGGGCCGTTGGGAGGTTCCAGGCCTGCAAGGGAGGGCAATTGTGGGCGATCAGGCCAGCAGGAGAGGGCAGTTGGGAGGGACCAGGCCTGCAAGGGAGGACAGTTGGGGGCGATCAAGCCTGTAGGGGAGGGTATCTAGGGGTGACCAGGCCGGCAGAGGAGGGAAGTTGGGGGCAAACAGGCTGGCAGAGAAGCAGTTAGACATCAATTAGGCTGGCAGGGTAGTGGTTAGGGGGTGATCAGGCTGGCAGGCAGAGGCAGTTAAGGGCAGTCAGGGAGGCAGGCAGATGAGCAGTTTGGAACCAGCAGTCTTGGATTGTGAGAAGGATGTCTGACTGCCCATTTAGGTCCGAACAGGGATCGGGCCTAAACGGGCAGTCGGACATCCCTCGAGGGGTCCCAGATTGGAGAGGGTGCAGGCTGGGGTGAGGGACACCCCCGAGCCCGCCGTGCATCAATTTTGTGCACCGGGCCTCTAGTCCTATATAATAAAAGGCTAATATGCAAATAGACCAAATGGCAGAACAACCAAACGACTGTTCACTATGACGTGCACTGACCACCAGGAAGCACACGCGAAGCATGGTGGGTGTCAGCAGCAGACAATAGAGTGTGGAACATGGTGGGTACCAGCCACAGTGAGATGGTGGAGCAGGTGAGGAGCACCAGACTAAGACGGGGCACCATTCACTGTTATTGGGGGGAGCCTGTAGTAGTTACTGAAAACTCCTGTGTGCTGCAGTACCACCTGGCACCTGCACCTGCTGCTGGCGCTGACCCCACTCGCACCGGCTGCCAGCACTGGAGCTGCCCTGATCACTCAGTGCCTTCAACAGATGTGAGCAGTGGCTCCAGGCCCCAATCACCCTTCAGGGCTTCTCCACCTCCCCCTGCTTCTGAGGGGCAATCAAAGCAGCCGCTGCAGCTCACACCCACTGCTGCCGCTGCCCCACTTGCACCCGCTGCTGGTGCTGGCCCCAATTGCTCTGCACCATCAGCAGGTGCAAGAGGGGCTGGTGCCATCAGCACAAGGGAGCAGCGGTTGGCGTGGGGATGCTGGCACACAGGAGACTAAGAGCTGCAGTGGGAGGGGCCAGGTAGGGGCAGAGGATGGGCAGAAACCCACACTGTGCCTACCGCTGCCTCACAGCCCACAGTTCCTTTCAAGATGCACGAATTCATACACTGAGCCCCTATCCTATCCTATCCTATCCTATCTAATAAAAGAGTAATAGGCAAATTGACCGTACCCCTGGTACACCACAAGGCACATCCACAAGCCATGCCCACCAGCCAATCAGGAGCAAATAAACCCCAACCAAGATGGCTGTGGCCACTGAGAACAGGAGAGAGGCTTGGGTTTCCCAGGCGATGGAGGAAGCCAAGCTTTCCAGCTGACCTTGCCGGCCTAGGCCTCCACTCAATGCTACAAAGTTTCAATTATAAAATTTAAATAAACACAAACAGAAATGGCTGTCGCCACAGAGTGAGCAGGAGGCTTGGCTCTACTCCAGGCTACAAAGTTTCAAATGTAGAACATAAATTAATCCCAGATCCCAGCTTGGATCGCTGGGGTGCGTGGCCAGCCTGCAAACCACCACAAACCCCTTGCCCAGGCTGCCCCACGCCCCAAGGGAACTCCCACCTTTCAGGGCAAACCAGCTGTTCCCCACCCATGCACCAGGCCTCTATCCTTCCTATCTAATAAAAGAGTAATTTGCAGATTGACCATCACTCCAACACACAAGAGGGCTGCCCCCATGTGGTCAAAGATCTTGCCCCTATGTGGACACAAGATGGCCACCAAAAATGGCCATCAGGGGAGGGCCATTGGGAGGGACCAGGCCTACAAGGGAAGGCAGTTGGGGGCAATCAAGCCTGCAGGGGAGGGTAGTTAGGAGTGACGAGGCCGGCAGAGGAGAAATTAGGGCAAACAAGCTAGTAGGGGAGCAATTAGACATCAATCATGCTAGCAGGGTAGTGGTTAGAGGGTAATCAGACTGGCAAGCAGAAGTGGTTAGGGGCAATTAGGAAGGCAGGCAGGTGAGCAGCTGGGAGCCAGCAGTCCTGGATTGTGAGAGGGCTGTCAGACATCCCTCAAGGGGTCCCAATGGAGAGGGTGCAGGCTGGGCTTAGGGACAATGGCCCCCTAGCACAAATTTTGTGCACCGGCCCTCTAGTGATACTATAAACAAAGGTTTGAAACACCTCTGTAAATATATAGAGGTACTTACTGGCCCTTGTCTACCTTAGTGCCTTAAAATCTCAAGTCTATGTTACAACTTCCCCTGACCTCTCCAGGCAGAGCTAGGCAAACTTTGAAAATAAAATTAGCCTCCATCATGTCATACTTAATAAACTTTTTCATTTCTGTATCTCTTACTGCTATTGTACTGTATGCTCCTAAGGACACTATATCATTTCATGCTAGAATCTATTCCAAGCCCTAGCACAAAGTAGGTGCACAAGAAATACTGAATGCATGAATGACCAGAACTATACTGAGAAATGGTGGCTACAACAGGTAGTACAGTCTACACAGAGGAGAAGTCAAATATTGTACAGTAAAACCAATTATGAAACTGCTACCAAATTTCATGTAAGAAATAATGAGTAATTAACTGCAAGCAATAACTGAAAAATAAGTAAAGTGATTCAACTATTTTATAAAAGAGAAGTAAATGACTACAAGATTCAAAGCTCTTGTTCCTAGAGCTTTTTATTGAGATTTTACTTGGTTCAATATACTATGCTAGGCATTAGACAAACAACAATAAGCAAAACAAAACTTCTGCCCTCATTATAATAGAAATAGGGAAAAGTTAGAAAGAGACATCAAATCTTGGAAAAAAATTATGTTTGATCTCGAAGGTAACTGGAGATGCGGTTCTAGAAAAAAAGTCAACTTTGTGGTTTAACAAGATCAAGAAAGAAAATGTGTAGAGTGAATCTTGAGGAAACATCTACATTGATATGGGAGTGGGAGAAATCAGAAAGGAAAACAAGAGACTCAAGAAAGGTAGTAAAATAAAAATAAACTGGTTTAAAAAAACACACAAAAAGTGAAGATGGAGGGATGGTACACAGTGCTAATTACTTCAGATATACATGTCACTAAAACATACAATATGACATCAGTAAATACTCTTTAGGGTGTGGGAAAGGTGATCTTTAAGAAAAGAGTATATGTAAAAGAAAAGACTGAACACAAAATTACAAGGTAAGAGGAAATAAATGGAAAGGAGAAGAAACAGAACAATGCAAGTAGGAAAGGAGGAACAGAAGAAAGAAATTGGGCCTTCAACTGTTATTAAAAATCAGTGAAAAAAAGATACTGGAATAAAAACAATTTCAAAAAGAAATCTTTATAAAACTGACCTGTGTCAGAATTCATATTATATACTGTATATACTATATAACAGCATGCCAATTAATTTCTTTCTCCATTTTCAAAATGTTACCACCAATTTATAGTAAAACCAGAATAATCTATAGAGTTTCCTTGCTTTTAAGCGGTAATTTAAAACAAATACTTCCAGAAAGCAGTTAATTTTAAGGATTATTGTATGCAAATTGTTATAAATATTTATAATTTTATGTCCACGTAAACAGTAAGTAAAACACAAGGAAACATTATAATACTAAAGAGCTTATACAGCCCAGCCGAGTGTAGCTCAGCAGTTGAGCATCGACCCAGGAACCAAGAGGTCATTGGTTCGATTCCCAGTCAGAGCATATGCCCAGGTTGCAGGCTCGATCCCCAGTGGGGTAGGGCATGCAGCAGGCAGCCAATCAATGATTCTCTCTCATCACTGATGTATCTATCTCTCTCTCCTTCTTCCTTCCTCTCTGAAATCAATAAAATTATACTTTTTTTAAAAGAGCTTATACAACCTTTGAGTAATCTCAAATAAAATGGTCATTAATTAAAGGGTACATATTGATTTTTTTAAAATTATGCTAACACCCCTGGAAAAGAAAATAAAGCTATCATTAGATACTAAACAAGAGACAGCAATAAAACTACTTAAGATCCCTTCAATGAATAGAAAAGAACAAAGCACTGACTGGATTAAAGAACAAGGGAAATAGCAGTAACAATAATCATATTTTTGAATTGATCTAGGAAGAAATATAGAGAGGGATCTGTAATTTTAATGACTTTTCTTAAAAATCTAGTATGTGACAAGAAGTTCAGAGTCACAGAAACCAAATCAATCCACTACTAGAATCCCAACTTGACCATGTTTATTAAAAGCTGTTTTCCACCCTGAGATTGTACTCCAGGTTTGAGGTTTACTTAAAAGGACAACAAGATTTTGTGAAGTCTGGTTAACTGCAAAAGACAGTCTTCCCACAACCAGTACCTCTTGTAACCAACAGATGGTGCTCTCCATAAGGAGAACCATTCCACTGCACAGTCATTACACAGGATAGGAAGTTAGGCTTATTCTTGGCCAGGGACAGCTAAAAAGCTAATAGGAGTATTTTCTAAGAAAAAAAGAAAAGAAAAGAAAGACAAAATAAATTATGTTATTCTCTTCTTAAGGACACTTTACATATTCCCCAACTATTCAAACAAAAGCTACTCTTTTTCTACATACAATGTCACCACTAACCCATCAATCGGCTTGAATTAATCTTTATTAATTAAAATTCAGTGTATATAAGTTACCCCAGTTATTCTTATGTGTTCTGGTAAAACAAAGTAATTTTAAATGCTTAAGGAAATCTTTTTAGAAAGCTCGCCCATTCTGTTCATATTGTTGATAATATTTATAAAAAGTTAAAAACTGCTTTACTCTCTTGTCTACATTCTTTTGAAGGACAATCAATGTTCTAGAAGGGAGTAGAGATAACCAATTAAAAAGAAAAAGAACCCTAGGCCCTGGAACATCTCAACTAACAAAAGAAAAAATGTTTTGTTGAATCCCTTTATGGTAATACTTTTCATATTAATAATGGTAATATCTCTCATTTATTGAATGATTGGTATTTCCCTAATATGTAGTCAGCTCAACGTCAAATTCAGTAGTGGGGGGAAATGATGTATTTCATTATTCACATCAGACCTCAAACATATTCTTGCAAAACCCACCATTCTCATACTGCAAAGAGAAAACAGAAGCTGTTAAACAGGAATCTTCCCAGAATACCATTATGAATCTACTACTGCCCACCTGCTATGTTTGAAACCATTCCTGCTTCCTTCCTTCCTATTAAAAGAAAGGAAGAGCAGGAGAAGACAGTGAGGACAAGGCTGGTCCAGATCTGTGGGAGAACTAAAAAGCTCATGGGAGTATTTTCTAAGAGAAAAAGAAGACAAAAAAGTTATTCTCCCACCCCATCCATACCAAATTCCATCACAGGTGCATAAAATCCCATCCTCTACACATTCATTTCATCTCCTATTTCCCCAGTTTCTACTAGATCCTTTCTCTCAATATTCAGTAAGACTCTCTTCTTGGGTAGAAGAAAGGCATTCAAGCAATAAGGAAAAGAAAAGACAACACACCTGCTTAGACTGTACAAAAACATCCTCCAGCTACTGTCTTCTCTCTCAAATTACCTGCACATCCAAGCTTCTCAAAATGTAATCTACTTTCTACCTTCACATCTATAGTTCCCACTTTTCATACCAATCTAACCTTGCTTCTAACATCCCCAGCCCATCACTGGTAATAATGCTTTTTCCATAATCATCATAGATTTCAAAAGTGGTAACAGATTTTCCCTTTCCTGTATTTACACCCTTACAATTTGATTTTGTTGTTCCTCCCATGAGTATGTTTCCAACTCTTTACATGCTCTTACAACTGGCTTTGGCCAACAGGCTACTGGCAAACTTAATAAGTACTTGTGCCTTTGGGCTTACTGACTTGTTGCTCTTGGAACTCCACTCCTAACATGTGCACAAATCCGGAAGTTATCCTACTAGAAAATGAGAGATAATATATAGAAAGGTCCCAGTAATCCGGGCCATAAGCAAACCACCAGGTAACCATATGTTTACCTAAAGATGCAGGAGTGAGATCAGCTAAGGGTGACCTAGATCCACAGAACTGCCCATGTAAACCAAACTAAAATTGCTGACCTGCAGAATTGGGAGCTAAACAGTGTTGTTTTTTAAGCCATTAGGTTTTGGGGCTTATGTAGTAAAAGATAACCTTTTAAAAATAATTCACTTCCATGTTGGCAAATCAAATAAACACTTATTCTAATTCTTACTTTAGTGACCTCAGCAGTATGACACACAGTTGACAGCAACCTCCTCTTTGAAACACTTTTTCTATCTACTATACCTTTACCTCCTTCCCTACTGATCATTCATGTGTCCTTTAATGCTTCCTTCTCCGGCACAAGTTCATTTCTGGCCACTTTTTAATCTGTGTTTTTCTTCCAACATTTTCATTTGGGTATCCTCAAAGGCATCTTGAACATAAAATACTCAAAACTAAACAAGAATACTTTCTCCCAACTTCTTCCCTATTAAAAAAAAACAAACAAACAAAAAAAACCTCCTTTTTCAATTATTTTGCTGTAAATGGTACCTTAGTATATCCCAATTTGTTCCTGCCAGAAAACTGGAAGTGACCCTTGACAATTCTCTTTCAACATTTAAAAGCCCCCAGAGTCCTGTAAATGTAACCTGCAAAACATAAATGAAGTCTACCCTCATTTGCCCATCACTTCCCCACAATCTAACCTAAGCCACCTTCTAATTCATTCTTTACATAGCAACCAGATTAATCTTAATATGCTAATCTCTTCAATCACTGCCTTACCTAAAATTCTTAAGTAGGTCTGCACTGCCCTTAGAATAAGTTCTCAATATACTTATCTGATCACTTTCTCATTACATTTCCGTCTCCTCTCTCTCTAATCCTTTAAGGCACCATGCCAAGATCCTTCTGTCTCAGTGTGTGCTATTCTTTCTACTCCAAAAACTTTTTCCTCTTCTTTGTCACTCTTTTCATGCCTATAACACTGACTTATCAAGACTCCTATATCAATTTCTCAGGAACATGTTCCCAAATCACCCAAGCTAAATTAAATCCTTACTACATGCTATTACACCATGCCTATAGTTTTCCTTCAGAAATTGTAAATAGATATTAATATCTGTTTCCCTTTAATATCTGTTTCCCTTTCTAAAGTGTAAACTGTCTAAGAACAAGAATCATATTTAGTTCACCTCAAGCCTAATACAATGATGGGCAAAAAGTAAGAATTCAACAAATATTCCTTTAAAAGAAAAAGAAAGAAGGAAGAAGGAAGAAGGAAGAAGGAAGAAGAAGGAAGAAGGAAGAAGGAAGAAGGAAGAAGGAAGAAGAAGAACAACAACAACAACAACAACAACAACAACAACATTTTAAAGAGAAGAACAGAGGTGGGGAGAGAGAGAGAGAAAAAACAAACACATCAATTGGTTGCCTCCCATATGAATCCCAACTGGGGACTGAACCAGTAACCTGAGTGTGTGCCCTTACCATGAATCAAACCAGTAAGTAACCTTTCTGTACATGGGACGATGCTCAGACAACTAAAGCACATGGGCCAGGGAATCAATAAATATTTTTCAAAATTATTTTTATTGATTTTTTAGAGAGAGAGAAAAGGAGAGGGAGAAAGGGAAACATCAGTGTAAGACGAACATCTTTCACTGGCCTCCTGCACGCCCCCAGGCATGCGCCCTGACAGGGAACCGAACCAGCCAGCCCGATGGAGCCACACTGGCCAAGACAAAAGAAAATATTCTTAGTGATGCGTTAAATCGCGTAATTATGCCCATTTTATAAATCAGAAAACTGAAGATTATGAATTAATTATGCTGAAGTTATCCAGCAACCAAACTGGAACTAATCCGTATGATTCCCAAGGCCGATCCCCTTAACTTAATGGTTCTCAATCTTTGGAGCACACTTGAATCCCCTAATGCTCACGCCCAAACACCTGCACTTGAACAAAGTCTCATGAGAATTTTTATATAGAAAATTAAGTAACAATGTTTCCTAATAGCCCAAAAGTGTAATTCATAAAAACCAAAAAGTATAAACAATCTAAATATATATTTACTGGTGAATGTATATGTAAAGTTTGTTTTATCCACACAATAAAAAAATGCTAATCAGAAATAAAAGGAACAAAGCACTGATACATGATACAACATAGATGAAAGTCAAAAACATCCCATTAAAAGGACTACAAACTGTATAATTACATTCACATGAAATAACTGAAAAACACAAATCTATAGTAACAGAAAACAGGTTAGTCACCATGTGGGGCTGAGGGTGAGAAAAGAGTGACTATAAATGGACAAAGATCACACTTTGGAGGACAATAGTTGCACACTAAATTTACTAAAAATCACTGACTTGTACAGATGAGTGTTTTAAAAGAAACACAGAACAGCAATGAACAAAAGCACAAGGATATGCTGGATATAAAAAAAGAAACAAGTTACAATTATCTGTACTAATAAAAGGGTAATATGCTAATTAGACCGGAAGACCTTTTGGAGAAAGCCACTATGGCAGGGCCAAGGCAGAGATGGTTGGGGCAATCAGGCCAGAAGGGGAGGGCAGTTGGGGTGATCAGGCTGGCTGGGGAGTCAGTGGGGGCAATCAGGCTGGTGGGGAGGTGCATTTGGGGAGATATGGCTGGCAAGGGAGGGCAACTGGGAGTGAAAAGGCTGGCGGGGGACAGTTGGAGGCAAGCAGGCTGGCAGGCAGAGTGGTTAGGGGCGACCAGGCAGGCAGGCAGGTGAGCGATTTAGAGGGCCTAAACTGACAGGATATCCTTGAGGGATCCCAGATTGGAGAGGGTGCAGCACAGGCTGAGGGACAACCCCCCCCCCAACCCCCATGTACAAATTTCATGCACCAGGCCACTAGTCTATACAAATAAGAGTGATATGCTAATTAGGGTGGACGTCTTTTGGATGTTCATCCGGATAAAAAGTCACAGTAGCGGTGAGGTCCGGGGCTCAGGCAGCCATAGGCTCAATCCGCCTCGGGGCTCACAGTAGCCGTGGGCTCATGGCAGTTGTAGGCTCAGGCAGCTGTAGCCCCAGCAGCTGTGAGGCCCAGGGCTCAGGCCTCTCAGCAGCTGCAGCCAGCCTTGGCAAGCAGCAGTGGGGTGATGGGGGTAGTGCCTTCTGATTAGCCTAGTCACCTCCCGCAGAGGGAAGCCAGACAGCCAGCAGTAGGACATCCCCCGAGGGCTCCCAGACTGCAAGGTGGGGCAGGCTGGGCTGAAGGACAACCCCACCCCCCAGTTCACCAATTTTCGTGCACCAGGCCTCTAGTCTATAAAATTCGTGAACTGGGGGTGGGAGTGCCCCTCAGCCTGGCCCGAGCCCTTTCACTGTCTGCGAGTCCTCAGTCTGACATCCTTAGTGCTGCCACAGAGACAGGAGAAGCTCTTGCCACCGCAGCTGCGCTTCCAGCCTGGCCTGTGGCTGAGCGGCACTCCCAGGGAGTGCTGTGACCACCAAGAGACAGCTCCTGCTTTGAGTATCCGCCCCTTGGGGGTCAGTGCGCATCATAACGACCATGACACCATTCTGTCATTTGATCAATTTGCATATTACTACCCTTTTATTATATAGGATTATTGTATAGGTTGTGTGTCTCTAGAAACCTCACATTCTGCAAAATCACACTTTCAAAATAATGGACAGGACAGAACATTTGCAAAACAACAATCCTAATAAAGTATTAGCATAGTCAGTCTACATTGGCATTCGTTCCCAGCATCATAAACAAAATTTCAGCCCTAAATCTTGGGAGTCAGGCTTTCCCTTAAAGACAGGTCCTTGAAGGTCCTTTTTTCTAATAGAAAAAAATTTAACAAAATTAGAAACTTAATCTAATGACAATTCAAATGTTAAACATGGTAAAAACAGCCTCAGGATATTTCACATGCACTTTAAGCTATAGCAGGCAGCATCATATAGGAAATTAGGATTTTTTCAAGCTACTAAATTTTCTGCTTATAATAAACAAAAGAAATTTTGCATCGGGATTTTCAGCCTCCCCTCCGTCTCTTCCTTTTTTTACACTGCATCTATACATCATTTACAGGACATATTTTCTTTCGTAGCACAATAAATCTAAGCAATTTTTATCAAACATCTAGACCCAATAGAACTTTAAACATAACATATGATCCCACATTTTAAGATTTACTTTTTAAATTTTATTGAGGTATGATTGACACATATTAGTTTCAGGTGTATGAAATAATTCAATTTACGTATACAGTGGGTAACATTTATTACCATAAATGGTAACAAATTTTTTTGTACAGAAACACTTTTAAGAGTTATTGTCTTAGCGACTTTTAAATAAACAATATAGTATTAAAAACTATAGTTAGACTATACCTTTTGACCTCCTTCATCCACCCCCTCAAATTTGGCAACCACCAATCTGTTCCTTGCATCTGAGTTCCAACTTTTGGTATTTTGTTTTAAGATTCCACATACATAAATGAGATCTCTCCTTCTCTAACTTATTTAGCTTAAATGCCCTCAATGTCCATCCTTATTGTCACAATAGTAGGATTGCCACCTTTTCTTATGGCTGGAAACCACACGCCATGTTTTCTTTAATTCACTGATGCACACTTAAGTTGTTTTCATGTATTGGATATTTTGAATAATGCTGGGTTGAACCTGGGGGTGCAGATATTTCTTTAACTTTGTTTTCATTTCCTTCATATAAATACCCAGAAGTGGAATTGCTGGATCATGTCATTTTATTTCTAATTTTTTGAGGACATTAAAAAATGACCTCAAAGCCATACTGTTTTCCATAGAGGCTGCATCAATTTACAATCCCACCAAACATGCACAAGGGTTCCCTTTCTCCGTATCATTGTCAACTCTTATTATTTCTTGTCTTTTACATAATAGTCATTCTAAGAGGTGTGGTGTGATATTTCATTATGGTTTTGATTTGTATATAATTGTCTCAGCTGTTTTCTCAATATCTTTATACATTGTTAAAATGTTATCTTTGGAAGAAAAATTGCCTTTGAAAGCTTCAAAATATTTTTTTAATATATTTTATTGATTTTTTTTTACAGAGCGGAAGGGAGAGGGATAGAAAGTCAGAACATCGATGAGATAGAAACATCGATCAGCTGCCTCTTGCACGCCCCTTACTGGGAATGTGCCCACAGCCAAGGTACATGCCCTTACTGGAATCAAACCCAGGACCCTTCAGTCCACAGTCCGACGCTCTATCCACTGAGCCAAACTGGTCTCGGCTGAAAGCTTCAAAATATTAACGTGCTGGAAAAAGGACATTTATGGCCAATGATACTTCCGCATTAGTATTATTTCTCCACCTAACAATTATAAGAGCTAACTTGTTGCAGAAACTTGTACCGTAGCAGAATTATGTTAACAGAATACTTTAACTAGAATGTGCATGTGTGTGTACACACATATTTGTGAAAACGATATTAAAAGAAATTGAGACCTGTTAATCTAAGGTTCCATATCCCTGATAAGTTTGGATTTTCGGATAATAGGGCAGTTGTTATCAGTTTACCTTTGTTCTCTACAAAGTCATACTTACTGAAACGTAAGACTGCAGAAATATACCAGGGACTGAAGGGGATCACAGAAGCAGTAACAAGAAGCTCTGAACTACTGGAAAGGACAAACTATACAATTCACTATTTAAAATATACAATTCACTGTTTTTTTATGTTGTAACTAGTGGCCCGGTGTATAAAATTTATACACATTAATCCCCTTAGAGGAAATATTTTAATACTAGGGACTCGGTGCACAAAATTTGTGCACGGGGGGGGGGGGTCGCTCAACCCAACCTGCCCCCTCTCACATACTGGGAGCCCTCAGGGGATGTCCAACTGATGGCTCACGCCCAGCCTGCCCAGCCATCACCCTGCTCAGCTCAGCTCCGGCTGCCGCCACCCAGCCCCAGGGGCTTGATGCTCACCACCACTTCCACTCACAGCACCCAGGGGCTGGGCACTCACCGCCACTGCCATTTCATCTCCACCCCTGGCCCAGCGCTCGTGCCACTTGGCCCCAGCCCCACTCCTCATTGGCTGGTAGCATAGCCAATCAGGAGCAAAGGTACGGTCACATTTGCATGTTTCTCTTTTATTATATAGGAGGATTGCTATTTGCCCTTTCTCTATAATATAAGTGTCAGGAATGAAAAATAAAATAGTAAAATATATATGAAAATCTTCCTCCTGTCAGAGTCTGTAGTGCACCACGGGACCCAGAGTCACGTCCCCACTTACCCATGTGTGCCTCAAAATTGCACGAGACCCAGAACTGGCCAGCCCCCAAATGAGCTAGACCCAGACCTGGCCGGTCCCACCCTTGTCAAGCCCCACCAGGAAAGGAATGCAGCCTCAGGTGCCCTGGCCCAGCGCCAGAGCAGGGGACATGGCCTGAGGTCCTCCGGCAAGCCCCGCCGGGAGAGGGCATGGCCTGTGGTCCCGTCAAGCCCCACTGGGCCGGGGGGCACAGCCTCAGGTCCCCAGGCCCAGCACCAGGAGGGGTCCCCCATCAAGCCTAGCTGGGCAGGGGCATAGCCTGAGGTCCCTGGCCCGGCCCCAGGGTGGTGGGGGGGCATAGCCTGAGGTCCCTGGCCCGGCCCCAGGGTGGTGGGGGGGCATGGCCTGAGGTCCCCGGTCCAGCACGAGGCGGGGGGCATGGCCTCAGGTCCCCTGGCCTGGTGTCAGGGTGAGGGGGGTTGCGGCCTGAGGTCCCCCAGCCTGGCACTGGGGTTGCAGCCTAAAGCCCCACCAGGTGGGGGGCACAGCTTGAGGTCCCCTGACTTGGCACCAGGGCTGGGGGTGTTGCCTCAGGTCCCCTGGCAAGCCCTAGAGGGGCGGAGAGGGGGGTGCAGCCTCAGGTCCCTGCTTGTTAAGGCTTGTTACGGGAACTCAGCCTCCTCCGCTGTGGGTGCAGCCATCTTGTGTTACGGAAACCCCCCCTGCCTCCGCCGTGGGTGCCACAACTTTGTGGTGGAGTGACAGTCAATTTGCATATTCCCTTTTATTACATAGGATGTTTAACAGTTGTAAAACGTGTATAACAAAATTTGCCATTTTAGCCATCTTTATAAATATATAATTCAGTGGCATTAATTGTTGTGTGAAACCATCATCACTATATTTCCAAACCATTTTCATCACCCCAAACAGAAACTTTGTAACATTATGCAATAACCCATTCATTCTCCCCTTTTCCTAGCCTCTGATAACCTCTAATCTACTTTGTCTCTGAATTTGCCTATTCAAAATATAGCAGGTCCTGTAATAATGCTGCTGCATGTGATACTGTTTCAGTGTAACGTTGATGAGATGCCACAGAAACTACTGGTTTTGTTATCTGTTCTTTTGTCATAGTTCCAAGAACCTAGGGATGATGTTAAGTGATGACTTACTGTATCTCATATACAGTATTTCTCTCTTTGTGTCTGGTTTATTTCATTTAGCATAATGTTTTCAAAATCCATCCATTTTCTGTCACATATCAGAGCTTCATTTTTTCTTTTTCTTTTTTGGCTTATAAACAACAAGCAATTATTTCTCATAGTTCTGAAGGCTGGGAGCCCAAGCCCAAGATCATGGTGCCAGCAGATTCATTATCTGGTGATAGCCTATTTTCTTTTTTTGTTTTTTATAATTACAGTTAACATTCAATACTAAAGGCTTGGTGCACAAATTTGTGCATGGGTGGGGTCCCTCAGCCTGACTGGCAATTGGGGCCAATTGGGCAGGCCAGCCTGTGGGGGGGTAGGAACTGCGGGAGGTTGGCTGGCTGCCCCCACCCTCAATCAGGGCCAGTTGAGGGAGGCGGACCAGAGGAAGGGATCACGGGAGGTTGGCCCAGCAGCAAGCTACCCAATGGCTGATTCCACAAGGAACCAGGCTCCCTCCTCCCTCCTGCCTGGGCCTGGGGTGCAGATGGATCAAATTTGCGGTTACCGGGCCCCCAATAGCAAGGTCTGGGTCAGTGTGTGTCATACTACCAGCTGGTCGTCCATTCGGTCATAATGGTCACTTAGGCTTTTATATATATATATATATGATAGATTAGTTTCAGGTATACAGCGTGTTGGTTAGACAGGTATATAACTTATGAAGTAATCCCAAAGATAAGTCTAGTACCCATTTGACACCATACATAATTATTACAATATTAGAGGCCCGATGCATGAAGATTCATGCAAGAATAGGCCTTCCTTCCCCTGGCTGCTGGCACCGGTTTCCCTCTGGCACCTTGAACCTGGGCTGCTTCACTCCGGCTGTTGCCAGGCACCCGGAACCCAGGCTGCTGTGCTCCGGCCACTGTCACCACTGAGGACATACAGCAAGCCACGCAGTGCAGCCGCTGAGCACGCCCCCAACCCTGCTGTGTGTGTGTGTGTGTATGTGTGTATCTGTGTGTGTATCTGTGTATCTATAGATATAGATATATTGACTATACTCCCTATGCCGTACTTTACATCTCAGTAACTGCCAATTTGTACTTATTAATAATCCCTTCACATTTTTCACCTAATCCCCAACCTCCCTCCCAGTTTGTTCTCTGTATCTACGTTTATTTCTGTTTCATTTAGAATTTCATTCTTTTTTACTGACTAATAATATTCTGTTGTACATATACACCACATTTTGTTTATTCATTCATCTGTTGATAGACTGTTTCCAGTTGTAAATAATACTGCTATTGTAACTGGAATCATGTTGAGCCACAAAAGCCAAACTCATGAGACAGCTGCTAATGAAAAAGTAAAGTGTTTTAGTCAAGTGCTAGAGACCTGAGAAGATGGGGGGACTCTTGTTGCAAAGCTCATCTTCACATCTCAGTGCCGGCAGCAGAAACATAGAACAAAGAAAGGAAGGGAGTGGGTTAACAAGTTCTCTATGTGCAGGCCAGCACGTCCATTCCGATAAAGATCCTGAAAGTGACCAAGTGACATTCTGGTGTGCATCATCTTTGTCTTCATCTTCCTGGTTTTACAGTTGAAGGTCAGCAAATGCCCCAGAACTGGGATGACTGAAGGTTAGAATCTGCATCTTCTTAAGTTAGATAAACATGCCTTTATCTACAAGCTATATATTAAGAGTCAGCATTTACAGAAACAATGTCAAAAGAATGGTGGGCTATAATTACCCTTTATTACACTATGATTATGAGTGTACAAATAGCTCGTCGAGACCCTGCTTCCAATTACTTACACTGGGTTTAATGGATTCTTTGGAGAAATGTCTATTCAAGTCTTTTGACCATTTTTTGATTAGGCTGTCCTTTTGTTGCTGAGTTGTAAAAGTTCTTCACATTCTGGATATTAATTCCTTATCAGATATATGATATACAAATATTTTCTCCCGTTCTGTAGGTTGTCTTTTCACTTTCTAATAATGTGCTTTGATGCACAATTTAGTTTTTAATGAAG
Organism: Antrozous pallidus; assembly: GCA_027563665.1. Taxonomy (NCBI): domain Eukaryota; kingdom Metazoa; phylum Chordata; class Mammalia; order Chiroptera; family Vespertilionidae; genus Antrozous; species Antrozous pallidus. The sequence continues at coordinate 581,301 of CM050513.1, read as the reverse complement.
CCAAATTTATGCATTTTCTTATTTTATTGCTCATGTTACTGGTATCACAGCTAAAAACCTATTGCCAAATCCGAGGTCATGAAATGCTACTCCCATGTTTTCTTCTAAGAATTTATGGTTTTAGCTCTTTAGATTCACTTGGACCTAATTTTTATATATGGTTTGAGATAGAAATCCAACTTCATTATTTTGCATGTGGAATTCCAGTTGTCCCCATATCATCATCTCTCCCCTACCCTCTCCTCCTCCTCCTCCTCCTTCTCCTCCTTCTCCTCCTCCTCCTCCTCCTCCCCCTCCTCCTCCTCCTCCTTCCCCCCCCTCCTCCTCCCCCTCCTACACCTCCCTTACTTTTTTTGTTTCCTCAAGAAACCTATTAAAATGTTATAAAACCAGTTACTGAATTTGTTAAAATGTTTTTGGAGGGAAACTATCAAATCTCATTTCATTACGATTCCTATAGTGTGTCTGCTCAAAATATACACTGAGCGGTCAAATTATTATGATCTCTGAATGCATAATAATCTGGCCACTGGCCCAGGGTGGTTCAGCGGACAGAGCGTCAGCCTGATTGAAGGGTCCCAGGTTGGATTCCAGTCAAGGGCATGTACCTTGGTTGCATGCACATCCCCAGTAGGGAGTGTGCAAGAAGCAGTTGATGGATGTTTCTCTCTCATCTGTTTCTTTCTCATCAACATTTCTAACTCTCTATCCCTCTCCCTTCTTCTCTGTAAAAAATAAGTAAAATATATTTTTAAATAATAATAATAATAATAATAATAATAATAATAAAAAGCCTGGCCATTCAGTGTATATCCTATATAATAAAAGGCTAATATGCAAATTTCCCCTCGACCAGGAGTTCAACTAGCAGGCAGGCCAGCCAACCACCCATGTCCCTTCCCCCTAGCCAGACTGGCTGGTCCACACCCACGCACAAATTCATGCACTGGGCCTCTAATATATACACACACACACGTACACACTTTGAATAATTATTAATTCTAATGGATTAAATCTGAAAAGAAATACCAATTTAGCTACCAGCTGTATACCTTTTGGGGGGGACACCCAAATCAAGAAATTGAGGTCAAGAGAAGTTCAGTGACTTGCCCAGGATGAGAGTGTTTCTGAATGACAGAATTCGAACTACACCACAACTGCTCACATGGGTTATATTACTGGAAGCAGTCATAAGAGCATACCTAATTTCTTGGTTTTATTTCAAAAGCAAAATATAGGGCACTATATTACAGTACATAACTAATAAATCAGTAACAAACTATCTCTAAAGAGCCTAAAATAAATAAAACAGAAATATCAACTATAAGGTTAACTTTGTCCAACAATTATAAAAGAGTTCCTCAAGGGAAGTGAACCTTTTTCTGATACTTGAGTCCTCACTGAACCCTTACGAGGTCAGTGAGTGATATAAAGAATAACCCTGGCAACATACCTGGAATGAGCACAGAAATGAGTTTTAGTTATTTCTTTTTAACCCTCAATGCAATCCTAAGTACAATTCAAAATACTTAATGATTCGGTAATAGCAATTCTATAGGAATTCTAATACCACAAGGCTCAAATGGTCAGTGATCTCAATGTCTGGTTTGATCTAGAAGAAAAATCTAAGCACACAAAGCAATGATTCTTCAAACTTATTGTAATCATGAAGCTCATTCTTCTAACCAAAATCTTTTAATAATGTCTAACATACTGAAAAGATCAAAAGAGAGCTGCTCTGGCTGTAATGGGTGATGGGTACCCCAATGCCTCCAATTTCTCATTAAGAAAGACCCCAGGAAACAATTTTGAAAACCACTGATATGTCACATATTGTTAGAAATGTGAACAACAGCTTTTCTAAAATGTGTTAATATCTATTAAATGTTAGTGGCACATTCCCTACTATCTCATAGTAATAAGATCAATATAAACATGCAAGAAGCCAAAGCCGATTTGGCTCAGTGGATAGAGCATCGGCCTGCGGACTGAAAGGTCCCAGGTTCGATTCTGGTCAAGGGCATGTACCGTGGCTGCGGGCACATCCCCAGCAGCGGGTGTGCAAGAGGCAGCTGATAGAAGTTTCTCTCTCATCGATGTTTCTGACTTTCTATCCCTCTCCCTTCTGCTCTGTAAAAAATCAATAAAATATATTTTTTTTAAAAAAACATGCAAGAATATTTATTTCAGCGTAGTTTATAGTAGGGGGAAAACATGAAAAACACCTGATATATCAACAAGGACATAGTTAAATGAAGTACGATATATATCTATCTTTACCTTGGATTATTATACAGTTATTAAGAAGAACAAATTGTGGGAGGAGGGAGGGAATGGCGGCAGAACTGAGGGATGTGATCTGAATCTGGTCCCGGGGCAGAGAAAGGGAGCAGCTGAAGGTCATGCAGGGAGTGTTTGTTGGCGAGTAGGGGGACAGCTGTGCTCCGGGAGAAGATAGGGGACTGCTGGACTGGCCTCCCTGCCTGAGCAGCTCCAGTGCAGCTGGGTTCTCTCGCTGAGCCAACCGAGCAGAGGCAGACCACGCCATCTTGAAGGGGAAGGATCTGAAAATATACAGCTGCAGTACCCACTGGACGGCTGAGAGTCCCAGAACGCTGAAACCCAGTTGGCGCAGACGCGCAGAGTCGAAGAAGCTCTGGGCTCCAGCACAGAAAGGTCAGATTTCCCTGGGGGTACTTTGGGCGGGAAACTGAGGTGACTGGCAGACTGGGATATCTACACCTTGGAACTCAAAGCCCGAAGATCTGCGCCTGAAATAAAATCTGTGGCTGTTGGAGCTGGTAAACGTGAGAGGGGGCCCTTAGAGCTAGTGGCAGAGTGAATCCCTGGAGCACAACCAATTTGGACCTGACAGAGGAGGGAAACCCAGAAGATTTTGGGAGGGTCCTGGATGCTAAAACAGCAGTCACCATTAGAGAGGCAGTATTGAATACCACGGGGAAAGCCGAGATTTTAGTTCAGGCTAGAAAAGACCAATAGACCCAGAGGTCAATCTAGAAACACTGCCACCCAGGGGCCGAATCACAAATTGACTCTTGTGTAACACAAGGAATTGATTTTATTTTCTCTTTATTCAACCTTGGGAATACAGTCTATTTTGATCGACTCTTTAGTATCTTTTACTCTACCTCAACTTCACCTTTACACCACCACTCTCTTGCTAACCTTTCCCTATTTAGTGCCTTATTTCCCTTACACTTTTCTCACTTTAGATTTACCTTGTTTCTTTTTACCCCGTTAAAATTTCGCCCCACTTATATAAATCTCCAACCACCTACTCCAAGTCCATATATGCCTCAAGCTTCTCTGACTTCACTATCCTAAATTGTTCTTATCCCTGGCCTATTCTTGTTGTTTATTGACTGTTGATTATATCGATTTTTTATGCAGGTTTATGAGAGTGATTTACTTATTCTTTCATTTTGGTTTGTTTTGTAGGGGTTTTGTGTGTGTGTGTGTGTGTGTGTGTGGGTGTGTGTGTGTCTGTGTGTGTGTGTTGTTTCTTGTTTTGTTGTCCTCATTTGCATTGTTTTTTAGATAGATTTTTGCTTCCGTGTTCCCTCACCTCCCTTGATATTAGTAGTTGTATATAGTTTGTATCAATCTCCAAGTACTTGTTGCAGGTTTTGGTTCAGATTAGGGGCTGTCCTATAGGAGTTTTCACCCCACATTTATAATTTACTCCTTTTATTTCCTTTTTTTCTTCTCCCCCTTTTCCCATTATCATTTTGGCATTCCTGTCTTTCTTTTTTGTGAGTGTATGTGTGTGGGGGGGGGTCTCTTTCTTTTTTATGTGAGTGTGGGTGTGTGAGTGTTTCTGTGGGTCTGGGGGAGGTTCTCTTTCTTTTTTCCCACCTATCACCGAATCTGACTTTCTCTGGTGATCACCTTTATTTGGAATTACCATTACTGTGACTACATTCCGGTTCAGTGCCTGGTGCATTGCACCTAGTTGTGTTGTATTTTGTGCCTTTAAATCAACGCAGGACAGTGAGAACTACATAACCAGATACACAGAGAAGAGAGACCATGGGGAGACAAAGAAACAGCCCACACATGAAAGAAAAGCAAGGCTCACCATAAAAGGAGGTAAACAAAATGGAAGTTAACAACCTGTCAGAGAAAGAATTCAGAGAAAGGGTCATATGGTGGTCGAAAAGAATGGAAGACAAATTTGATAATATGAGTAAGAACGAGAGGAATTGAAGAAGAACCAAGAGGAAATGAGGAAGACCGAGGAAGAAATGAAGAGACAAGAAGAAATAAAGAAGAGCCAAAAAGATATGAAAAGTGACATCGCTGAAGTAAGAACTCAATAGAAAGTATTTGGAGTAGACTAGAAGAAGCAGAGGACCACATCAGTGAGCTACAAGACCAGGTTAAAAACAACACACACACACACACAAGTAGAGCAGCTTCTAGAAAAAAATTAAAAAGCAGGAGAAGAGCCTAAGGGAACTTGGGGACAACATAAAACAAAACAAACTCCGTATAATTGGGCTTCCAGAAGGACAGGAAACTGAGCAAGGAATAGAAAACCTGTTGGAAGAAATAATGACAGAAAACTTTCCTGAATTAGGAAAGAAAAAACCCACACAAATCCAAGAAGCTCACAGAGTCCCAAGCAAAATGAACCCCAAAAGACCTACGCCAAGGCACATTATAATTAAATTGGCAAACACCAATGACAAAGTAAGAATCTTAAAAGCTGCCAGAGAGAGACAGAAAGTCACCTACAAAGGAACCCCCATCAGACTAACAAATGATCTCTCAACAGAAACCTATCAGGCCAGAAGGCAGTGTAATGAAATTTATAAAATCATGCAAAGAAAGGGTCTGAATCCTAGAATACTATACTCAGCAGGTCTAACAACCAGATTTGAAGGTCAAATCAGGAGCTTCACATATGAAAAAGGACTAAGGGAATTCGTCACCACCAAACCAGCAATGCAAGAAATGCTAAAGGGTCGGCTGTAAAAAGAAATAGGAAGAGAAGGAGGAACACAGGGGTAAAGAACAAAAATGGCAACATATAAGTACCTATCAATAATAACTTTAAATGCTCCATTCAAAAAACATAGTGTTATAGACTGGATAAGAAAACAAGACCCAGGTATCTGCTGTCTACAAGAAACCCACCTCGCAAAAAAAGACGCACACAGACTGAGGATGAAAGGTTGGAAAAAAGTTATTCAGGCGAATGGAAATGAAAAAAAAGCTGGGGTAGCAATACTTATATCTGACAAATTAGATCTCAAAGTGAAGGACATAACAAGAAATAAAGAACACCACTTCATAATACTAAAGGGAGCAATCCAATAAGAAGAAATAACTCTGGTAAACAAACGCACCCAATACAAGAGCACCCAAATATATACAAAAACTCCTAGAGGACATCAAGGGAGAGATAGGCAGCAATACAATCATAGTAGGAGACTTTAATACCCCACTATAAGCATTGGGCAAATCCTAAAAACAAAAAATCAATAAAGAAACATCAATCCTCAATGACTCATTAGACCAGATGGAATTAATTGACATCTTCAGATCATTTCACCCCAAAGCCACAGAATATACATTCGTTTCAAGTGTCCATGGGTCATTCTCAAAGATAGACCATGTGTTGGGTCATAGGCAAAGTCTCTGCAAATTCAAGAAGATAGAAATCATATCAAGCATATTCTCAGATCACAGTGGCATAAAGCTGGAAATCAACTACAATAAAAACAATCCCAAAAAATCAAACACAAGGAGACTAAACAGCATGCTATTAAACAATGACTGGGTTACCAGAGAGATCAAGGAAGAAATAGAAAACATGGAAACAAATGACAATGATAGCAAAACAATCCAAAATCTATGGAACACAGTGAAAGCACTTCTGAGAGGTAAGCTCATAGCTCTACAATCCTACTGCAAAAAACTAGAAACAGCGGCAATAAATTATCTAACCCAACAACCCAAAGAGTTAGAAAGAGCGCAACAAGAAAAGCCCAGTGTAAGCAGAAGGAAGGAAATAGCAAAGATCAGAGCAGAAATAAATTACATAGAGACCAAAGAAACAATACGGAAGATGAAGAAAACCAAGAGCTGGTTCTTTGAAAGATTAAACAAGATTGATGAACCTCTAGCCATACTCACCAAGAAGCAAACAGAGAGGAGCCTAATAAATAAAATCAGAAATGAAAGATGTGAAATAATAACAGACCCCATCAAAATCAAAAAGGATTGTTAAAAAATACTATGAACTACCCGACTCCAACAAACTGGACAACCTGGAGAAAATGGATATATCCCTAGAAAAATATAACCTCCCAAAACTCAATCAGGAAGAATCTAAACAGCTCAATAGACCAATAACTGTGGAAGAAATTGAAGCAGTCATCATAAAGCTTCCGGCAAACAAAAGCCCAGGGCCAGACGGCTTCACAGGGGAGTGTTACCAAACATTCAAGGAAGAACTAAAACCTATACTCCTCAGACTATTCCAGAAAATTCAAGAGGATGGAACACCTACAAACTCCTTCTATGAAGCCAGCATCACCCTAATACCAAAACCAGATAAAGATGACACAATGAAAGAGAATTACAGATCAATATCCCTCATGAATATAGATGCCAAAATCCTCAATAAAATTCTAGCAAATCGGATCCAGCAGTACATCAGAAAGATCATAAACCATGACCAAGTAGGATTTATCCCAGTAATGCAAGGATGGTACAATATGCACAAATAAATAAATGTGATATATCACATTAACAAATTGAGAGATAAAAATCGCATAGTCATATCAATTGATGCAGAAAAAGCATTTGACAAAATCCAACACCTTTTCTTGATAAAAACACTCAACAAGATAGGAATAGAAGGATCATACCTCAACATAGTAAAAACCATATATGATAAACCCACAGCAAACATCATACTCAATGTGCAAAAACTACAACCATTTCCCCTAAGAACAAGAACAAGACAGGGATGCACACTTTCATCACTCCTGTTTGACATAGTACTGGAAGTATTAGCCGTTGCAATTAGACAAGAAGAAGAAATAAAAGGCATCCAAATTGGAAAAGAAGAAGTAAAGCTATCCTTATTTGCAGATGACATGATACTGTACATAAAAAACCAGAAAGACGCCATAAAAAAGTTAGTAGACTTAATAAACGAGTTTAGCAATGTAGCAGGCCACAACATTAACGCCAAGAAATCTATGGCATTTCTATACACTAATATTGAGCTCACAGAAAGCGAGACTAAAAGAGCAATCCCATTTACCATCACACCAAAAGAAATAAGATACCTAGGAATAAACTTAACTAAGGAGGTAAAAGACCTATTCGCAGAAAACTACAGGAGACTAAAAAAAGAGATTGAGGAAGATGTAAACAGGTGGAAGAACATACCATGCTCATGGGTTGGGAGAATGAATATCAGTAAAATGTCCATACTACCCAAAGCAATCTATAAATTTAATGCACTCCCCATTAAAATACCAATGGCATATTTCACAGACCTAGAAAGATCTCTCCAAAAATTCATCTGAAATTAAAAAAAAAAAGACCCCGAATAGCTTCAGCAATCCTCAGAAAGAAGCACAAAGTTGGTGGGATTTCAATACCAGATTTCAAGCTGTATTACAAAGCTACTATTCTCAAAACCACCTTGTGCTGGCACAAGAACAGACATATAGATCAATGGAATAGAATAGAGAATCCTGATATCAACCCAAACCACTATGCTCAATTAATATTTGACAAAGGAGGCATGAACATAAAACGGAGTCAAGACAGTCTCTTCAAGAAATGGAGTTGGGAAAATTAGACAAATACATGCAAAAAAATGAAATTAGACCACCAACTTACACCATTAACAAAAATGAACTAAAAATGGATACAGGACTTAAACGTAAGACAGGAAACCATAAAAATATTAGAGGAATCTACAGGAAGAAAAATCTCAGACATATGCCAAAAGAACTTCTTTGATGATACTTCTCCTAGGGCAATGGAAGCTAAAGACAAAATAAACAAATGGGACTACATCAAAATAAAAAGCTTTTTCACAGCTAAAGAAACTATCAACCAAACAACATGAAAATCCACTGTATGGGAGAACATATTTGCAAATGTTATCAATGATAAAGGTTTAATCTCAAGCATCTACAGGCAACTCACACAACTCAATAAAAGAAGGACAAATGACCCAATAAAAAAAATGGGCAACAGACCTAAATAGAATCTTTTCAAAAGAAGACAAAAGGAAGGCCCAGAGACATATGAAAACTTGCTCAAAGTCACTAATTATCGGAGAGATGCAAATCAAAACGACTATGCGGTACCATCTCACACCTGTCAGAATGGGTTACATCAACAAATCAACAAAGGACAAGTGCTGGCGAGGATGTGGACAAAAAGGAACTCTCCTGCACTGCTGGTGGGATTGTAGACTGGTGCAGCCACTGTGGAGAACAGTATGGAGTTTCCTCAAAAAACTAAAAATGGAGCTCCCATTCAACCCAGTGATCCCACTTCTAGGAATAAATCTCAAGAAACTAGAGGAGAACCAAGATGGCGGCATAGGCAAAACACCTATCTTACTGTCATACACAGCAATTTTAATACTACAACTTAACGAAAGAACACCTTCCAGAATCACCAGAAAGCTCGCCGAGTGAAAATTCCACAAATAAAAGTGAAGATAAGACACTGTGACTCGGAGGAGCGGCGGTGAACAGCGTTGAAAGATTCGCGCGCAGAGGTTTGGAGCAGGCGCGCTGCGGAGAGGGCGGGCGGCTGAAAAACAGCCAGTTTTCTCGAATGGGGAGACAAAGACGTCCCACTGGACTGATTCTCCAGCTCTGGGCGAAGTCCAGGGAACCCACTATCATACGGGGTTAAAACTGGACAGTGGGAGGGCACGCCGAAGCTCGGGTGCTGCCGGGTCTCCCGGCTTGTGGAGAAGGCAGCTTGTGCGCAAACAGCTCGGCTGTGTGACGGCGCAGAGAGCGGTCTGCGACTTGTCTCTCATTCAGGAAACCGTCAGACTGCTTTGTTTTACAACCCTGGGTGAGACATTTCGCATGCAGACTCATTTTGGGAGAGTCTGAATTCCCCGGCAGCCGGTGGAGGTCGGCAGCGGCTCTCTCTCAGAGGTGCTGGCGGCCATTGCCCCCGGCACAGAGTCCCCGGTGCTGCATAGGGCGGAGCTAACGCTGTCTGCTTGGCCCGGAGACTCCGCCCATCCAACCTGAGCACAGCTGAGCTTCACAGACAATTGGACTGGAGGTCAACCCCTCCAAGTGCTAACAACGATTTACCTGAGCTTAACTTCAGCAAGACTGTGCAACCCATATCCACCTCAGGTAACCGGGGAGGCTGAGCCACTATCCCTAGTAGGAAGTCTACCACACAAAGCTAATTGACCAAATCAGGGAAGCAGCCACCATGCAGCAACATGGAAAGAAATCAGATGTGAAAGAAATGGAGGAAAAAAAACGACTGGACATGGAATTCAAAACCACGGTTATAGGGTTTTTCAAGAGGCTCCAACAAAAGATCGAGGCCTATAAGGAAATAAGCAAGACCGGAAAGGAAATGATCAAGACCAACGTGGAAATGAATGAGTCCTACAAGGAAATGAAGGAGACCCTCAAGGATATAAAGGAGACTCTCAAGGATATGAAAAAGGATCAACCAGAAATTAAGCATACACTGACTAAAACAAAAAATATTATGAAAAGACCTAAAAGTGCTCTGGAGCACCCCAAGAACCAAGTTAAAGATTTGAAATACAAAGAGGTAAAATCCACTCAGCTGAAAAAGCAAGAAACCAAAAGAATCCAAAAAATTGAAGATAGTGTAAGGGGCCTGAGGGACAACCTCAAGCATACCAACATCCGAATAATAGGGGTGCCAGAAAAAGAGAGAGGCCAAGATAATGAAAACCTATTTGAAGAAATAGTGACTGAAAACTTCCCACACCTGGTGAAAGAAATTGACTTAGGGGTCCAAGAAGTGCACCGAACCCCAATATATCAGAACCCTAAGAGGACCACACCAAGGCACATCATAATTAAAATGCCAAGAGCAAAAAACAAAGAGAGAATAATAAAAGCAAGAGAGAAACAGTTGGTTACCTATAAGGGAGCACCCATACGATTGTCAGCGGATTTCTCAACAGAAACGATGCAGGCCAGACGGGAGCGGCAAGAAATATTCAAAGTGATGAACAGCAAGAATCTACAACCAAGATTACTCTATCCAGCAAAGCTATCATTCAGAATTGAAGGTCAGATGAAGTGCTTCGCAGATAAGAAAAAGCTAAAGGAGTTCATCACCACCAAACCAACATTATATGAAATGCTGAAAAATATTCTTTAAGAAGAGGAAGAAGAAAAAGGTAAAGATGAAAATTATGAACAACAAATACACATCTATCAACAAATGAACATATAAATCAAGTGAATTGATAAGCTGATGAACAGGATAAACTGGTGAATATAACAGAGACATGGACATAGAGAGGGAATGGACTGACAATTCTTGGAGAGAAAAGGGTTGTGGGAAGTGCAGCAAGAGACTGGACAAAAATCTAGCAACAATGGGAGAGGACACAGGGGAGGGGGAGGTGAGGGTGGAGGGTGGGATAGGTACAGGGTGGAGGGGAGCTATAGGGGGATAAAAAGGGGAAACAATGTAATTAATAAACTGAACAATAAAGATTTAAAAATTTTAAAAAAAAGAAAGAAACTAGAAAGGCGAAATAGAAAGGATATATGCACCCCTATGTTCACAGCAGCACAATTTCCCATAACTAAGATTTTGAAACAGCCTATGGGCCCATCAGCAGATGAGTGGATTAAAAAACTTTGGTACATCTACACAATGGAATACTACGCTATGGTAAAAAACAAGGAGCTCCTATCTTTTGCTGCAACATAGATGTAGCTGGAGAGCGTTATGCTAAGTGAAATTAGCCAGGCAGAGAAAGACAAATATCACATGATCTCACTCATTTGTGGAATATAATGAACGACATAGAATGATGATCCAGAGACTGAGAAAGGTCCATCAGAATGTCAACCCTCAGGGTAAGTGGCAAGGAGTGGAAGTAAGGGGGAAAGTCAATATATTTGAACTCTTGAACTAATGTAAGTAATTTATGTTTTTACATCCCTGACAAAGTTTACATGAAGTTATAAAAAAAAAATTGGCAGCTAGTTTGAGATTGAATTGACATGGCCTAGAGCTTGTCATCTCCTATGGACACCAGTCCTTAGGCTAGGCCCTGCTTAATCTCCTGTGACACCATAATACCCTTACACGATATTGTTCTACAATGTCATTATAATATTTGATATTTGACAACAGCATATTATACAATTATCCCAAATAAACTTACAAACTAATTCTTTGAATGTTGGGCAGCAATTTAAAAAAAGGATAGGAAAGGAATTAATCCCTTTCAGAAGGAATCAAGGCACTGGGAAGGCACTTGAGCATTCTATATTGGCCCCTCTTGCCCTTTTGCCAAGAGGGACCCTCTTCTTACTATCCAAATACACACAGCTGTTGCCTGAGCTTTCAGTTCAAGTTGTGGCTTAAGCCTCTGGGCAGATGGCACCATGGATTTGTCTCTCGTCCAATGGTGTGAACTGGGCCCTCTCTGGAGAAGAAACCTGGGTCACCCGAGATATGTGATCAGTACCGGGACCCCACCAGCAGGCGAGGGGACCCCAAGGCAGGTGCTGGACGTGGAGGCCACGGGGGCATAGACTACAAAGGATACAGAACTGAACCTCACATCACCCTGTTTGGCCCCGGAGGATGGCTGATTAGCCAGAGATGGGTAAGATTCCTCAGGGAAGGAACAACCTAAGACAGGCACAGTCGCAGAGGGGCCAACAGGAGAGAACTAAAAGGTCAACAGAGGTGGGGCACAGGCCCTCACCCACAAACCTTGCAGGGCTTGAATTCTCACCCCTCCTGAGGGAGGTATCCTGACCCAAGGCTGCTTCGCCTCCCACACACAACTCAGACTGGGACCCAGGTAGTAGTCAGAGACTCAGCCAGCAATAGCTGCTCTATATCTAAATGCACTCTATTACCAGGAATGCTGAGGACCTACTCAAGAGTGAAAATATTCATTTCCACTAATATTTACAGGGTAAACTAAGATTTCTGCTTGAGTATTAAAATTGACAGGAAAATAGTAATCAAGTTTTCAGATTAATTTAAATTGGCCAAGTGAAATAAGTCAATACTCAAGAAAATCTAAGTGTACTGGACAAAAAGCTTTCCCTAAAACATTAACTAAAATATCTATCAGTAGTTCATCTCACTGTAAAATTGCCTAACATCCAAAGCACCTAAAGCAGTCATTTTTACGTGCAAAAATTAAAATTTTAAATTACTAAGACTGCAATATAAAATTTCCAAAAGCCCCCATTAATCAAAAAGGGGGGTGGGAGGCCAGTGCAGTAATATCATGTAAGGAAAAATATCCTGTAAGTAAAATACATCTAGAAAATTCTTACTTCAGAAAAGTAACTTCCATTTGTAATGCCAACAGCAGGACACCCATGAAAAACACACATGGTGTCAAAATAAGCCAAAGGAAAATCATCTGGGCAAAAATAAAAGGAATCCCAAGTCTAATTTGCAGAAAGGATCCCTTTGTTAACTTTTGGTCAAGAATGTGTTTGTGTGCTTTCAGAGAACAACTCCAAGACCATGTGGGTTCCTGTGACTGTGAGGATCTGATGGGTCTGTTCCAGTCACGAGGATGGTCCAGAGATGGGGGACACTGAGGACACCCTGTCATGCTAGCAGTCGGTAGCTGTGTGTGGCTGCAGGCGGCCCAGGACCAAATCAGAGAGGATGGATCTTGCATTGCCACCATGTGTCCACCATCTGGATACCATTGCTGACATGTACACATAAAGAACTATTTGACATTGAAACTGGGACTCAGAACAGTTGGACATTGAAACTGAGACTCAAAACATTTTTTGTTCTTATACATTTATTTCTAGTATGCAGAGGCAAGATATTTTTGAAGAAAATAAACAGGAGGAAGTGACTGATATAGAGGCAGGGTGGTCTTTAACAGGCTGTCAAGCTACAGGGGGAAGGCTCAGTTGGATGGGAGGTGGATGCTGGGGGAGATCAACCGAAGGACTTGTATGCATGCATATGAGCATAACCAATGAATGAAAGACACTGGGGCGGGGAAGGGGGTGGGGTGTGGCCATGTGCTGGAGGATAAGGGAGGCTGGGGGGAGGATAATGAGGGGGAGAAAGGGAAACATATGTACTAATGAATATAAGTTATACTGCAAAAAAAAAAATATTTAAAAAAAAGAACAAATTGTATCAGATCATCTACAACAGTAATTTTCAAACTATCTCATGGAACACATAACCTAATTACTAAAATTCTGCAGGACATCAAAAAAATACATTTTTGCCAATCTGACAATCTAAGGGAAAAGACATCAGTGCTCTTGACTAAACAGTCAATCAGGTATTGCATGTTTTAAAAATTCTTGCAGCACACCAGTAGAAATTGCTGATCTATACTGAGAAGTGAGAAAAGCATTAGTATTCTTAAATGTGTATGTATGTAACACATGGTAGGTGCTGATAACACTTATGTAAGACAAGCACTACCATAACTACACCGAAAATCAAAGTACCCCTGGGAAGATGGGGAAATATTAATATATATATATATATATATATACACACACACACACACACACACACACACACACACACACACACACACACACACAGAACTAAATGGCAAATACAGATTTTAAAATTATTTCTACTGTAAGTATATAAAAACAGACTTAAACATGCTTTGACTTTGAGAAATGCTACCTATATCACAAGTATTTGTAATAAAGTGTTTTTTAAAAACAATCCTTAAAGAAAGAAAATCCAATAATCCACAAGTACTGTTATTGACTATCCTTCAAGTTTTCTTCATTAAAATTGAAGTTTTAAATGAAGATTAAGCAACAGACACTCAAGGTTCTATACTGTGGCAAGAGCCAACCAAGAGTTTTAAGTATTCTGAACTGTCAAAGGCACCTCTGCCTTTAAAAAGAATAAAATCACAATATATCACTCTCCATTCCTCTTTTTCTTTTTCCTTCCTTCCACCACAAAATCTTAAAAGGCTCAGATAAAGTAAACTAGATGTCCCAATCCTCATCCCACCTAATCACCTTCCAAGGCTAAAATGCTATAATCTTATTGTGTTATATACTTGCAGTTGTTTGCAATTCTTACAGTATCAGTTAAAATAATCTGTTATTCACAGATCCATTAATGAATGCAATTACTTAATTACTCAAGTGAAAATTAATTTTGGACATTTTCCCCCCACATCTTCCCAGAAATGTGGGGGGAAAAGAGATCAATATTAAAAAGGTTCTGTTTTCACTTTGAAAGATATTTCTTTTCAATCCCCTGGCAAACAAATTTTCTTCCACTAAAAGAGTAAAAACTCAAAAAATGAACTACACTGCAAAAATAGCAATCAGAAATAAACTTGAAATTACAGTTTTCTGAAATGCAAATAGTTCAGAAGATCAGCTTTGTACAATATCTGTAATTTTATGCTATAAAGATGGCTCTTTATGTTCTATAAAATATAGATAGTAATCATTTGGTTAATCACTGTATAAACTGTGAAGCACTATATTGTGCACCAATACATCTCGAAATACCCCAAACACCATGGCAAACTCATAGGCATTGTGGAATATTTTTTAATTATGGAGAAAAACACAGCAAATCCTCAATATCTATGAGATACCAGTATCTGAAGGTACTTCTATTTCAACATTCTTTATTCCTTCTGAAGGTACTGCATCTTTGAAAAACTGGGTTTGGGGGAGTTGATATGACAAAAAGAGAGGCTTTGTACCTGAACTTTCTTGACTTGGCATAGACTCTGCAAGATAAATCAAGTTGGGATTCTGTCACCCAATACTCTCTCAGGAGTCTGTCTTGACACAAACTCTGCCAATATGCTCCCCAGCTCATATACCCCAACAACTGCAACTTTTTTTTGAAGCTTCTCTCAGTCAGTTCATTTACCATGTTAATATCCTATTTAATAAAAGAGAAAAACGCAGATTGACCATCACTCCAACACACAAGAGGGCTGCCCTCTTGTGGTCAAAGATCCTGCCCCCATGTGGACACAAGATGGCCACCACAAGATGGCCAGCAGGGGAGGACAGTGGGAGGTTCCAAGCCTGCAAGGAAGGGCAGTTGGGGGCAATCAATCCTGCAGGGGAGAGCAGTTAGGGGTGACCAGGCTGGCAGAGGAGGGAAATTAAGGGCAAACAGGCTGGCAGGGGAGCAGTTAGACATCAATTAGGCTGGCAGGGTAGTGGTTAAGTTAGCAGGTGATCAGGCTGGCAGGTATAAGCGGTTAGGGGCAATCAGGGAAGCAGGTCGGTGAGCAGTTTGGAGCCAGCAGTCCTGGATTGTGAGAAGGATGTCCGACTGCCTGTTTAGGCCTAGGCAGTCGGACATCCCTCAAAGGGTCCCAGATTGGAGAGGGTGCAGGCTGAGCTAAGGGACATCCCCCGCCCTCTGTGCATGAATTTCGTGCACTGGGCCTCTAGTTACTAAATATTAACAGAAGCAGGGAAGTCAGACTCATCCTTTAAATGAGAACCCCAGAAGATTCCCAGGATATAGCAAATCTAATTCTTAGTAAATTAAAAAGCAAAACCTCTGTGGAGTTAAAATGGAACAAAAACTTCTCAATTTAGGCTCCCAAATTTTAAGCACAATTATGAGTCCTACTCAAGGATCAGCAAACACATAAGAAACAAACCACAACCCATGAAGATGCATGCCCTATAGAATTCAGAGCTCACCGTTCTAAACAATTAATGTGTATTCATTCATTTAATCCTCACCAACAACCCTGTGAAGTAAAAGCAATCTCTTTTCCTAGAGAGTAAAACAACAGATTAAGTAATTTGCCCAAAGCCGACTAGCTACTAGCTTTTAAAGGGTGGGGTAGGGAATCAAACACAATCAAGTCAAGGTCCAGAGCCCACATTTTTACCACAGTACTGACTCTCAAAGGTAAATATTAGATTTTCATAGCAAAAACAAACAAACAAATTGGTTCAAATGTTGGATCTATCACCAACCTTGGCATCTTGGTAAATCAAGCAACTTAAGTCTGTCACCTCAACTATAACAAGGTAATGACAGTATCACAGGATTATTATGAGTATTTAGTCATGAATATAAACACCTGAGTAATTAAGTAACAATAGTTAACACTTACTAAGTACATATTGGCATATATGAAGACAGTACCTACCTAAGCACTTCACAAAGGTTATTTTATCTGATCCCCAAAATAATCTCAGAAAGTATCATTACTCTCCTAACCATTTTTACAGATGAGGAATACAGATTCAGAGAGATGAAGAGACTTGTGCAAGATCAGAATGATCATAAAATAGCCCAAATCCTCTAATCCCTCCCAGTATCCATATTTGTATAATGTGACACTTCAACTCATTTCCATCAAGAGGCAGAGTTCATTTCCCCACACCTTGAATCTTGCCTGGCCTCCTGACTTCCCTTGGCCAACAGAACATGGCAGAAGTGACATTGCTTCAATTTCAAGTGTAGACCTCAAGAGACCTTGCATGTTTCCACTCCCTCTCTGAATACTGCCACTACCATGTGAACAACAAAAACTTGCCTAATGAATGATGAGAGTCAGCCTTACTCATCTGGCAGAGATCCAGCCAACCACCAGAAATAGGAGACGTCACCCAGACCAGCCAGCCAGCCCTCAGACAACCTGCCAAGTTATATGAGTTCCACTAGAAATCACCATGGTTAAAACGAGTCCAATCTAGCCCAGATGACCAGAGACATTCATCTGATCCACAGATTCATGAGAAATAATAATATACACTGAATTGGGAGTGGACGGAGGTCACAAAATAATAGCCAACTGAAATTCATGGTAAAGCAGGAGAGCTGACTCCAAACTCACCTCCTAGTCACTACACTATTTAACTTCCAGTTTCAGAGTAGACATAGCATGCAATGCTACTGAAATATTTCCTTTTGTGAAAAAGAGAAAAGTCATTTATACTACTTTATATTATGTTAAAATAATTTATAAAACAGTTCAAAATGGTAAATATAATTCTTGTTTTCTTCTTTAGGAAACCCCCCCACCCAAAAAAAAGTATAACAGACCTAAAATTAGATCACCATTACTAACAACCATCTGTCCATTAAGCATTATATAATAAAGAAAAACTACATGTACTTTTCTGGATATATTTATAATTCATTCAATATAAATAAATACCTGTGAACAGGGTGTCCTGATTAACTCCCTAAGTATTGTAAAATGTATATATTAATTTGTATTAACTCAATCTCACTCTTAAATAATTTACTTTGCTTCTCAATTTATAACACACCAAGTGTCTACCCACCTACATGCCTCTATGCCCACACAGTTCCTTGGTGGATCTTAGCTTTCACTAAGGGATGCAGCACAGGTTCCCTTAAACTGGAAGTTGAGACTGCCACCCAGCCACTTTGGCCTTTTCATGCCAATGAATCAACAAAGAAGAGGGTTATAGAACTAACCAAGGTGAGTGATCTTACCAAGAGGGGAAGCTAGGTTGATAGTACGCAAGAGAGGCTAAGGAAAAGTATACAGGAGTTCCTCTAGGATGCCATTTAGCATTTCCATGTATTGTATTGTGATTAAAGTCAGTGGAAACAATACAAGCAGGACCGCTAATGATCCAGACCTTTAAGGAATAAAGGTTTGGGTCACTCCACCAGGCAAAAACCACAACCAGCTAAGGTAGTACTTGCCAAGAACAGAGGGAATGTGAAATGACAGAGGAGTAGGCAATTATAGATAACAACTACAATCACATCATTAGTTGCAAAAATGAAAATTCTAATGAGTATATTTTCTGTTTATTGATGTAAAAATTTTACACGTATATTAACCAACTTATTTATCTCCCTTTCTATAGTCATCTCATAGTAGCTAATCTCATATTTCAGTATTGTTTTTTTTACTTATTTTGAAAGTATGTTTATTAAAGCTGGGGGTAGTGAAACAAGGAATGGCTTAGGGCAGAAGCAATAGAAGAGAGCCTAGACTGGGCTTATCTGTAAATTAATGAAATTAAAAGAAGTGTGTATAGGTGCCATGGTGACAAGATAAAACTGTGATGGCTTTTTATTGTCACCTTAGGTAGGCTGAAAGTACATTTCTCCAAATTCTGTTCCCTGCATGGTGTGGGTTAGGGTTAGCCTATAAAGAAATTCTCATGAAATTAAGAAGACAAAGGTGAAGTAGCAGAGATGTTCAAGATATCAACAATTTTCACACATTCTCATGGCTATTTGGGCTCATTTTCATTGACCTGGGGCAGCAACTTGGCCCACAGTTCCTCCAGCTCTGGTCAACTCTCCTTTGCTTTTCCAGATAATATGGGGGCTGGTTTATGCGCACGTCTATTATGAGGTGTGCCACACCTGCTACAAGTTACCTATATCAAAGTTGCAAGTCTGTAAGCAGTGAGATAGTGATAAAGTTTCAAGTGTGTGCTTATTTCCTTAAGTTTCAGATCTTTAGAGGTTCCAGTTTAACCTTACTCTCCCGCACTTCACATCTATCTTCCCTTCTCAAGGGCTAGCCCTGATGATTGATTTCAAGCCTAGCATCAGACTCAGGAGTGTATAACCAGTTCTTACAATTGGTAAAAATCAATCATGACAATAATTTTACTTTTCTTTAAACTCTAATTGATAGAGATGGAAATGTTAGAGCCAGTCTATAATAGAAAGAGCTAAATGTATCCCCTGTCTCTTAACTAAAGAGAAAAAGTCCAATACCATAATTGGGGTTTCATCATGTAACTCACTTTCCTTTTGTCAGCAAAAATATTTAAGGATTTACCTGAAGAACATTAAGGATTTACCTTGTAGGAAATAGGCCTCTGTGATCCATCTTCAGCACAGTCAACTTTTAATGGAAATAGTGTCTGGATTTTCCCAGGGCAAACAGAATATAGGGAGGACGGGAAAGGGTATGAGAACGAAGAACTGTGTACATGAGCCAGCATCACAGTGGAAAGCCCTAGGTGCCTGCCTCAACTAAACAGGGGGAGGTGGGGAAGTGGAGACAACTAGACAAGGCCTCAGCCCTTTTTTTTAAATGGCCCAATGGGAGACAAAGAGGACTGAGCTGTCATCTACAGGGAAACTGTTAACCCCATAGTACTCAGCCAATGAGGAACTGGAGGGACTCTCCCACACTACAGCCTGCGCTCTGTCTGCAATCACCTGTTCAATCGCGCACCCACTCTTGCAAGACCATATATATTAAAAGTCTTGTTTTTGCCATACTTCTTTCTCCAAATCCATTATTTGAATTTGGACAGGTGAGCATTTTTCACAACCTGAAGAACATCAAGTTTTGAATGCATTTACTTCCTAAAGTAGCAAGTTCAAATTTTAAAATATACCTTCTTACAAAGTTTTATTTACATTATAAGAGAATAGGCACTGTCCAAATTGAAGAGAAAAATTAAAAATCAACACATCTTAATAAATTTAGACTACCTTAATGTTAGCCTTATATTCACGCTACAAGCATTAAATTAGCAGATGTATGCAACATCTACACAACCAACTCAATCAGTTCTCTGATGTACATACTTTAAAAAAAACTCTGTTTGGCTAAAGTCAGAGTATAAACTCAAACTTTTGTAGAACAATACTTAAGGGTCCTACTCCAGCTAACCATTTAAAGTTAAATAAATGTCCAAGAGTCTGATCATGAACATGAATTTTAAGACTGGAGCAGTTGAGCATTATATTTTAGTACTTTTTCCACAGAGTAGAAATACCAAGAGAAATAAAAGGTCAAAGGCAGTTGAAAAATGACATTTTTTCCCCCAATATTATCTAGAACCAAGTGTTCCACTGCTATTAGAGACTGATGCTATTAAAGAGGAAAAGAAACAGCAATAGAAATATGGCTGTTGCCCTATCCCAGTGGTCGGCAAACTCATTAGTCAACAGAGCCAAATATCAACAGTATGATTGAAATTTCTTTTGAGAGTTAAATTTTTTACACTTAAACTTCTAACGCCACTTCTTGAAAATAGACTCGCTCAGGCCGTGGTATTTTATGGAAGAGCCACACTCAAGAGCCGCATGTGGCTCACGAGCTGCAGTTTGCTGACCAATGCCCTAACCGGTTTGGCTCCGTGGATAGAACGTGGATCTGCAGACTCTAGGGTTCCAGGGTTCGATTCCGGTCAAGGGCATGTACCTTGGTTGTGGGCAAATACCCAGTAGGAGGTGTGCAGGAGGTAGCTGATCAATGTTTCTCTCTCACTGATGTTTCTGACTTTCTATCCCTCTCCCTTCCTCTCTGTGAAAAATCAACAAAACATGTTTGTTTTTTTAAAAAAAGAAAGAAATATGGTTGTCCCTTTCACCAGTCTTTATAAACTTTCTTTAGCTCCTGGCTTTTCACTATGTATTGTAATTGAAGCAACAGGAAATTTCTATCTTATTCTAAAAATGTGTGAGCGTAAAAAAGGTAAGTGAGCAACTGTGCTTAATAGCCGTTTGAAATGGATGAAAATGAGTGTGTGAAGATTTCTAATAATGGTGGAGTAAGCTGATCCCAGCTCACTAAACTAATCTTCCACAGATAACAATTATAAACTCTAGATAAAGTACTGTTAAAAATGATCTGAAGATAAAATAAAATAAGCAAGAGCTTATTTTGGAAATTAGAAGTTGACCAGTGAAAGAAGATAGGCAGGCACCAGTGGAGATTCAAGTTTACACAGCTTTTCCCCCAAGACATTTTTAAGTCTACAATAGCACAAGGTCTCTAGAACTCAAGCAGAAAACTACAGTTTTAATAAAGTTCATGTCAAAGAGTGACCGTTAATTCAAAGGGAAAATCCAGCAAAGGAGTAAACACAGCAGGGGAAGGTTCAGAAGCTAATATAAACGCTAATATAAACTCCTTCAAAATTTTCACTGTCCTACAGGCATATGCTCAGGGAAGACCTCAAGAAGCCCAGCAGAAAACTGGAAAGTTGAAAAACTCGCAGCAATTTCAGCTTCTGCCCACTGCAAAGGAGACCTGAGCCTGAAGTTTAACCAAGTTACAAGGACTAAGAAAACACCCCACTCTTTCTACAGACCCATCTTAAAGTATAAGATCAAGCCTTCACAGACCTATAGTACAATTTTAAGCAGACTAACAAAGATCTCAGAAGTAGAAGAGAGAATATTTAAATGTCACAAATTTGGTGAAAAATATCAACTCACAAATCAATAAGCTCAGCAAATTAAGCAGAATACAAGGAAGAAATTAAAGAAAAATATACATTAAATTGTTAATGAAACAAAACAAAACAAAAAGTTAAAGACACACTGGTGACCAGAAGGCAGTAAAAAAACATCTGACCTTGAACAATGTCGGGGTTTAGGAGAGGCAACTCCTGCCTGGTCTAAGGTTGGAATAAAACTTAAATTGGCCTCCTCATACTTAGATTCCCAACCAGAGATAGAAAATACCATCTTCTAGTCTGCATATAGGTGAACCATGCAGTTCAAATACAAACTGCTCAAGAATCAACTGTACATCTTATAAATGATTAGACTGTCAAAAATATTCTTGTAAAAATATATGCACATTCAACTAAATGAAATTATCACTACATCTGTACACTATGCAATGTTAAAGCAAATTCTTCAAGTTGAAGGGAAAAGACATCAGAGAAAACTTGGATGTACACAAAGAAATAAAGAAAACCTGAAAATAATAATAATGTAGGTATATAGAAAAGACTATCTCTTATTCTTTTCTCTTAGATTCTTTGAAAAGTAACTATTTAAAGCAAAAATATAGCACTGTTGAAGCAAAAAATTATGCATCGATAGCACAAAGATGCCAGATAAAACAAATACGAAACAGCGAAATGGTAGTCTCAGCAACCATATAAATAACATTAAATGTAAAATTACCAAACCCTCCACTCAAAGGTAGGGATTGTTAGGTAGGTTTACTATTAGAAAAGAAGGGAGGTAGGGAGGGAGGAATATGGGAAGGGACAGGAAGGAAAGGATAGGCAGAAAGAAAACAAACCCATTAAATATATGCTGTCTATAGGCAATGAGCTTTAAAACAAACACAATCAGGTAGAAAGTATGATGGTGAAAAATTATACACCATAAATGTAAACATTAAATTAAAAAAACTGGTCTAGTTACATTAATAGCAGGAAAAAACCAACTTCAATAAAGGAGAATTACCAAAGGTAAAAAGGTTCAATTCATCCAGAAGGCATAGCCATCTTAAATGAAAATACACAAACTGAAAAGAAATGGACAGTTCTGCAGTTGTAGTTGTAGCGCCCCTCTCCGTAACAATGAAATGGAGAAAATAGTCTGTAGGCACCCAGATCAGAGATCAGAAATAAGGCCATCTGCCCGTCTTTGTAAATAAAGTTTTATTACAAGACTGCCATGACCATTCAGTTACATACAAAGCAGTTTTGCACTACAAGGACAGAATACTTGCAACAGAGACTATATAACCAAAAAACCATAAAAGATTTTCTAAAGCTTCTTACCAGAATTTTTCTGATCTCTGATATAGATTATCTGAACACTATTAACCAACTAAACTTAACTGTATAAACCATGTACATCATTAAGTAAATATCAAATTTCAAGACAAAACTCACAGAACATATTCTCTGACCACTAGATAATTTTAATAGAAATGACTTAGAATAAACTATATAGAAAAACCCAAAATATTAACCCATGCTTTAAAGAAATCAAAAGGGAAATTAGCAAACACTTTGAACTAATTCATAATGAAAATACAACACATAAAATTTTGTGGGATGTAGCAAAGCAATGCTTACAGAGAAAAGTATAGCTTGAAGTGCTTATATTTTTATCAATTTAAATATCTAAATTCCATCTTAAAAAGTTAGGAAAAAAATCAAATCAACAGAAAGTAGAATGAAGGAAATTTTATCAAGATAAGAGCACAAGTCAATTAAAATAAATCACTGAAATCAAATGCTGTGGAAAGAAATAAAACTTGCTAAACCCCTGGCAAAAATGACCAAGAGGAGGATAAACTATAAACTACCAAACATCAGGACTTACAGAGATCACTATAGATTCTATAGACATTAAAGGGATCAGAAGAGAGTATTACAAACTTTATGCCAAAAAAAATTGATAATGCAAATAAAATAGACAAACTGCTTGAAAAACAAGACAAAATAGGAAATCTATATAATCATAATCATCCTACATAATAAAAGGGCAATATGCAAATTAACCAAATGGTGAAATGACCGGAACATCTGCAGCCTCTCACCCCAGCCAGCCCCGAGCCTGTGCCAGGCCAGCCAGCCAATCACCTGCGGACCCTCTCCCTGGCTGGCCCCACCCCCAAGTGGGCACCCCCACCTCAATTGGGGGCAGGTCCAGCTGGCATATTGCCTGGAGCCCCTCGCCCCAGCTAGCCTGCTCCCAATGGCCCCCATCGGTCCAGCTGGCCCCTCCAGTGCACTATTTCATGCACCGAGCCTCTAGTATATTTACTAAAGAAATAAAATCTGCTATCAAAAGCCTTCCCACGTACATACACAAAAATCTCTTCATGCCTGGATGGCTATCAAACATTTAAAAATATATACTAATCTTACACAAACTGTTTCTGAAAACAGAAGAAACACTTCTTAAATACTTTTAAACTAGAATAAACATGCTACCAAAAGGCATTAGAAGAAATTACAATTACAGACCAATATTCAACATGAACACAGATACTAAAATCCTAAACAAAATATTAGCAGAATAAATCCAGAAATAAAAAAGGACAATAATACACCATAAACAAGTGAGGCTTTCCCAGGAATGCAAGTTGGATTTAACTTTCAAAAATTAATAAATGTAATTCACTAAAGTAACAGAATAAAGGGTGAAAACTACACAATCATCTCATTAAATACCAAAAAGGTGACATTTGATGAAAATCAACACCTATTATTTAAAAATAAAAATCTCTTGTCGAAATCAGTTTGGCTCAGTGGATGGAGCGTCGGCCTGTGGACTGAAGGGTCCTGGGTTCGATTCTGTTCAGGGGCATGTGTGTTGGTTGCGGGCGAATCCCCCGTGTGGAGTGTGCAGGAGGCAGCTGATCAATGTTTCCCTCTCTTATTGATGTTTCTGACTTTCTATCCTTCTCCCTTCCTCTCTGTAAAAAATCAATAAAATATTAAAATAAAAATTTCAGTACACAGAACATAGAGGGAACACATCCTTCAACTGATTATTTCTTCTTTCAATCTACAAAAAAACCATAAAAACATACTGCTTCTCCCCACCCCTCATAAGATCAAGAACAAGATGTCCATTCTCACCATTCCTCTTCAACATTAAATTGAAAATGCCAGAGAATTCAATAAGGTAAGATAAAAAGAAACATAAAATAGAAAAGAAAATAGAAACCTGTCTTATTCATAGGTATCATTGTTTTGTCAAGAAAATCCTGAGGAATCTACAAAGGACTAATGGTACTAAATAAATTTAAGCAAGATCGAAGAATACAAGGGTAATAATTTTTTTAACAATTGTTATATATGTAGACGCAGGAAAAATGAAATTTAGAAAATTTTATTTGTAATAGCATCAAAAAGAAAAATCTTTAGGAATAACTAACATGCAAGATATCTACAGAGAACATTAAAATGTTTCTTTATAAATATGTGAAAGCCTAATTAATAAGTTGATGTACACATACAGCAGGTCCTTAGGTTATATTGGAGATCCATTCCTATGGCACAACGTAATGTGATTTTCGCCATAAGTCAGAACCCACCTACATGAGCACCTACGTCACTCACGTGGAGCACATACACAGCAGTAATGAAGTGAAACAGTAAAAAAAAAAAAAAAAAAAAAACTTAAAGATAACAATTCCTGACCTTTACTTAAGGTAAATCTATATAATAAAGTGCCAGGGTCATAACGACTGTTATGACTGAAGGCTCGACCAGACCGAAGTCAGTGCTGGGTTGCCATGCAGAGAGAGAGACAGGGTCTGATCCGTAGCCTCTGAGGCAATTGTTGAGCAGAACTTGCTTCTCTTTCTCTCCCAGCCTGGCCAACCCGCGCCTCCATTTCTCTCCAGGCCTCCACCAGGTCTGCTGATCAGTCCCACCTTTCCGATCAGGCCCTGTTGATAAACCCAAGATGCTGACTGGCATAGAAACTGACCAATCAGAACCAAATCTGGTTGAATGTAAGGAGCCAATGGCTACCTAGGAAGTGGAGCTTTTGACACTGACTAGCATAGAAACTGACCTAAAAAAACTAAATCTGGGTCAATTGTGAGAGCTGATGGCTGCCTAGGAGGCAGAGATTTTGACACTGGCAGAGAAAATGACTGATCAGAACCAAACTGGCTGGCAGAGGAGGGCAGATGGAGGCGACATCAGGCCGCCAGGGGAGGGCAGTAAGGGGTGATCAGGCCAGCAGGGGAGAGCAGTTAGGGGCAAGATCAGGCCGGCAGGGTAGGGTCATTGGGGGCAATCAGGTTGGCAGGAGAGGGCAATTGGGGGCGAGATCAGACCAGTAAGGGAGAGAAGTTACGGGTGATCAGGAAGACAGAGACAGGGGTGATCAGGCAATTAGGCAGAAGAATTAAGGGCAACCAGGCAGGCAAACAGGTGAGGGGTTAGGAGCCAGCAGTCCCAGATTGTGACAGGGATGTCCAACCGCCAGTTTAGGCCCAATCCCACAGGGGTCCCCGATTGGAGTGGGTGCAGACTGAGCTGAGGAAACCCTCCCATGCATGAATTTTGTGCACCAGGTCTCTAGTAAGCACATATGTATGTCAAAATGACAGAATTTTTATTTTATAAATGAGAGATGGCGATGTAACCACAGAAAGACACACATCAAGTCCAACATAACACGAAAACTGTCTGTACACACACGCGCAAACACACACATATATACAGGAATAGGCAAAAGTAGGTTTACAATTATGATATGTGAAACACAGAATTCATTCTTGTATTGTTTATTAATTACTATATTGTTTATTATAAACAACTGTATACTTATTTTTGCCCACCCGTATGTTTACTGGTATAGTGCATGTGAAAATAAAAATGATCTAAACAAATGGAGAGGTACACAACTGTACCAGTAATCTACACTAATAAAAGAAATATGCAAATTGGCCATCACTTCATGAGGCCCACCAGCCAAGCAGGAGTGAGTATGGAAATTAACAAAAGATGTTGGCGGCTGCAGGCCCAGCTGTTCCAGGCTTATGGGCAGCACGCATACAGGCACGGAGCATCCAGGAGGAGCGAGACACCTGCAATGAGGGGGATGGCGGAGGGCAAAGGGAGCTACGGAGCAGCGCTCCGGCTGGAGCCAAGACTGAAGGCTCTGCCCGCAGCAAAGACTTCAACCAGAGTGAAGATGGAAGGCAGCCAGAGCGAAGGCTTGGGTCCCAGGTGCCGGAGGAAAAACTGGTGCCAGCAACAAGGGGAAGGAAGACCTACTGCACAAATCTTCATGCTATGGGCCTCTAATCCTCCTATCTAATAAAAGAATAATATGCAAATTGACCGTACCTTCACTACACCAAAAGCCACGCCCAACAGCCAATCAGGAGCAAATAAACCCCAACCAATATGGCTACAGCCACTGAAAGAAAGGGCCAGCCGGAGCAGTGAGCTCAGCATCTGTGCCCCCACCCCAACCCTCCTGGCCGCACAGAGGGAGGGGGTGGGGCTAGCCTGGGCGGCACAAGCACAGCGTCTGCAATGCCCCGGCCGGCCTGCCCCCGGCCGCGCAGATGCTGCGCTCCAGCCACCCTGGCAGGCCTGCCCACAGCTGCAAGGACACTGAGCTCCAGCGGCCACAGCGGGCCAGCCCCAGGCCGTGCGGAAACTGTGCTTGCACTGTCCAGAGGGCCTGCGCCCAGCTGCGCAGACGCTTCGCTCGAGCAGTCCGGCTGGTCCGCCCCTGGCAGTGCGGAAGCTGCACTCGACCATCCTGGCCGACAGGGCTGAGGGACACAACACCCCTTCGCACCCCACCTCCGTGCACGAATTTCGTGCACCTGGACTCTAGTCCTATCTAATAATCCTATTTAATAAAAGAGTAAATGCAAATTGACTGTACCTCTGATCAAGCCGCACCCACAGCCATGCCCACCAGCCAATCAGGAGCAAATTATGCAAATAAACCCCAACCAAGATGGCTGCCGCCACTGAGAGCAGGAGGGAGGCTTGGGTTTCCCCGGCAATGGAGGAAGCCAAGCTTTCTGACTGCCCTTGCTGGCCTAGGCCTCCATTCAATGCTACAAAGTTTCAATTATAGAAAAAGGTACATAATACCAACAGAAATGGCGGCAACCACAGAGCTGGAGAGAAAAGAGACTAGGGTTGTCGGGGCGATGGAGGAAGCCAAACTTCTGCAGCCCTAGCCTAGGCCTCCACTCTAGGCTACAAAGTTTCAAAGAGAAACGGCTGTCGCCACAGAGAGAGCAGAAGGCTTGGCTCCGCTCCAGGCTACAAAGTTTCAATTGTAAAACACAAATTAATCCCAGATCTCAGGGCCTCCGTTTCGGTCACTGGGGGGCATGGCCGGCCTACAAACCACCACAGGCCCCTCGCCCAGGCCGTCTCCCACACCCCAAGGGAACCCCCACCCTGATCCAGGACACCCTTCAGGGCAAACCAGCTGGTCCCCACCCATGTACCAGGCCTCTATCCTATCTAATAAAAGAGTAATATGCAAATTAGCCATCACTCCAACACACAAGAGGGCTACCCCCATGTGGTCAAAGATCCTGCGCCCGTGTAGACACAAGATGGCCAGCAGGGGAGGGCAGTGGGAGGATCCAGGCCCTGCAAGGGAGGGCAGTTGTGGGCCATCAGGCCAGCAAGGGAGGGCAGTTGGGAGGGACCAGGCTTGCAAGGAAGGGCAGTTGGGGGCGATCAAGCCTGCAGGGGAGGGCAGTTAGGGATGACCAGGCCACCAGAGAAGGGCAGTTAGGGGCAAAAAGGCTGGCAATGGAGCAGTTAGACATTGATTAAGCTGGCAGGGTAGTGGTTAGGGGGTATCAGGCTGGCAGGCAGAAGTGGTTAGGGTGAATCAGAGAGTCAGGCAGGTGAGCAGTTTGGAGCCAGCAGTCCTGGATTGTGAGAAAGATGTCCGACTGCCCATGTCGGATCGAGCCTAAACGGGCAGTGAGACATCTCTCGAGGGGTCCCAGATTGGAGAGGGTGCAGGCTGTGCTAAGGGACAACCCCACCACCACATGCATGAATTTCATGCACCAGGCCTCTAGTATCTAATAAAAAAATAGGCAAATTGACCATACCTTCACTACACCAAATAAGCCACACCCACAAGCCAATCAGGAGCTATATGCAAATTAACATGCAACCAAGATGGCTGCTGCTCATGGCTGGCTGGGCCGGGCTGGTGGCGTGGCCAGGCAGAGATCGGCCAGGGTCCCAGGGCAATCACTTTGATGGGTGCCCCAGACCGGGGTTGAAAAGGTCTTGCTAAGAAGAAGCCTTTTCACCCCTGGCCTTGGGCAGGCCAGGCGGGCTGGGGCGTGGCCAGGCAGCAATCACCCGGATAGCAGGGAGATTGCTTCGCTGGGTGCTCCCGCCTGGCTGGGGTCCCCTTGCCGAGGTCCCCTGCCCAAGGACGGAAAGTCTCGGCCAGAGGCTTTTAGCCTTGGGCAGGCCAGGGGTGAGCCGTCGGTAGGACATCCCCTGAGGGCTCCCAGTATGTGAGAGGGGGCAGGTTGGGCTGAGGGACAACCCAACCCCAGTGCAAAAATTTCGTGCACCGGGCCCCTAGTTGATGTATAATAAGTTGTCCCAAAACCTAGCAGTTGAAAACAATACTTATTATCTCAATTTCTAAAGAGGAATCCAGGGGCAGCTTAGCTGGTGGATTTCACTCAATGGTCTCTCATGAGATTTCAGTCAAATTGTAGTTAGGTCTGCAGTCAACTAAAGACTAGAGGATCAGCTTCCAAGCTTACTTAAGGCTATTGTCAGAAGGCCTCAGTTCTTTGCCATATGCCTACTCCATGGGTCTCTTGCTATTCTGCACATCTTGATTAGTAAGGCTCTGCCTGCATTTTGTTACAGACTACCTTTTACAAAGATGCCTATGAAGTAACC
This sequence comes from Antrozous pallidus, assembly GCA_027563665.1. Classification (NCBI taxonomy): domain Eukaryota; kingdom Metazoa; phylum Chordata; class Mammalia; order Chiroptera; family Vespertilionidae; genus Antrozous; species Antrozous pallidus. The sequence continues at coordinate 551,950 of CM050513.1, read as the reverse complement.
AACCTTGAATAATAAAGTCTCCTCCAGAGCAAAGAGCAGGTATGTTCACTGCCCATTGGAGAGGATGTGTATTATTTATTAACCAGAGGCCCACTGCAGAAAGAGATTCGTGCAATAGGCCTTCCTTCCCTGGGCTGCCAGCACTAGTTTTCCTCTGGCACCCGGAACCCAGGCCTTCGTTCCTGCTGGAGTCTGTCATCTTCATCTTCGCTGCAGACTCTGGAGTCTGCAGTCTTGTCTTCACTGTGGCACTCCACTTCTGTAGATCCCTTCGCTGCCTCCCTTCCCCCACCCTCCCTCTCATAGCAGGCCTTCTAATTTGCATACTTACTATGACTGGCTGTGGGTGTGGCAGAGGTAAGGTCAATTTTCATGTTTGTCTATTATTAGGTAAGATTATTTATTGTATTAAATATTATAGGACCCTAGTGTACTATTGGTGAAAATGCAGACTGGCGCAGCCTTTATGGAAAACAGTACAGAATTTCCTCCAAAAATTAAAAATGAAACTGCTTTTTGACCCAGTGACCCCACTTCTAGATATATATCCTACAAATCCCAAAACTCCAATCAGAAAGAATATATAGACTCCAATGTTCATAGCAGCATTATTTACAATAGCCAAGATTTAGAAACAGCCCAAGTGCCCATCAGTAGATGAGTGGATAAAAAAGTTGTGCTACATATACACAAAATACTGAAAAAGAAGGAACTCTTACCCTTTGCAACAGCATGAATAGACCTGGAGATTATGTGCAAAGCAAAATAAGCCAGTCAGAGAAAGAAATGATGCCACTGATATGTGGAATCTAAAGAACAAAATAAACTGATGAACAAAATAGGACCAAGTGGTACAGACTGACAGATCTCAGAAGGGAGAAGGGTGGGAAGGATGGGCAGAGGTCAATCAAATATGCATATATTCATAAACCCGCGGAGAGACAATATGGTGAAGGCTGCAGGGTGAAAGGAGGGAGCTAGATAGAAAGGTCAAAGGGAGTGAAATGGGGGACATCTGTAACTGTCAACAATAATGTATCCAGGTTTACCATGCTTAGGGTTCTTCTCTAACACAACCCAATGCATGTGCAGGTGTCAACTGGCCTTCTTCACACCACCCAGTGTGAATCAGACACCTCAAGGAACTAATGCAAAAATGCTGATACCCTTGCTACTACTATACCTGTGAAAATAAACTATCTTTGAATCTGACCAAGGAGTCTAGTGCAAGTAGAGTAAAATCTCTACTTGACAATGGCCTCTCTACAACACAATATCTGTAGTGAGTGATGAGAGAGAAAGAGACCAATACACAAACCCCGGTCAGAAGTGATATACCATCACTTTTAGCAAATTCTATTGGTATATATAATCCAAATACAATATTCAAGATGACTAGTAAGAGGTGCAAAGGCCAGGAGAGAAGGCAGAAATCAATGGAAGCCATGTTAGAGGCTGACTACAAATACTATTAGAAGTTAGTTTTCCCTAAATGTACCTATAGAATAACAAAATCCCAAAAGATTTTTTTTAATAGAAATTAACAAAACAACTGTAAGATTTATATAGAAACACTAAGGACCTAAACTGGTTCAAACAACTTTAGAATATGCACACTATTTGATTCCAAGACTTATGGTAACAGAGACAGTATGATATTGGCATAGAAGAAACAAATAGGTCAATGAAACACAATGCATCCAGAAACAAATATGTACATATAAGTTCAAATTCTGAAAAAAAAACACAAAGTCATTTCAGTACAGGAAGGTTTTCTGAAACCATGGTATTAGAATTGGATGTCATTTTTAAAAAGAACCCTAACCCCTACTTCACACCACACACAGTAATCAATTAAGATGGATCACAGCCCTATATGCAAAAGTTAAGACTATGAAGCTTCTAAAAGAAAGCACCAGAGATTTATTTCCATGATTTTAGGGAAGGCAAAGGATTCTTAGAACTCAAAAAGTACATTCTGTTAAAGAAATAAGTAGCCGGACTTCATCAAAATTAAAAGCTTTAGCTCATTAACATATATTGTTAAGAAAAAACAAACTACAAATGGAAAAAAACACTATTAATACTTGATCTGTCCATGAACGTATATTGAGATATAGTCAACCCTACAAACCCATGGGTTCCTCTTTCCCAGACTGAACAAAACCATGGATTGAAAATATTGGGGAAGGGAAGTGAAGGGCACAGGAGAGAGAAATGTTACATTATTGCTGACATATACTATATAATTCGGCCTACAATGGTTGCATCTATACTGTGCATACACTTTTTTCAACATTCCCTAAACAATGTAGTACATAACTATTTACGTAGCACTTACGTTGTAGTCAGGTATTATAAGTAATCTAGAGATGATTTAAAGTCCACAGAAACATCTACATAGGTTATATGCAAGTACTGTGCATTTTATACAAAGGACTTGAGCATTTGCATGTTTTGGTATCCATGGAGGTTCTGGAGCCAAACCCCCATGGATAATGAGGACAACTATATATTAAGAATTCTTACACATCCTATATAATAAAAGCCTAACATGGAAATCAACCAAATGGCAGAACGACCGGCAGAACAAATGGCGGAACAACCAGTCACTATGATGCACACTAACCACCAGGGGACAGATGCTCAACACAGGAGCTGGCCCCAGCCCGCAGGCCCTAGGCCAGCCAAGCCAGGTGCCAGCAGGGTTCCCCCAACCCTGATCGCCCCACCTGTCACCCCACAGATCGGCCCTGATCACTGGCCAGGCCTAGGGACCCTACCTGTGTACAAATTTTGTGCACCAGGCCTCTCTAGTCAATAACAATTTTAAAAATCACCAATTGTTTTAAATGTGCAGAAAATTTAAATAGGTAATCTACACACAAAAAATACTAATTATCAAAAATAATACAAAAAGGTATGGCCCCGGAGGATGGCGGGTTAGCCAGAGACGGGTAAGATTCCTCAGGGAAGGAACAACCTAAGACAGGCACAGTCGCAGAGGGGCCAACAGGAGAGAACTAAAAGGTCAACAGAGGTGGGGCACAGACCCTCATCCACAAACCTTGCAGGGGTTTCAATTCTCACCCCTCCTGAGGAAGGTCTCCTACCCCCACGGCTGCTTCGCCTCCCACGCACAACTCATACCAGGACCCAGGTAGCAGACAGAGACTCGGCCAGCAATGGCTGCTCTATATCTAAATTCAATCTATTACCAGGAATGCTCAGGACCTACTCAAAATTGCAAATATTCCTTCCCACTAGTATTTAGAGGGTAAACTAAGATTTCTGCTTGAGTATTAAAATTGACAGGAAAATAGTAATCAAGTTTTCAGATTAATTTAAATTGGCCAAGTGAAATAAGTCAATACTCAAGAAAATTATAGTGTACTGGACAAAAAGCTTTTCCTAAAACATTAACTAAAATACCTATTAGTAGTTCATCTCACTGTAAAATTGTCTAACATCCAAAGAACCTAAAGTAGTCATATTTGAGTGCAAAAATTAAAATTTAAAATTACCAAGACTGCAATATAAAATTTCCAAAAGTCCCTATTAATCAAAAAAGGGGAGGGGACAGTGGGATAATATCATGTAAGGAAAAAAATATCGAGTAAGTAAAATACATCTAGAAAATTCTTACTCCAGTAAAGTAAATTCCATTTGCAAAACCAATTGCAGGACACCCATGAAAAAACACACATGGTGTCAAAATAAGCCAAAGGAAAATCATTTAGGCAAAAATTAAAAAGAATCTCAAGTCTATTTTGCATAGAGGATCCCTTTGTTAACTTTTGGTCGAGAATGTGTTTGTGTGTTTTCAGAGAACAACTCCAAGACCATGTGGGTTCCTGCGACTGTGAGGAACTGACGGGTCTGTTCCAGTCACGAGGATGGTCCAGAGATGGGGGACACTGACGACACCTTGCCAAGCTAGCAGTAGGCAGCTGTGCATGTCTGCAGGCAGCCCAGGACCAAACCAGAGAGGATGGATCTTGCATTGCCACGATGTGTCCACCATCTGGATACCATTGCTGACATGTACACATAAAGAATTATTTGACACTGAAACTGGGACTCAGAACAGTTGGACATTGAAACTGAGACTGAAACAACTTTTGTTCTTATACATTTATTTCTAGTATGCAGAGGCAAGATATTTTTGAAGAAAAGAAACAGGGGAGAGTGATTGATATAGAGGCAGGGTGGCCTTGAACAGGCTGTCAAGCCACAGGGGAAGGCTTGGGTGGATGGGAGGCGGATGCTGGGGGGGAGATCAACTGAAGGACTTGTATGCATGCATATGAACATAACCAATGAAAGAAAGACACTGGGACGGGGAGGGGGGAAGGTGGGGATATGTGCTGTGGGGTAGGGGAGGCTGGGGGGAGGATAAGGGGGAGGGGGAAAAGAAAACATGTACTACTATTAATTATAAGTTATACTGCAAAAAAATCGATAAAAATATATTTTAAAAAATAAAATAAAATAAATCCACGTAAGTCCCAATATATATATATATATATATATATATATATATATATATATATAATAATACAAAAATGTATTAAACATCATTAGCCATGGAATTAAAAAACAACAACGAACATATTTCACATTAATTGGCTAAAAGTATAAATACCGATTAGCCAAATGTTGGCATCGATGTAGAGCAATGAGGGCTCTCATATATTCATGGTAGGAGTATAAAATGGAAAACCACTTTGAAAACCTAAAGTGACAGTTTTATAACAGTTTAAACACACCTGCTATGAACCAACATTTCCGATCCTAGGTACTTATTCAAGAGAAATGAAAACACATATTTGCAAAAAGATTCATATAGACCTTATTCTTAACAGTAAAAACTGAAAACAACCCATCAACAGAGAAAATATAAACTTTAGTGTATTCATCTAATGAAATATTACTCAGCAATAAAATAAAAATAAAAGCCCTGATATATCCAACGTCATGGACGAACCTGGAAATATTTGCTAAGCAAAAGACACTAGATGCCAAAAAGCACATGCAATATTAAACACATAAAAACCCAACTAACAACCACTGTTAGAAACCATAGTGCTGGGATAGATGGCAGGGAACTAAATGGAAAAGGCAACCAGAAAACTTATGAGGGGTGATGAAAATGCTATAATTGGGCAACAGTAACATGGGAATAACTGTCATATCTCATCAAAGTGAAAACCTACAGCCTATACGTTTTATCTTATTTATTTTACACCTCAATATCAGGAAAATAAAAATAAAATTTTAAATAAATCTTTATTGTTCAGATTATTACAATGTTCCTCTTTTTTTCCCCCCATAGCTCCCCTCTACCCGGTACCCACCCCACCCTCTGTCCTTACCTCCCCTGCCACTGTCCTCATCCATAGATGTATGATTTTTGTCCAGTCTCTTCCTGTACCTCCTGTACCCCTTTCCCCCCAACAATTGTCAGACCATTACCTTTCTATGCCCCTGATTCTATTATAGTCACCAGTTTATTCTGTTCATCAGATTTTTAATTCACTTGATTTTTAGATTCACTTGTTGATAGATGTGTATTTACTGTTCATAATTTTTATCTTTACCTTTTTCTTCTTCCTCCTCTTCTTAAAGAATCCCTTTCAGTATTTCATATAATACTGGTTTGGTGGTGAACTCCTTAGCTTTTTCTTATCTGTGAAGCACTTTATCTAACCTTCAAATCTGGGTAATCTTGGTTGTAGGTTCTTGCTATTCATCACTTTGAATATTTCTTGCCATTCCTGTCTGGCCTGCATAGTTCCTGTTGTGAAATCAGCTGACAACTGTATGGGTGCTCCCTTGTAGGTAACTGTTTTTCTCTTGGTGCTTTTAATATTCTCTTTGTCTTTTGCTCTTATTTTAATTATGATGTGTCTTGGTGTGGTCCTCTTTGGATTCCTTTTGTTTGGGGTTCTGTGCATTTCCTGGACTTTTAAGTCTATTTCTTTCACCAGGTGGGGGAAGTTTTCGGTCACTATTTCTTCAAATAGATTTTCAGTATCTTTCTCTCTCTCTTTTTCTGGAACCCCCATAATTCGGATGTTGGTATGCTTGAGGTACGCTAAGAGACTCCTTATACTATCTTCAAGTTTTTGGATTCTTTTTACTTTTTGCTTTTCCTGCTGAGTGGTTTTTGCTTCTTTATATTTCAAATCTTTGACTTGATTCTTGTGGTCCTCTAGTCTACTTTTAGGTCTCTATATATTTTTTATTTCAGTCAGTGTATGCTTAATTTCTAGTTGGTCCTTTTTCATATCTTCAAGAGTGTCGTTAAGTTTATCAGCCTTTTTTAGGAACCTCTTGAAAAACTTTGTAACTGTGGTTTTAAACTCTATGTCCAATCCGAAACTGGAATACAATACAGTCTGGAGGTTTTGTTTCCCTCCCGAACAAGAGAGCCAGCCACGCACCTCTGCAGCTCCCGAATGAATCTCAGTGTGCTTCCTCCTGACAGTCCAGTTTCACCGCATGAGTCTGGGTTCCCCGAGACTCGCCCGGAACTGGGGTTCAGTGCAGTGGGAAGCCTTTGTCTCACTCCCCTTTCAAGAAAATCAGCTGGATTATTCAACTGCCCGCCCTTTCCACTCGCGCGTGTCTCTGCAAGTTTGCCCTCCACACTTCTTCTGAGTCTCAGTGTCCTTTTCTCTTTCCTTCTATTTGTAGAATTTCCACGCAGCCAGCTTCCCGGTGGTTCTGGATAATGTCCGTTTTGTCTTTTAGTTGTAGTTTTTTTAAATTGTTATGTGAGGCAGCAGTATAGGTGTTTACCTATGCCGCCATCTTGGTTCCTCCCCAAAAAAATAAATTTAAAAAGTGAATTTGTAAGCTCTTTATATTATTTCTCCTTAGTCTTCGGTTGTCCAAAAGTATATTTAGTGTACATAAACATACATTTATATGCATTCAGTAAATACTTATCACCCACTATATACCAAACACTATGCTGAGGTTCCAAAATAACTAAGTCCATGCCCTCAACAATCTAATAAGGAAACACAGTTAAATAATAACAACACATAATGAGAGGTTTCCATTATACAGATACACATGGTCTTGTGAGGAAAAAAGAGTACCCATCATACATTGCCTGACAGAAGAATTAGGGTTCGGAAAGCATTTCCATTAGGTGAAGGATGAAAAGACACTTGGAGAGAACCAAGATGGCGAGATACATAAACACCTGCATTTGCTGCCTCCCACAACCAAATTAAATTTACAACTAAAATACAGATCAACTATCATCCAGAACCACAGGAACTCTGGCTGAGTGGTGATACTACATCTGCAGAGGTAAAGAAGAAAGTGCATTAGGACTGGTAGATGGTGCAGAGGCACAAAACGGGCTGGTCTGGAACCTGAGTGTGCCGCTTTTTTAATTGGAAGGGGGGTTGCCTCTGTAGATGCCGCTTGGAGGAGCGAGAGAATCCAGCCCCACACCAGATCCCCAGCCCAGGGTCCCAGAGCTGGGGAAAGAAGTCCCTATGGGCCATAAGAACTACGGACTATAAAAATCAGTGTGGACTAGGGCTGAGTGATACACAGGCTGCAGGAGACTTAGCTGCTCCTCTTAAAAAGCCAGCACCATGAACTGAATTTACAAGCTCCCACTTCCTCTGAGCTCCAGTGCCAAGCAAGGCTCTGGGAGACCCAGACACATACAGGGAGAAATTGAACTGTCTGGCATCAGGGCAGGAACTCAGGGGTGGCTTTCTTACAGATGAAAGTGCTCACAGCAATCATTGTTCCCATACTGGGACCTCCCCAGTGCAGGCTGACTTATAGCCATTTCTGTTTGCTCCACCCTAGTGATTCCTGAGACCCAATTTACAACCCCACATAAGTTGTGTGCAGCATCTTTTACATGTGAATGGTCTGTCCTTTATCAGGCTAAAGCTCTGTTAAACAAACTGCAGCTGGGTCAGGGAGCCCCAAAACTATCAATCAAAGTCCCAAAATTCAGGACCAGCATCATCACCATCCTGCCTTGCTTCACAGCTGGGCCTAATCTGGGCACTTCAAAACCTGACTAATGAGAAGGAATCTGCAAATCTCTCTCTCTAGCTCCTACTGGATAGCCCTAGGCAGTGGCTGACTTTGCACCTTCATGGAGACCCAAAAACCAGTGTACCCAGTGGTCAGTGTGAGACCATACCAGATTACAACTCTTCACATTCTTAAGAGACACACTGAAGGGGCAGACTCAGTGAGCACCGAAGCCCCACTGAAGCAGATCCTGCTCCATAAAAGTGTCTCCTGCACAGCCGCTCTCCCACATAGTTCCAGCTGGTCTCCATAGCCAATTGGCCTGGAAGTCAATTCCTCCCAGTGATGTCAACAGCAGTCAAGGCTCAACTACAAAAAGACTATCCACACAGCCCACAGAGGGGTGCACCAAGAGTGTCCACCTCAGGTGATTGGGGAAGCTGAGCCACTGGGCCCTGTGGGCCACCTACTACACAAGGCTACTACCTCATCAACTCAAAAAGACTTAGCAACTACCCAATACATAAAAACAAACACAGGAAAGCAGCCAAAATGCAGAGACAAAGAAACATGCCACAAATGAAAGAAATGGAAGAAAGCAAACTACTGGATATAGACTTCAAAACCTTATTTATATATAAGGTTACTCAAGAATCTTCTATAAATCTTCGAAGAATTTAGTGAGACTTTCAAGGATCTTAGTAAAAATGCCCCCCCCCCCCCAAAAAATGGAAAGGACTAGTCAGAAATTAAGCATATGCTGACTAAAATAAAGAATAATATACAGAAACTCAACAGTAGATCAGAGGATCCTGAGAATCAAATCAATGATTTGAAATATGAGGAAGCAAAAAACACCCAACCAGAAAAGCAAAACGAAGAAGTAATCCAAAAATATAAAGACAGTGTAAGGAGCCTCTGGGACAACTTTAAGCGTACCAACATCAGAATTATGGGAGTGCCAGAAAAAGAGAGGGAGCAAGATACTGAAAACCTATTTTAAGAAATAATGACAGAAAACTTCCCCTGCCTGGTGAAAGAAATAGACTTTTAAGTCGAGGAAGTATAGAGAACCAAGAGGAATCCAGAAAGGACCACACCAAGACACATCATAATTAAAATATCAAGGGCAAAAGACAAAGAGAGAATCTTAAAAACAGCTAGAAAAAAACAATTAGTTACCTATAAGGGAGTGCGCATAAGACTGTCAGCTGATTTCTCAACAGAAACTATGTAGGCCAGTCAGGGGTGGCAAGAAATATTCAAAGTGATGAATAACAAGTACCCATAACCCAGAATATTCTACCCAACGAAGCTATCATTTAGAATTGAAGGTCAAATAAAGAGCTTCACAGACAAGAAAAGCTAAAGGAGTTCATCACCACCAAACCAGTATTATATGAAATGCTGAAGGGTATTCCTTAAGAGAAAGAAAAGAAAGGTAAAAATAAAAAATATGAACAAAGTGACAACAAATACATACCTATCAACAAGTGAATCTAAAAATCAGATGAATTAAAAATCTGATGAACAGAATAAACTGGTGAATGGAATAGAAACAGGGGTATGGGAATGGAACAGATTGACAATCCTCAAAGAGAAAGTCGTGTTGGGGGAAGGGGGTGTAGGAAGAGGTCAGACAAAGATCTTATCCGCATGTACGCATTACCCATGGCTATGGACACAGACAATAGGGTGCCAAGGGCCTGGGGTGGGGTCGGAACCGAGTGGAGGGGAGCTATGGGAGGCAAAAAGAGGGACATCTGTAATAATCTCAGCAATAAAGATTAATATTAAAAGAGTAGAAGAAAAGCAAGACACTGGACATGTGAACAAACAGGAATCCTATATAATAAAAGACTAATACGCAAATTTCCCCCTTGACCAGGAGTTCGACCAGGGGGCGGTGCTGGCCAGCCAACCACCCACAGCTCCTCCCCCCAGCCAGCCCGATTTGATCACCCAGATGAGGGCAGGCAGGCCAGGCCCCACCTGAGCACAAATTTGTACACCAGGCCTCTAGTAGACGTTATGAACAGAGAAGTAACACACATAAAGACAAAGGATCTGACACAATAGGGAGCTAGGAACAATTCAGTGTTTGGGGGAGTTTGGAGAACTTCTGAGGAAATAAAAAGAAATGCTGGCATGATAGGTAGGTACCACGCTAATGCCAAGGTATTCAGATTATAGAGGCAGGAAAGAACCACTGAATAGTCATTTAAATCAGGAAATGACACATTCAAATATGCAATTAAAAATGTCACTCTCTTAACAGTTATAGGAACCTAGAAGGGAGTGCAATTGTAAGTAGAGACCTGTCAGAAGGCAACTGCAGAACAAGAAGATCATGCTTACTATTAGTAAACCAACCAATGGCGCATAGAAGAGGAAATTTAAGAATGCCCCAAATAGACAGGAAAATGGGAAAAAATTAAGGTCAGATAGTTCACAGGAAAAATAAAAATGTCTTTTAAACATATGAAAAGATGCTCAGTTTCATTCATAAGAGAAATGCTAATTAAAACAACACTGAGATAACATTTTCCACCTATTATATTAACAAAAACCTAAAAAGTATGATTATTCACTGTGTTGGCAAGGCTATAGGGGACACAAATATCCTATCTAATAAAAGAATAACATGCAAATTGACCATACCTCCGCTATGCTACCAGCTAATCAGGAGCAGTGGGTGTGGCCAGCAGACAGGGGGCATGGCCAGGGGCGTGGCTGGCACAGCCAGTGAGGCCGGCGGGGGCGTGGCCGCAGTGCCGGGGAAGCCAGCACCATGCTATAAGCTCTGCCTGGTACTTAAGGGTAGGTGAGATCCCTCCTTAGTTATTGTGACTGAGTTGCGTCTTTTCGCGGTGACCTCAAGATGGTTAGGAAATTCTGATGCCATGGGATCCCCTCACGAAGCTCTGATAGTTAGGCTGTGAGTGAGCTGTGGGGTTTACCTGTCACATGGGACATGCAAATGAGCCCCCATGGCACCTTGGGTAATGAGCACCAGGCACAAGGCGGGGCTGTGATTTGTCAGGCGCAGGGGCTGGGTCACAAGCTCTGAATCCAAGCAGCAGTTTGGGTCCACGCCCCCAGCCCAGCCAGCGAGGTAGGGGGGCATGGCAGAGTCACGCATGCCAAGGTGGAGAAGCGAGTGCTGGCACTCGAGGCAGGGGAACGGGCCCAGTTGCGTGCAAGGCGGGGGAGCAGGGCCAGTCGCACACAAGGCGGGGCGACATGGCGGAGTTGCGCTTGAGGCGGGGGTGCGTGGCAGAGTTGCGCACGAGGCCGTGTCACCTATGCCTCCCTGGACCTCACCCTCCAGCCCGCATCCTCCAGGTCCCAAGCCCTGGAGTCGCTCAAATTCAGCAAGAGTTTGCAATGTGCCCAAGGCATATTGAACAGTTTTCTCCTAACCCAGGTGTGGGAGTGTAATCTGACTCAAAACCAATGGACTAAACTAGAAAGTCAATTTGGAAATGTGGATCAAAATTCAAGTGAATTAGCTTTGGGCCAGGAGTTCCATGTCTGTGAATGTGTCCTAAGTAAACAGTCAAATAAGCAATTATATTTACTGTCATTTGTTGATGGCAGGGAAACCAGAAGCAACCTGCCTCACAATAAAGTTAGTGAAGTAAGCCACAGTAGTGTTAAACAGTCAGAGATAACACTGCAGCCATTAAAAATTATGTCTGTACATCAAATTTGTTGACATGAAAAGAACGCCATCCTAATAAAAGAGTAATGTGCAGATTGACCATCACTCCAACACAGAAGAGGGCTGCCCCTATGTGGTCAAAGATTCTGTCCCCATGTGGACATAAGGTGACCATCACAAGATGGCCAGCAGGGGAGGGCCATTGGGAGGTCCCAGGCCTGCAAGGGAGGGCAGTTGTGGGTGATCAGGCCAGCAGGGAAGGGCAGTAGAGAGGGAGCAGGCCTGCAAGGAAGGGCAGTTGCGGACTATCAAGCCTGCAGCGGAGGGCAATTAGGGGTGACCAGGCCAGCAGAGGAGGGACGTTGGGGGCAAGCAGGCTGGCAGGGGAGCAATTAGACATCAATTAGGCTGGCAGGGCAGTGGTTAGGGGGTGATCAGGCTGGCAGGCAGACGCAGTTAGGGGCAATCAGAGAGGCAGGCAGGTAAGCAGTTTGGAGCCAGCAGTCCTGGACTGTGAGAAGGATGTCCAACCAGGCCTAAAGGGGCAGTCGGACATCCCTCAAGGGGTCCCATATTGAAGAGGGTGCAGGCTGAGCTGAGTGAATCCCCCCGCTCCGTGCACAAATTTTGTGCACCAGGCCACTAGTTCTCCTGCATTACAATTGCAACTTCTATGAAGGGCAATTTAACAGTATCTTACAGTATCTACAAAAAAAAAAAAATCTGTTATTCTTTGAATCACCAATTGCACTTTCGGGAATTTATCCTATAGTCACACCTGTGTATGTACAAAATAATATATAGACAAGGTTGCTAATAAAGCATTTTTACAAACGTAAAAACTAGAAACAACCTATCAGTCATGAACTAGTTAAATTATGGCACATAAATAAAAATGAACATTGCAGCTCCTGAGATAGCACACCCACACTACCCTTTATACATCAATATGAATAAATCTCAAATACCTTGTTAAGTGAAAAATGTAAAGGACAAAATGGTCCCAAATTTCAGTGTAAAACGTGTGAGTGCAGGGGTGGAGGAGAATCAAGGTAGAGTGAACACATTTGTGTATGACTGTATTTTTTAAATCCCCAGAATATATAAGAAACCAATAACATCAGTAAACTACTAGAAACTAGGCCAATGTAGACTTTTTATTGTATTTTCTTTCCTTCTCTTTTTGCTTTTTTGTTTTTGGAGTATTGTGCATAGAGTGTAAAAAAAGCTTTGGAAATGCTGTGATATTCAACAGAATTTGGTTAAATTATATGATGTGAAAAGTACAGGAAATGAAGAGGTCCAGATGACTTCCAGGTTTCTGACTTGATAACAAATCTAGTCATCCTCTACAACTAAAAAGAAAATATCATAAAAAATGTATCTGTGTGATTAACCAAAGCATGATGTTAAACAGTAGAGGAAGACAGCTCAGCACTGGAGGTATTGTGTCCAACAGTATACTAGGAAAAGAAAATTTGGAGAGAGTTGAGAGATATAGTTGGTAGTAGGAGCCTTAAAGAGGAAAACACTTATCTGAGCCTCATTTATCTAGGAATCATCCTACCCTATATGATAAAAGGCTAATATGCAAATTGACCTAACAGCAGAACCACCGGTCGCTATGACATGCACTGACCACCAGGGGGCAAACACTCAACAGAGGAGCTGCCCCCTGGTGGTCAGTGCGCTCCAACAGGGAAGTGCCACTCAGCCAGAAGATGTGCTCATGGCAGTGGTGATGGCGGGAGAGAGAAAGATGCTGGACTAATGTCTTAGGCCCACACCCCTAAGCCATCAGTCAGATCCCAGAGGCCTCCTGGACCACGAGAGGAAGCAGGGTGGGCTGAGGAACCATTCCCCCTCCCCATCAAGTGCACAAATTTCATGCCTCTAGTCTATAAACCCAATTAACCCAGAGAATAAACTAAAAAAGGCAACTAACTCAAAGTGACAGCAAAAGGCCACATATTCATATCCTTTTCTCACAGACATCAGGCTCTCACTAAAGCTTATTTAATACATTTAGATAATTTCCCAAATTCACAACAAATTAGAAGCATTTAAAAAATGGTGTGGGTATAAGCTATCAGAGGCAATCATTTGACAACAGCACAAAGCAGTAAAAATAGTATGATGATATTACCAATACCTCAAACAGCATAATTCACAGAAGCTGAAGTCTCATATTTTATTTTCTAATATTTGGCCAAAATGATCCCCCATTCACGAAGTTTTTCATGATTCTTACACTTTTAGCCTACCATCATCATTCAGTATCCTTTTTATCAAAGTTTACATTTCAAGTACTTGTTTACACCTTCCTGAAAGCACTATATTCCACCTTGCTTTATAATTATAACTGGTATTTTATAATACATTAGTGTCTTTCCTCCTACTTGAATTACATCTCTTAATTGAAGAAATATCATCTTTGTATCTCTCACAATTTTCTTGCAGAGTATAACATGCAAATATCCATCCATTAAATAAACCATCCTTGCTTCTCTAATGAGATATGAATGAAATGCCATAAAGAATATCCCTGCCCCAAATTATAGTCGTTTATTATTACAAACTTGCACATTTGGCATCACAGTATTTGGTTTGGCTTATCTAATGAGATAGGGGGTGATGGGAAGTGACAGTTAAATGGGTTTGGAGTTTCTTTTATGAAAGACAAAAATGTTCTATAATCACAGTTTGAAGTGATAGTTGTACAAACCTGTGAAGGTACTAGAAAACAATGAACTATACATTTTCAGTAAGTGAATTATAGTATGTGATTTATATCTCAGTAAATATGTTTGTAAAAGTGGGATATCTGCTATTATCCCCAATTTATAGATTAAGAAACTGAGGCTTGGCAAATTTATGTAATTTACCCATGGTGACACAGCTAGCTCATGATGGGGACAGGATCAAAACCCACACAGACTCAATTCTTAAAAATAACCTATATTCTTAATGTTCTTTTGCCTTCCTTAAGCCTAAATATGCTCCTACTTTATTCAAGGCTTAAACGCTAGTGACCTTCTAAATTCCAAGTAGGACTACAAAGCCTTGACTTAATTATGCTATACCATAAAGGCAGGAAAGAAGTCAAAAGCTGAAAAGAATGTTACCAAAGAGACAGAGGAGGAGGCAAAAAAAAGTACTCGAGAGCTAAATTTCAAAATTTGCCATTTTAAGCATAAGATTACAGAAAAGATTATTATTGTGTTACTGCTATCATAAAATTGGTAGACGGGCCTAATTAAGCTTAGTTAGACCAGAATTTCTCAACCTTTGCACTATTAACATTTTTGGGCTAATTTTTTGTTGTGGAGTGCTTTCCTAAGCAATGTAAGATGTTCAGCAACATCCCTGGCTTCAACCTATTAAAAGCCAGTGGCACCAATCCTTCCCCTGCCTCCCTTACTTATCACTCTCCACCCCACCCCCATTCTGACAACCAGAATGTCTCTAGCCACTGCTAAAGTGACACAGATAAGAAGCTCTTTTCCTTTTTAATCCTCCCCCAAGGATATGTTTATTGATTTTTAAAGAAAGGGAGAGAGGAGGAGGGAGAAACATTGATTGATTGATTGGTTGGTTGGTTGGTTGGTTGGTTGGTTGCTTCCCCTAGGCTCCCCGACCTCATAAACCTGATCTCCCCAACAGGAGATTAAACCCACAACACCTTTTGGTATATGGGACAATGCTCCAACCAACTGACCCACTGAGCAAGGGCCAAGAATCTTTTTTTAAAACAGCTTTAAGATAGCTTTGAAATATAAAAAAATGTATGTATTTGAAGTACACAACTTGATATCTTGATAAATGTATACACTATAAAAAAGATCACCACAATCAAGCTAACTAATAGCATCTCTATAGTTAGTATGGGGGCAGTGACAGATAAGAACCTTTAAACCAATCACCTCCCAAGACTACTAAGAAAAAAAACTAATTTAAAAATGGAAACTAAGGAGAAAATAAACAAATGGAACCACATCAAAATAAAAAGCTTCTGCAAAAGCAAAGGAAACCATCAACAAACAAGAAAGCCCACTCACTGCATAGAACATATTTGCCAATGTTACATTCAATAAGGGCCTAATCTCCAAAATTTATAGGAAACTCATCCATCTTAACAAAAAAAGAAGATAATCCATTCAAAATGAGCAAAGGACTTAAATAGACACCTTTCGAAAGCTGACATACAGAAGGCAGAGATATATAAAAACATGCTCTAGGTCGCTCATCATTAGAGACATGCATATCAAAACGACAATCAGGTACCATTTCACACCTGTCAGAAAGGCTATCATCAACAAATCAACAAATGACAAGTGTTGGTAAGGATGTGGGGAAAAAAGGAACCCTTGTGCACTGCTGGTGGGAATGCAGATTGGTGCAGCCACTGTGGAGAACAGTATGGAGTTTCCTCAAAAAATTAAAAACAGAACTCCCATTTGACCCAGTAATCCCAGTAATCCCAAGAAACCAGAAACACCAATCAAGAAGAACATATGTACCTCTATGATCATAGTAACACAATTTATAATAGCTAAGATTTGGAAACAACCTAAGTGCCCATCAGCAGATGAGTGGATTAAAAGCTGTGGTACATCTACACAATGGAATACTGCCACAAAAAAAGGGGGGGGGGGGGAGGAGGAGGAGAAGAAAAAAGAACTCTTACCATTTACAACAGCATGGATAGACCTGGAAAGCATTATGCTAAGCAAAATAAGCCAGTCAGAGAAAGACAAATATCACAGGATCTCACTCATTTATGGAATAAACATCAAACTGATGGACAAAAATATATACAGAGACAAAGAAGCATCAAACCGACTGTCAAACTTCAGTGGGAAGGCGGTGGGGGGGAGGGAGGAAGAGATCAACCAAAGGACTTGTATGCATGCATATAAGCATAACCAATGTAACCAATGGACACAGACACTAGGGAGGTGTGGGTATGTGCCAGGAGGTGAGGGTAGCCAGGGGGAGATCAATGGGGGAAAAGGAGACATATGTAATACTATATGTAATACTTTAAACATAAAATTTAGAAAATAAAAAAGTGAAACTGGGTGTAGGGGCAATATGTAGGAATTAAATAGACACAAAACCCACATAGTGATGCTAACATCCCCAGATTTCTGTACAATTCAGTATGTACAGCCTCTGAACTCTAGCAGAGTATCAACTGCTAAAGATCAGAAAATAGATGTAAAGACTGCTAGAAATAAGAACTGCTCCCTTTGACTAGTATGAAGAAAAATAAGTTTCCCTGATAAGAAAGACTAAGTGTCCCTCATCTCTGAAGGAACTGAATACCAAGGTCAAGACTGTCACCCTGCCAGGGAAGAGGAACAAACCAAATAACAGTATATATAAAAATGAAATGACAATTGGAGGTGGGAGAGGAGAGTGGTAAGACAAGCAGGAGACAGAGCTGATTCTGTACAAAATTTGCTCTATCAAATCTCCCTTCCTGCCTTTATATATCTTCTGTTAACACCAAGTTAGGGGCTTTCAATAACCTCATGTTGACCTTTGGTTGTCCAAAGCCCAGCACTGCAGCCTCTTCGTTCAGAGCACTGCCCTCAAGGCGCCATGGACTCCAAGATCTTACTCCTCTGAAAGCTCTACCTCATTCAGACCATTTCAGATAAGAGGAGTGGGCATGGGAAGACAAGTAAACTAAGCTACTCAACCTAAATCTATGCTGCAAGAACCCTTTATCCAATAAGCATAATTTAAAAAATGTTTAACCTCACTCGTAATCAAAGAAACGCAAACCCAAAATAAGATGCAAATTTCACATATCAAACTGGCAAATCAACATATATAAAAGGCTAATATGCCAAATGTCTCTCCCACTGTCTGACCTATTGCTATGATGTACACTGACCACCAGGGGGCAGACACTCAAATCAGGAGCTGCCATGAGGCGCACTTGCCATATGCAGAGAAATGGTACCGTGGACCCGGCGCCAACAAAGCAACACTCAGCTCCCTCCAAGTGGAATACAGGCCCCGCCACCACCCTGTAGTGACACCCCACCAAATCACAGCCAATGCTGCCAAGACCCCATGGCATAAATGTGACCCACAGCCCGGAAAGGGTGTTTGTGGGTGCCGGGTAATGACATCACCTAACAACATCCAGCTTCCTCTACCTAGCAACTAGCCTCCCTGCAGTTTCTTCAGCCCAGAAATACAACTTGCTTTATAGCCAGGTGTAAATATTTTATACTTAGTCAAATATTTGTGAAGCATTTTCCCATGCCTCATCTCATTTGATCCTCACAGAAGTCCTGGAGTAAGTAAATGGGAGACTCGTAAAATCTTATTTTCCTTTCCTTAGCTGGAAAAAATTTAGAAAGTTTAGAAACTTGACCCAACTAAAAAGAAGTTAGAAATGGTGGACCTTGAAAATGACTTCAGGTTTTCTTACTGCTCAGAATATAATCAAATACTACTGCAGTTAACTATTTTACCCTTTGTTCTCACTGTGTGATCTACAATAATAATCTGCTTTGTGTTGATATTTACTGTTGTGTTGCTAACAATTACCTGAGAGAGAAGCTGGGGTGCTTCACTGGGCTGGAAAAAGTTTAGCTAAATCAGAAAGCAGGTCTAATTAAGCAAGTCTATTCTATATCTATAAAAGGCTAAATTGACTCGTGCATGCACAATATATATAAAGCTCTTGCTGGCACCAGAATGTGTGTTTCAATCTGTCATTGTCAATTGCGAATTTGGTTGACACTTCTATTACAGAGAAAGGGCGAATAGCGATATTAAAATATTTATTCTAATTAATCCTTTCAATGTGCATGAATCTATGTATTGGACCACTAGTAATTAATAATAAAGTCTAATATCAGTGTGCATGTAACAAGCATACCCATGTACTGCTGGTTAGCGTAAATTGTTACAACCTAAATATCACTTAAAAGAAGTCAGTACAAACAAATTTTGATACATCCTTATAAGTTATTCTACTCATTTTTTAAAATTATGTCAATATGAAGAGCCCTGTGATATTAACTAGGGAAAAACAATGTTACAGTTAAAAAAATAAGCAGCAGTATGATATAATACAATTTGTATAACATTTTTTGAAAAGCTTTCTAGAAACAGATAATAGTTACCTTTTTATTTTTTTAATTGACTTTTTTAGGGGAAGGGAGAGGGAAACATCAATCAGCTGCCTCCTACTAGGGAGCCTGCAGCCCAGGCATGTGCTCTGAATGGGAATCGGACCAGTGACCCCTAGGTGCATGGGACAAAGCTCAATCAACTGAGCCACACCAACCAGGGCGATAGTGAGTGCCCTGAAAAGGTAGAGTAACTTTTATTTTCACTTTTCTGTACCATTAGAATTTATTATATACAGGTATAACTTTTAAATTAAAATATATAATTTAATGTTCTCTATTCCCCCAACCTTAACCATTGCTCTCACCATCTCTCCAACCCCTACCATTATATCTGAAGGCTAACTAAAATTCCTTGACAGAATTTCAGGTAGCTAGAGATATATTTTTAAATATATATCTGAGGCTTTTCTTTAAAATCTGAACACTCACTTCTCTTAAACCTCCTCTGACATGACAGAAGAGAAAAAGAATCCCTACACTAACCACAAACTTGGTTTCTTTCAAGCCCTAACCATTCCCCCACAAAGAGATATAATGGCGGTAGTTACAATATCCCTTCTTCTATCAGTTATATATCTAATCTTGGCCCAATTTCATTCTCCCACATTAAAAAAATAATAAAAAAGAAATAAAAAGCAACCCTTATAGGATTACTTAAAAGCAGGTTTTTCTCATCACCTTGGTGTCAGGTGGTCAATCATTACTCTAAACTTCTTTAAGGCAGGGTCTCACTCCTATTTACTGCATCAGCCCTGGTACTGTACATATATGGAAATTTAATATTTGTTCATTGTAACTGAATCTGTCCAGAACATTCCCTGTCAAAGGGAGAGGCAAGTGAGTGGAGTATTTCCAGGTCATGGGACTTTAAAAGATGCCTCAAAAACATGTTTCTGCTTCAATCTTTCCCCTTGGCTGAACCAAATATTTTAACTACTGCTTAGATTAATGTCTAATTACTAGAGCACAATAACTACTATGGACATTTTTAAATATCTCAGATTAATGGCTTTAAGATTTACTTCAAACAACTAAGTCTTACACATTTGAGTTTCCTCTTCATGATTTTCTCACTGTACATGATCACCCCTGTCAACTAAAAAAATTACAGTCTCAAAGCAGCATACTTATCCTTAATTTTGAGCTGTTTAGTGAGAAAGTGTGTTAAAACATTTTTCAAGTATGGGGCGGGGGATCTGATGGCTCGTACAGATACAGTGTGAGCAAAGAGCGGACTTCTGAGATCCAAAGAGTCAGAGCTGGGAGCCATTAAGCTTCTTAACCAGGCTTAAAGAGCGAATACATTCCCAAAGAAACCACAGGATTCATTTTTAGAATTTTTAATATTCTAACCCAATTATCTCTTGTAATTCGAAGTGGCAAATGATTGTGTAACAAATTGTGTTTAAAAAGTTAAAACACACACTCATACACCACATGCATCTTTTAACAAAATAAAGTTCAATACTACCTTTTCCAAATTACTCTGGCTCATAAGTTTTACAAAAAAATAAATAAATGCCATGTCAAGCAATTTTACTCAATGAAAGAGCAAGCAGCTCCAGAAGACATAGTCATGCAAGAAGTTATCTTCTGAAAAAAATTAAGGACTGAATCCTGAACAGAAATATTAAAACCAGACTCTGAAAACAATAACCTTGAAACATTATTTCTTGGTTGAATGAATGGAAAGAAAATGGGAAAAGGGAATAAAGAATAATATGCTATTTGGCAATAATTAAAATATTACTTAAATCCTAAATAAAACAATGCAGACACTATGGGGAAGCATCCAAGCTTCGAGGAAAAATAATGGCTGCCACCGAGACCGGTTTGGCTCAGTGGATGGAGCATCGGCCTGCGGACTGAAGGGTCCCAGGTTGATTCCGGCAAGGGCATGTACCTTGGCTGCGGGCACATCCCCGGCAGGGGGCGTGCAGGAAGCAGCTGATCGATGTTTCTCTCTCATCGATGTTTCTGACTTTCTATCCCTCTCCCTTCCTCTCTGTGAAAAATCAATAAAATATATTTAACAAAAATAAATAAATAAATAATGGCTGCCCTCATAGCCACCACATGAATATGACTGAGACTTTGGAAAATCAATTAATTACCATCTGAACCTAATTTCTCATGTATATGATAAGTTGGAGATCATGTTAAATTTACCTTATAGCTATCTGACATTAACAAAGGAAACACAAATTTATTCTTTTCTAATATAAATACAAATACTTGTCATCCAAGTCAAATCACAGTGAGCACTCCTATTAGTTCTAGGAACACATGATCAAAAACAGTATCCCCAGCTGGCATGGCTGTCTTTGAGCAACAATCTATGGACCAGAAGATGACAGTTTCATTCCTGGTCGGGGCACATGCCCTGGTTGCAGGCTCTATCCACAGTGTGGGGTGTGCAGGAGGCAGCCCATCAATGATTTTTTTCTCATCATTGACCCCCCCTTCCTCCCTCTCTGAAATATTTTTTTTTCTTAAGTAGTACTGAGGATACCAAAGAACAATCCTAAATTTCCAAGAGGGAGAAACAGAAAGAACAGAACTTCCTAAAATATTCCCCTCTTCTCAAAGTTTTAGGTATATTCTACCATTTCACTCTTCAGCAGCGCAAGGCCTAATATAGGGTATCACTTTATTTTAGGCTTAACAAATTATGTATTGATAAACCTAGTACTCAAAATGTTACTCTTCGTCACTGTTACAGAGCAATTTTAAATAAACTTTAAAAATTAAAACAACTTTATCCAATAGCCAACTCAGAACTACATGTTAAGTTCAGTACAAACTGGTGACAAGAATCAATGTCATCCCCACATTATCATCTCCTCTAATTCTGGGGGGAAGTCAGAGAAAAGAAAGACTTAGACAGAAATAAAAGCTACAGGAAAGAACAAAAGCTGCTGGAGGGGAAAAAAACCACAAAGTTAATATAAGGAGAATCAACTTCAACAAAAAAGTGAGAAAATAAAAAAGGGGGCACAAAAGTGCTTTAAAAAAAAGTCAGTACAAACACTGCCTTGTCATTAAGTACACCCTTCAAATAAAAACCCAGCTAAGTGAAAAGAGGATAATTATTAAACCATAAAAAAGGCCCTCCCCAAAAGTTTACTACTTCAGCTACTTCAATAATCAGAGAGCCTGACAGGCACCTTACAGTGTATATTTGTAAGTTTATTTGGAAGGAACAATGTTCTTACTTAGGATACGTTTTTTAGAATAAATCTGTCTTAACATTAGAAGTCCCATTAGAAGTCCCACCTATGTACTCACCATTTTCATTTTAATCCAATTTTCTCCTATCACCAGGCGCTAACAGTTCCACAAACTGACCTGCATACCCCACAGGAATGCTCATTTGAGTGTCTCGAAAAATGGTAACACTCCTGACATTAAGTACTGTAACCTTTCTGACCCTTATTTTGTTTAATACCACTTGTGTGTTTTTAACTGTTTTATTTTACTTGAGTTAATCTAGAAAGTGCTCTACGTTGGAACTATATCTACATGTACTGAGAACAATACTACCCTTCAAGTTTTAAATAATTATGACTTGTCTCCAGTTTGCTTCATTTATAAACACACGAGCTTTCACAGAGGTTATTCGACGTAGAAAAGACCCCCAACTCACGCAAGACAGCAGACCACTCCTGGAAATTCAGGGATAAGCAGTTAGTGAACGGAACAGGGCAGGTCTGTTCAGAACAGCACTGACCATTCATCTTTTATAATAAAAATACGAGCAAAGCGCTCATAGTAGGCTCTTCAGAATCAGAGTTCCCTTTCCCGGACTGGCTGTGATGCTAGCAAACGTGTGCTGAGGACAGGGCACTCTGGGGAGGCCGGGCGGGCGGCGCGAAAACAAGGGGCTGCGCTTCGGGCGCCCCGAGCCGGCGACCTGCTGCCCGGGCCGAGCGCGGCTCTCGGGTGTGTGCCAAAGTCAGTAGCAGAAACAACAGCAAACAAGGTTTTCCCCTGACTAAAAACTTCGCAAGTGCCACCAAGATCAAAAAGTGCAAAGCTGTTAACTATTTACAATTCCACACCATTCTCCTTGCGTTCCAACTCCGGGGCTTCCCATAGGAAAACTCGAACCCACCGCCGCCGGGGACACTTCACCAACCCCGGGCTCCAGCGGCACGCGGGCCGCAGAGCCCGCCGCTCCCGGAGCGCGGTTAGCGGGCTCTTCCGCCGCCTGGCAGCGCGAAAATGTCCCCGAGGCAGCCCGCCCCGCGCCCGCAGCAGCGGCAGGACGGCGCAGGCGAGGCGCGGCGGACCCGGCGGAGGGCGCGAGGAAACCCGAGGCCCGCACGCCGTGCGGGGCCGCGCTCCCCGCCCTCGGTCGGAACGGGAGAAACCCGCCCGCGGGAGGATTCGGCGGCGGTGCCGCCGCCCGGGAAGCGGGTCGGCCGGTGCGCGGGGGAGGGGCGGCCGGGCCGGACCCCCGCCCGCGCGCAAGGTCACCGCCCGCCGCCTCCGCCGCCGCGGGCGCCCCGGCCGGGGCCACGGCGGCAAGTTTAATTTCCCGAGGCGGCGGCTGAGCCCGCGGCGTGAAGAGCGCGCCCGCGGCGGCCCTCCCCACCCCCACCGCGCAGCCCGGCCCACGCCCCCGGGCCGCGCGTCCCGCCGCCAGGGAGCTGCAGCCCCCGAAGCCTGGAGGCTCGCGGGACTGGGAGACGGGCGGCGGTGAGCCCTGCCAGACACAGCCGTGGTGGCGGACGCTGAAAAATGGAGCACAGCGACCAGAAGAGAGACATTTTCTTTCCGTTAATTGAATTGTTTCCTACCTCCGGATGCCCGACTGGCTACTCCCCTCACTCCGCTGCTCTCCGGGACCCGCCGCCGCATCCAGTCGTCTCCTCCCCCCTCCCCTTCCGCAGCCAGCCGGGCCGTTCCTCCTCCTCTCCGCTTCAAAATGGCGCCAAGCGCTCTTCGGAGGCTGCTCCAATCGAACTGCCCGGGACAGCCCCCGGGGGCATGCAGAGCGCGGAGTGGGTGCGCAGCGTCCCCTAGCGACCAGATTGCCCTGAACACGCGCGCCTTCCGCCTCCCCCGTGTACGCGCGCGCGCGCGCGACTACACTTCGCTCCGCCCCGGTGCACGCGCACGCGCACGCAGCCGCAGGGTCACGCTGCCGCCGTGGCCGCGTCTCTGAGGACCGTTTCTGTCGCTGTGTTTTCTGCCTCAGCGGCTTTCTTGACTTTTGCGAAAAGCACATAAGTCGTTATTTATCTCTAACTTTTTGGTTAAAAGTTGCTCATTTTTAAAAAACACTGAAATTCAGGGATGATGTCTTAAGTAACTGAAATTGGTGTTAACTACTTAGACCCTTACTGTTCCCGAAAGGCCACTCCGTTTCCACAGCGCGGGGACGGCTTCACCCCAGCGTTCCCGTCCGGAGACTTGTTTAGGCGGCGGGCGGGCGGCTCGGGCGCAACAGGAATTCAACCTGTCACAAAACATGCCTACATTTGCTGTGTTGCCACAATGGCACTTATTTCAGAGGGAAAACACGAAACCCTCGGGACGGAGACGCGTTCCGGGAGGCTGGGCTCCGCCCCTGCCCGCCCAGAAGCGGGGCCTGTGCGGGAGCGTTAAGCGCCGGGGGTGCGGCGGGAGAGACGGAGAAAGGGCATTTGTCCATTGCTGTTGGGACAGAACGACAATGTCTGAGGCCTGCCCTGGCGGTGTGCTCACGGGTTAGAGCACCCCCTGAGCGCTGAAGGGTTTCAGCGGGACTCCTGCTCCCGCACAGTTACCTCGGCTGCAGGTTAGATGCCCATGTTAGGGCGCTGGGAGGCACCAACCCACATGTCTTTCTCAGGTGTTTCTCTCATCCCTCCCTCGTCCCTCTCATCTATCTCTCTCTCTCTCTCATCTCTCTCTCTCTCTCTCTCTCTCATCCCTCTCATCTATCTCTCTCTCTCTCTCATCTCTCTCTCATCTCTCTCTCTCTCTCATCTCTCTCTCATCTCTCCCCCCTCTCTCTCATCTCTCTCATCTCTCTCTCTCATCTCCTTCTCTCTCTCATCCCTCATCTCTCTCATCTCTCTCTCTCTCTCTCTCTCATCTCTCATCTCTCTCATCTCTCTCTCATCTCTCATCTCTCTCATCTCTCTCTCTCATCTCTCTCTCATCTCTCTCATCTCTCTCTTTCTCTCATCTCTCTCTCTCATCTCCTTCTCTCTCTCATCTCTCATCTCTCTCATCTCTCTCTCTCTCTCTCTCATCTCTCATCTCTCTCATCTCTCTCTCATCTCTCATCTCTCTCATCTCTCTCTCTCATCTCTCTCTCATCTCTCTCATCTCTCTCTTTCTCTCATCTCTCTCTCTCATCTCCTTCTCTCTCTCATCTCTCATCTCTCTCATCTCTCTCTCTCATCCCTCATCTCTCTCATCTCTGTCATGTCTCATCTCTCTCTCTCTCTTTCTCTGTCTCTCTCTCTCCTCCCTCCCCCCTTTCCACTCTCTGAGAACTACTCTCTAGTGAGGATTTTTAAAAATTACTTTTAATATTTAAGGTCTCAGTGAAACTTAGTTTCTAACAAAAAAAATTTAGTGTGTGCAGGGGGGCATAGACTACAAAGGAGACAGAACTGAACCTCACATCACCCTGTTTGGCCCCGGAGGATGGCTGGTTAGCCAGAGACGGGTAAGATTCCTCAGGGAAGGAACAACCTAAGACAGGCACAGTCGCAGAGGGGCCAACAGGAGAGAACTAAAAGGTCAACAGAGGTGGAGCACAGAACCTCACCCACAAACCTTGCAGGGGTTTGAATTCTCAACCCTCCTAAGGGAGGTCTCCTACCCCCACGGCTGCTTCGCCTCCCACACACAACTCATACGGGGACCCAGGTGGCAGACAGAGACTCGGCCAGCAATAGCTGCTCTATATCTAAATTCAGTCTATTACCAGGAATGCTCGGGACCTACTCAAAATTGCAAATATTCCTTTCCACTAGTATTCACAGGGTAAACTAAGATTTCTGCTTGAGTATTAAAATTGACAGGAAAATAGTAATCAAGTTTTCAGATTAATTTAAATTGGCCAAGTGAAATACGAGAATACTCAAGAAAATTATAGTGTACTGGACAAAAAGCTTTTCCTAAAACATTAACTGAAAAATCTATTAGTAGTTCATCTCTCTGTAAAACTGCCTAACATCCAAAGAACCTAAAGCAGTCACTTTGTGTGCAAAAATTAAAATTTAAAATTATCAAGACTGCAATAGAAAATTTCCAAAAGTCCCCATTAATCAAAAAAGGGGAGGGGACAGCGGGGTAATATCATGAAAGGGACAAAAAAAAAATATCGAGTAAGTAAAATACATCTAGAAAATTCTTACTCCAGTAAAATAAATTCCATTTGTAAAACCAACTGCAGGACACCCATGAAAAAACACACATGGTGTCAAAATAAGCCAAAGGAAAATCATTTAGGCAAAAATTAAAAAGAATCCCAAGTCTATTTTGCATAGAGGATCCCTTTGTTAACTTTTGGTCGAGAATGTGTTTGTGTGTTTTCAGAGAACAACTCCAAGACCATGTGGGTTCCTGCAACGGTGAGGAACTGATGGATCTGTTCCAGTCATGAGGATGGTCCAGAGATGGGGGACACTGACGACACCTTGCCATACTAGCAGTCAGCAGCTGTGCATGTCTGCAGGCAGCCCAGGACCAAACCAGAGAGGATGGATCATGCATTGACACGATGTGTCCACCATCTGGATACCATTGCTGACTTATACACATAATGAATTATTTGACACTGAAACTGGGACTCAGAAAAGTTGGACATTGAAACCGAGACTGAAACACTTTTTGTTCTTATACATTTATTTCTAGTATGCAGAGGCAAGATATTTTTGAAGAACAGAAACAGGGGAGAGTGATTGATATAGAGGCAGGATGGCCTTGAACAGGCTGTCAAGCTACAGGGGGAGGCTTGGGTGGATGGGAGGCAGATGCGGGGGGAGATCAACGGAAGGACTTGTATGCATGCATATGAACATAACCAATGAATGAAAGACACTGGGGAGGGGAGGGGGGAAGCTGGGGATATGTGCTGGGGGGTGGGGGAGGCTGGGGGGAGGATAAGGGGGAGGGGGAAAGGAAAACATGTACTACTATTATACTGCAAAAAATCAATAAAAAATAATTAAAAAAAAAAAAAAAGAATAGATAAGAAAAAAAAAATTTAGTGTGTGTTTCATATAAGAGCGAATGCATTTACAAAAATTAGTAATAACTATCCTCCTTTATAGCACCATTGTTCAGCCAGGCCGGTGTGAGCTCCAGCAGGCCAGGTTTGGGTTCCGGGCCCAGCACACGCTGGGCTGCAGGCTCCAAGCCCAGAACGGGGCGTGCAGAAGGCAGCCAATGGATTATTTTCTCTCATCGTTGATGTTTCTATCCCTCTCCCTTCCTCTATGAAATCAATTAAAAAAAAAATAAAACAACACTGTTTAGGAAAACTGGAATGTGAAATTGTTATTAAAACAAAAATAAACGTCTATGTTTAGAGCTTTAAAAATAACCCAGTGTGGAAGGCAGCATGCATATGGGAAATGTCTGTACATTCCTCTCAATTTTGCTGTGAACTTAGAACTGATCTAATTTTTTTTAAGTCCAAAAAATAACCACACCCAATTATATCAGGAGTAATATAATTATATGTGGCATAATTTTTTAAAAAACATAAGCCATTCAAAAATCAGTTGTGACTGCTGTCTACCCTAACAAAGAGAAATTATGTGTAAATGATATTTTAAAATGCTTATTTTATACTAAGTTGGTCAGGAGAATTATATTTGATTATAAAGAACCACAAATCCAATCACCACCTGTTCCTTGTTTTCTATTGCTGCTTTAATAAATAATAACATCTGTAGCTTAAAACAACACAAAATTTTCTTCTAGTTCTTAGTTCAGATAACTGGGTTTCCTGCACTAAAAATTAAGGTGTTGGTACAGCTGGGTTCCTTTCTGGAGGGCCAAAGAGAGAATCCATTTTTCTGGCCTTTTTGACTTTATACTATTTGAAACAAAAGACAGTAAATTGCAAGCTAAAAAGTAAACAATGCTATATGAATGTGGTCCTCTACAAATATAGTACTTAGTGTTTGCAACTGTATTAATTGAAATATCTGAATAGCAAAAATAATGTGAGAGTCGCTTTAAAAACGCACTGGAAGGCCTGGCCAGTGCGGCTCCGTCGGCTGGAGTGTTGTTTTGACGTCAGCAGATCACAGGTTTGATGTCTCTCCCATTGTCTCTTCCTCTCTCAAATCAAAAAGGGGCATGTCCTCCGGTGAGGATTAAAAATGAAATGCATTAGAAGTAAGAAATGTATCAGTATACAAAAAGAAAAACAGAGAAAAAGAATTTCCAAATGGCCATGTCTGATCAGAGCAAATATATCATTTTACTTTCACATTATCGTTTCACTCCAAAAACCAGTAAAACATTTATCATACATACTGAAGCATGCTTGGCAGTTAGTAAATGAGGAGTCTGAAACCACCTAGATATAGGCTATTACTTTTCTACACTAATAAAAGAGTAAGGTGCAAATTGACCACACCTTTGCAATACCCACCAGCCAATCAGGAGTGAGTATACAAATTAACTCAACAAATATGGCAGTTTAATTTGTATATGCAGGTGTCAAGAGGCTGGGAAAGGGGCAGGATGCTAGCATTGTCACCTTGGCAATGATACAGGTGTTCAGCACTGCCCCAGCCACTCTAGGCATCTGGGAAGCCTGGGAAGATGGAAAGGTGGCTCCAGGAGAAGAAAGCACATTCTTGCATGAATCTTTGTGCATCAGTCCTCTAGTTCCATATAATTTGAAGTTCAATGAAGCTGAAAATATGACACCGGCCAGCCTGCAACATTGCTAAGATTGCCACAAACTAATTATTTGGGTTAAGGCAGTGGTTGGCAAACTCATTAGTAAACAGAGCCAAATATCAACAGTACAATGATTGAAATTTCTTTTGAGAGCCAAATTTTTTAAACTTAAAACTTCTTCTAAGGCCACTTCTTCAAAATAGACTCACCCAGGCCGTGGTATTTTGTGGAAGAGCCGCACTCCAGGGGCCAAAGAGCCGCATGTGGCTCATGAGTTACGGTTTGAATTATGTCGAATCCGTAGATTGCTAATCTCCTGTGCAGATTCTTATCTTTTTGTTTGTTTCCTGAAGAATTCTCTGGGCTGTGTGTATGTATGTTATCAGAGATCATTTGGTAAATATGCTGACTTGCTGAAGTCTTTATGTTTTCCTTGATGTGAAATGGCAGAGGCCGTTGTTGTGACTGAAATTCTGAGCTGCCGGCCGAGTGTTCCTGCACGCCCAGGGCAGAACAGCCCGACCAAAGATGGCCGACTCTTACCCGTCCAGAGCCAGCACTCATCGTGTGCAATCTGAGTCCAAAGCTTTGTTAATGAGAGGGAATTTCACTTATTTACAGAGAAATATGATATGAACCAGGTATGCAATTTAAAATCTCCAACTATTACAAAGTAAAAAGAAATCAGTGGAAACAATTTTAATGATTCTTTTATTTAGTACACTACGATATGTATGAAATATTGTAATTTCCACGTGGAATCAATATAAAATATATTTCTGAAATATTTTTCTCTTTTTAAAAATAATTCATTGTTATTGAAAATATCCTATCTAATAAAAGCCAAACATGCAAATTAACCATACCTCCATTACGCTTACAAGCCATTCCCAACTACCTATCAGGAACAAGTATGCAAATTAATGCAACCAAAATATCTGTGGCCATGAAGTGGAACAAAAAGGAGGCTTGAGTTGCCCCTGGCAATGGAGGAAGCCAAGCTTCCTGCACATCCTGGCCTGTTCATGCCTCTGCTCAAGGCTACAAAGTTTCAATTGTAGATACCTGCTTCCAGCTTATGCTTGGGTCATGGGGCGGGGGGGGGAGGAAGGGGGGACATGACCGGCCTGCAAACCACCACAGGCCCCTCATATAGGCCACCTAATGCCCCAAGGGAATCCCCGCCCTGATTCGTGACAACCTTCAGGGCAAACCAGCTGGCCTCTACCTGTGTACCACGTCTCTATCTAATAAAAGTAATATACAAATTGACTGTCACTCCAACACACCAAATGGCTACCCCCATTTGGACACAAGATAGGTGGAACAAGATGGCCAGCAGGGGAGGACAGTTAGGAGGGACCAGGCCTGCAAGGGAGGGCTGTTGGGGGTGATTAAGCCTGCAAGAAATGGCAGTTGAGGGGGACCCAGGTCTGTAGGGGAGAGCAGGTAGGGGGGACCAGGCCTGCAAGACAGGGCAGTTAGGGGTGACCAGGCCTGCAGGGGAAGGCAGTGGGGGGACCAGGCCTGCAGGGAAGAGCAGTTGAGAGCAACCAGGCCAGCAGGGGAGGGCAGTTATGGGCAATAAGGCTAGCAGGGGAGCAATTAGGCATCAATCAGGCTGGCAGGGGACTGGTTAGGACAGTGATGGGCAACCTTTTGAGCTTTGTGTGTCAAAATCACACACACACAAAAAAACTAGCATAACTCGGGTGGTGTGTCACTTTGAGGGGAAAAAACGTAATTTTGCAATATTTATAGTATAAATAACAAAAATGTATAATTGTAATATATAACTATATTTAATAAACCAAAAACTAATTATTTAACTTACCTGCTTATTGACTTCTTTGTTCATCTGTCAGTTGGTTTCTTTTGTTGGTCTTGATATTATTTAACTTGTGTGGGGTGCTGTGAACTAAGATAAGTGAGGGGGTGGGGAAATTCTTTAACTAACCTGCCTATTAGTGACTTTTTTGTTGCTGAATTTCATTGGCTAAACCTTCAATTGAAGGTTGGTATTTTATACACTTCAAGCCCAAGCAAGTGCTACTAACTTCATCTGTCAATCTGTTCCTTTTGTTGGTTTTGATATTATTTAACGCTGAGAATAAGGACTCATAAAATTACATGGAGGGAAAAATTGTGAATAAAGCCATTGCTATATTTTTCAGGGTGCTAAAAGTGTCTGGTAATTGGTTCCAGGCACTCCAAATTTTTTGTTCTTAGTGGCACTCCTCTTGGTTCTCCAAGCGGCACCTTTCCAGATTCTCAAGCTTTGACCTCAAGTCGACAAACACCTGAGCCCAGATGCTTCTTGAAATTCTGCAGGTTGCATCTCCAAATCATCAATTTGCATCCATTGGAAACCATTTAATTCCAAAGTACTGTAGACTACTACATCAGGATACTTAATTATTTTTATGTTCTGTTCTAGGCTTCTAAATTGATTAAATCTATCACCGAACTGGCCAAGTAACAAGTCTAAAACATGCTGGTACTTTATATGCAAGGGTTCCATTTCATTTTGTACAGCTGCACTGGCCTTCTCAAAATACTTTGTTACTCGAGGAAAATACTTTTAAGTTTTAGTTTATACATCTCGCTTGAAAATTTTAGGTTTACTTTCCAAAGCTTTTATGTATCCAAACATAATGTCAATACTTTTGCCAAAACCTGGTAACTTTAAGTTCAGTTCATTAATATGAACAGAGAGATCTGTAAAAAATATCAGGGTGTTGACCCGCTTATCATCATTGAGCTGAGAAAAGTTTCCCAGATCCTTATCCTCAAGAAATACCTTAATTTCTTCAAAGCGCTCCACAAAGCGCTCAAGAACTTTGCCTCGGCTCAGCCATCTTACATTATTGTACATCAGCCCTTATCACAACTTGGCCTTTCTCACAGGTCTCCTTCCTCAGATGGAACTCAGTTGGTAACTCTGGTGTATATTTCCTACATTACTTTTATTTCCATTCTGGCCCTGGGAGGAGGTGCAAGTAAGTTCCTCCTCTTCAGCCACCATATTTTCTCTCACCTTTGTTTTTTAAAATACAGTTTCACTGGATATAAAATACTAAGTTAATCTTTTCTTTTCATTACTTTACAAATCTTGCTCCAATACACTACATCTTTAGATTTTATTTTTTTAAATATATTTTTTATTGATTTTTTACAGAGAGGAAAGTAAAGGGATAGAGAGCTAGAAACATCGCTGAGAGAGAAACAGATAATGAGTAAGTAAACAAATTAATTATACAGTGTAATGTGTACAATGAGAAAACTAAAGGACATGCTACAATAAAAAATAAAAAGGAAACACTGAATAGGAAGGTTAAGAAAGGTCTTTAAAAGGAAGCAACGATGTGTCAGAGACTTGAAAACTAATATTTAAGATTAAGTTATATATTTGATTGAAATACTACTCAGCCATAATAAAGAATGAAAACTTACTTTTTGTGACAGCATAGATGGATCTAGAAGGTATTATGCTAAGTGAAATAAGTCAGACAGAAAAAGACCAATAACATATGATTTCATTTAGTTGGATAACCTAAAAAACAAAATAAACAAACAAAATAGGTATAGGCTCATAATTACAGAATACAAACTGATGTTTGACAGAGGAGAGAGGGAGGTTGGGGGGCCTGGGTGAAAAAGGTTAGGGGAGTAAGAATTACAAATTGGTAGTTACAGTATAGTCACAGAGATGTAAATTGTAGCATAGGGAATGTAGTCAATAATATTTTGATAACTATTTATGGGGCCAGTTGGGTACTTCAAATATTGGGGAAACACTTTGTAAGGTACATGACTATCCATCCATTATGCTGAATGTCTTAAAGTAATACAGAATAATATTAAATGTATAAAAATATAATTAATTAAAATGGTAAAAATATTTATTTGGTGATATGGGAAATGTAAAAGAAATCTAGAAGACATGGCTCCTATTTGGGTCTAGGTATTTGGATTTTGGTCAGAACTGTCTACATAATTTTCAGGCCCATGTGCAAAATGAAAATGGAAGGCCCTTTATTCAAAACACAACAAAATGGTTCCATCTAAGGTACAAAGATATAAAACTTTCCTGTATTGCTGGTTTGTATTTGCCAGTTAATGTAATGCCCCTTGGACATGGAGAGATACTCACAGGGTGAGTGTAGACCCTCACAACTGTCAGATCCACTGCCTTTGGACTTGATGTGTGTATGAGGAAGCTCTTTATCCCAGTTGTGTGTGTGTGTGTGGGGGGGGGGGGATAGTTAATCTTCCTGTCATAAGGGCTTATTGCCCATTCCATGGATGATAGATAACTTTCAAGAGATTCCATTCTGTGAGCTGGTTCACACTTAGTACCTGGTTTAGGGATGGCCAAGGGACTCTCCCCTCATGAGTTGCCTGCCAAACATGCTGGGGTGCTGCTAACCCAGGCCCATTCTCCCTACTTCTATGCCGCGAACCCCTCTACAATCAGAGGGGGTCAGTGAAATGTGAACCTTCTTCCTTCAAAGCGACCTGATAGTTATCCCAGATAAATAACAGCAGTGGCTAATAGAGGGCTACAAGGTCAAGAGAACCCTGGGGCAAAAGCAATCATTCAAGAACTCGTTCTATAGAGGTTGGGAGCTGGAAGGATGTGCTAAGCATCTGGAGCATGCTCCATATCCCAAAACACAAATTCAAGGATTAAATTAATAAGAATTGGTGAAGGGCTTGGTGGGGAGGGAGCACAGAAGGCAACCTTCGGGATCCATGGGCTGAGTTGTTCCCCCAAAGGCAGAAACCATCTTTCTCAGGCTGAGCTTCCCCATTAATACAGCTTTTGCTCAGGGACAGGAGGCAGGGAGGGGGCTGAGGGAGAGGAGGTGGCACGGGGCTAGGAAGGTGCAGGGGAGAAATTGCCCAACCCATTGGAAACCCTCTCACTCTACTTTGTGGAGTTTACACATCCGGCTGAGCTCTAAAGCCTGAAGCTCATTAAGTGACCGAGACTAACAATCAGCCTACAGGCAGAAGCTGATCTCTGGTTGTTGTGAGTTGTTGCTTGACCTGCTTTTGAACCCTGGGTCAGGAAAAGCTGACTTTGGTGCACAGATACGTCTTGTCTGTCCAGCCCTGGAGGGGGAAGCCACAAGCTGTGGATTGCTGATGGATTTAAACAGGGTGCTCAGGACCAGTCACAAACAGTGTTTGACATGGGCCTGCACCATAGACCCTCCAAAGATGCCCCAAACCAATAAATCCGGTGGTCAGCTTTGGACAATTGAGAGAGAGAAAGAGAGAGATTCATTAGTTGCCTCCCTAGGGATCCAATCTGAAACATGGGTGTGTGCTCTTACTGAGAATTTAACCGGTAACCTTTTGGTGCATGGGGCAATGCTCAACAAACTAAGCCATCCTGGCCAGGGTTCTACTACTTATATATATTTTTTGTTGGCATGCCTCCTAAGGCAAGGAAATAAAGGAGAAAATAAATAGGTGGGACTACATCAAACCAAAAAGCTTCTGCAAAGCAAAAGAAACCATAAACAAAATGAAAATGGAACCTAATGTATGGGAGAACATATTTGCCAATGGTATATATGATAAGGGATTTATTTCCAAAATATAGAAAGAACTTATACAACTCAACACCAAGACAAATAATCCAATTCCCAATTAGAACACATGCCTGCGTTGTGGGCTCGATACCCAGTGGCAGCCAATGGATGATTTTCTCTCATCGATGTTTCTCTTCTCTCTCTCTCTCTCTCTCTCTCTCTCTCTCTCTCTCTCTCTCTCTCTCTCTCTTTCTCCCTCTCTTTCTCTTTCTCTCTCTCCCTTCCTTCCTCCCTCCCTCCTCCTCTTTCTCTTCCTCTCTGAAATCAATAAAAATATTTTTTAAAGACAACACCACTTACATTAGGACTCCCCAAATGAAATACTTAGGTATAAATGCAACAAAATGTGATTAAGACCTATACAAAATAAACTACAAAATTCTGATAACATGAAATCAAAGAATAACTAAGCGAATGGAAAGACAGTCCATGTTTGTGGATAAGAAGACTTTGATTGTCAAGATGTAATTTCCTCATGATTAGATTAATAGATTCAATATAATCCTAATCAATCCCTAGCATGTTATTTTGTAGGTACCAATAAACTGATTCTAAAGTCTATATGGAGAGGCAAAGATCCAGAATGGCCAATACAGTATTGAAGGAGAACGAAGTACAGACACTAACCAACTTTAAGAGTTAATATAAGGTTAATTTAAAGTTACAATAATTAAGACAGTGTTAATATAAGGTTACAATATTCAAGACAGCATCTGGCCTTGGCCTGTCCTACAAAAATAGAATAATGGAAAAGAATAAAGATACTAAAAAAAGACCTACACAGATATAATAAACTTATCTTTGATAAAGTATCAAAGTCAATTTAATGGAGAAAAGTTTGTCTTTCCTTTCTTAAATCAATCAGCATTTTAAAATATATTTAATATATTAAATATATTTTATTTAAATATATTTTAAAATATATTTTATTTAAATATATTTTATTGATTTTTCACAGAGAGGAAGAGAGAGGGATAGAAAGTCAGAAACATCGATGAGAGAGAAACATCTATCAGCAGCCTCTTGCACACCCCCTGCTGGGGATGCGCCCGAAGCCATAGTACATGCCCCTGACCGGAATCGAACCTGGGACCTTTCAGTCCGCAGGCCGACGCTCTATTCATTGAGAAAAACTGGCTTTGGATTTTTTTTTTAATATATTAAAAGTTTGTCTTTCCAATAAATGGTGCTGGAACAATGATAATCACATTTCAAATAAATAAAATTTCCAGACAGGCCTATATCTTTCAGAAAAAATACCTTAAAAGCGTCACATACCTAAATATGAAACAGAAAACTGTATAACTAGGCGATAACAAGGAAAAAAAACTACATGACTTTGGGTTTGGTGATGAATTTTTAGATATAACATCTAAAGCATGATTCATGAAAAAAATAATTAAGAAGTTCTGGTTAAGATGGCAGAATAGGTAAATGTGGAACTTGAAACTTCCCCAAACCACATCAAAATGAAAAATAAACTACAGAACAACCATCATTCAGAACAGCCTGAAATCTAGGTGAACAGAAGTCCTACAACTAAGGATATAAAGAGCTACCCTGAGATGGATAGGAGGGAGTGATATGGGTAGGAGAGGGCAGAGAAGAGAAATGGACTGGTCCCATACCTATGTGTGGCAGATAACAGCTCAGTTGTGGAAATCCCTCCTGAGGTGTGAGGGGATCCTAGCCTCACACTAAGCCCAAGCCCAGGTTTTCAGCGTCAGGAAGAGAAGTTTCCTTAACTTATGGCTATAAAAACCAACATGGTTTTATGGGTGAATGAGTTGGAAGGCTGTTAGAATGTTAAGGAATCTATGGCTGGATTTACGTGGACTCATTCCCCTCAACTTCAGCATTGGGGCAGCAGATTGAAAGAGATGCACAGGGAGAAACTAAGTGGTCTGGCATCAGGGCAAGAGATGATGACAAGTTTCTCCAAGACAGAAGTGTTGGCAGAAGCCATTGCTCCTTTGCTGAGCTCTTCCTGCAAAGAGCCAGCAATTGGGTACTATTATCTTATTATTCATCAAACTGCCCAATATCATTCACCCTGCACTGGTGATTCCCTGAGAACACACCCCACCCAATCTTCAGGTCCACCCAAGCCACTTCCATTCGCCCTGCACTGGTGATTCCCTGAGAACACACCCCACCCGATCTTCAGGTCCACCCACGCCACTTCCGTTGGCTTTTCCACACAAATGGCCTGTCTTGACTTAGGCTCCAGATTACTCTAAAATCTCTCAAACAAGCAACATCTGGTCTTGGCCTGACCTACATAGATGATCCTCCATGGTGGTTTCTGCCAGTCCTCACAACCTATCAGCCTGATGTAATTCCCTCTCATTGAGGTTCCAAAAGCAGCCGAGGCTCAACTACAATAGCATGGTGTGCACAGCCCACATGAGGGTTGCACCTGGAGTGCAACCAGCTTGAGTGATCAGGGAGGTTTTGCAACTGGGTCCTACAGAACATTAGGCTGCTCTACCAAGACCAGGAGATGTAGTGGGTCTACTTAACACATAGAAACAAACATGGGGAGACAGCCAAATGATGAGACAAAGAAATATGCCTCAAATGAAAAAATAGAACAAAACATCAGAAAAAGAACTAAACAAAATGGAGACAAGCATTTTACCAGATGCAGAGTTCAAAACACTGGTCTTAATGGTGCTCATGGAAGTTAAGGAAAGAGCAGAGGAAATTAGTGAGAACTATAGGAAAGAGATAGGTGCTATCTAAGATGGTGGTGAAGTAGGTGGAAGCTACATCCACCTCCTCCCAGGACCAAACTGGAGTTACAACTAAAATATAGACCAATCAACCTGAATAAACTAGTGCAGACTAACCGAACAGAAGTCTTTTAACCAAGAACTTACAAAATAAATAAATAAATAAAGCTACATAGAGACTGGTAAGAAGGGCAGAGACACAAACTGGTAGCTGAGATTCAAAAGGGATATCTCAACTGCAAAGGTTCCCTTATGAGCATGGGATCTAAAGCCCACACTGGGCTCCACAGTCCAGAGCACCAGAGCTGGGAAGAGATGCTCATGTAACATCTGGCTGCAAAAGTCAGCATTGACTCTCTCTGCCAGAGAGTCTGCTAGTGGTACAGCACCCTCTTAAAAGCCAACACGAAAGATCTCTTCACAGTCACTCATCATGTGTTCTGTCAGAGAAAACTAGAGTCATGTAAAATAAGACTGGGGTTGGTGACTTGGGAGAGAGAGCTAAAGAGACAGCCACCAGAATCTTTGGACTGAGTCCCTCTCCTACACCGAATATGCCATCTTTCCTGGATAGAGCATGACCTTCCTTACGGCATCACTCTGGGGGAATGCAATAGCCCACCCTCTGTTTTCCCTGTCATCCCACCATGCGGAGCCTACTCCCTGCTGAGGAGTCGATTGTCCGGGCTGTGGAAAAGAAGTCCAGGAAGATTAAGGGTGTGCAGTACCTGAGGTTTGTGATTGTGGGGCAGCAACCATTTTAGTCATATTCTTGTTTACCTGTGATCTGGCAGTGTCACCCTCCAGGCACCTGATGGCCCCACCCTCCTGACTCCTGGTGGTCTATCCCTAAATGAGGAGGCCTGAGAAGAATCTGGCACAGACTGAGTTGTGTAGCTCTGAGGCAGGTCCCATGCTTCCCACTTTCTCTCAAGCCTGACAAGGACCTTTCCTTGGAGAAGATCCACTAGCCCCACACTCCCAAAGCCCAGTGATTCACCTGCTGAAATTGGGCTCCAGGTAGATTCTGAGACAGACTAAATTGTGTGGCTCTAAAAACAGGGTCATAATTCTATCATATAAGAAATTGGTGTAAAACCCTCTCTTCACACAGCCAACTGTTGGTTTGTTTGGGACTGATAAACTCTGCTAGCCTCATGCTGATGACACCCTGAAACACTGTCCCACCAAAAGGGTCTGCAGGCCCCTGGCAGGTGATAGCTAGACTTGGTATAACTAGGGATTTTGCTGAGTTGCCTCAGTTTTAGCACTAGCACCAAGTTTGAACCTGCATCAATCTGGTGAACACCACTCACTGCGAACCTTTCTCATGCAACTCAATTACTGCCAAAGGCTCTTTCAGTGCTTGAACCTAACAGGCAGCTGGCAGGAAGAGACAGATGGAGGCATATCTTTGTGTGCCTTGGGACTTTTGCAGGTAGAATCTGGTCTTGGTGTGCAGCTTGGCTCTTCCTGTGCACACACAGGCCTAGCCAAGGTAGCCACAAAATGTGGGTGATTTGTAGTTTCAAACAGGTTGCTCAGGGCCAGTCAAAGGCCAGATGTGAAATCACTCTGCACTAGAGTCTATTTCTAGAGGGCACCCTACCAAGACTGGGAGATAGTAAAGCTATTTATCACATAGAAACAAACACAAAGAGTTTGCCAGAATGGAGATACAAACAAATAGCCCAAATGAAAGAACAAAAGAAAAACGAAAACAACAATAACAAAAAAACTAAACAAAACAGAGGCAAGCAATTTAGCAGAGAGTGAAGAAAAGTGGTTTCAAGGACATTCAAGGAACTTAGTGAGAACTTCAAAAAAGAGATAGCAAATATGAAAGAGAACATAGAAACCATAAAAAATGAACCAGTTGGAAATGAAGAATACAGTAGAAGGAATAAGGGAATGTTGAATAAATCTGAAAATCAGAAATTTGGAAGACAAAGTAGCAGAAAACAACCAATCAGAGCAGCAAAAAGAGAAAACAATTTTTAAAAATGAGAATAGCTTAAGGGACCTATGGGGCAACATGAAGACCAACAATATCTACATCATAGGTGTACTAGAAAAAAGAAGAGAATGAAATTGAGAACTTATTTGAAGAAACAAGGACCAAAAATTTCCCTAACCTTGTGAAGGAAAAGAACTCACAAGTCTAGAATGAGCAGAGTCCCAAAGAAGATGAAGCAAAAGATGCTCACACCAAGACACATCATAATTGAAATGACAAAGGTTAAAGCTAGAGAAAATCTTGGGCTTTCCAGATAGCAACAGATTAAGAGGAAACTACACTGACATTCTCTCAGGACCAAACTGGAATTAGAACTAAAACACAGAAAAATCATTCTGAATAACCAACTGAAGACTAGCTGGAGATAATACTTATAATGAAGGACAGTAAAAGGAGGCCACAGAAGGCCTGGTAGGAAGTGAGGAAGTGTGAGAGGGCTGGCCGTGTTCCCACAGCAGCAGCTGAAATTCTGGAGGGGTAGCTCAGCTGTGGGGGGTTGGTCCTGAGAAGTTTGTGGTCTAAACCCCAAGGAGGGCTCCCCTCAAACACATAAAAAGCTGCAAATGACATGTGAATAGACT
Organism: Antrozous pallidus; assembly: GCA_027563665.1. Taxonomy (NCBI): domain Eukaryota; kingdom Metazoa; phylum Chordata; class Mammalia; order Chiroptera; family Vespertilionidae; genus Antrozous; species Antrozous pallidus. The sequence goes on along the minus strand of CM050513.1, from coordinate 512,304 downwards.
CCTAAAAGTTATTTAGTTCTTCAGCTGTAACCAGTGTGGTTTAGTTGGCTGGAGTGTTGTTCTGTACACTGATAGGTGGTGTGTTTGATTCCAGGTTAGGGAACATACAGCAGGCAAATGATCAATGTTTGTCTCTCACACTGATGTTTCTTTCTCTCTCCCCTGTTCTCTCTAAAAATCCTATATAATAAAGAGGTAATATGCAAATTGACCATCACTCAAACACACAAGATGGCGGCCCCCATGTGGTCAAAGATGTCTGTTCCAATGTGGACACAAGATGGCCACCACAAGATGCCCTGCAGGGGAGGGCAGTTGTGGGTGATCAGGGAAGCAGGGAAGGGCAGTTGGGGGGACCAGGCTGGCAAGGGAGGGAAGTTAGGGATGACTAGGCCAGCAGGGGAGGACAGTTAGGGGTAACTGGGCCAGCATCGGAGCAGTTAGGCATTGATCAGGCTGGCATGGGAATGGTTAGGGGTGATCAGGCTGGCAGGAAGGCAAGCAGTTGGGAGTCATCTGTCCTGGATTGTGAGAGGGATGTCTGACTGATCCCTGTGGACAGTCAGCATCCTTTGAGGGGTCACAGATAGGAGAGGGTGCAGGCTGGGCTGAGGGACATCTCCCTCCTCCCCATCCCTGTGCACGAATTTTGTGCACTGGCATAATAATAATAATAATAATAATAATAATAATAATGTCAATGAAAAACATCCAAGATTTTTAAAAAGTTACATAGTTCTCCAGCGAAAAAAGATGGGAAGTAACACTAGTCAGAGATATGGCAGAACACCCAAAGGCAATGTGAATTTTATAGTTCCCTATGGGACCCAAAAGGCAAGGGACAGTACAGGTGGACAGGGAGCACTTATAAAGGTATATTTTTCCTCTCAAGTACCGGGTACCATATCCTGAAGGCTCACTGAGAGCTTTAAGCATTGAGATGATATAGGCAGAATTATCTTTTCTTGGCACTTCTCTGACCATCCTCAGTATACAGTATGGAGTACTTGGAAACATGGAAAGAGCTACCAACTAAAGTAACAGGCTTGGCCTGAAGGTGAGTCCCCTAGTCAAACAGGACCCAAGGTAGAGAAAGCTGGCCCAACAGGTGATACTGGGAGCTTTGTAACTGGATGTCTTATGAGTGAGGGAGGTTCCGAGATCTGTCTCTGTGACTTTGTGGAGGATGGAGCCATAAACCAAGAAAGGAAGGATGGATAAATGAGAAAGTTTGTCGAGTTGTTTAGTTTAGTTGTGAGGAAGGTATGATGTGGTTTGGGGGCACTTAGTCATAGGAGCTCACAACTGCAGTTAGTGTAAAGTCATAGGAACTATTAAAAATGGGGCCACTGTATTTTCATCAGGTTCAACTGGGCCTGAACATGGTCTAGTACATTTTATTTGACTAATACTTTTACAAAGCAGACCTCAAATCATTAAAAAATTCATTGCTGTAAACCAAATTTACTAATTGATGAAAAGGTCCCTCATTATTTAACCTGTATATGTGTGATATTTCATCAAGAATACTGAGTTCAAAGTTTTAAATTTTGACTTTTCAGACACATACTCATAAAAAATAGTCTCATATAATCATTGTGACATAGATTTTTTAAAGAATTGATAGCTGTGCTATAATTTGTCTAACTGAATTGCCATAATAGTAATGTACAGTGAATTCATGAAATATTTTAACATCATATAAATATATGTCTGATTAGTTGAAACGATACCAGTTTTCAAGGCCTGGAGGTATTGTGTAAGAAATATCAAATTTCAAAAGGAGTTGGAGTATGAAGAAATAAAACAAGAGAAAAGGTTTCCCGAGAACAAAATAAAATAAAAATTAAGCATATGGAATATCATTACATTGTTTCTCATATTCAAAGTTTAGTACTAAAATACTAATTTCAAATCTATAATTTAACTTGTTTTTAAGCCAATCTGCTAACCAGGATATATATAAGTGATACAAAATAAAAGGTTAAGATTATTTAAAAATTTAGTAAACTATATTCATCAAGAGTATTTTATAAAAATTGAATATTTTTTTATTTTTAATAAAGGTAAGACACCAAGGTCACATTGTTACATTCACATAATTTGTTGGACAAAATACAAATGTAGTTTACTAGAAAAGGACACATAATTTTAATTGTTTATCTTCTATTTATTATTATCATTATTGAAGGTTTTCTCTTCAAATATGAGAGTTTTCACTTAAAAAGAGAAAAAGTCATTTTTAAAGAGTGACATGATGCACAGCTCAATTGGATAAGAATAGTACACATTTAATACTAACAAAGGTGTAAGTTCTAAATGTTGCATGTTAATTTGAACTTATTTTTCCAGAGATTTTTTCAACATTAGATTCCATTCGAAATGATCTTAGAAGCTTTTTGCTATTCATTTGAGTTAAAGTTTACTTTAGAAGGTTGTCTAATATTATTATGATTCAGGGTTTACATGTTGGTTTTGTGTTTTTATTTTGGTATACTTGGAGCTATGTCCTGGAATTGGTGCCCAAACAATGTTAAGCTGATATGAGCTGTTTATGTCATCGAGTAAAATTAGATACACGCCTGCTGCTAATAGGGGGAGATGAAACACGAGACAGGCCAAACACTTGAGAGCCTTTTCTTCCAGGCATAAATGGTGAAACCTGAATTGTTCACTCTCCTTCTGCAATTGATGGAAATGTTTGAAACATTCTGTCTCTGGTAGAGCTTGAACTGGTTGCAAAAAATCTAAGGTAAACAATCATTTTTTACTTGTATTTTTATATAATTACAATTGAAAACTAAATAGAGGTGAGACTTCTTGATTTTTTTCCACAATAGGTGACATAATAATTAATAAATTAAATTTAAACTTTTTATTAAGTTCATTTCAAATGATTATTAAGCATCAACAAAATGTGATTAACTTCTATTTAATCTCATTTAAGTTATTCTGATTACTATAATTTATATTTCTAACATTTTAATTTGTAGAATACCATGATAGCATATTTAGATATTATCAAGCATTAAATTGTATACTGTGGTTAATCTAGATAAGGTATTGTCTTTAAGATTTCCTATTCCTAATTCTACTCTTAAATTTTTTGATGAAATTACATTGGCTTTATATTTTGTCTATAATTTTGTTATAGACATTAAAAACAGACTAATATTAATGAGGGGAAAAGTCATTTGATAAATTGGAAATAAGCAAGACACCGATTTCAGCTTCCTAACCATTCTTGGAATGAAAGGATGATGATTTCTCCCCCAAATCTGGAAAGAAATAAATTGTTGTTCATAATATATATCTCAAAAAAGTAAATGTAAATAGGGTAAAAGATAAACTTGTGCCATGCTGTGGCCTACTAAAATTGTTAGTTCTTTCTTTGTGTTTCCTAAGTTAATGTGGGACAATTCAAAAACAAGTTTTTAAAGGAAGACATACAGAAAGATAATAAGGGAAAATATAACTCAAATGGCTGAAGGTTTTGTCAGCAGGATGAGTAACTTACCAGTACAAAATGAACTACAAAATGTACTATGTTTATCTTTTTCTTATTTTCTTGGGAACATTTTGTGGAGATAGGTACAAAGAGGCACACTTATGAAGTCTCAAAACTAATGGCTCAAGTTGATGTTGGTTTTATAGGCTCTAGAATTTATCTAAGGTTTTGTTTGAAACTCAAATGAAAAAGTTCCCAAAAGATGTTGAGTAAGCTTGTAGTTGAAATGCTAAAATTAATATTGCTCCATATTGTCCTTTAAAAAACCTTTTATATATTAAATTAAATTTATAATGTGTTATATATGAAAATAAAATAATAATGGAAAATTATGATTTGGTTTCATCTTGAATACTTTGTAGGAAACTGTGGTTCTCCTCTGCTCCCTGTTCTACTTGGCTTATTGCAGTCCCTTGCTGCTTCTCAACTAAGTCCACCATTGCTGTGGCTTCCTAGTAAGGTGGAAAAAACTACAATCTTGAGTATGATTTTACTACTTTTCCACTTCTTCAGAGCCTGCCTCTGTCCTCAGAACCTACTTCTACTAGTATGTTTCTGTCTATCCTTTCTTCTTCTTCTTCTTCTTCTTCTTCTTCTTCTTCTTCTTCTTCTTCTTCTTCTTCTTCTTCTTCTTCTTCTTCTTCTTCTTTTTAGCCTGGTCAGCATTTGTATAACTTTATCATTCTCTGAAACAACCACAGAGACTGATAATTCTATGATATTTTCATGAGTATTAAAGAATTACTCACTCCCATATATTTACCATTTCATACTCAAACTTCATTTTTAATTTTACATGTTATTATGCTATAGAAATTTTATGGGAAAATTGATACAGGGGTATTTAGTAAATTTAATAATTTGAAAATATATCAAGATTTCTCTCAAAATCCCTCAAACTCTCACCATAACTTCAGTTTAACTGTTGTGCAGTGTACCACTGGTGAGAAATGAAATCAGTGATTTCAAGAAGGTCTTTCTTATGCCCAAAGGGATTGTGCATCAGCCTAAAGCATTGGGGATCCATTTGAATATTTACAACAGAAAAATAGCATGAATTTATTTTTGGACAGTCACTCAGGTTGCCATGGAGAGTGGATTAGGGGCATCAGAGGAAGGAGACAGGAAGAAGTGTAAAAAGTAAAAAAATTGCCTCAGTTGATGACTGGGAAATGGAACACAAGAGAGAACTAGGAGGAAGTCATTGCCATGAATGGGCACCTTAAAACCTAATCTCACCTTTGTGACTTTTAACTCTATTATAAACATTCTCTTTTTTTTAATCTTTATTGTTCAGTTTATTAATTACATTGTTTCCCCTTTTTTATCCCCCTATATCTCCCCTCCACCCTGTACCTATCCCACTCTCCACCCTCACCTCCCCCTCCCCAATGTCCTCTCCCATTGTTGCAAGATTTTTGTCCAATCTCTTGCTGTACTTTTCTCCCCAAGAATTGTCAGTCCATTCCCTCTCTATGTCCATGTTTCTGTTATATTCACCAGTTTATCCTGTTCATCAGCCTATCAATTCACTTGATTTTTATGTTCATTTGTTGATAGATGTGTATTTGTTGTTCATAATTTATATTTTTACCTTTTTCTTCTTCCTCTTCTTAAAGAATATCTTTCAGCATTTCATATAATACTGGTTTGGTGGTGATGAACTCCTTTAGCTTTTTCTTATCTGCGAAGCACTTTATCTGATCCTCAATTCTGAATGATAGCTTTGCTGGATAGAGTAATATTGGTTGTAGCTTCTTGCTCTTCATTATTTTGAATATTTCTTGCCACTCGCGTCTGGCCTGCATCGTTTCTGTTGAGAAATCCGCTGACAATCATATGGGTGCTCCCCTGTAGGTAACCAACTGTTTTTCTCTTGCTGCTTTTAATATTCTCTCTTTATCTTTTGCTCTTGGCATTTTAATTATGATATGTCTTGGTGTGGTCCTCTTTAGATTCCTATATTTTGGGGTTCTGTGTACTTCTTGGGCTTTTAAGTCAGTTTCTTTCACCAGGTGGGGGAAGTTTTCAGTCACTATTTCTTCAAGTAGGTTTTCATTAACTTTCTCTCTCTCTTTTTCTGACACCCCAATAATTCGGATGTTGGCATGCTTGAGGTTGTCCCAGAGGCCCCTTACACTATCTTCAATTATCTGAATTCTTTTTGTTTCTTGTTTTTCCAGCCGAGTGGATTTTGCTTCTTTGTGTTTCAAATCTTTGACTTTGTTCTTATGGCCCTCTGGACTGCTTTTAGGACTTTGTGTAATATTTTTTATTTCAGTCTGTGTATGCTTGATTTCTGGTTGGTCCTTTTTCATATCCGTGAGTGTCTGGTTCATATCCTCAGAGGTCTTGTTCATTTCTCTGAGGGTCTCATTATTTCCTTGTAAGTCTCATTCATTTCCTGGTTGGTCTTGTTTATTTGCTCGTAATTCTCATTAAGTTCATCGACCTTTTCTAGGAGCCTCTTGAAAAGCCTTATAACCGTGGTTTTGAACTCTATGTCTTGTCATCTTTTCTCCTCCATTTCTTTCAACCCTGATTTCTTTCCATATCTCTGCATAGTGGCTGCTTTATGTGGTAGATATCCTCTAAGGGTCAGTGGTACAGCCTCCCCAGTTATTTGAGATGGGTACTCTTACTGCAATCCTTTATGGGTTGTACAGTATTTTTGAGTTTAAACCCAGCTTGTTGTTGTTAGCCCTAGGAGGGTTTGACCTCCAGGCCAATTGGCCGTGAAGGAGACTGTGTTCAGGTTGGATGGGCGGAGTCTCTGAGCTGTGCAGGCAGCCTCAGTGTCAGCTACGTCCTATGCGGCACTCGCGTGCGCGCTCACAGGTCTCTGTTGGATGGGGATGGCTGCAGGCACCTCCAAGAGAAAGCCACTAGTCTCTTCCCCTTGCCAGACAACTCTGCCTCTCCCCAAATGTGTCTGCACCCCCAAAGTCTAGCCCAGGGTTGTAAAATAGATGATTTCTGGGACCTGGAGACAAGTTTCCAGGGGGCAAGTCGTGGGTTTATGTGCGCGCAAACTTCTTTTCCCCACCTCCGGGTTTCTCGCAGACTAGGAGACCTCTGCCGCGCCCCGCTTCCAGGGTGCGTCCCCCAGACCTCGGACCTCACCTGGCACTGGGGAATCTGTGCAGTGTGATGTCTCCGCCCTCCCTGTTGGTGAAATCCAGCCGGGGATGCTGCTCCAGCCCCAGCCTGTGTGCGCGACCAGGACAGCTCCTAACCTGTTTCTGTCTTCAAGGCTGTGCTCCCGCCACTCCTCTGAGTCTCAGTGTCCCACCTTTACTTTTATTTGTGGAGTTTTCACTCAGCCAGCTTTCTGGCAATTCTGGGTGATTTTTGTTTTGTTGTTATGTTGTAGTTCTTAAATCGTTGCGCGGGGCAGAACAATAGGTGTTTACCTATGTCGCCATCTTAGTTCCTCCCACTGCCCTCTTCTGATGGAGAGACAGTGATTAAGTCTATTATAAACATTCTCAATTAGTTACTTGTGAAACATCTAAAAAGCATGAAGAGGAAGTGATTACAACTTTAGGCTGTGGAGTCATACTGCCACTTTCTAGCTACAGGACTTTGTGTGAATTAATTGCTCTCTGTCTCAGGTTCCTCAGTTGTAAAAAGGAGGATAATGAGTACCTACCTCCTAAAGTTATTGTGAGTGTCAAATTCAGTTCATATAAACATTTACAAAGTGTCTGTCTTCTTGGTAAACAGCAACTCTCCTATCTCCTCTTCTTTTTTCTCTTCCTCATCCTATCCACCGCTATCACCACCATCATCAACAGCAAGGCAACATATAACCCTTTATTCCCATCCTCACTAATAGGGAGGTCAGAAAAGAACCTCAGAATGGTGACTAGTCAGGATTTGTAACCTGCTTCTTCAGACCCCTTAAGAAAGCACATAGGCCCTAGGCAAGGAATTCCAGGCTGAGGCTATTTCTGCTCCAGCAGAGAGCGCTCTCCACATATGGGATGGCCGCTGAGGCGGAGAGCGTACATTCCAGAACCAACAGAAGCCTCCCTGACACTCACCAGCCGACTGAAAGAAAGTCCTCGATGGTGTTCATGAAGAAGAAAAAATCAAATGACTGTTTCCTAAACATGTTAGATATTAATGAACATTTTGTGTAAAATATGCTAAAGTATTCATCTCAGTGCAACATAAAAGTGTGCTGTCCCCTATTGAATGATGTGAATGGGTTTTTCTCACAACATTTGCAAATCACTTTCTGATCCTGACTACAAGGATAGAAGTGAAACACGGCGCTGAAGTCCTCTGAAACTTTTAAAAAACTGTTAAAGTAATCAGAAAATTGCACATACACTGCATTTGATAAGAAAACTAATTATGTATACTTCAAGAATTTCTTTTTGTTTTAAATCTTTTATATAGAGGCTTGCAAATAAAAAAGCTCAGCTTGGTTGATAAATGTAAATAAGTTTTTTCTTAAAATTTGCTTTTAATTTTGTGTATTTTTCATAGTTAGGATTTAGTTTAATATAATTTTTAGGGATTGAGGGGAGGAGAGGGGGATTATAGTTGGTTTGACTGAAAAGTTCAGCTTTAGTTATAAAACTCCAAAGACTTAATAAAGCAGATGACAGGCCTTTTGTGACTTGCACCAACATGGAAACAAACCACCCTGAAACCACACTTGCTTTTTTTCCTCCCCTGTTGGTTGGTCATAAGGGCCACCCCTCTATGGCCAGAGGATGAGGTAAGGGAGAGGTGTCAGAGAACTAGTGGTAGGAGACATGGAACTATGAGTCATCTACATATGCATATTTCTATTGTTGACAGTATTACAAATGTCCCTCATTTTCCTCTCCTTTGCCTTCCTCCACCAGCCCTCACCACTCTACAGGCCTTCACCACATTATTGTTTGTATTGCTATGTATGTATGTTCTTCCGTTAATTTCTTCTCTTCTAACCCACCCCTCTTCCATCTGAGGCCTTTTAGTCATTTTTTATTAATGCTTTTGTTTCTTTTTTGTTCATTTTATTTATTCATTTTGTTTATTTCATTTATTCATTTTGTTAATTTTATTTTATCCATTAGATTCCACAAAATAAGTGAGATTATATGACATTGGTCTTTCTCTTAGCATAACAGTCTCCAGGTCTATCCATACTGTTGAAAGGGTAAGCGATCCTTATTTTTTTCTACAGCTGCATAGTATTCCATTGTGTAAATATACCACAGCATTTTAAAAATATTTATTGTTGAGAGTATTAAAGATGTATCCCATTTTCCTTCCATTGCTCTACTCCATCCAGATTCCACCCTGCCCAGGCCTTCCTCACCCTATTATCTGTATCCATGGGTTATGCATATAAGATCTTTGGCTAATCTCATTCTGTCCCCTTCCCCCTTACCTCTAAGATTCTTCAATCTGTTCCATGTTTCCATGCCCCTGGTTCTATTTTATTCATAATCTTATAATGTTCATTAGATTACTTGTTCATTTATTTTGATTTTTAGATTCAGTTGTTGATAGATATCTATTTATTGCAATTTTATTATTCATATTTTTTATCCCCCCCCCCTTTTCTTTTAAAGAGTCTTCATTTAACATTTCATGTAATACTGATTTGGTGGTGATGAACTTGTTTACCTTTTCTTGTCTGGGAAGCACTTTATCTGACCTTTAATTCTAAATTATAGTTTTGCTAGGTAGAATAATCTTGGTTGTAGGTCCTTGCTTTTCATCACTTTGAATATATCTTGCCACTCCCTTCTTGTAGGGAGTGGCAAGATATATTAACTTCCTTATTTAATTAGTTAACTGCTTTTAAGAGTCTCTCTTTGTCTTTAATCTTTAGCATTTTAATCATGATGTATCTTGGTGTGGCCTCTTTGGGTTCCTTTTGTTTGGGACTCTCTGTGCTTTCTGGACTTGTAGTCTATTTCTTGTATCAAGTAAGGGAAGTTTTCTATCATTATTTTTTCAAATTGCTTTTCAATTTCTTACTCCCTCTCTTCTTCTGGCACCCTGCAGGATGAGAATGTTAGTATGCTTGAAGTTGTCCCAGAAGCTCCTTACACTATATTCATATTTTTAAATTCTTTTTTCTTTTTGCTCTTCTGATTGGGTGTTTCTTGCTTCCTCATATTTCAAATCACTGACTTGATTCTTAGTGTCCTCTCTCTACTGTTGATTCCCTGTAAATTATTCTTTATTTTAGTGAGTGTTTAATTTCTGACTGGTCAATTTTTAATATCATTGATGTTCTCTCTAAGTTCCTCAAAGTTGTCACTAAGATCCTAAAAAATCTCATTATGTTCCTTCCGCATACTTATAACCATTGTTTTGAACTCTGTATCTAGTAGTATATTTGCTTCCATTTCATTTAGTTCTTTTTCTTGAGATTTCTTCTGTTCTTTCATTTGTGATATGTTTCACTGTCTCTGCATTTTGGCTATTTCTCTGTGTTTGTTTCTATGTATTAGGTAGAGCTTCTATGTTTCCTGGAATTGATTGGTGTCCTATAGGGCCCAGTAGCACAGCCTACTCATTCACTTGACCTGGGCACTCTAGGTGTACCCCTGTGTGGGCTGAATATACTGTGCTATTATAGTTGAGCCTTGCTTGCTGTTGGTATCACTGGGAGGAATCTACTCCCAGGCCAATTGGCTGTGCAGACCAGCAGCAACTACAGTGGAAGAACTGCTGTGTAGGAGACACCCCTGTGAAATAGTACCTGCTTCAGTTGGGCCTTTGCAGCCTCCAAATCTGTCCCTTGAGTGTATCATTCATGAAGGTGATACTGTTTAATCTGATGTAGTCTGAAGCTGATTAGCAATTTCACTGTCTCTAGGGTATCCCAAGAGGTGCAAAGTCAGCCAATGCCTATGTTCTGCCTGGGGCCACCTGGCATAAACTACAGAGTTATCTGCAGATGGCTGCTACTTGTGTTGGGCTTGGAGGGGTCCAGGAGAGGCCAAGCTGTGAACCAAGGCAGGCTGCTGCTAGTGCTGGGCCTAGGACCTCTTATTGAGAGGTATGGGGCATAATTAGGACAGCTGCTGCCTATTTGAGAGATTTTAGAAAAGTGTGAAGCCTGAGCCAGGATAGGCTATTCATATGGAAAGACCACAGCAAACAGCCTTAGTGGGGGTGCAAATTGGGTGGGTGGGATCTCAGAGAATCACCATACCAAGGTGAACTGTGTAATCCAGGTTGATGGAAACTCAGAAATGGTGACTACCAGTCAGCTCTGTGGTGGGGAGGTCTCAGGATAGGAAAATGACCTCTCCCAGAACTTTTTTCTGGAAAAAAGCTGCTCCCAGGTCTTGCCCTGATCCCACACAATTTAGTGTATTGACCCTTTCTGGCTGATGCCCCAGCACTGGAACTCAGAGGAAGTGATTCCAGGTAAGTTCATGGACTGGCCTTACAAGAACATCTGGGACTCTAGCAGTCACTGTGTCACTCAGCCAAAATTCCCTCTGGTTCTTATAGACCCAAATTATTAGGAATTCTCTTCCCAGCACTGGAACTCTGGGCTGAGGTACTGATATGGGGCTGGTAACCCTTCTTCCTCATGTAGACCTCTGCAGGCAAGATATCCCTCCTAATTAAAAAAAAAAATGCCACACGTGGGTGTCAGGCCAGCCTGTTCTGCACTTCCACACCTCCTTCTAGACTCAAAATGGCTTCTTCTTTAATTCTCTAGTTGTAGGACTCCCGTTCAGCCAGATTTCAGGCAGTTCTGAATGTTGGTTGTTCTGTGGTTTAATTATAATTTTGGTTGTGGGAGAATGCAAGTCTTGACAGGAGGTCAATCAAAGGCTTTTATCCTCTCCTCTACCAATGGGCACTTGGGATGTTTCCAGATCTTAGCTATAGTAAATAATACTGTTATGAACATAGGGAGGCATATATTCTTTCTGATTGGTATTTCAGGATTTTTAGTACATATTTCCAGAAGTGGATCTTTGAGTCAAAGAACAGTTCTATTTTTAATTTTTTGAGGAAAATCCAACTATTTTCCACATTAACTGTATTACTCTGAATTCCCAGCAGTGTACTAGAGTTCCCTTTTCTCCACATCCTTGCCAGCACTTGTCGTTTGTTAATTTATTGATGGTAGCCATTCTGGCAAGTCTGAGGTGATACCTCATTGTAGTTTTGATTTGTACCTTTCTGATGATTGAATGATGTTTTGACCATTTATTTTTTCATATGTCTCTTGGTCACCTGTACATCCTCTTTAAAGAAGTACATGTTCAAGTCTTTTGCCCATTTTTATATTTATTATTTAAATTTATTTATTGACTAAAGTTTTACATATATTTATATATTCACTGCTTGACCGCCCTCCCCAAGTCATTCTCACCACTGGCAAGCCCCCCACTGCCCCAGTGTCTGTGTTCATTGGTTACATTAATATGTATGCATACAAGTCCTTTGGTTGCTCTCTAACCCAGACTCCTCTACCATTTGTCTCTGGATCTATTCTTGTTCATTAATTGTGTTGATCATTATATCACACATATGAGTGAGATCATGTGATATTTATCTTCTATGACTGGCTTATTTCACATAGCATAATGCTCTCCAGGTCCATCCATGCTGATACAAATGGTAAAAGTTCCTTCTTTTTTTAGAGCAGCACTAGAGGCCCGGTGCAAAAAAATCATGCAGGGGGAGGTGGAGAGGGGATGGTGTCCCTCAGCCCAGCCTGCACCCTCTCCAATCTGGGACCCCTCAGGGGATGTCCAACTGCCCATTTAGGTCCAATGCTACTGGGCCTAAATGGGCAGTCAGACATCCTTCTCACAATCCAGGAATGCTGGCTCTCATCTGCTTACCTGCCTGCCTTCCTGATTACCCCTAACTGCTTCTCTGCCTGTCAGCCTGATCATCCCCAAACCACTCTCTGCCAGCCTGATTGATTTCTAACTGCTCCCCTGCCAGCCTGTTTGCTCCCAACTTCCCTCCTCTGCTGGTCTGGTCACCCATAACTGTCCTCCCCTACAGGCTTGTTTGCCCCCAACTGCCCTTCCTTGCAAGCCTGGTTCCTCCCAAAAGCCCTCCCCTGCAGGCCTGGTCACCCTTAACTACCCTTACCTGCAGGCCTAATTCCCCCAACTGCTCTTCCCTGCAGGACTGGGTCACCCACAACTGCCCTCCCCTGCAGGCTTGATTGCCTCTAACTGCCTTCCTTTGCAAGCCTAGTCCATTCCAACTGCCCTCACTTGCTGGCCTGATTGCCCACAACTACCCTCCCTTGCAGGCCTGGTCCCTCCCAACTGTCCTCCCCTGCTGGCCATCTTGTGGTGGCCATCTTGTGTCCACATGGGGGCAGGATCTTTGACCACATGGAGGCAGCCATCTTGTGTGTTGGACTGATGATCAATTTTAGTATTACACTTTTATTAGATAACATAGAGGCCTGGTGCATGGATGGGGGTCAGCTGGTTTGCTCTGAAGGGTACCCCGGATCAGGATAGGGGCTCCCTTAGGGTGTGGGGGGGCCTGAGTGAGGGGCTTGTGGTGGTTTGCAGGCTGGCCATGACCCCTGGTGACCCAAGTGGAGGCCCTAGTATCTGGGATTTATTTATCTTGAACAATTGAAACTTTGTAGCCAGAAGTGGAGCCAAGCTTTCTACTCCCTCTGTGGAAGCAGCCATTTCTGTTGGGGTTTATTTATCTTCTATAATTGAAAATTTGTAGCCTAGAATGGAGGCCTAGGCTGGCCATGGCTGCAGAAGATTGGCTTCTTCCATAACCAGGGGGCAACTCTAGCCTCTGCTCTCTCCAGCTCTGTGGCTGCAGCCATTTCTGTTGGTATTTTTGTATCTTCTATAATTGAAACTTTGTAGCCTGGAGTGGAGGCTTAGGCCGGCAAGGGCAGGTGAAAAGCTTGGCTTCCTCCATTACAGGGGAAAACCAAGCCTCCCTTCTACTCTGAGTGGTCACAGCCATCTTGGTTACAGTTTATTTGCATATTTTCTCCTGATTGGCTTGGGGGTGTGGCTTGTGAGTATAGAGTAATATGGTCAATTTGCATATTACTCTTTTATTAGATAGGATTAGAGTGCCGGTGCACAAAATTCGTGCACAGGGAGGGGTGGGTTGGGTTTCCCTCAGCCCAGCCTGCACCCTCTCTAATCTGGGACCCCTCAAGGAATGTCTGACTGCACAGTTAGGACCGATCCCGGTAGGATTGGACTAAACAGAAAATCGGACATACTTCTTACAATCTAGGACTGCTGACTCCGAACTGCTCACCTGCCTGCCTCTGTTTGCCCCTAACTGTTTCTACCTGCCAGCTTGATCACCCGCTAACCATTACCCTGCCAGCCTGTTTGCCCCCAACTTCCTTCCTCTGCCGACCTGGTCACCCCTAACTGCCCTCCCCTGCAGGCTTGATCACCCCCACTGCCCACCCTTTCAGGCTTGGTCCTTCCCAACGGCCCTCCCCTGCTGACCTAATGGCCCACAACTTCCCTCCCTTGCAGGCCTGGAACCTTCCACCATCCTCCCCTGCTGACCATCTTGTGGTGGCCATCTTGTGTCCACATGGGGGCAGCCCTCTATCGTGTTGGAGTGATGGTCAATTTGCGTATTACTCTTTTATGAGATAGGATAGAGGCCTGGTGCATGAGTCGGGACCGGGTGGTTTGCCCTGAAGGGTGTCCCGGATCAGGGTGGGGGTTCCCTTTGGGGTATAGGGTGGCCTGGGCAAGGGGCCTGTGGTTGTTTGCAGGCCAGCTCACCTCCCAGCAACCCAAGCAGAGGCCCTGAGATCTGGGATTAATTTGTGTTTTACAACTGAAACTTTGTAGCCTGGAGCGGAGCCAAGCCTTCTGCTCACTCTGTGGCGACAGACATTTCTGTTTGAAACTTTGAAACCTAGAGTGGAGGCCTAGGCTAGGGCTGCAGAAGTTTGGCTTCCTCCATCGCCCCGGCAAACCTAGCCTCTTCTCTCTCCAGCTCCGTGGGTGCCACCATTTCTGTTGGGATTATGTATCTTTTATAATTGAAACTTTGGTTTTCTAAAAAAATTTTTATAATATAACTTATATTTAATGGTAGTACATATTTTTTCCCTTTCCCCCCCAACCTCCTCCCCCCAGCCTCCCCTACCCCCAGCACATGTACCCACCTGCCCCCCATCTCCCGCCCCAGTGTCTTTCATTCATTGGTTATGCTCATATGCATGCATACAAGTCCTTCGGTTGATCTCCCCCAGCATCCGCCTCCCATCCACCCCAGCCTTCCCCTGTAGCTTGACAGCCTGTTCAATGCCTCCCTGCCTCTATATCAATCACTCCCCCCTGTTTCTTTTCTTCAAAAATATCTTGCCTCTGCATACTAGAAACAAACGTATAAGAAAAAAAAAAAGTTTGAGTGTCAGTTTCAATGTCCAACTGTTCTGAGTCCCAGTTTCAGTGTCAAATAATTCTTTATGTGTACATGTCAGCAATGGTATCCAGATGGTGGACACATCGTGTCAATGCAAGATCCATCCTCTCTGGTATGGTCCTGGGCCGCCTGCAGCCACGCACAGCTGCCGACTGCTAGCATGGCAAGGTGTTGTCAGTGTCCCCCATCTCTGGACCGTCCTCGTGGCTGGAACAGATCCGTCAGTTTCTCACAGTCGCAGGAACCCACATGGTCTTGGAGTTGTTCTCTGCAAACACACAAACACATTCTCGACCAAAAGTTAACAAAGGGATCCTCTCTGCAAATTAGACTTGGGATTCCTTTTATTTTTGCCCAGATGATTTTCCTTTGGCTTATTTTGACACCATGTGTGTTTTTTCATGGGTGTCCTGCAGTTGGTTTTACAAATGGAATTTGCTTTTCTGGAGTAAGAATTTTCTAGATGTATTTTACTTACAGGATATTTTTCCTTACAAGATATTGCCCCACTGTCCCCCCTTTTTTGATTAATGGGGGCTTTTGGAAATTTTATCTTGCAGTCTTGGTAATTTTAAATTTTAATCTTTGCACACAAAAATGACTGCTTTAGGTTCTTTGGATGTTAGGCAATTTTACAGTGAGATGAACTACTAATAGATATTTTAGTTAATATTTTAGGAAAAGCTTTTTGCCCAGTACACTTAAATTTTATTGAGTATTCACTTTTTTCACTTTTTTATATTTAAATAATTTAAATTAATCTGAAAACTTGATTACTACTTTACTGTCAATTTTAATACTCAAGCAAAAATCTTAGTTTACCCTGTGAATATTAGTGGAAAGGATTATTTGCATTCTTGAGTAGGTCCTGAGCATTTCCGGTAATAGACTGAATTTAGATATAGAGCAGCTATTGCTGGCCATGTCTCTGTGTGCAATCTGGGTCCCGATCTAAGCTGTAATCGGGAGGCAAAGCAGCCTTTGGGGAAGGAGACCTCCCTCAGGAGGGGTGAAAGTTCAGGCCCCTGTAAGGTTTGTGGGTGAGGGTCTATGCCCCACCCATGCTGACCTTTTAATTCTCTCCTGTTGGCCCCTCTGCGACTGTGCCTGTCTTAGGTTGTTCCATCCCTGAGGAATCTTACCCGTCTCTGACTAACCAGCCATCCTCCAGGGCCAAACAGGGTGATGTGAGGTTCAGTTCTGTCTCCTTTGTAGTCTATGCCCGCATGGCCTCCACATCCAGCACCTGCCTTGGTGTCCTCTCGCCTGCTGGCGAGGTCCTGGTACTGATCACATATCTCGGGTGACCCAGGTTTCTTCTCCAGAGAGGGCCCAGCTCACGCCAGTGGTCGAGATACAGATCCATGGTGCCAGCTGCCCAGAGGCTTCAGCCACTGCTTGAACTGAAAGCTCAGGCATCAGCTGTGTGTATTTGGATAGTAAGAAGAGGGTCCCTCTTGGCAAAAGGACAAAAGGGGCCAATATATAATGCTCAAGTGTCTTCCCAGGCCTTAATTCCTTCTAAAAGGGATTAATTCCTTTCCTATCCTTTTTTTAAATTGCTGCCCAACATTCAAAGAATTAGTTTGTAAGTTTATTTGGGATAATTGTATAATATGCTGTTGTCAAATATCAAATATTATAATGACATTGTAGAATAATATAATGTAAGGGTATTATGGTGTTACAGGAGGTTAAGGAGGGCATAGCCTAAGGACTGGTGTCCATAGGAGATGACAAGCTCTAGGCCATGTCGATTCAATTTCAAACTAGCTGCCAATTTTTTATATAACTTTATATAAACTTTGTCAGGGATGTAAAAACACAAATTACTTACCTTAGTTCAAGAGTTCAAATATATTGACTTTCCCCCTTCCACTCCCTGCCACTTGCCCTGAGGTTTGACATTCTGATGGACTTTTCTCAGTTTCTGGATTTGTTCTTGTTCATCAGTCAATGTCGTTCATTATATTCCACAAATGTGTGAGATCATGTGATATTTATCTTTCTCTGCCTGGCTAATTTCACTTAGCATAATGCTCTCCAAATCCATCCATGTTGTTGCAAAAGGTAGGAGCCCCTCCTACTTCTTTTTTAAAAATCTTTATTGTTCAGTTTATTAATTACATTATTCCCTTCCCCCCCCATAGCTCCCCTCCACCTGGTACCCATCCCACCCTTCGCCCTCACCCCCTCCACTGTCCTCTCCCATAGTTGTATGAGTTTTGTCCAGTCTCTTGCTGTACTTCCCACACCGCTTTTCTCCCCAAGAATTGTCAGTCCACTCCAACTCTATGTCCGTGATTCTGTTACATTCACCAGTTTATCTTGTTCATCAGCTTATTAAATCACCTGCTTTTTAGTTTCATTTGTTGATAGATGTGTATTTGTTGTTCATAATTTACACTTTTATCTTTTTCTTCTTCCTCTTCTTAAAGAATATCTTTCAGCATTTCATATAATATTGGTTTGGTGTTGATGAACTCCTTTAGCTTTTTCTTATCGGCGAAGCACTTTATCTGACCTTCAATTCTGAATGATAGCTTTGCTGGTTAGAGTAATCTTGGGTGTAGATTCTTGCTATTCATCACTTTGAATATTTCTTGCCACTCCCGTCTGGCCTGCATCGTTTCTGTTGAGAAATCCACTGACAATCGTATGGGTGCTCCCTTATAGGTAACTGTTTTTCTCTTGCTGCTTTTAATATTCTCTCTTTGTCTTTTGCTCTTGGCATTTTCATTATGATGTGCCTTGGTGTGGTTCTCCTAGGGTTTCTATATATTGGGGTTTGGTGGGCTTCTTGGACTCCTAAGTCAATTTCTTTCACCAGATGGGGGAAGTTTTCAGTCACTATTTCTTCAAATAGGTTTTCATGGTCTTGCTCTCTCTCTTTTTCTGGCACCCCTATAATTCGGATGTTGGTATGCTTGAGGTTGTCCCAGAGGCCCCTTACACTATCTTCAATTTTCTAAAATCTTTTTGTTTCTTTTCCAGCCGAGTGGATTTTGCTTCTTTGTATTTCAAATGTTTGACTTGGTTCTTGTGGCCCTCTGGACTGCTTTTAGGAGTTTGTATAATATTTTTTATTTCAGTCAGTGTATGCTTAATTTCTGGTTGGTCCTTTTTTATATCCTTGAGAGTCTCCTTCATATCCTTGAGGGTCTTGTTCATTTTCTTGTAGGACTCATTCATTTCCACATTGGTCTTGATCATTTCCTTGCAGGTCTTGTCATATCCTTGAGGGTCTCATTCATTTCCTTGTCCGTCTTGCTTATTTCCTTATAGGTCTTAACCTTTTCTAGGAGCCTCTTGATAAGCCCTATAACTGTGTTTTTGAATTCCATGTCCAGTCGGTTTTTTTCCTCCATTTCTTTCACATCTGATTTCTTTCCATGTCTCTGCATGGTGGCTGCTTCCCTGAGTTGGTCTATTAGCTTTTTGTGGTAGGTATCCTACAAGGGACAGTGGCTCAGCCTCCCCAGTTACCTGAGGTGGTTATGGGTTGCACAGTCTTGCTGAAGTTAAGCTCAGGTCAATCTTTGTTAGCACTTGGAGGGGTTGACGTCCAGGCCAATTGTCTGTGAAGCTCAGCTGTGCTCAGGTTGGATGACCGGAGTCTCCCGGCCAAGCAGACAGCGTTAGCTCCGCCCTATGCGGCCCCAGAGACTCTGTGCTGGGTGGTAATGGCCGCCAGCACCTCTGAGAGAGAGAGCCGCTGCTGAGCTCCACCAGCTGCCGGGGAATTCCGACTCTCCCCAAATGAGTCTGTACACCCAACGTCTCACCATGGGTCACCAAACAAAGCAGTCTGATGGTTTCCCGAATGAGAGAGCAAGTCACGAGAGCTCTCTACGTGGTCATGGTCATGCAGCTGCGCTGTTCCCAAGTTCACATGTACTCCACACAAGTTTGCCTTCTCTGCAAGCCGACAGACTCCTGCAGCACCCAAGCTTCAGCGTGCCCTCCCACTGTCCAGTTTTTACCCCGTATGATAGTGGGTTCCCTGGACTTTACCAGAGCTGGAGAATCAGTCCAGTGGGACATTTTTGTCTTCCCGTTCAAGAAAACTGGCTGGTTTACAGCCGCCCACCCTATCCGCTGGCGCGAGCTCCTCCAAACCTCTCTCCACGTGTATCTTCAATGCTGTCCTCAGCCGCTCCTCCAAGTCACAGTGTCTTATCTTCACTTTTATTTGTGGAATTTTCACTCGACCAGCTTTCCGGTGATTCTGGAAGGTGTTTGTTCTTTCGTTGAGTTGTAGTTTTAAAATTGCTGTGTATGTCAGCAAGATAGGTATTTTACCTATCCTGCCATCTTGGTTCTCCTCTCTTTTTTACCACAGTGTAGTATTCCCTTGTGTAGATGTACCATAGTTTTTTAATCCACTCATCTGCTGATGGGCACATAGGCTGTTTCCAAATCTTAGCTATGGTAAATTGTGCTGCTATGCACATAGGAGTGCATATATTCTTTCTAATTCGCGTTTCCATTTTCTTGGGATTTATTCCTAGAAGTGGGATCACTGTGTCGAATGGGAGCTCCATTTTCAGTTTTTTGAGGAAACTCCATACTGTTCTCCACAGTGGCTGCATCAGTCTACAATCCCACCAGCAGTGCACGAGTGTTCCTTTTTCTCCGCATCCTCGCCAGCACTTGTTGTTTGTTGATTTGTTGATGTAAGCCATCCTGACAGGTGTGAGATGGTACCGCATAGTCGTTTTGATTTGCATCTCTCGGATAATTAGTGACTTTGAGCAGGTTTTCATGTCTCTGGGCCTTCCTTTTGTCTTCTTTCGAAAAGATTCTATTTAGGTCTGTTGCCCATTTTTTTATTGGATCAGTTGTCCTTCTTTTATTGAGTTGTGTGAGTTGCCTGTAGATGCTTGAGATTAAACCTTTATCACTGATAACATTTGCAAAAATGTTCTCCCATACAGTGGGTTTTCTTGTTGTTTTGTTGATGGTTTCTTTAGCTGTGCAAAAGCTTTTTATTCTGATGTAGTCCCATTTGTTTATTTTCTCTTTAGCCTCCATTGCCCTAGGAGTGGTATCACTAAAGAAGTTCTTTTGGCATATGTCTGAGATTTTTCTTCCTGTGGATTTCTCTAATATTTTTATGGTTTCCCATCTTATGTTTAAGTCCTGTATCCATTTTGAGTTCATTTTTGTTAATGGTGTAAGTTGGTGTTCTAGTTTCATTTTTTTGCATATATTTGAAAGGGATTAATTAATTTCCTATCCTTTTTTAAAATTCCCAGCATCATTTATTGAAGAGACTATCTTGACTCCATTGTATGTTCATGCCTCCTTTGTCAAATATTAATTGAGCATAGTGGTTTGGGTTGATATCTGGATTCTCTATTCTATTCCATTGGTCTATATATCTGTTCTTGTGCCAGTACCAGGCTGTTTTAAGAACGGTAGCTTTGTAATATAGCTTGAAATCTGGTATTAAAATCCCACTGACTTTGTGATTCCTTCTCAGGATTGCTGTGGCTATTCGGGGTCTTTTTTTATTCCGGATGAATTTTTGGAGAATTCTTTCTAGGTTTGTGAAATATGCCATTGGTATTTTAATGGGGAGTGCATTAAATTTACAGATTGCTTTGGGTTGTATGGACATTTTAATGATGTTGATTCTCCCAATCCATGAACATGGTATGTTCTTCTACCTGTTTACATCTTCCTATATCTATTTTTTTTAGTGTCCTGTAGTTTTCCGCAAATAGGTCTTTTACCTCCTTAGTTAAGTTTGTTGCTAGGTATCTTATTTTTGGGGGGGATTAATTTTTTAGTTTCTCTTTCTGTAAGTTCACTATTTGTGTATAGAAATGCCATAGATTTCTTGGCGTTAATTTTGTAGCCTTCTATGTTTGTGAATTCATTTATTAAGTCTATTAGTTTTTTTATGGAGTCTTTTGGTTTTTTTATGTACAATATCATATCATCTGCAAATAAGGATAGCTTTACTTCTTCTTTTCCAATTTGGATGCCTTTTATTTCTTCTTCTTGTCTAATTGCAATGGTTAATACTTCCAGTACTATGTCGGACAGGAGTGGTGAGAGTGTGCATCCCTGTCTTGTTCCTGTTCTTAGGGGAAATGGTTGTAGTTTTTGCCCATTGAGTATCATGTTTGCTCTGGGTTTATCATATATGGCTTTTATTTTGTTGAGGTATGTTCCTTCTATCCCTACCTTGTTGAGAGTTTTTTTTTTTTATCAAGAAAGGGTGTTGGGTTTTGTCAAATGCTTTTTCTGCATCAACTGATATGACTATGTGATTTCTATCTCTCAATTTGTTTATGTGATGTATCACATTTATTGATTTGCGAATATTGTACCATCCTTGCATTCCTGGGATAAGTCCTACTTGGTCATGGTGTATGATCT
The DNA here is from genome assembly GCA_027563665.1 of Antrozous pallidus. Classification (NCBI taxonomy): domain Eukaryota; kingdom Metazoa; phylum Chordata; class Mammalia; order Chiroptera; family Vespertilionidae; genus Antrozous; species Antrozous pallidus. Next base: position 491,015 of record CM050513.1, on the reverse strand, counting down.
TTCTGATGTACTGCTGGATCCAATTCACTAGAATTTTATTGAGGATTTTGGCATCTATGTTCATGAGGGATATTGGCCTGTAATTCTCTTTCATTGTGTCGTCTTTATCTGGTTTTGGTATTAGGGTGATGCTAGCTTCATAGGAGTTTGGAAGTGTTCCATCACCTTGAATTTTCTGGAATAGTCTGAGGAGGATAGGTTTTACTTCTTCCTTGAATGTTCGATAAAACTCCCCTGTGAAGCCATCTGGCCCTGGGCTTTTGTTTCCTGGAAGCTTTATGATGACTGCTTCAATTTCTTCCACAGTTATTGGTCTATTGAGCTGTTTAGATTCTTCCTGATTGAGTTTTGGGAGGTTACATTTTTCTAGGAATATATCCATTTCCTCCAGGTTGTCCAGTTTGTTGCAGTAGAGTCGTTCATAGTATTTTTAAACAATCCTTTGTATTTCAATGGAGTCTGTTGTTATTTCATCTCTTTCATTTCTGATTTTATTTATTAAGGTCTTCTCTCTTTGCTTCTTGGTGATCCTGCCTAAAGGTTCATCAATCTTGTTTATCCTTTCAAAGAACCAGTTCTTGGTTTTGTTGATCTGTATTGTTTCTTTGGTCTCTATGTTGTTTATTTCTACTCTGATCTTTGCTATTTCCTTCCTTCTGCTTACACTGGGCTTTTCTTGTTGTTCTCTTTCTAACTCTTTGAGTTGGTGGGTCAGATAATTTATTGCCACTGTTTCTTTCTTTCTTTCTGTTTTTTTTTTTTTTTGCAGTAGGATTGGAGTGCTATGAAACAATGCTACAGAGTTTTAATGACAGAAGATAAAGAAATCCCAATAAAAATAGTGGCAGCCACGGAGCTGGAGAGACCAGGAGGCTAGGGTTGTCCCGGTATTGGAGAAAGCCAAACTTCTGTGGCTCTGGCCAGCCTAGGCCTCCACTCCAGGCTACAAAGTTTGAATTATAGAGGATAAATAAATCCCAGATACCAAGGCCTCTGCTTGGGTCACCAGGAGGCGTGGAAAGCCTATAAATCACCACAGGCCCCTTGCCCAGGATCCCCCTTGCCTCAAGGGAACCCCCACCATGATCTGGGACACCCTACAGGGCAAACCAGCTGGCCCCCACCCATGCACTAGGCCTCTATCCTATCTAATAAAAGAGTAATATGCAAATTTGACTGTACCTTTGCCTCACCCATAAGCAATGCCCACCATCCATGCCCACCAGCCAATCAGGAGCAGATTATGCAAATAAACCCCAACCAAAATGGCTGCTGCCACTGAGAGCAGGAGGAAGGCTTTGGTTTCCCTGGCAACAGAGGAAGCCAAGCTTTCTGCCTCCCTAGGCCTCCACTCAATGTTACAAAGTGTCAATTATGAAAGATATATAAATTGTGGCAACTGGAAAGAACAGAGGCTTGGGTTTCCCAGGCAACAGAGGAAGCCAAACTTTCAGTCTGCCATTGCTGGCCTAGGCCTCCACTCTAGGCTACAATGTTTCAAACAGAAATAGCTGCCGCCTTGGAGTGAGTAAAAGGCTTGGCTCTGCTCCAGGCTACAAAGTTTCAATTGTGGACATAGATTAATCCCAGATCCCAGGGCCTCTGCTTGGGTCACTGGGGGGTGTGACCAGTCTGCAATCCTCCTCAGGCCCCTTGTCCAGGCTTCCCATCACCCCAAAGGAACCCTCATTCTGATCTGGGACACTCTTCAGGTCAAACCAGCTGTCCCCCACCCATGCACCAGGCCTCTATCCTATCTAATAAAAGAGTAATATGCAGACTGACCATTACTCCAACATACCAGAGGGCTGCCTCCATGTGGTCAAAGATCCTGCCCCCATGTGGACACAAGATGGCCACCACAAGATGTCCAGCAGGGGAGGGTCGTTGGGATGATCCAGGCCCTTCAAGGGAGCGCAGTTGTGGGTGATCAGTCCAGCAGGGGAGGGCAATTGGGAGGGACCAGGCCTGCAAGGGAGGGCAGTTGGGGGCAATCAAGCCTGCAGGGGAGGGCAGTTAGGGATGATCAGGCCAGCAGAGGAGGGAAGTGGTGGGCAAATAGGTTGGCAGGGGAGCAGTTCCACATCAATTAGGATGGCAGGTAGTGGTTAGCAGGTGATCAGGCTGGCAGGCAGAAGTGGTTAGGGGCCATCAGGGAGGCAGGCAGGTGAGCAGTTTGGAGCCAGCAGTCTTGGATTGTGAGAAGGATGTCCGATTGCCCGTTTAGGCCTGATCCTATTAGGATTGGGCCTAATCGGGCAGTTGGACATACTTCAAGGGGTCCCAGATTGAAGAGGCTGCACGCTGGGCTAAGGGACATCCCCTGCCCCCGCCCCATGCACGAATTTTATGCACTGGACCTCTAGTCCTTTCTAATAAAAGAGTAACATGAAGATTGACCATCACCCCAGCACACAAGAGGACTGCCCCATGTTGTCAAAATTCTGCCCCTATGTGGACGCAAGATGACCACCACAAGATGGCCAGCAGGGGAGGGCAGTTGGGAGGGACTAGGCCTGCAAGGGAGGGCAGTTGGGAGAAATCAAGCCTGCAGGGGACGGCAGTTATTGGTGACTAGGCCGCCAGAGGAGGAAAGTTGGGAGGGACCGGGACTGCAGGAAAGGACAGTTGGGAGGGACCCAGGGCAGCAGGGGATGACAGTTTGGGCAAACAGGCTGGCAGGGCAGTGGTTAAGGGGTGATCAGGCTGGCAGGCTGAAGTGGTTATGGGCAATCAGGATGGCAGGAAGGCAAGCAGTTAGGAGCCAGCATTCCTGGATTGTGAGAGGGATGTCCTATATCCTGGTAGGATCAGGCCTAAACGGACATTCAGACATCCCTTGAGGGGTCCCAGATTGGAGAGGCTGCAGGCTGGGCTGAGGGACACACCGACTCTCCTCCCCCCATGCACAAATTTCATGCACCTGGCCTCTAGTAATAATAATAATTAAAAACAAAAGCCTATCTAATAAAGATACAATATGCAAATTGGCCATCACTCAAACACACAAGATGACCACCATCATGTGGTCAAAGATGGCCACCACAAAATGACTGGCAGGGGAGGGCAGTTGTGGGTGATTAGGGCAGCATGCCAGGGAAGTTGGGAGGTACCACGCCTGAAGGGGAGAGCATTTGGGGGCGATGAAGCCTGCTGGGGAGGACAGTTGGGGGTTACCTAGGCCTGCAGGAGGGAACTGTTGGGGGTGTCCAGACCTGTAGGCAAGGGGAGTTGGGAGTGACCAGGCTGCAGGGGAAGGCATTTAGGGGTGACCAGGCCAGCAGGGGAGGACAGTTGGGAGGAACCAGGTCTACAAGGCAGGGCAGTTAGGGGTAACCAGGCTAGCAAGGGAGGGAAGTTAGGGGCAATCAGGCTGGCAGGAGAGCAGTTAAGTGTCCATCAGACTGGCAGTGGTTAGGGGGTTATCAGGCTGGCAGGCAGAAGCAGTTAAGGGTAATCTGGTAGGCAAGCAAGCAGTTGGGAGCCAGCAGTCCTGGATTGTGAGAGGGATGTCTCAGATTGGAGAGGGTGCAGGTTGGGCTGAGAGGTCTTCCCCTCCCTTCCCCCACCATGTATGAATTTCAATCACTGGGGCTATAGTATAATAATAAAAAAAGTAATATCAAGTGAGAAAAAAAGTTGGTTTCTTAAGTAAAAGATAAAAAATAAAAAAGTGAAGTAGTGAAGGTCATTCACTTCCTCTACTGTTCTACTTGGCAAGTCTGTTTCCTTTCAGATAGTCAGCACAGTATTGGAGTTCCCTTTGATCCAGTGCTCCTCTGTGTCATAAGCTACCCCCAAATGCCCTTGCCTGCAGGCCTAGAAGCTGTCTGCTTCCTTTGTTTCTCAGCCTGCCTTTAGTTGTATTTATACAAGACTCAATGTCTGATACAACCCCTGGATGGGGGTGTTTCTGTATTAATATCTGGGGCTAAAAGGTCTCTCAACCGAGTGTTTAGATTGTTCTGAGCTTAATACTGTGTTGAGGCACCAACTCCCCCAGAGCTGGTTTCTTGTTCGTCTCCTCCCACTCTGATCCCCAGTATCCACAAAAACAACTCCCCCCCTGCAGTCTTGGTGAGTGTTTTTAATTGGAAGAGCCTATGGCACTTAGGAAGTGAAAGCAAGGAGTTAAAAAGGATAAAAGCCAAAACTGATTCACATCTTTTTTTCCTGGCACTGTGCAGCCAATATAGAAATTCAGGCTGCCTTTCTGGGCCCAGCTCAGCCGTGGGCTAATATCTAGAGTCCCCTTCTGCCAGCAGCCCTGTGGACTTCCTTCCACATTCCAGGCTACACTGACCCCAAGGGCCCCGGATTTTGTGGGGTGCAGTATTCCTCTTAGACTCTAGTCCCTGCTGTGAGCATTTCTCCTTCCACCTTGGATCCCAGATCTCACCTTTCTCTAGGCAATAGCTGAGCTTTCTGGCCACAGATTGCCTCACCAGCTGTGTTTAATCTACAATTCTGGATGGGTGTTGTCGATTCAGCTGTTCCTTCTGTCTGCGCTGGGAGAAGGCCCAAGGCCCATCCGCATACTCAGTGCGGTTTTGTCTCGCATGGACAGACATTTCAGGTGCCTGCAGTTGGAGAGGCTGGATTCCAGTGTTTGTGGGCTCACAGCTCAGACAGCTGTTACATGGGCATGTGGTTGCAGAATTATGGGAGGTATTTCAGGCCTCTCGAGATAAAGGTAAGGCCAGGCTTCCGATCAAAGCTGGTCTCGCCTTAAATATGGCGCGGTCTCTGTGACAGAGCCGGCAGTCGTAGGAGATTTCAGAAGCAGTGGAGGCTGCCAAGCAAGGAAGGCCGGTCCGCCAGTCGCATCAGTCCTGTGGAGCAGAGTTGTCCCTCTCTCACAGACACAGATGGAGCATATCTGTCCCTCTCTCACAGACACAGATGGAGCAGAGCTGTCCCTCTCTCACAGACACAGATGGAGCAGAGCTGTCCCTCTCTCACAGACACAGATGGAGCAGAGCTGTCCCTCTCTCACAGACACAGATGGAGCAGAGCTGTCCCTCTCTCACAGACACAGATGGAGCAGAGCTGTCCCTCTCTCACAGACACAGATGGAGCATATATGTCCCTCTCTCACAGACACAGATGGAGCAGAGCTGTCCCTCTCTCACAGACACAGATGGAGCAGAGCTGTCCCTCTCTCACAGACACAGATGGAGCAGAGCTGTCCCTATCTCACAGACACAGATGGAGCAGAGCTGTCCCTCTCTCACAGACACAGATGGAGCATATCTGTCCCTCTCTCACAGACACAGATGGAGCATATATGTCCCTCTCTCACAGACACAGATGGAGCAGAGCTGTCCCTCTCTCACAGACACAGATGGAGCATATCTGTCCCTCTCTCACTGACACAGATGGAGCATATATGTCCCTCTCTCACAGACACAGATGGAGCAGAGCTGTCCCTCTCTCACAGACACAGATGGAGCATATATGTCCCTCTCTCACAGACACAGATGGAGCAGAGCTGTCCCTCTCTCACAGACACAGATGGAGCATATATGTCCCTCTCTCACAGACACAGATGGAGCATATATGTCCCTCTCTCACAGACACAGATGGAGCAGAGCTGTCCCTCTCTCACAGACACAGATGGAGCATATATGTCCCTCTCTCACAGACACAGATGGAGCATATATGTCCCTCTCTCACAGACACAGATGGAGCAGAGCTGTCCCTCTCTCACAGACACAGATGGAGCATATCTGTCCCTCTCTCACAGACACAGATGGAGCAGAGCTGTCCCTCTCTCACAGACACAGATGGAGCATGTCTGTCCCTCTCTCACAGACACAGATGGAGCAGAGCTGTCCCTCTCTCACAGACACAGATGGAGCATATATGTCCCTCTCTCACAGACACAGATGGAGCATATATGTCCCTCTCTCACAGACACAGATGGAGCATGTCTGTCCCTCTCTCACAGACACAGATGGAGCATATATGTCCCTCTCTCACAGACACAGATGGAGCAGAGCTGTCCCTCTCTCACAGACACAGATGGAGCAGAGCTGTCCCTCTCTCACAGACACAGATGGAGCAGAGCTGTCCCTCTCTCACAGACACAGATGGAGCAGAGCTGTCCCTCTCTCACAGACACAGATGGAGCAGAGGTGTCCCTCTCTCACAGACACAGATGGAGCATATATGTCCCTCTCTCACAGACACAGATGGAGCAGAGCTGTCCCTCTCTCACAGACACAGATGGAGCAGAGCTGTCCCTCTCTCACAGACACAGATGGAACATATCTGTCCCTCTCTCACAGACACAGATGGAGCAGAGCTGTCCCTCTCTCACAGACACAGATGGAGCATATATGTCCCTCTCTCACAGACACAGATGGAGCAGAGCTGTCCCTCTCTCACAGACACAGATGGAGCAGAGCTGTCCCTCTCTCACAGACACAGATGGAGCAGAGCTGTCCCTCTCTCACAGACACAGATGGAGCATATATGTCCCTCTCTCACAGACACAGATGGAGCAGAGCTGTCCCTCTCTCACAGACACAGATGGAGCAGAGCTGTCCCTCTCTCACAGACACAGATGGAGCATATATGTCCCTCTCTCACAGACACAGATGGAGCAGAGCTGTCCCTCTCTCACAGACACACAGATGGAGCAGAGCTGTCCCTCTCTCACAGACACAGATGGAGCAGAGCTGTCCCTCTCTCACAGACACAGATGGAGCAGAGCTGTCCCTCTCTCACAGACACAGATGGAGCAGAGCTGTCCCTCTCTCACAGACACAGATGGAGCATATATGTCCCTCTCTCACAGACACAGATGGAGCAGAGCTGTCCCTCTCTCACAGACACAGATGGAGCAGAGCTGTCCCTCTCTCACAGACACAGATGGAGCAGAGCTGTCCCTCTCTCACAGACACAGATGGAGCATGTCTGTCGCTCTCTCACAGACACAGGTGGAGCAGAGCTGTCCCTCTCTCACAGACACAGATGGAGCAGAGCTGTCCCTCTCTCACAGACACAGATGGAGCATATATGTCCCTCTCTCACAGACACAGATGGAGCATGTCTGTCCCTCTCTCACAGACACAGATGGAGCATATATGTCCCTCTCTCACAGACACAGATGGAGCAGAGCTGTCCCTCTCTCACAGACACAGATGGAGCAGAGCTGTCCCTCTCTCACAGACACAGATGGAGCAGAGCTGTCCCTCTCTCACAGACACAGATGGAGCAGAGCTGTCCCTCTCTCACAGACACAGATGGAGCATATATGTCCCTCTCTCACAGACACAGATGGAGCAGAGCTGTCCCTCTCTCACAGACACAGATGGAGCAGAGCTGTCCCTCTCTCACAGACACAGATGGAGCAGAGCTGTCCCTCTCTCACAGACACAGATGGAACATATCTGTCCCTCTCTCACAGACACAGATGGAGCAGAGCTGTCCCTCTCTCACAGACACAGATGGAGCATATATGTCCCTCTCTCACAGACACAGATGGAGCAGAGCTGTCCCTCTCTCACAGACACAGATGGAGCAGAGCTGTCCCTCTCTCACAGACACAGATGGAGCAGAGCTGTCCCTCTCTCACAGACACAGATGGAGCATGTCTGTCGCTCTCTCACAGACACAGGTGGAGCAGAGCTGTCCCTCTCTCACAGACACAGATGGAGCATATCTGTCGCTCTCTCACAGACACAGATGGAGCATGTCTGTCGCTCTCTCACAGACACAGATGGAGCAGAGCTGTCCCTCTCTCACAAACACAGATGAGCATCTCTGTCCCTCTCTCACAGACACAGATGGAGCAGAGCTGTCCCTCTCTCACAGACACAGATGGAGCAGAGCTGTCCCTCTCTCACAGACACAGATGGAACATATCTGTCCCTCTCTCACAGACACAGATGGAGCAGAGCTGTCCCTCTCTCACAGACACAGATGGAGCATATATGTCCCTCTCTCACAGACACAGATGGAGCAGATCTGTCCCTCTCTCACAGACACAGATGGAGCAGATCTGTCCCTCTCTCACAGACACAGATGGAGCAGAGCTGTCCCTCTCTCACAGACACAGATGGAGCATGTCTGTCGCTCTCTCACAGACACAGGTGGAGCAGAGCTGTCCCTCTCTCACAGACACAGATGGAGCATATATGTCCCTCTCTCACAGACACAGATGGAGCATGTCTGTCCCTCTCTCACAGACACAGATGGAGCATATATGTCCCTCTCTCACAGACACAGATGGAGCAGAGCTGTCCCTCTCTCACAGACACAGATGGAGCAGAGCTGTCCCTCTCTCACAGACACAGATGGAGCAGAGCTGTCCCTCTCTCACAGACACAGATGGAGCAGAGCTGTCCCTCTCTCACAGACACAGATGGAGCATGTCTGTCCCTCTCTCACAGACACAGATGGAGCAGAGCTGTCCCTCTCTCACAGACACAGATGGAGCAGAGCTGTCCCTCTCTCACAGACACAGATGGAGCAGAGCTGTCCCTCTCTCACAGACATAGATGGAGCATATCTGTCCCTCTCACAACACAGATGGAGCAGAGCTGTCCCTCTCTCACAGACACAGATGGAGCATATATGTCCCTCTCTCACAGACACAGATGGAGCAGAGCTGTCCCTCTCTCACAGACACAGATGAGCTGAGCTGTCCCTCTCTCACAGACACAGATGGAGCAGAGCTGTCCCTCTCTCACAGACACAGATGGAGCATGTCTGTCGCTCTCTCACAGACACAGTGGAGCAGAGCTGTCCCTCTCTCACAGACACAGATAGAGCATGTCTGTCCGCTCTCTCACAGACACAGATGGAGCATGTCTGTCGCTCTCTCACAGACACAGATGGAGCAGAGCTGTCCCTCTCTCACAAACACAGATGGAGCATATCTGTCGCTCTCTCACAGACACAGATGGAGCAGAGCTGTCCCTCTCTCACAGACACAGATGGAGCAGAGCTGTCCCTCTCTCACAGACACAGATGGAGCATATATGTCCCTCTCTCACAGACACAGATGGAGCAGAGCTGTCCCTCTCTCACAGACACAGATGGAGCAGAGCTGTCCCTCTCTCACAGACACAGATGGAGCAGAGCTGTCCCTCTCTCACAGACACAGATGGAGCAGAGCTGTCCCTCTCTCACAGACACAGATGGAGCAGAGCTGTCCCTCTCTCACAGACACAGATGGAGCATTATGTCCCTCTCTCACAGACACAGATGGAGCAGAGCTGTCCCTCTCTCACAGACACAGATGGAGCAGAGTCTGTCCCTCTCTCACAGACTCAGATGGAGCAGAGCTGTCCCTCTCTCACAGACACAGATGGAGCATGTCTGTCGCTCTCTCACAGACACAGTTGGAGCAGAGCTGTCCCTCTCTCACAGACACAGATGGAGCAGAGCTGTCCCTCTCTCACAGACACAGATGGAGCATATATGTCCCTCTCTCACAGACACAGATGGAGCATGATCTGTCCCTCTCTCACAGACACAGATGGAGCATATATGTCCCTCTCTCACAGACAAGCAGAGCTGTCCCTCTCTCACAGACACAGATGGAGCAGATCTGTCCCTCTCTCACAGACACAGATGGAGCAGAGCTGTCCCTCTCTCACAGACACAGATGGAGCAGAGCTGTCCCTCTCTCACAGACACAGATGGAGCATATCTGTCCCTCTCTCACAGACACAGATGGAGCAGAGCTGTCCCTCTCTCACAGACACAGATGGAGCAGAGCTGTCCCTCTCTCACAGACACAGATGGAGCAGAGCTGTCCCTCTCTCACAGACACAGATGGAGCAGAGCTGTCCCTCTCTCACAGACACAGATGGAGCAGAGCTGTCCCTCTCTCACAGACACAGATGGAGCAAGTCTGTCCCTCTCTCACAGACACAGATGGAGGCATAGCTGTCCCTCTCTCACAGACACAGATGGAGCATATATGTCCCTCTCACAGACACAGATGGAGCAGAGCTGTCCCTCTCTCACAGACACAGATTGAGCAGAGCTGTCCCTCTCTCACAGACACAGATGGAGCAGAGCTGTCCCTCTCTCACAGACACAGATGGAGCATGTCTGTCGCTCTCTCACAGACACAGGTGGAGCAGAGCTGTCCCTCTCTCACAGACACAGATAGAGCATGTCTGTCGCTCTCTCACAGACACAGATGGAGCATGTCTGTCGCTCTCTCACAGACACAGATGGAGCAGAGCTGTCCCTCTATCACAAACACAGATGGAGCATATCTGTCGCTCTCTCACAGACACAGATGGAGCAGAGCTGTCCCTCTCTCACAGACACAGATGGAGCAGAGCTTCCCTCTCTCACAGACACAGATGGAACAAATCTGTCCCTCTCTCACAGACACAGATGGAGCAGAGCTGTCCCTCTCTCACAGACACAGATGGAGCATATATGTCCCTCTCTCACAGACACAGATGGAGCAGAGCTGTCCCTCTCTCACAGACACAGATGGAGCAGAGCTGTCCCTCTCTCACAGACACAGATGGAGCAGAGCTGTCCCTCTCTCACAGACACAGATGAGCATATCTGTCCCTCTCTCACAGACCACAGATGGAGACATATCTGTCCCTCTCTCACAGACACAGATGGAGCAGAGCTGACCCTCTCTCACAGACAACAAGATGGAGCAGAGCTGTCCCTCTCTCACAGACCACAGATGGAGCTATGTCTGTCACTCTCACACCAGACACAGATGGAAGCAAGAGCTGTCCTCTCTCACAGACACAGATGGAGCAGAGCTGTCCCTCTCTCACAGACACAGATGGAGCATATACGTCCCTCTCTCACAGACACAGATGGAGCAGAGCTGTCCCTCTCTCACAGACAACAGATGGAGCATACTGTCCCTCTCTCACAGACACAGATGGAGCATATATGTCCCTCTCTCACAGACACAGATGGAGCAATGGCTGTCCCTCTCTCACAGACACAGATGGAGCAGAGCTGTCCCTCTCTCACAGACACAGATGGAGCAGAGCTGTCCCTCTCTCACAGACACAAGATGGCGCAGATCTGTCCCTCTCTCACAGACACAGATGGAGCAGAGCTGTCCCTCTCTCACAGACACAGATGGAGCAGAGCTGTCCCTCTCTCACAGACACAGATGGAGCATATATGTCCCTCTCTCACAGACACAGATGGAGCAGAGCTGTCCCTCTCTCACAGACACAGATGGAGCAGAGCTGTCCCTCTCTCACAGACACAGATGGAGCAGAGCTGTCCCTCTCTCACAGACACAGATGGAGCATATCTGTCCCTCTCTCACAGACACAGATGGAGCAGAGCTGTCCCTCTCTCACAGACACAGATGGAGCAGAGCTGTCCCTCTCTCACAGACACAGATGGAGCATGTCTGTCCCTCTCTCACAGACACAGATGGAGCATATCTGTCCCTCTCTCACAGACACAGATGGAGCAGAGCTGTCCCTCTCTCACAGACACAGATGGAGCAGAGCTGTCCCTCTCTCACAGACACAGATGGAGCAGAGCTGTCCCTCTCTCACAGACACAGATGGAGCAGAGCTGTCCCTCTCTCACAGACACAGATGGAGCATATATGTCCCTCTCTCACAGACACAGATGGAGCAGAGCTGTCCCTCTCTCACAGACACAGATGGAGCAGAGCTGTCCCTCTCTCACAGACACAGATGGAGCAGAGCTGTCCCTCTCTCACAGACACAGATGGAGCATGTCTGTCGCTCTCTCACAGACACAGGTGGAGCAGAGCTGTCCCTCTCTCACAGACACAGATAGAGCATGTCTGTCGCTCTCTCACAGACACAGATGGAGCATGTCTGTCGCTCTCTCACAGACACAGATGGAGCAGAGCTGTCCCTCTCTCACAAACACAGATGGAGCATATCTGTCGCTCTCTCACAGACACAGATGGAGCAGAGCTGTCCCTCTCTCACAGACACAGATGGAGCAGAGCTTCCCTCTCTCACAGACACAGATGGAACATATCTGTCCCTCTCTCACAGACACAGATGGAGCAGAGCTGTCCCTCTCTCACAGACACAGATGGAGCATATATGTCCCTCTCTCACAGACACAGATGGAGCAGAGCTGTCCCTCTCTCACAGACACAGATGGAGCAGAGCTGTCCCTCTCTCACAGACACAGATGGAGCAGAGCTGTCCCTCTCTCACAGACACAGATGGAGCATGTCTGTCGCTCTCTCACAGACACAGGTGGAGCAGAGCTGTCCCTCTCTCACAGACACAGATGGAGCATATCTGTCCCTCTCTCACAGACACAGATGGAGCATGTCTGTCCCTCTCTCACAGACACAGATGGAGCATATATGTCCCTCTCTCACAGACACAGATGGAGCAGAGCTGTCCCTCTCTCACAGACACAGATGGAGCAGAGCTGTCCCTCTCTCACAGACACAGATGGAGCAGAGCTGTCCCTCTCTCACAGACACAGATGGAGCAGAGCTGTCCCTCTCTCACAGACACAGATGGAGCATATATGTCCCTCTCTCACAGACACAGATGGAGCAGAGCTGTCCCTCTCTCACAGACACAGATGGAGCATAGCTGTCCCTCTCTCACAGACACAGATGGAGCAGAGCTGTCCCTCTCTCACAGACACAGATGGAGCATATCTGTCCCTCTCTCACAGACACAGATGGAGCAGAGCTGTCCCTCTCTCACAGACACAGATGGAGCATATATGTCCCTCTCTCACAGACACAGATGGAGCAGAGCTGTCCCTCTCTCACAGACACAGATGGAGCAGAGCTGTCCCTCTCTCACAGACACAGATGGAGCAGAGCTGTCCCTCTCTCACAGACACAGATGGAGCATGTCTGTCGCTCTCTCACAGACACAGGTGGAGCAGAGCTGTCCCTCTCTCACAGACACAGATAGAGCATGTCTGTCGCTCTCTCACAGACACAGATGGAGCATGTCTGTCGCTCTCTCACAGACACAGATGGAGCAGAGCTGTCCCTCTCTCACAGACACAGATGGAGCATATCTGTCGCTCTCTCACAGACACAGATGGAGCAGAGCTGTCCCTCTCTCACAGACACAGATGGAGCAGAGCTGTCCCTCTCTCACAGACACAGATGGAGCAGATCTGTCCCTCTCTCACAGACACAGATGGAGCAGAGCTGTCCCTCTCTCACAGACACAGATGGAGCAGAGCTGTCCCTCTCTCACAGACACAGATGGAGCAGAGCTGTCCCTCTCTCACAGACACAGATGGAGCAGAGCTGTCCCTCTCTCACAGACACAGATGGAGCAGAGCTGTCCCTCTCTCACAGACACAGATGGAGCATATATGTCCCTCTCTCACAGACACAGATGGAGCAGAGCTGTCCCTCTCTCACAGACACAGATGGAGCAGAGCTGTCCCTCTCTCACAGACACAGATGGAGCAGAGCTGTCCCTCTCTCACAGACACAGATGGAGCATAGCTGTCGCTCTCTCACAGACACAGATGGAGCAGAGCTGTCCCTCTCTCACAGACACAGATGGAGCAGAGCTGTCCCTCTCTCACAGACACAGATGGAGCATATATGTCCCTCTCTCACAGACACAGATGGAGCATGTCTGTCCCTCTCTCACAGACACAGATGGAGCAGAGCTGTCCCTCTCTCACAGACACAGATGGAGCAGAGCTGTCCCTCTCTCACAGACACAGATGGAGCAGAGCTGTCCCTCTCTCACAGACACAGATGGAGCATGTCTGTCCCTCTCTCACAGACACAGATGGAGCAGAGCTGTCCCTCTCTCACAGACACAGATGGAGCATGTCTGTCCCTCTCTCACAGACACAGATGGAGCAGAGCTGTCCCTCTCTCACAGACACAGATGGAGCATATCTGTCCCTCTCTCACAGACACAGATGGAGCAGAGCTGTCCCTCTCTCACAGACACAGATGGAGCAGAGCTGTCCCTCTCTCACAGACACAGATGGAGCAGAGCTGTCCCTCTCTCACAGACACAGATGGAGCATATCTGTCCCTCTCTCACAGACACAGATGGAGCAGAGCTGTCCCTCTCTCACAGACACAGATGGAGCATATATGTCCCTCTCTCACAGACACAGATGGAGCAGAGCTGTCCCTCTCTCACAGACACAGATGGAGCAGAGCTGTCCCTCTCTCACAGACACAGATGGAGCAGAGCTGTCCCTCTCTCACAGACACAGATGGAGCATGTCTGTCGCTCTCTCACAGACACAGGTGGAGCAGAGCTGTCCCTCTCTCACAGACACAGATGGAGCATGTCTGTCGCTCTCTCACAGACACAGATGGAGCATGTCTGTCGCTCTCTCACAGACACAGATGGAGCAGAGCTGTCCCTCTCTCACAAACACAGATGGAGCATATCTGTCGCTCTCTCACAGACACAGATGGAGCAGAGCTGTCCCTCTCTCACAGACACAGATGGAGCAGAGCTTCCCTCTCTCACAGACACAGATGGAACATATCTGTCCCTCTCTCACAGACACAGATGGAGCAGAGCTGTCCCTCTCTCACAGACACAGATGGAGCATATATTCCCTCTCTCACAGACACAGATGGACAGAGCTGTCCCTCTCTCACAGACACAGATGGAGCAGAGCTGTCCCTCTCTCACAGACACAGATGGAGCAGAGCTGTCCTCTCTCACAGACACAGATGGAGCAGTTCTGTCGCTCTCTCACAGACACAGATGGAGCAGAGCTGTCCCTCTCTCACAGACACAGATGGAGCATATATGTCCCTCTCTCACAGACACAGATGTAGCATATCTGTCCCTCTCTCACAGACACAGATGGAGCAGAGCTGTCCCTCTCTCACAGACACAGATGGAGCAGAGCTGTCCCTCTCTCACAGACACAGATGGAGCATGTCTGTCCCTCTCTCACAGACACAGGTGGAGCAGAGCTGTCCCTCTCTCACAGACACAGATGGAGCAGAGCTGTCCCTCTCTCACAGACACAGATGGAGCATATATGTCCCTCTCTCACAGACACAGATGGAGCATGTCTGTCCCTCTCTCACAGACACAGATGGAGCAGAGCTGTCCCTCTCTCACAGACACAGATGGAGCAGAGCTGTCCCTCTCTCACAGACACAGATGGAGCAGAGCTGTCCCTCTCTCACAGACACAGATGGAGCATGTCTGTCGCTCTCTCACAGACACAGATGGAGCAGAGCTGTCCCTCTCTCACAGACACAGATGGAGCAGAGCTGTCCCTCTCTCACAGACACAGATGGAGCATATATGTCCCTCTCTCACAGACACAGATGGAGCATGTCTGTCCCTCTCTCACAGACACAGATGGAGCATATATGTCCCTCTCTCACAGACACAGATGGAGCAGAGCTGTCCCTCTCTCACAGACACAGATGGAGCAGAGCTGTCCCTCTCTCACAGACACAGATGGAGCAGAGCTGTCCCTCTCTCACAGACACAGATGGAGCAGAGCTGTCCCTCTCTCACAGACACAGATGGAGCATATATGTCCCTCTCTCACAGACACAGATGGAGCAGAGCTGTCCCTCTCTCACAGACACAGATGGAGCAGAGCTGTCCCTCTCTCACAGACACAGATGGAGCAGAGCTGTCCCTCTCTCACAGACACAGATGGAACATATCTGTCCCTCTCTCACAGACACAGATGGAGCAGAGCTGTCCCTCTCTCACAGACACAGATGGAGCATATATGTCCCTCTCTCACAGACACAGATGGAGCAGAGCTGTCCCTCTCTCACAGACACAGATGGAGCAGAGCTGTCCCTCTCTCACAGACACAGATGGAGCAGAGCTGTCCCTCTCTCACAGACACAGATGGAGCATGTCTGTCGCTCTCTCACAGACACAGCTGGAGCAGAGCTGTCCCTCTCTCACAGACACAGATAGAGCATGTCTGTCGCTCTCTCACAGACACAGATGGAGCATGTCTGTCGCTCTCTCACAGACACAGATGGAGCAGAGCTGTCCCTCTCTCACAAACACAGATGGAGCATATCTGTCGCTCTCTCACAGACACAGATGGAGCAGAGCTGTCCCTCTCTCACAGACACAGATGGAGCAGAGCTTCCCTCTCTCACAGACACAGATGGAACATATCTGTCCCTCTCTCACAGACACAGATGGAGCAGAGCTGTCCCTCTCTCACAGACACAGATGGAGCATATATGTCCCTCTCTCACAGACACAGATGGAGCATAGCTGTCCCTCTCTCACAGACACAGATGGAGCAGAGCTGTCCCTCTCTCACAGACACAGATGGAGCAGAGCTGTCCCTCTCTCACAGACACAGATGGAGCATGTCTGTCGCTCTCTCACAGACACAGGTGGAGCAGAGCTGTCCCTCTCTCACAGACACAGATGGAGCATATATGTCCCTCTCTCACAGACACAGATGGAGCATGTCTGTCCCTCTCTCACAGACACAGATGGAGCATATATGTCCCTCTCTCACAGACACAGATGGAGCAGAGCTGTCCCTCTCTCACAGACACAGATGGAGCAGAGCTGTCCCTCTCTCACAGACACAGATGGAGCATGTCTGTCCCTCTCTCACAGACACAGATGGAGCAGAGCTGTCCCTCTCTCACAGACACAGATGGAGCAGAGCTGTCCCTCTCTCACAGACACAGATGGAGCATATATGTCCCTCTCTCACAGACACAGATGGAGCATATATGTCCCTCTCTCACAGACACAGATGGAGCATGTCTGTCCCTCTCTCACAGACACAGATGGAGCATATATGTCCCTCTCTCACAGACACAGATGGAGCAGAGCTGTCCCTCTCTCACAGACACAGATGGAGCAGAGCTGTCCCTCTCTCACAGACACAGATGGAGCAGAGCTGTCCCTCTCTCACAGACACAGATGGAGCATGTCTGTCGCTCTCTCACAGACACAGGTGGAGCAGAGCTGTCCCTCTCTCACAGACACAGATAGAGCATGTCTGTCGCTCTCTCACAGACACAGATGGAGCATGTCTGTCGCTCTCTCACAGACACAGATGGAGCAGAGCTGTCCCTCTCTCACAGACACAGATGGAGCATATCTGTCGCTCTCTCACAGACACAGATGGAGCAGAGCTGTCCCTCTCTCACAGACACAGATGGAGCAGAGCTTCCCTCTCTCACAGACACAGATGGAGCAGAGCTGTCCCTCTCTCACAGACACAGATGGAGCAGAGCTGTCCCTCTCTCACAGACACAGATGGAGCAGAGCTGTCCCTCTCTCACAGACACAGATGGAGCAGAGCTGTCCCTCTCTCACAGACACAGATGGAGCATATATGTCCCTCTCTCACAGACACAGATGGAGCATATATGTCCCTCTCTCACAGACACAGATGGAGCATATATGTCCCTCTCTCACAGACACAGATGGAGCATATATGTCCCTCTCTCACAGACACAGATGGAGCAGAGCTGTCCCTCTCTCACAGACACAGATGGAGCAGAGCTGTCCCTCTCTCACAGACACAGATGGAGCATATATGTCCCTCTCTCACAGACACAGATGGAGCAGAGCTGTCCCTCTCTCACAGACACAGATGGAGCAGAGCTGTCCCTCTCTCACAGACACAGATGGAGCAGAGCTGTCCCTCTCTCACAGACACAGATGTAGCATATCTGTCCCTCTCTCACAGACACAGATGGAGCAGAGCTGTCCCTCTCTCACAGACACAGATGGAGCAGAGCTGTCCCTCTCTCACAGACACAGATGGAGCATGTCTGTCCCTCTCTCACAGACACAGATGGAGCAGAGCTGTCCCTCTCTCACAGACACAGATGGAGCAGAGCTGTCCCTCTCTCACAGACACAGATGGAGCATATATGTCCCTCTCTCACAGACACAGATGGAGCATATATGTCCCTCTCTCACAGACACAGATGGAGCATGTCTGTCCCTCTCTCACAGACACAGATGGAGCATATATGTCCTCTCTCACAGACACAGATGGAGCAGAGCTGTCCCTCTCTCACAGACACAGATGGAGCAGAGCTGTCCCTCTCTCACAGACACAGATGGAGCAGAGCTGTCCCTCTCTCACAGACACAGATGGAGCAGAGCTGTCCCTCTCTCACAGACACAGATGGAGCATATATGTCCCTCTCTCACAGACACAGATGGAGCAGAGCTGTCCCTCTCTCACAGACACAGATGGAGCAGAGCTGTCCCTCTCTCACAGACACAGATGGAGCAGAGCTGTCCCTCTCTCACAGACACAGATGGAACATATCTGTCCCTCTCTCACAAACACAGATGGAGCAGAGCTGTCCCTCTCTCACAGACACAGATGGAGCATATATGTCCCTCTCTCACAGACACAGATGGAGCAGAGCTGTACCTCTCTCACAGACACAGATGGAGCAGAGCTGTCCCTCTCTCACAGACACAGATGGAGCAGAGCTGTCCCTCTCTCACAGACACAGATGGAGCAGAGTTGTCCCTCTCTCACAGACACAGATGGAGCAGAGCTGTCCCTCTCTCACAGACACAGATGGAGCAGAGCTGTCCCTCTCTCACAGACACAGATGGAGCAGAGCTGTCCCTCTCTCACAGACACAGATGGAGCATATATGTCCCTCTCTCACAGACACAGATGGAGCAGAGCTGTCCCTCTCTCACAGACACAGATGGAACATATCTGTCGCTCTCTCACAGACACAGATACTCCCCGCACGTCCACTCTCTCCTTTCACCTTCACTCACGCTATCTCACATCCTGTAGTCCCTTCTGCAGCCATCTCTTTTATTCTATTTTTTAGAAGACATGTGGGTGTCAGCTTGATTTTCCTCTCACCAATCCTTTTAAGTCTTGGTTACTTGGTTATTTTAAGTTAATAATTCAATTAAAAGTTTAACCCTGCAGAATTTTTAAAGCTGTATATAATGTATATTGAACCCACCGATTAAAATCTGAAAATGAGGCCATTGGCATTTCAATGGTTATGCCACATCTGTAACATTATGCATGACAAATTAAATATGGTGTGGATTAAATATAGCGACCTATTACAAAGTAATATTTTATTCTTCTTTTTAAAGTAATTAATTTTGGAAATGTAATATTGGGATAAATATATTTTGTTGGAATCATAATAAATCAGTATTGACAAATGTGTTCTTTTTTTCTGTCTATCCCTCCTTTTCTCCCTGTCTCCTTCGCTCTCATTTCCTCTACCCTGCTCTCCCACCCTTCCTTCTCTCTCCCTCTTCCATATTCCTTACTCCACTCTTCTCACATCCTGATCCCACCCCATGACAGATGGTACGTGAACAGTACACTACAGCCACAGAAGGCACCCACATAGAGAGGCCAGAGAACCAGTGTGTCTACAAAATTGGCATTTATGGCTGGAGAAAGCGTTGCCTCTACTTATTTGTTCTTCTTTTACTCATCATCCTTCTTGTGAATTTTGCTCTTACAATTTGGATTCTTAAGGTGATGTGGTTTTCCCCAGTAAGTATTTATTTTATTTTTATCTATCTGTCTGTCTATCTATAATCTATGTATCATCTATCTATATTATTTACTAGAGGCCCAGTTCACAAAATTTGTCCATGGGGGTGGGGGGTTTCCCTCAGCACAGCCTGCAACCTCTCCAATATGGGACCAGGAGATTGGGCCTAATCCGGCAGTTGGACATCCCTCTCACAATCTGGGATGGCTGGCTCCTAACTGCTCACCTGCCTGCCTGATCACCCCTAAATATCTCTGCCTGCTTGCCAGGTCACCACTAACTGCTCTCCTCACTGATCTGGTTTCCCCTTAGTGCCCCCTGCCAGTCTGGTCACCCCCAAATGCATCACCCTGCCTGCCTGGTCACCCTTAACTGTATCCCCTCTGCTGGCCTGGTCACCCCCAACTGCCCACTCTACCAGTCTGATTGCCCCTAACTGCCCATTCTTGCTGCCCTGGTTACCCTCAAATGCCCCCTACACCAGCCTGGTTGCTTC
Organism: Antrozous pallidus; assembly: GCA_027563665.1. Taxonomy (NCBI): domain Eukaryota; kingdom Metazoa; phylum Chordata; class Mammalia; order Chiroptera; family Vespertilionidae; genus Antrozous; species Antrozous pallidus. The sequence goes on along the minus strand of CM050513.1, from coordinate 471,063 downwards.
ATGCAGCCTGCTATTCAGTCGTTGGTAGTCCCTCACTAACCCCCCTGCTGGCATGGTTGCCCCATAAAGCCTTCTAGTTCTGTTGTTTGGTCATCCCTCACTAACGCCCCTGCAAGCCTGGTTGTAGGCAGTCATCTTGTGAGGGTGTGACAGTCCATTTGCATATTACCTCTTTATTATATAAGATTGTTGGTTGGCATGTTCTGGTTATGTTTGCACCATCACTTCATCCATATTGTATTGGTCAAACCTTCCTTTAATGTAATTAATCTTTGTTTCCTATCTGTATCAGAATTTTCTGTAGCAAAACTACTATAACATTTTCCTTTTTTACCCTTTAAATAATTTCAGTGTAAACTATATACTTTGTTGGGTTTTGTTTGTTTTATTATAATTTTTATTAGTAATTATTTTTACATGGGGAAAAATTATAATAATTTTATAATAGTTTATGGTTGGTTGAGTCATAATTGCTTAATAATTGTTTAATTCTTTAATTGGTAAAATTTTGTTATATTTTTCTAATCACATTAATTTATAAATATTTATCATTCAGATGGTAGTTTCTCATTTTTAAAAGATCTACATGCTGACATGCAATAAATTCATGTCTACACTTCAACATTTAATAAGTAAAATATCACTAGTCCTAAGGCATTCATATTTTTAAACAACTGCATATTTCTAAGATAGCTAGTTAATTTTATATGCTTTGACAATATTTGTGTATTTTTTAAAAACATTTTTATAATGTAGAATGTAAAATAATTGCAGTGAGAAAAAATGCTGTAGTGGATATCATATGTAGGTTAATCTGCTCCTCACATTTCTTTTGAAGGTATGATATAGGCATGTTTTTGTCCTAGAACAATAGTTTTAGCATTCAGTTATCTACAAGGGATCTCCCATTAGAATATCAACTGATTTCTCAACAAAAACACAACAGGCCAGAAGGGAATGGAATAAAATATACAAAGTCATGCAAAGTAAGGGTCTGAATCCAAGAATACTATACCCAGCAAGGCTATTATTCATAGACAAAAAAAAGTGCTAAGAGAGTTTATTACTACCAAGCCAGCAATGCAAGAAATGCTAACGAGACTGCTGTAAAAAGAAGAAACAGAAAGGCAAGAAGAAACACTACCATTAAGAATAAAAATGACAAAAAAACAAGTACTTACCAATAATAGCATTAAATGTAAACAGATTAAATGCTCCAATCAAAAGACATAGAGTAGCTTAATGGATAAAAAAACATGACCCATATATTTTCTGTCTGCAAGAGAGCCACTTCAGAACAAAGGATTCACACAGACTGACAGTGAAAGGATGGGCAGAAATAAATGATATAGAGACCAAAACAACAAATAATACAAAAGATCAATGAAACCAGGAGTTAGTTCTATGAATGGATTAACAAGACTGATGAACCTCTAGCCAGGCTCACCAAGAAACAAAGAGAGAGGACCTAAATAAACAAAACAAAAAATGAAAGAGGTGAAGTACCAACTGATCCCACAGATATACAAAGGATTATTTAAAAAATACTATTAACAACTCTACTCTAACAAACTGGGTAACCTCAATGAAATGGACACATTCCTAGAAAAATGCAAGCTTACAAAACTCAATCAGGAAGAATAAAAAAACTTAAATAGGCCGACACTACTGATGAAATTGTAATGGTTAACAAAAAACTTCCAGCAAACAAAAGCCCTAAACAAGATGGCTTCACAGGGAGTTTTACCGAACATTCAAAGAACTAAAACCAATCTTTCTCAGACTATTCCAAAAAATTCAAGAGGAAGGCACACTTACAAGCTCTTTCTATGAAGCCAGCATTACCCTAATCCCAAAACCAGATAGAGACACCACAAAGAAAGAGAATTACAGACCAATATCCCTGATGAACATAGATGCTAGAATCCTCAACAAAATTCTAGCAAATCGGATCCAGCATTACATTAGAAAAATCATACACCATGATTTATTCCAGGGATGCAAGGCTGGTACAATATATCCACAAATCAATAAATGTGATATATCACAATAATAAATTGAGAGACCAAAATCATGTAATCATATCAATTGATGCAGAAAAGACATTTGACGAAGTCCAACCCCCTTACTGATAAAAACACTCAGCAAAGTGGGAATAGAAGGATCATACCTCAACATAATAAAAGCTTTATGTGACCAACAGACAGCCAACATCATACTCAATGGGCAAAAACTAAACCATTTCACCGATGTACAGGAACAATACAGGGATGCCAGCTCTCACCATTTCTATTCAACACAGTACTGGAAGTGCTAGCCACAGTGATCAGACAACAAGAAGAAATAAAAGACATACATTAAAATTGGAAAAGAAGTAAAATAGTCATTATTTACCGATAAATGATACTGTTACATATAGAAAACCCTAAAGACTCTATAAAAATTATTAGACTTAATAAATGAATTTGGCAATATAGCGGCATAAAATTAACACCAAGAAATCTATGACATTTTTATACACTCATAATGAATTTACAGAAAGAGAGATTAAAAAAACAATCTCACCATTACACACACACACAAAAATTAAGATACCTCTGAATAAACTAAGCAGGTAAAAGACCTCTACTCAGAAAACTACAGGATGTTAAAAAAGAGATAGAGGAAGAGATAAACAGATGGAAGAACATACCATGTTTATGCATTGGTAGAATCAACATCATTAAAATGTCTATATTACACAAAGCATCTATAGATTCAATGAACTCCCCATTAAAATATGTACAGTATATTTCTCAGACCTAAAACGAACTCTCCAAAAATTCATTTGGAATAAAAAAGACCACAAATAGCTGCAGCAATCCTGAGAAAGAGGAACAAAGTAGGAGGGATCTCAATACCAGATATCAAACTGTATTACAAGGCCACTGTTCTTAAAATAGCCTAGTACTAGCAAAAGAACAGACATACAGACTAATGGAATAGAATAGAGAATCCAGAAATCAACCCAAATCACTATGCTCACTATTTCACGAAGGAGGCAAGATCATACAATGGAATCAAGAGAGTCTCTTCAGTAAATGGTGCTGGGGAAATTGGAAGGAGACATGCAAAAAAAAAAAAAAATCAAACTAGACCACCAACTTACACCATACATAGGAAACCATAAAAATATTAGAGGAATCCAGAGGCAGCAAAATCTCAGACATATGCTGAAGCAATATCTTCACCAATAAACCTCTTTGGGCAATGGAAACTAAAGAGAAAATAAACAAATGGGACTACATCAAAATAAAAAGCTTCTGTAAAGCAACAAAACAACAAGAAAGCTCACTGCATTAGAGAATGTATTTGACAATGTTATCTCCAATAAGGTTTTAATCTCCAACATTTACAGAGAAATCATACAACTTAACAAAAGGAAGATAACCTAATCAAAAAATGGGCAACAGACTTCAATAGATACTTTTTGAAAGAGGACGTAAGGAAGGCCAAGAGACATGAAAACATGCTCAAAGTCACTAATCAGAGAGACACAAATCAAAATGACAATGAGGTAACATTTCACACCTGTCATAATGGCTGTCATCAACAAATCAACAAATGACAAGTGCTGGTGAGGATGCGGAGAAAAAGGAACCCTCATGCACTGCTGGCGGGATTGCAGACTGGTGCAGCCACTTGTGGAGAACAGTATGGAGTTTCCTCAAAAAACTAACAATGGAGCTCCCATTTGACCCAGTGATTCCACTTCTAGCAAAGTATCCCAAGAAAACAGAAACACCAATCAGAAAGGATATAGGCACCCCTATGTTCATTGCAGCACAATTTACAATAGCTAAGATTTAAGAACAGCCTATGAGTGGATTAAAAAACTGTGGTACATATACACAATAGAATACTATGCTGTGCTAAAAAAGAAGAAATTATTATAATTTGCTATAGCATAGATGGAACTGGAGAGCATTATGCTAAGTGAAATAAGTCAGTCAGAGAAAGATAAATATCACATGATCTCCCTCATTTGTGGATTATAATGAACAACCTAAAATGATGAACAAAAACAGATCAGAGAGAGAGAAGCATCAATCAGATGCTCAAACCTCAGAGGGAAGGTGGGAGAGGTTGAGGGTAAGGAGGAGAGATCAACCAAAGGACTTGTATGCATGCATATAAGCATAAACAATGGATACAGAGACCAGGGGGGTTAGGGCATGAATGTGAGTGGGGTGAGAGGCAATGGATGGATAAGGATACATCTGTAATACCATAATCAATAAAGAAAATAATAATAAAGAATATAGAATTTTGAACATAAATCTAAAACTCTTTAAAAGTGAATATATGTCTTATCTCTATCTTTGCCCAGCATGTACCAGGGCCACTGAGAAGCAGTCTCTAGATTCTCCAATACACTTTAATCAGATCCCATTCTGAACTCCTGAAATTTTCTACATGACTAGTGTATCTTTTTGTTAGAGAAACTTGAAGAACCAATAGATTTTGTATCTTTTGAATCTTCGGCCATATCAAGGGGCCTTAGACATAATTAGGTACCAAATAAATACTTTTCTGTATCATATAAGCTCTTATTAATAATCTATATTATACTTATACGGTTTATCTACCTCTTGTGCATGGGGAAGTATCTCCTCTGCCAGGCCCACACCTTCTCTGATCCAGGATCCCTCGGGGGATGTCTGACTGCCAGTTTAGGCCTGATCTGGCAGTTGGTCATCTTTCTCACAATCTGGGACCGCTGGCTCCTAACCACTCACCTGCCTGCCTGGTTGCCCCTAACTATTCTCCCTGCCAGCCTGGTCGTCCCTAATTGCCTCTGCCTAAACCCTCACCACCATGTCTTTGTCCTGCCCACCAGTCCCCTAATATCCATCTATTTATGAGTGTATGTATGCATATTGCTTTTTTGTTAATCCTCACCTGAGGACATATTTCATTGCTTTTTAGAATAGAAGGGAAGGAGAGAGACAGAGAGAGAATAACAAATATGAGAAAGACACATCACTTGGTTGCCCCCCACACATGCCCTGACTGGATCCAGCTGAAACAATGCCAACTGCAGGCATTGAGCATATGGCACTTTTTTGTTTCTGCTTCTATTTCTGATAGATTTTCCACTTATAGAAACTGCTGATGTAGTGATCACTTTCTGTCTTGATCTTCTTCTTGTCCTCTTGTCCTGACTGTCCCAGAAACTGCTTCTTCATCTGGTCCCATTTGAATTGCTGCCAGCCCCTGGTCAGCTTCTGGGCCTCATCCCCCATCAGATCCAGGACAGTGCCAGCCACCTGCTGCTCAAAGGTGCCCCTGTTCCTATCAAAGCTCAGGCACCATTCACCACACCTGAGGGTTCCTCATGGGGTGGGTAAAGGCGAGGGCACAGCCCAGGAATAGGTGCAGGTTCAGCAGGTTGGGGATCTCATCTTGGGCTATCATGGAGTAGGCTGTGCCACTTCGGCCAGCTCAGCTACATAACTCACAGGGTGTAGGAAGAGCTTGCCTTCAGCTGGGAAGCTGAAGTTAATGATGTTGTCTAGTAGTGGAGTATCCAGGTCTGGGCCACCATGTCAGTCACAATGAGGTGCTGCACTTGCCTTTGGTGAACTTGGCCAGGTTGATCTTGCTAGCCGTCTTGTCCAATGCACTGTAGATGTGGGTGCAGCTCACACAGGGACCCAGGCGGCTTCATTCCGACCTGTTGGCAGGCACCAGGGACTGATGGCTTCCCTCTAGCCCTGGCTTTGTCAGGAAGGGTGTCCAGTCTAATTAACATATTACCCTTTAGTGCTGGGCTAGCTCAACCAAGGGTTCAGGGAGCCTGAAGGAGGGCAGTGAAAGATGTAGAAAAGACAGACAAAGAGAATAAGCTGGTCTGGGTGGATCTCCTGAGCCTGGCTGAGGCCACAGAGAGATCCAGACGGCAAGCTGAGCCTTTATTTTATTTTATAGCCAGGGGTAAACAAGGTAGTGGTCACCATAGTTACAATGTTCTTGTGAATTTCACTTGTTTTGGCAGCACTTGCTGCACCTTCCACAGCCCATTAGCCGTCCAGATAGGATCTAGGGGCTGTCATAAGGTCAATTATGCTAAGTGGGCTGTGCCCTAAAGCTGGGACTTGTTTGTGGCTTTGCCAACAGGTCAGTCCGAGGTTTAACCCTATAGCCGCTCCCTACACCTTTATTAGTATATACACTCACTTTTTTTTAGCTTCCCAAGTGTTCATAGCACTATGATCTGATTATTCTTTTTGAATAACATATGAATTTCAAACATACATTTGAAAATACAAAATTCTTTTATGAAGTTAAATATTATCTATCAGGTACCATGCTAGTCTATTCTGATTTTTCCAGTTGTGTATCCGTGCTGCTCACTGAACATACTGTTTAGCAGTGCTTGAGGCTTTTTAGGTCATTGACCAGCTTCCTATCTCTCAAACGGCGGTGGCTTTTCTCCTTTTTCCTGCCCTGGGTCCTTTTATTAGTTCTACTTCACAAAATAGAAAAGAAGCCTGTCTATATTATTTTTTCTAGTACACAGCACACTGTTACTACATAATAGGCACCACCGAATAAATATAAATGTACTTCAGTTGCATTATCATAAATTAAATAATTTTCTAAGATTACAGAGACAGAAAATGAGAATTAGGATTTGCACCCTTTCCATTTGATTGAAATCAACCATTTTCCACTCAACCACACTCCATGTGATATCATAAATTGTGGTAGTAAAAACAAATAGTTGACCATTGTACTTCCCTAATATGATAAAGAATGTTTACCACAAACCAGCAGCCAAAAACATACTTACTACTTTGGAGGCATGCCTATTAGAACCAAGAATAAGAAATACATATCTGACATTACTACCATAATTTAGCATTTTTCTGAAAGTTTGACAAATGCAACAAGATAATTTATTAAATAAGGGATAAAAATATCTATTAAATAGCAGACAATTTGAGAAAAAAAGTAATTGCAAATGACAAAATGTTATAAACACTAGAAGAACTAAACGGAAAACTGCTGAAACAAATATGAAAGTTTGCAATATGTTGAGTAACAAAATGAGGTACAAAAACAGTGTTCACTACACATCCACATTTGAGTTTGAACTAATTAGAAAATGTATTGGAAGAAGAATTATACTAGAGGCCCAATGCATGAAATTCGTGCATGGGAGGCAGGGGGAAGGGAGATGTCCCTCAGCCCATCCTGCACCTTCTCCAATCTAGGACTCCTTGAGGGATGTCTGACTGCCCTTTTAGGCCCAACTAAAAGGGCAGTCGGACATCTCTCTCACAATCCAGGACTGCTGGCTCCCAACTGCTCGCCTGCCTGCCTTCCTGATTCCCCTTAATTGCCTCTGCCTGCCAGCCTAATCACCCCCTAGCCATTCCGCTGCCAGCCTAATTGATGCCTAATTGCTCCCCTGCCAACCTGTTTGCCCCAAACTGCCCTCCCTTGCAGGCCTGGGTACCCCACAACTGCCCTTCCCTGCAGGACTGGTTACCCACAATTTCCCTCCTCTGCTGACCTGGTCACCCCTAGCTGCCCTCCCCTGCAGGCTTGATATCCCCCAACTGCCCTCCCTTGCATTTAGCATTTTTCTGAAAGTTTGACAAATGCAACAAGACAATTGGTCCCTCCCAAGTCCCTTCTCCTGCTGGCCATCTTATGGTGGCCATCTTGTGTCCACAAGAAGGCAGGATCTTTGACCACATGGGAGCAGCCATCTTGTGTATTGGAGTGATGGTCAGTTTGCACATTACTCTTTTATTAGATAGGATAGAGCCCTGGTTAATGGGTGGGGCCAGCTGGTTTGCCCTGAAGGGTGTCTTGGATCAGGGTGGGGGTTCCCTTGAGGCATGGGGCAGCCTGGGAGAGGGGCCTGTGGTGATTTGTAGGCTGGCCATGCCCCCTCCCGGTGATCCAAGTGGAGGCCCTGATATTTGGGATTTATTTTTCTTCTACAACTGAAACTTTGTAGCCTGGAGCAGAGCCAAGCCTTCTGCTCGCTCTGTGCTGGCAGCCATTTCTGTTGGGATTTATTTACCTTCCATAATTGAAACTTTGTAGCCTTAAGCAGAGGCCTGCACCAGCCAGAACAGGTGGAAAGTTTGACTTCCTCCATCTCTGGGTGCAACTCAAACCTCCTGCTCTCTCCAGCTCTGTGGCTGCCATCATTATCTTCTATAATTGAAACTTTGTAGCATTGAGTGGAGGCCTGAGTTGGCAAGGGCAGGTGGAAAGCTTGGCTTTCTCCATTGCTGGGAAAACCCAAGCCTCTCTCCTGCTCTCTAGGGTCAGCAGCCACTTTGGTTGGGCTTATTTGCATATTTGCTCTTGATTGGTTGGTGGGCATGGCTGGTGGACTTGGCTTGTGGGTGTAGTGGAAGTATGGTCAATTTACATATTACTCTTTTATTAGATAGGATAGCAATAAATACATAAATTCCTAAGAACTCTCAATTTGACAAAATGTACTTTGCTGGCAGTCCTAAAAGGAATTCTGAATAGAAGTGTTTATAAAGCTAGGTGAAAAGACTTAATATTAGCTTTATTAATAACAGAGAGCATGGGTGGACCTGGAGAGTATTATGCTAACAGAAATAAGCCAGTCAGAGAAAGACAAGTACCATATGATTTCACTCATATGTGGAATCTAATGAACGAAATAAACTAGAAAACAAAATTGTAACAGACATAGGTAACACAGAACAGACTGACAGCTATCAGAGGGGAGAGGGATTTGGGGGCTGGGTGAAAAAGTAAAGGAATTAAGCAAAATGAAATGAAATGAAATTAAAAAATATCATAGATACAAATAACAGAGGTATATAGGGAGGAGGGAAGTAGAGAAGAGTAATGGGGGAGTAAATGGTGATGGAAGGAGTCTTTACTTGGGGTGACAAACACACAATACAATCCTAGCTAATAAAAAAGTAATATGCAAATTAACCATCACTACGCTATACCCACAAGCCATGGGCACAAGCCATGCCACTAGCCAATCAAGAGTGAGTATTCAAATTAACCCCAACCAAGATGGCTGCAGTCATGGAGAGAACTGGAGGGAGGCTTGGGTTTCTTTTGCGATGGAGAAAGACAAGCTTTCCACTCACCCTGGTGGGCCCAGGCCTCCGCTTAAAGCTACAAGGTTTCAATTGTAAGAGATAAATAAATCCCAGATACCAGGGCCTCTGCTTGGGTCACCAGGGGGCATGGCCAGCCTGCAAACTACCACAGGCCCATCACCCAGGCCGCCCCAAGCCCCAAGGGAATGCCCACACTGATCTAGGACACCCTTCAGGGCAAACCAGCTGACCCATACCCATGCACTAGGCCTCTATCCTATATAATAAAAGAGTGATATGCAGATTGACCATCTCTCCAACACACAAGATGGCTGCCCCCATGTGGTCAAAGATCCCACCTCCATGTAGACACAAGATGGCCAGCAGAGGAAGGCAGTTGGGAGGGACCAGGCCTATAAGGGAGGGCAGTTGGGGTCAATCAAGCCTGCAGGGTAGGGCAGTTAGGGGTGACCAGGCTGGCAGAGGAGGTAAGTTGGGGACAAACAGGCTGGCAAGAGAGCAGTTAGACATCAATCAGGCTGGCAGGGGAGTGGTTAGGAGATGATCAGGCTGGCAGACAGAAGCAGTTAGGGGCAGTCAGGAAGGCAGGCAAGCAGTTGGGATCCTGCAGTCCTGGATTGTGAGAGGGATGTCCAACTGCCTGTTTAAGCCCTATCTTACTGGAATGTTAAAGAACAGTAAACTTAAATATCAATTTAAAAGTCATTATCAGACAATAACTAATATTTCATCATACACTGGGATAATTAATTTCTGATTAATTAAAGATTGAGTATGGCATATTTATTTGTGTTTATTTCCTTTCATGAAAGAGTGTTTTGTTTTTATTGTACAAATATGCCAATACATCTAAATAATGGTTAATGGGGAGGAATGTTATTTTGTTGAAACAAGTACATCATGCCGAAACTGGTTTGGCTCAGTGGATAGAGCACCGGCCTGCAGATTGAAAGGTCCTGGGTTCGATTCCAGTCAAGGGCATATACCTTGGCTGTGGGCACTTTCCCAGTGGGAGTGTGCAAGAGGCAGCTGATTGATGCTTCTCTCTCATCAGTGTTTCTGACTTTCTATCCCTCTCTTTCTTCTCTGTGAAAAATCAATAAAATGTATTTTTTTAAAAAGAGAAACAAGTACATCACTTGAAACAAACACATCAGTTTGAGTCTAGAGAAAATGCAGGGAAATTAATATGCTTTTAGGCATTGAAAAGTCTGCAGTGGGAATATTATGAGCTAAAATAATGTAATATTGCCTGAGTATTTATATACTGTATACTTCCCATTTTAGGTTTCTATTAGGTAGTATTTTGGATTACCCCCAAGATTATTTTTAATGTCTTAATAGAAGTACTTATTTTTATCAGAAAATAAGTTTTCTATCAAATAAGTTCTTTTCAGGAGAGAATATAGTTTCTACTTTTTTCCTGAAAGTCAATTAGAAGATATAATTCAGTTGAAATTAAATTTGTTTCTACAGCAAATTGCTAGGAAATATCAATTTCATTAAACGAAGTATAACCATAACTGTTTTCCACACATATTTCTAGAATCTCACAAATTTCTACTCTTCATAATTTAGATAACCACCTTTACCATTCTTTACCCTTCCTTATGCTGAATCAAAAATGAATATTCATTTTCCAAATCTTCTGCATGAGTCACAAGAAATAAATATAATAATCTCACAAAATATAGAAATTACCATGGAGACTACTCACAGAATTCATTTTTATACAAAATATACTTACTTTAATCTTCTTAATAAAGTCTAGGAATTTATGTCTGTAGTATGATCAATGAATGCCACTGTTTTATTAAAAGATAGTTTTATAAAATCGTATCATTGAAGAGTATATTTATGTCATTGGTCTATAGCAATGATTTAGACTGTAGTCAGATAAAAAAATGCATAAGTATTCCTTTATGAAATAATTAGAAGCCTGGTGCATGAAATTTGTGCAAGAGTCGGCCTTCCTTCCCCCGCTGCTGGCACCGGCTTCCCTCTGGCACCCGGGACCCGTGGTTCCCTCGTATCCCTGGCTTCATCTGGAAGGTTATCCAGAAGGACGTCTGGTCTAATTAGTATATTATGCTTTTATTATTATAGATTCTTCATGCCTTGGCCAGTATGTCTCAGTTGGGCAGCAGGGTCGATATCCAGTCAGGGCACATACTCAGGTTGTAGGTTTAATCCTGTCTGAGAGTGTGCAGGAGGCAACTAATTGATGTTTCTCTGTCTACATTGGTGTTTTTCTATAGCTCACACCCTTCTTTTCTCTAAAAAAATCAATAAACTAAAATAAAATAATAATAAAAATTATTTCTGTTTCTAGGGAAACAGAACAATAACAACTTACTAGCATTCAACAAGAAAGGAAAGTTGCTTAGAAAACTACCAGAAGTGACAAAAAACAACCCCCCCCCAAAAAACCCAAACCCCCTAAGGCAGGAAAATAATAATTATGAGACTAATAAAAGATAAAGAAATTTAAGTTTAATTTTACTTTGTATTAACTCCCAAATGTTGGTGTGAAACTATGACAAAGTTAATAGTTTTGGAAAATTACCACTATACAAAGCCCCTCCCCCAATGAAAATTGTCTTATGATGTACCATTTATCATGATGAAGTAATAACAATTATTAACCTATTAAATTTTAAAATGTAGATGGAGCACCAAACATTAGCAATGTGCTATGTATCATGGATTTTACAGTTATAAAGGCCATTCAATCATTGAACACATTTTTGTTAGGTTCCACTGTCTGTAAGGTTCAGTGATTGGTGTACAGACCAGATTTATAAAATTCAGTGTGGTAGGTAGAAGTCTAGATCCTTGAAACATAATGTGATAAAGTGTCTCTGAGAGACATTGTCAGATTTTTGTAGGAATCCAGACGGGGGCTCATAATGGCCCACAAAGTCAGAAAAGGCTTTACAAAGTTCTTGGGTGATTTGGGGCTTTAGTGTAAGGAAGAAGATTAGTTGTTGAGTGAGAAATTTACTGTCACTAAAACATAAAGTTCAGAGAGTAAAGGCAGGATGTGATGATATAGAAATAGTCATGGGCCAGACATAAGAGCCTGTTGTGCCAGCGATTCATTTGCATTTTATCCTGTACACTGGCTGAAAGCCATTATAGATTTTTAAAGAGGGAAGTAATCTAAAATGTTAGGTTACGGAGTTACTGGAGGGAAAGAAAAGTCTGAGTGTCTAACATGTTATATATCTACACAGGCCCAAGGTGGGAACTGGGGAGGCTAGGGAGAAGGTGGAAGAGGTGTTCACTGGCTTCTTCAGTCTAAGGAAACACCAGTACTTAACAGAATAGGAGGACATAATTTCGGCAGATGGATGTTTTCTTTTCTTTGGAACATTATAACCCCCTTTTTTCTTCCTTTTCCTTGACTTTTTATGCCGGTTTCTGCATAGTAGATAAAACAATCACCTTTCTCAGTCTTGACAGAATTCACCTGTGTAGAAGAATTTCCTCAATCAGCCTGGCCAGAGCTCCTAGTTGTATCAAAATATTTGTAATTGTCTAAACCGCCATTTCTGAACTTGGTGGTTCCTAGTAATTGAAGGTGTGCCAAGACCTGTCAGTGTCCCAAAGGGGAGGATCACAGTAAGCACCTAGATTCAGGTTGATTAGAAACTGGATGCTCAAGCAGTAGCAGGGAAAGTATGTAGTTAAGCCCTCTCCAGGATGAAAATGGGAGATGGGCAATTCTGCATATTCCCTCTGTTCTGGATTCAGTTATAGAGCCACTGAGGGGCGCCCCTGAGCTTGTTAAGAACATAGGAGTGCAAATCCCTGGAGTGCCATGCTGTTCTTTGCTAGTCCCAAAAAACCATTCACTGGACGAGGGGCAGGACATAGCCTTTATTACTTACAGAGGAAGACCAGATAGCAGCCGGTTGGGTGAGTTTCGGCACTTGGCCATGGTTGGGCTAAGGATTTACCTAGCAGAGAGAAAGGGGAGAAAGCCATGCTGGGAGCAGCCTGTGTGCAGGCCAAGGACCAACAGAGTGTCCAGTGACACTTGTTAGCTGTTCAGGGGAAGCTTCCTGGGTCTATACTGTCTCCTTGTGGTTGCTGGTCAGGTGGACACCATTCCACTGTTTGAGAGGGGAAATCAGGCTATATCTGTGCTTAACCACATAGATAGAGTCCTGTGGGACTTGTGAATGCAAGGCCCGTATCTATCTGAGCCTGGCAATCAGGGCGCCCATCCTTCAGCAGCAGCCATAAAAGCTAGAAAGTCAGATGTGTACAAAAGCTCCTTCCAGGGAAATAATGGGAACTTTCTTGTATTATTTTGGGAGACTAGGGAGAAGGTGGAAGAGGTGTTTACTGGATTCTTCAGTCTATGGGGAGGATCACAGCCAGAATCTAGATTTATGCTAAATCAGAAGCCTGGACCTCAGACAGATAAAGCCCTTTCAGGGAGAGTAGGGGATGGGTGTTTCTGCCTACTTCCTCTACACTAAAGTGTGAGAAGAACAATAACCATGGCCAGTGCTCACACACAGGTTAAGAACTGCTTCTTTGTTTGCTGCATTATAGTGTTGTGGATCTCATGGATAAAGCTCTACCGGCTTTTAGAGTTCGGTAGTTTGGGGACCCATACCTCAAATGAGAATCTTAAAAGTTGGGATGCTAGATATGGGGTCCAGACCCATTGCTCCTCAGGAAGAAACAGAAAGTTGGTGGTTCTGCCCCTATTATATGGCACTATGCCAGGGAAAGGGTTTGCAGCAAGAGTGTATCTCAACCTTTTTCACCCATAGTATGTGCGTATTTTCTCATTTGCCCAAGATGTAGTCGTTGCTAAACTAAGCTTTGGATCTCTTTCAGATAAAATTGTTTGGTTGGTAGCTGTATATTCAGTGCATTCACAGGACAATAGTAGCTCAGGAACCTCTTATATCATTCTCTCTCTTTCCTCTATTATTTTATCCATCCAAGTTAATTGGTTTTTGATGTAGTTTTAATTTTTTAAATTTTTCTTTTCATAATGACTAAAATATTGGACATTTTTAGTCCAATATTGGATTTTTCTATATCCTCTTTTCTGAAGGGTCTGTTGGTAGTCTATCTTTTGTCATACTATTTTTTAGTTCTTTATGTATTCTGAATTTTGTAGTCCTTTATATAGTCTTTTATTGTGTATATATATTGCAATATCTTCTTCTGCTCTGTAGACTAAATTCTTACTCTTTTGAAGGTGTCTTTTGATGAACAGAACTTAAAATGGTTTTCTCTGGCCTGTTTAAGAAAACCATCTTTGCCTATTTCATAGTAATGCAGATTTTTAAGTTTTTTTTTTGCTAGAAATTTTTATTGTTTTACTTTTACACTTATATGTGCAAATCATATTGAATTTACTTTTATGTATGATGTGAGTAGAAGTCAAGATTATTTTTTCCATATAGACATCCAATTCAAGATTAATTTTTCCATATAGATATCTAAGAATAAAATGGGCCCCTATCACAAAGCACAATATTAGAACACTTTCATTCATCTTTGCTTCTAGCCCACAGTGAGCTTTCACCAGATGGACAAATGCACAAGAATGGTAATTGCCCATCGACCTCAAATTTCAGCCAATGGCAAGCATTGCTAGTTAACAATGTCACTTACCATCCTGCAATAGACCTAAGAAAATGGCACTAAGGGATTTTGACTTTGGCTATGCATTAGAAACACCTGAGAGCTTCTAAAAATCACGATGCCCAGGACATGCAGCACAGCAATTTAATCACAGCCTGTAGGGGTGGGGCACAGACATCAGTATTATCTCTGCTCAGGTGATTCTAGTGTGCATCCAAGAGTCAGAATCCTTGTTCTACCCCCAGCCACTCAGTGCGGTATCTGGATCAGGAGCATCAGCATCACTTGTGAGCTTGTTAGAAATGTAGAGCTTCAGTTTCCACCCCAGATTCCCTGAATTGGTATTTGCATATTAACTAGATCCCAAGTGATTTAAATACACATTAAAGTTTGACAAGAACCACAGCTGATTCTATCGCTTCATTCTCAATTTTATGTGTGGTAGGCTGAATATTGGCCTAATATGCAAAATATGTGAATATAGTACCTTACTTGGCAAATGAGACAATGTAATATGACTTAAAATGGAGAAAGTATTCTGGATTACCAAGGTGGGCTCAATGCAAAAGGGAGGAAGGTGGGTCAGAGAGGGAGAAGGAATGACAGAAACAGAGTCTGAGTGATGTGGATCCTGAGCCAAGGAATGCAGGCAGCCTTCTGAGGCTGCAAAAGACAAGAAAAGAACTTCCCCTTGGAGTCTCTGTAAGGACTACAGTTCTACCAACCCATTTTAGACTTGTTATCTCCAAAACTATAATATAATAAATTTTTGTTGTTTAATAGTGGTAATTGACCATGTCTATGTGAAGCAGCATCCATAAAATCCCAAAGTAGGGGCTTCAGGCTGCAAACACATCCACACTCAGGAGGGTGATACACCTCAACTCCATGGAGATAGAAACTCCTTTATCATTTCTTTCAATAAAATGGTAAGCTATGTAAATGTTTTTCTAAGCAACTTAAGTGAGTCCAACTAATGGGGTTGTTGGAACCTTCGATCTACAGCCATTTGGTTGGAAGCAAAGTGTAAGCATGTGTGTGTGGGTGTGGGTGGGAGGCGGTTGTCAATCTAATGGGACTGAGCCGTTAGCCTGTGGAATCTGATTATATCTCTGGGTAGATAGTATCAACATTGAATTGACTTCTTAAACACTTTCCTTTGTCTGAGAATTGCTTGTTGGTGTGGGGAAAAACCTTCTCACATTTGGTGATTAAAGTGTCAGAAATGAAGTGTTTGTGGAAGTAGTAAAGAAGAATCATAGTTTTTCCTTATTTCAACCATCTATACCTTGAAGGTGTTAAGTGGTGCAGTGTTGCCAAGAAGGAAAACAGGGAATTTAATATATATAAGAAGAGAATGCTATCAATGTTAATTACTTTAAATAAAATTAATTTGGAAAATTCAAAAAGGTATATAGGTTAATTAAAACATAATAAATGAAATGAAAGCACAGAAACTTGCAAAACTATCAAATATTCTACAATCTTTCAACTTTCCAGAATAGAGAAAGCCAAAAACAGTAGGATATTGACCCAATTTACTTAAGGTTTCAGCAAAGTTGGTTAGAAAATGTTCTACTTCTGTTTGTTATAGTTGTTAAATGCTCACCTTGCAATTAAGAAAATAATGATGAAGGTGAGAGCAACACATGATCTTGTTAAACTTCAGATTTGGAAAAATAAAAGAGGGGTTTGAAAGGGTTTGTGCTACAGTTAAAGGTTCAGGTCATAAGGAGAAAACATTGGCATCATGGCATTGTCTTGATTGTTCTATCTACTGCCATTCCATGGAAAGGATTTTGAACTGCCGAGCTCATCCTGCTGATGTTCTGTGCAAATTGCTTTGGGTTTTAATCAAGACAGCAAAAACAGATCCAGAGACAGAGAAACATCGATCAGACCATCAAACCTGAGAGGGAAGGTAGGGGAGGGTTGGGGTAATGAGGAGAGATCAACCAAAGGACTTCTATGCATGCATATAAGCCTAACCAATGGATATAGACAACAGGGGGGTGAGGGCATGAGTGAGGGGGGCATTGAGGCGTGAAAGGCGGGGGGATAAAGACACATATGGAATACATTAATCCATAAAGAAATTGAAAAAGCTGGAAATGCTCTCCCTGTCCCTTGCTTTTAGTCAGAAGAGTTAAGCCCAGTCAGAACTCATAGAAGCAAAATACAGTAAAAAATTGACACTTGATTGATTTTTGATCCCCAAATGAATGAATAATAGTGTGATCACATTAGAATTGACACCAAATGACACAAGCAAAGCTAGTGCTGAGATGTCACACAAACACTAAACTGACTATATGGTTTAATGTGCAATCTTTTTAAAAAATTTCTTTATTAAGTATTACATACATGTCCTCATGCCCCATTAATCCCCCCACATCCCACTCATGCCCTCACCACCCTGGTGTTTCTGTCCACTGGTTAGACTTGTATTCATGCATACAAGTCCTTTGGTTGATCTTTACTCCTTTCCCCTCCACTCCCCTACCTTCCCTCTGAGGTCAGGAAGTCTGATTGATGTTTCTCTGCCTCTGGGTCTGTCCTTATTCATCAGTTTATGTTGTTCATTATATTCCACAAACGAGTAAGATCATGTGACATTTGTCTTTCTCTGACTGGCTTATTTCACTTAGCATAATGTTCTCCAGTTCCATCCATGCTGTTGCAAATGGTAAGAACTCCTTTTTTTTTTACCACAGCGTAGTATTCCATTGTGTAGATGTACAACAGTTTTTTAATCCATTCATCTGCTGACAGGCATTTAGGCTGTTTCAAAATCTTAGCTATGGTGAATTGTGCTTTTATAAACATAAGGGGGCATATATCCTTTCTGATTCATGTTTCTAGTTTCTTGGGATATATTCCTAGAAGTGGGATCACTGGGTTGAATGGGAGCTCCATTTTTAGTTTGTTGAGGAAACTCCATACTGTTCTCCACAGTGGCTGCACTAGTCTATAATCCCACCAGCAGTGCATGAGAGTTCCTTTTTCTCCGCATCCTCGCCAGCACTTGTTGTTTGTTGATTAGTTGATGTAAGCCATTCTGACAGGTGTGAGATGGTACCGCATAGTCGTTTTGACTTGCATCTCTCAGATAATTAGTGACTTTGAGCAAGTTTTCATATGTCTCTGGGCCTTCCTTTTGTCTTCTTTCGAAAAGATTCTATTTAGGTCTGTTGCCCATTTTTTTTTTATTGGATCATTTGTCCTTCTTTTATTGAGTTGTGTGAGTTGCCTGTAGATGCTTGAGATTAAACCTTTATCACTGATAACATTTGCAAAAATGTTCTCCCATACAGTGGGTTTTCTTGTTGTTTTGTTGATGGTTTCTTTAGCTGTGCAAAAGCTTTTTATTTTGATGTAGCCCCATTTGTTTATTTTGTCTTTAGCTTCCATTGCCCTAGAAACAGTCTTTTGTCAAATATTAATTGGGCATAGTGGTTTGGGTTGAATTCTGGTTTTTCTATTCTATTCCATTGATCTATATGTCTGTTCTTGTGCCAGAACCAGGCTGTTTTAAAAACAGTAGCTTTGTAATACAGCTTGAAATCTGGTATTGAGATACCACCTACTTTGTTCTTCTTTCTCAGGATTGCTGTAACTATTTGGGGTCTTTTTTTGTTTCAGATGAATCTTTGGAAAATTCGTTGTAGGTCAGTGAAATATGCCATAGGTATTTTAATGGGGATTGTATTGAATCTGTAGATTGCTTTGGGACATTTTGCTGATATTGATTCTACCAATCCATGAACATGGTATGTTCTTCCATCTATTTCTGTCTTCCTCTATCTCTTTTTTCAGTGTCCTATAGTTTTTCCCATACAGGTCTTTTACCTCCTTAGTTAAGTTTATTCCTAGGTATCTTAATTTTTTGTGTGTGAGGGTAAATGGTATTGCTATTTTTAGTTTCTCTTTCTATAAGTTCACTATTTGTGTAAAGGAATGCCATAGATTTCTTGGTATTAATTTTATATCCTGCTACATTGCTGAATTCATTTATTAAGTCTAATACTTTTTTTATGGAGTCCTTAGGGTTTTCTATGCATAATATAATGTCATCTGCAAATAAGTCAGTTTTACTTCTTTTCCAATTTGGATGCCTTTTATTTCTTCTTCTTGTCTGATTGCAATGGCTAATACTTCCAGTACTATGTTGAAAAGGAGTGGTGAAAGTGGGCATCCCTGTCTTTTTCCTGTTCTTAGGGGAAATGGTTGTAGTTTTTGTCCATTGAGTATGATGTTGGCTGTGGCTTTTCATATATGAATTTTATGATGTTGAGGTATGATCCTTCTATACCCACCTTGTTGAGTGTTTTTATCACGAAAAGGTGTTGGATTTCATCAAATGCCTTTTCTGCATCAATTGATATGATTATGTGGTTTTTATCTCTCAATTTTTTATATGATGTATCACATTTATTGATTTGCGGATATTGTACCATCCTTGCATTCCTGGGATAAATCCTACTTGGTCATGGTGTATGATCTTTCTGATGTACTGCTGGATCCGATTCACTAGAATTTTGTTGAGGATTTTGGCATCTATGTTCATGAGGGATATTGGCCTATAATTCTCTTTCATTGTGTTGTCTTTATCTGGCTTTGGTATTAGGGTGATGATGGCTTCATAGAATGAGCTTGGAAGTGTTTCGTTCTCTTGAATTTTTTGGAATAGTCTGAGAATGATCGGTTTAAGTTCTTCCTTGGATGTTTGGTAAAACTCCCCTGTGAAGCTATCTGGCCCTGGGTTTTAGTTTGCTGGGAGCTTTTTGATGACTGCTTCAATTTCTTCCATAGTTATTGGCCTATTGAGATTTTTAGAATCTTCCTAATTTAGTTTTGGAGGGTTGTATTTTTCTAGGAATATGTCCATTTCCTCTAGGTTGTCCAGTTTGTTGGAGTAGAGTTGTTTATAGTATTTTTAGACAATCCTTTGTATTTCTGAGGGGTCTGTTGTTATTTCACCTCTCTCATTCCTGATTTTGTTTATTTGAATTTTCTCTCTTTGCTTCTTGGTGAGCCTGATTGAGGTTCAGCAATCTTGTTTATCCCTTCAAAGAACCAGCTTTTCGTTTCATTGATCTTTTGTATTGTTCTTTTTGTCTCTATGTCATTTATTTCTGCTCTGATTTTTATTATCTCCTTCCTTTTGCTCACTCTGGGCTTTTCTTATTGCTCTCTCTCTAATGCTTTGAGTTGTAGAGTTATATTATTTACTACCATTTTTTCCTTTTTTTTTTTTTTTTTTTTTTTTGAGATAGGCTTGTAGAGCTATAAACTTCCCTCTCAGGACTGCTTTCATTGTGTCCCATAGATTTTGAATTGTTGTGTTTTTGTTGTCATTAGTTTCCAGGATGCTTTTAATTTCTTCTTTGATCTTTTTGGTAACCCAGTCATTATTTAATAGCATGTTATCCAGCTTCCAAGTGTTTGAGATTTTTGGATTGTTTTTATTGTAGTTTATTTATAATTTTATGGCATTGTGGTGTGAGAAGATGTTTGGTATGATTCCAATCTTCTTGAATTTGTGGAGACTTCGCTTGTGACTCAATATGTGGTCTATTTTTGAAAATGTCCCATGTGCACTTGAGAAGAACATATGTTTCATGGCTTTGAGGTAAAATGTTCTGATCTAGTGAGTCATTTAGGATTGCTGTTTCTTTGCTAATTTTTTTGTCTGGAGGATTTATCCAGTGATGTCAGTGGTGTATTAAAGTTCCCTACTATGATGTATTTTTATTGATCTCTTCCTTGATATCTTCTAGGAGTTTTCTTATGTATTTGGGTGTTCCTGTGTTGGATGAATATGTGTTTATCAGGATTGTATCCTCTGGTTGTATCAATCCCTTTAGCATTATAAAGTGGCCTTCCTTATCTCTTGTTATAGCATTTTCTTTGAGGTCTGTTTTGTCAGATATAAATATTGCTACCCCAGCTTTATTTTCATTTCCATTTGCCTAAAAGATATTTTTCCATTCCTTCACTTTCAATTTGTGTGAGTCTCTTGTTCTGAGGTGGGTCTCTTGTTGACAGCATATATATGGTTTGTGTTTTTTCATCCATTCAGCCACTCAATGCCTTTTGATTGGAACATTTAGTCCGTTCACATTTAAAGTTATTACTGAAAGGTATTTGTAGTCATATCTATTTTTGTGTCTGTATTCCTTCTCACCTGTTTATTTCTTCTTTTTACAGTATTCCTTTAGCATTTCTTGCATTGCTGGTTTGCTGGTGATAAATGCCCTTAGCCTTTATTTCTTTTCTTTCTTTCTTTTTTTTTTTTTTTTTTTTTTTGTCTGTGAAGCTCCTAATTTCCCCTTCAATTTTATTGATAGTCCTGCTGGATAGAGTATCTTGGATTCAGTCCTTTGCTTTGCAACACTTTATATACCTCCTTCCATTCCCTCCTAGTTTGATGTGTTTCTGTTGAGAAATAATTTGATAATCTGATGGGGGATCCTTTGTAGGTACCTCTCTGTCTCTCTCTTGCTGCCTTTAAGATTGTCTCTTTGTCGTTGATATTTGCCATTGAAATTATGATGTGTCTTGATGTAGGTCTTTTGGGGTTGATCCTGCTTGGGTCTCTCTGTACTTGTGTAACTTTTTTCTTCCCCATATCCAGGAAGTTTTCCATCATTATTTCTTCAAATACATTTTCTAGTCCTTGCTGCTCTTCTTGTCGTTCTGGCAGCCCTATTATACACACGTTACTTTGTTTCATGTTGTCCCAAAACTCCCTTATGCTTTCTTCCTGCTCTTTAATTTTTTTCTCCAATTGCTATTCAGATTGAGCTTGTTTCTGTACCTGATCTTCTAACTCACTAATTCGGTCCTCTGCTTCTTCTAGTCTACTGTTGAAACCTTCCATGGCATTTTTTATTGTAGCTATATCACTTTTCATTTCTTTCTGATTCTTGCATAGGTTGTTGATTTTCTGATTCATCCAATGTATAAATTCCACAACCATTACTCTGAATCCTTTTTTTGGTCATGTTGCATGCTTTAATTTCACTAATTTCCTTTCTTGGTGACTCTTCATTTTCTTTCCTCTGCAGATTGTGTTGTCTCCCCATTCTGATTATCACCAGTTGGGTGGACCTGGGCCATGTGCCCTGGGAACTTCGCACCACCTGAGTGTCACTGAAGTGCCTGGACACTAGGACATGTGGTTGCCATGGGTTGGTGAGAACCAGGCTTTTCCAGGGTCAGTGTTCCCAGCATTCAGTGTGGTCTCATGTGAATACCTAGAAACAAGGACTGCACTGTGCTGTTGGCGCATAGTGTCAGGAGTCAAAGTTTCCCTGTGTCTGCACCAAGAATCAAGTATCAGAGTCTCTGTTGCTTCATGCGGCTTCTTTCTGAGGATCAGGGTCCCTGTGTGCGCGTGCACCAAGAATTGGAGTCACTGGCTCTTAATGTGGATGTGCTGTCAGTCAGGGATCCCAGGTGCACATGGTAAGAAACAGATTCAAGTCAGGGGTGCTCAGTGCTGCCTCCTGCCAGGAGGATGTGGGCCCTGGTCACCATGTGGCACTGGGTTGCACACTAACTCTGTGGCGTGCCTGCACTGTGGAAGACTGACTTCTGTTTGCACTTGCCCTGAATCCAAGTCAGACGGCACTGCCGCCCTGCATATGCGTAGGGTGTGGTTGCCTGATTTCCTTGCGGGGAGCAGATTCCTGTCTTTCAAATTCCTTAACAGTGCTGGGGCTCGCGTGCGAGTTCTCCAGCTCAAATTCCCCTTTAGAGGAGCTGAGCCGGGTAGCGCGCATGGGCTCTCGAGCTCCAATCCCTGTAGGGGTGCTGCAGCTCAAGTGAAGGGCGGGTGTGTCAGTTACTATGACACTGTCTGCAATCCTATGGGGAGCCAGACATGCTCTTTGGCTCACAGAAACGTGCTGCCGGGAAGTCTGGACTCTTGTTGTCTATTGGTCTGAAGCTGTGGTTGCAGTTCTGGTTTGCATCTGAGACCAGGATCCTAGTCTCAAAAAGCTCTGTTTCTCAAGATGCGTGGTCTCTGTGTCCACACCAGTCACCCAGGAGTGTCTGCTTTATGCGCGGGGCTCTGCTGTCTAAGATTGCCCAGTTTGGAAGACCCTTGGAGGACTTGCAGAATCTAACTCTCCCTAGCTTATACACACACACACCACATACTTCTACACTGTCCTCTATGAGTTCCTCACTCTCACTCTCTCCCTCCTTACCTTCCTGCCTGTCGCCATCTATTTTCTCCAATGTACAATCTTGATGATATTGAATTTATGATATGGACTTCTGATTTTCTCTATAAACAGATCATTTAACAGTTCAACAACTATGTAGTAAGCACTTTTGTGTATCAGACATTAAACCAAGATACAAGAATATATATGGTCAAACCCTGCCTTCATGAATGTTCCAGATATTTATTGCTACAAAATATATCACTCCAAAATTAATAGCTTAAAACAAAAGGCATTTTATCATAACTTTTGATTTTGTAGGCCAAGAAATGGGACAAGGCTTAGCTTGGCAGATTTTTTTTTCCTGTTCCCCATAATGTTAAAAGAAGTTTCTCAGACATACTCCAATTGGAATTTGGGCTCATTTGGAGGGTCCAAGATGATTTCATTCACATATCTGGGGCTGGTTCAGGGATGACTGAAAGGTTGGGCTCAACTGATGACTAGAGAGCCTACAATTAGGCTCTTCAGCATGTGATCTCAAGGTACCTGAACTTCTCACATGGTAGGTGTGTTCAGGGCTTCCAGAATGTTCCAAGAGGTCTGAGTAGAAGTCTTAAGGCTTCTTTCAATGTTATTTCTCCTGTATTTTTGTTAGCCCACATTCAAGGGCAGATGATTAGACTCCACCTTACAAAGAGAGGAATAACTAATATGTTTTGGTGAAGATAAACAAGTCTGTGTATAAGTAATTATATATTTGTAAACATAGAATTATTCAGAATACAGGAATAACTAAAATGAATCGTAAAAGTTAATAAAAATAATCATGTAAGTTATTCTAAGTCAATAATTTGAACAGACACATGGCAGTGTGAAAGAGCTTGATGTGCTCAAAAAATTGCAGTTATCCTATCTAATAAAAGAGTGTGGGAACCCCTTTCATGTCCCGCATGATTTAGGGTCCCCGGTTCAGGGTTCGGGTTTCTGGAGGAAGCCGAACACAAATGAATAAAGAGACTCAGAAAAATACTAATTTGGAAAATGGGGGCCAGGCAGTAGTTCAGCTCTAGTGGCAGAACTCCCCCTCGCTCTGGCTTCACCACTCCTTTTATTAAGATTAAAGTCATAAGATACAGCTGTATCCCCCAGGCCAGAGACATCAGTAAAAGTCAATCAGTAGATCTTCTTAGGACTAACAGGTGGGGGCTGCTTTAACCATCAACATCCCAGTAACCAGCTCCAACCCTGCAGAGCAGTCAAGGTTGACCAGCCCTCCAAACTCCCTGTGCACAGCTCTTCATTATTAAAACACTGATTGACTTCTGGCAAAAGAGTAATATGCAAATTGACCACACCTCTGCTACATCCACCAGCCACGCCCACCAGCCAATCAGTAGTGAATGTGCAAATAAACCCCAATCAAAATGGCTGTGTTCACAGAGAGCAGAAGGGAGGCTTGGGTTTCCCCGGCAATAGAGGAAGCCAAGCTTTCTGCCTGCCCTTGCTGGGTCAGGCCTCCACTCAATGCTACAAAGTTTCAATGATAGAAGATAAAAAAAAAAAATGACAGCAGCCACAGAGCTGAAGAGAGCAGGAGGCTTGAGTTGCCCCAGAGATGGAGGAAGCCAAACTCTCCACCTGCCCTGGCCAGCCCAGGCCTCCACTTAAGGCTACAAAGTTTCAATTATAGAAGATAAATAAAACCCAACAGAAATTGCTGCTGCCACTGAGCGAGCAGAAGGCTCCAGGCTACAAAATTTCAATTGTAGAAGATAAATAAATCCAAGATACCAGGGCCTCTGCTTGGGTCGCTGTGGGTATGTCTGGCCTGCAAACCACCACAGGCCCCTTGCCCAGGCCACCCCATGCCCCAAGAGAACCCCCACCCTGATCCAGGACATCCTGCAGGGCAAACCAGCCGGCCTGTACCTGTGTACCAGGCCTCCATCCTATCTAATAAAAGAGTAATATGCAGATTGACCATCACTCCAACACACAAGATGGCTGCCCCCATTTGGTCAAAGCTCCGGCCCCTATGTGGACACAAAATGACCACCACAAGATGGCCAGCAGGGGAGGGCAGTTGGGAGGGAGAAGGCCTGCAAGGGAGTACAGTTGGGAGTGATCAAGCCTGCAGGGGAGGGAAGTTGGGGGGTGACCCAGGACTGCAGGGGAGAGCAGTTGGGGATACCAGGCCATCATGGGAGGGCAGTTGAGGCAAACAGGCTGGCAGGAGAGCAGTTAGGCACTAATCAGGCTGGAAGGGGAGTGGTTAAGGGGAATCAGGCTGGCAGGCAGTAGTGATTAGGAGCAATAGGGAAGGTAGGCAGGAGAGCAGTTGGGAGCCAGCAGTCCTGGATTGTGAGAGGGATGTTCCACTGCCCGTTTAGGCCTGATCCTACCTGGATTGGGCCAAAATGGGCAGTCAGACATCCCTTAAGGGGTCTCAGATTGGAGAGGATGCAGACTGGGCTGAAGGACACTCTCCCATCCCCTGTGCATGAATTTCATGCACCGGACTTCTAGTCCTATATAATAAAGAGGTAATATGCAAATTGACCCTCACACCCTTGCACAAGATGGCCACCCCTATTAGGTCAAAGATGGCCACCCCCATGTGATCAAAAATGGCTGCCACAAGATGGCCAGCAGGAGAGAGTTGTTGTGGGCTACCAGGACAGCAGGGGAGGGCAGTTAGAGGTGACTGGGCTGTCATGGAGAACTTTTGGGGTCTGCAAGGGAAGGCAGTAAGGGGCAACCAGGCCAGCAGGAAAGGACAGTTAGGGGTGACCAGGCCAGCAGGTCAGGGCAGTTAGGGGTGACCAGGCCTGCAGGGGAGGGCAATTAGGGGTGACCAAGCTGGCAGGGGAGGGCTGTTGTAGTGGGATCAGGCCTGCAGTGGAGGGCAGTTGGGGGCAACCAGGATGGCAGGGGAGGGCAGTTTGGGGTTACCGGGCCAACAGGGTAGGGCAGTTGGGGGTTACCAGGCCAGCAAGGGAGGGCAGTTAGGGACAATCAAGCCAGCAGGGGAGCAGTTAGGCATTGATCAGACTCATAGGGAGTGGTTAGGGGGTTATCAGGCTGGAAGGCAGGCAAGCGGTTGGAAGCCAACAGTCCTGAATTGTGAGAGAGATTTAGAATTGGCAGTCAGACATCCCCTGAGGGATCCCAGATAGGAGAGGGTTTAGGCTGGACTGAGGAACCACCACTTTGTGCATGAATTTTGTGCTCCAGTTATGATATAATGATGTACAAAGAGGGGTAGCTAAAAGGCAAGCAGCAGGAGTCAGGGGAAAGCCCCACAAATCCAGAGCAAATCTGCCTATCTTATTAGAGTCAAGAATCCAGAGAACCAAGATGGTGGCATAGGTAAACACCTATTGTTCTGCCCTGCACAACAATTGAAAAAAAACAAAACAAACATCACCCAGAATCACCAGAAAGCTGGCTGAGTGAAAACTCCACAAATAAAAGTAAAGGTGGGACACTGAGACTCAGAAGAGCAGGGGGAGCACAGCCTTGAAGACGGAAACAGGTTAGGAGCCGTCCTGGTCGCGCGCACGGGCTGGGGCTGCAGCAGCAACCCCGGCTGGATTTCACCAACAGGGAGGGTGGAGATGTCCCACTACACGGATTCCCCAGCGCCAGGCGAGGTCCGAGATCCGGGGTACGTGGAGATGTCCCACTGCACAGATTCCCCAGTGCCAGGCGAGGTCCGAGGTCCGGGGGACGCACCCTGGAAGCCGGGCGCGGCAGAGGTCTCCTAGTCTGAGAGAAACCCATAGGCAGGGAAAAGAAGTTTGCGCAAAAGTAAACTGTGCGACAGCACAGACGCATGACTTGCTCCCTGGAAACTTGTCTCCTGGTCCCGGAAACCACTTGTTTTACAACCCTGGGTGAGACTTTGGGTGTGCAGACTCATTTGGGGAGAGACAGAGTTGTCTGGCAAGGGGAAGAGACTAGAGGCTTTCTCTTGGAGGTGCCTGCAGCCATCCCCATCCAACAGAGACCCGCGCGCGCGAGCGCCACATAGGACATAGCTGATACTGAAGCTGCCAGCACAGCTCAGAGACTCCACCCATCAAATCTGAACACAGTCTCCCTTCACAGCCAATTGGCCTGGAGGTCAAACCCTCCTAGGGCTAACAACAACAAGCTGGGTTTAAACTAAAAAATACTGTACAACCCATAAAGGATTGCAGTAAGAGTACCCACCTCAAGTAACTGGGGATGCTGTGCCACTGACCCCTAGAGGACATCTACCACATAAAGCAGCCACCATGCAGAGATATGGAAAGAAATCAGGTGTGAAAGAAATGGAGGAAAAAAGATGACTAGACATAGAGTTCAAAACCACGGTTATAAGGCTTTTCAAGAGGCTCCTAGTAAAGGCCGATGAACTTAATGAGAACTAAGAGGAAATAAACAAGACCAACCAGGAAATGAATGAGACTTACAAGGAAATGAATGGGACCCTCAAGGAAGTGAACAAGACCTCTGAGGATATGAACGAGACCCTCACGGATATGAAAAAGGACCAACTAGAAATCAAGCATACACAGACTGAAATAAAAAATATTACACAAAGTCCTACAAGCAGTCCAGAGGGCCACAAGAACCAAGTCAAAGATTTGAAATACAAAGAAGCAAAATCCACTCGGCTGGAAAAGCAAGAAACAAAAAGAATTCAGATAATTGAAGATAGTGTAAGGGGCCTCAGGGGCAACCTCAAGCATGCCAACATCCGAATTATTGGGGTGCCAGAAAAAGAGAGAGAGCAAGTTAATGAAAACCTACTTGAAGAAATAGTGATTGAAAACTTCCCCCACCTGGTGAAAGAAACTGACTTAAAAGCCCAAGAAGTACACAGAACCCCAAAATATAGGAATCTAAAGAGGACCACACCAAGACATATCATAATTAAAATGCCAAGAGCAAAAGATAAAGAGAGAATATTAAAAGCAGCAAGAGAAAAACAGTTGGTTACCTACAGGGGAGCACCCATATGATTGTCAGCGGATTTCTCAACAGAAACGATGCAGGCCAGACCGGAGTGGCAAGAAATATTCAAAGTAATGAATAGCAAGAATCTACAACCAAGATTACTCTATCCAGCAAAGCTATCATTCAGAATTGAAGATCAGATAAAGTGCTTCGCAGATAAGAAAAAGCTAAAGGAGTTCATCACCACCAAACCAATATTATGTGAAATGCTGAAAGATATTCTTTAAGAAGAGGAAGAAGAAAAAGGTAAAATTATAAGTTATGAACAACAAATACACATCTATTAACAAATGAACATAAAAATCCAGTGAATTGATAGGCTGACGAACAGGATAAACTGGTGAATATAACATAAACATGGACATAGAGAGGGAATGGACTGGCAATTCTTGGGGAGAAAAGGGTTGTGGGAAGTACAGCAAGAGACTGGACAAAAATCTTGCAACAATGGGAGAGGACAGTGGGGAGGGGAAGGGGAGGGTGGAGGGCGGGATAGGTATAGGGTGGAGGGGAGATATAGGGGGATATAAAAAAGGGGGAAACAATGTAATTAATAAACTGAACAATAAAGATTAAAAAAAAAAAGAATCGACCTGGGGTCTAGAGCCTGTAGTTACACTGCTTCAGACCATCCCTTAGATAAGGGTCAATAGAGATCATCAGACATGCCCCTCACCATCTGTCCAGATTTACTTCTAGTATCTGCTCTAAGTTCATAGTTCCTATCATCCCTCTTAATGTTGGTCAACATATGAAGCCCTCGCCTCCCTAAACCATCTCCTGCACCTAATGCTGAGGTTCTGCTTATACACCATCCTCTTTCCTGCTTCTATCCTTCCCCAATTCCTGAAACCCTTCTATTCAACCCTCTGGAATTAAGGATTTTCATCAGCACAGCAATTTTTTTACTTAGCCCATCATTTTAAGCTTTTTTCCCCTATAAGATTACTATTTTCTCATTTAGAGTTATAATTATTTAGTAAGGAGATAGTTTCAAAAATTTCTGTGTCAGAAGAGTAGCAACTTGCAATGGCCCAGC
The DNA here is from genome assembly GCA_027563665.1 of Antrozous pallidus. Lineage (NCBI taxonomy): Eukaryota > Metazoa > Chordata > Mammalia > Chiroptera > Vespertilionidae > Antrozous > Antrozous pallidus. Next base: position 442,102 of record CM050513.1, on the reverse strand, counting down.
TGGGTGAAGAGAACAGCTATGAAGAGGTGTGATCCAGGACTGGATGTCAGGCTCCAGAGGGATGAGGAAAAGCCTTCATCAAGGGAGCCCCCAAGGATTGGATGTGGACCCCAAGTAGAATGGGGAGACATCTGCATTTGTGAGTGTGGTGGCAGAGATAGGAAAGTGGAAGCATGAAAGGGATTGGTTGGATAAGTAATGAATGAGCAAGGGGAGCCAAGTTCCTCACTGTGGAAAAAGAAAGGTACAAATATAGAAACTGAAAATTAGGTTAAAACCTGTGGTGTTGGATTGAAATTAAAATTTGTATAAATTTTTGGTTTTCCATGTATATATGAAATAAATGTTCAGTTTCTTGTTTCTTTTAAGATTAACCATACAACCCAACAATACAATTCCTTGGTATTGCCCAACAAAAATTAAAATTGTGTGTGTATAGATGTATATGGGGACTTTTTCATAATCATCAAAACAACCTAAATATCCTTTAACTCATGGAGGTACATTTATGCAGTGGAATACCATTCATCAATGAAAAGAAACAAGCTACAACAATATGGATAAATGCCAAGTCTAGTATTGTAGTGCAGTGGTCGGCAAACTGCGGCTCATGAGTCACATGCAGCTCGTGAGCTGCGGTTTGCTGCTCTGTTGAGTAATGAGTTTGCTGACCACTGTTCTAGTGCATTAAGCCATTTGGAAAGGCTACATACTGTATGATTCCATTCATATGACATTCTGGAAAAGAAAACAATATAGGGACAGAAAGCAATGGTTGCCAAGGAATGGGTGTGTGGGATAGAGTGGCTTAGAGGGGCATTTTTTATTATCTCTAGAAATGTTCTGTATCTTGATTGTGTTGTGTTTGCATGATGGTAAATTTGTGAAAAATCACAGAAATGTTCACTCAAATGGGTAGATTTTATTATCTGAAAATTATACCTCAACTTACCTTACTTAAAAATCGCTAAAAATTAAGCGTATTCCTTTGTTTTTAAGCATTGCATAGTGATATGTTGTTTGTGGACATTTGAAATTTATGTTATTAAAGGAGACAAGTCATCAGCTCATGTCAAGTCCCTCTTGTTCCCCCCCACTGATTTAGAGAGAGTAGGAGAGGGAAAGACAGAGAGAAACATCGATGTGATAGACACATCGATTGGTTGCCTCCTGCATGAGCCCTGACCAGGCTCTGGGCCAGGGCGGAGCCTATAATCTAGGTACATGCTCTTTACTGGGATTGAACCTGGGATCCTTTGGTCCACAGGCTGACCCTCTATCCACTGAGCCAAACTGACTAGGGCAATTCCATCATTTTTCACTTGGGTTGGCTAACACACTGTACAATATACTGATCATGTATTATAGAATTGTACACCCGAAACCTATATAATTGATGCTAATTGATGTCTAACTACTCCCCTGCCAGCCTGTTGGCCCCCAACTTCCCTCCTCTGCCAGCCTGATCACTCCCAACTGCCCTCCCCTGCAGGCTTGATTGCCCCCAACTACCCTCCCTTGCAGGCCTGGTCACTAATGTCACCATGATAAATTCAGTATAAATAAATAAATTAATTAATTAATTTTCAAATGAGAAAAGTAACAGCCAGAGGAGGAAATGAGACATGACAAGGGACAATTTGCTTTCAAATTTTGAACATGTAAACTAGATAAGTCAGAGGCTATAACTAGTATTAGTTTTGTATTTTTTTTCCTGATATCTATATACTAGAGGCCTAATGCACGAAATGTGTGCATGGGGCGTGGGGGACGTCCCTCAGGCCAGCCTGAACCCTCTCCAATCTGGGACCTCTCAACGAATGTCCGACTGCCCGTTTAGGCCTGATCCGGATGATCAGGCCTAAACGGGCAGTCGGACATCCTTCTCACAATCCAGGATTGCTGGCTCCAAACTGCTCATCTGCCTGCCTCCCTGATTGCTTTTAACTGCTTCTGCTTGCCACCCTTATCACCCTCTAACCAATACTCTGCTAGCTTAATTGATGTCTAACTGCTCCCCTGCCAGCCTGTTTGCCCCCAACTTCCCTCCTCTGCCGGCCTGATCACTCCTAACTGCCCTCCCCTGCAGGCTTGATTGCCCCCAACTGCCCTCCCTTGCAGGCCTGGTCCCCCCCCCCAACGTCCCTCCCCTGCTGGCCTGATCACCCACAACTGCCCTCCCTTGAAGGCCTGGAACCTCCCACCATCCTCCCCTGCTGGCCATCTTGTGGTGGCCATCTTGTGTCCACAGGGGGGCAGGATCTTTGACCACATGGGGGCAATCCTCTTGCATGTTGGAGTGATGATCAATTTGCAAATTACTCTTTTATTAGGTAGAATAGAGGCCTGATGCATGGGTGGGTGCCAGCTGGTTTGCCCTGAAGGATGTTCTGGATCAGGGTGGGGGTTCCCTTGGGGCATGCGGCGGCCTGGACAAGAGGCCAGTTGTGGTTTGCAGGCCGGCCACGCCCCCCAGTGACCCAGGTGGAGGTCCTGGGATCTGGGATTAATTTATGTTCTACAATTGAAACTTTGTAGCCTGGAGTAGAGCCGAGCCTTCTACTTGCTCCATGGTGACAGCCATTTCTGTTTGGGTTAATTTAAATTCTATAATTAAAACTTTGTAGCCTAGAGTGGAGGCCTAGGGGATAGGGCTGCAGAAGCTTAGCTTCCTCCATCAGCCGGGCAATGCCAACCTCTGCTCTCTCCAGCCACGTGGCTGCTGCCATTTCTGTTGGGATATATTGTCTATAATTGAAACTTTGTAGCATTGATTGGAGGCCTAGGCTGACAAGGGAAGGCGGAAAGCTTGGCTTCCTCCATTGTCGGGGAAACCGAAGCCTCCCTCCTGCTCTCAGTGGCTGCATATTGGTTGGGGTTTATTTGCATAACTTGCTCCAGATTGGCTGATGGGCATGGCTGTGGTCAATGATTGGTGGTATGGTCAATTTGCATATTACTCTTTTATTAGATAGGATATTAAAGCTTAAGCAACCAGTTAACTGGTCAACTGGTCACTATGATGCACACTGACCACCAGTGGGCAGATGCTCAATGCAGGACTGCCTGCTGGTGGTCAGTGTGCTCCCACAGCCAACCTTCCATGACCTGCCAACCTCCCATGGTCCTTCCTCAGCTTGCCTCAATCAGCCCCAATCAGGACTGGGCAAGATGGCCCCAATTGCCCTGATCACTGGCCAGGCCAAGGGACACCACGAATTCATGCACCGGGCCTCTAGTAACAAAATAAAGTCCAAACTCTTGGCATTTATTCAGGTTCTTAAAAAATTTTTTTAAATGTTTAATTTATTTTTATGTATATTTTTGTTGATAGTATTACAGACGTCTCCAGTTCACTCCCCTTTACCCCCATCTTTCCAGCTCCTACCCCCCCCCACTTCCTACCCCACCCCCACCCCAGGTCTTCACCACTCTACTGCCCATGTCCATAGTCTGTTTACTTAAGTATGTAAGTTCTTTGGTTTATCTCTTCTCGTCTCTCCAACCGCACATCAAGGTCTATCAGTCTGTTCCATGCCTCCATGCTTCAAGTCTTATATTATTGGTCAATTCATTTTGTTCATTAGATTCCACAAATAAGAGAAACCATGTGATATTTGTCTTACTCTGTTTTGCTTATTTCATTTAGCGTAATATTTTCTAGGTCCAGCCATGCTGTTCCAAAAAGTTTTTAACAACAGCAGAGTGTTCCAGTGCATAAATACACCACAGCTTTTTTATCCCTTCATCAGCTGATGGGCACTTGGGCTGTTTCCAGATCTTTGCTATTGTAAATAATGCTGCTATTAACATAGGGGTTCATATATTCTTTCTGCTTGGTGTTTCAGGGTTTCTGGGATATATTCCCAGGAGTGAGATCACGGGGTCAAATGGAAGTTCCATTTTTACTTTTTAATGAAACGCCATACTGTTTTCCATAATGGCTGCACTATTCTGCAGTCCCACCAGCAATGAAATAGTGTTCCCTCCCCAATTACTCTCTCCCTGCATCCTCCCCAGCACTTATTTGTTGATTTTTTTCATGATAGCCATTTTGACAGATGTGAGATGATATCTCATTGTGGTTTTAATGTGCATTTCTATGATGATTAGGGACTTTGAGCATTTTTTTTCATATGTCTCTTGACCATTTATATGTCCTCTTTGGAGAAATATCAACTCAGGTCTTCTTTCCATGTTTTTATTAGATTATCTTCCCTTTGTTGAGTTATTTGAGGGCTTTATGTATTTTGGATATTAACCCATTATCAGATGTATCATTGACAAATATTTTCTCCTATACAGTGGGTTCCAATTTCATTTTTAAAAATTTTATTTTATTGTTTAAAGTATTACAAATAGTAGTACATATGTCTCATTTTCCCCCACATTGACCTTCCCCCAGCCTCCCCTACTTCACTCCCCTGCCCCTGCACATGCCCTCACCCTCCCATCCCAGCATCTTGCATCCATTGGTTATGCTTATATGCATGCATACAAGTCCTTCGGTTTATCTCTTATCTTCACCCCCAACCTCTCAGCATTCCTGCTGTAGTTTGACAGTCTGTTTGATGCTTTTCTGCCTCTGTATCTATTTTTGTTCATCAGTTTATAATGTCTTTATTATCCATAAATAAGTGAGATCATGAGGTATTTTTCTTTCATTGACTGGCTTATTTCATTTTGATGGTGGTTTCCTTGCTGTGCAGAAGCTTTTATTTTGACGTAGTCCCATTTGTTTATTTTCTAATCAGTTTCCTTTGCCCTAGGAGATGAATCCATAAACATATTGCTACATGAGATGTCTGCGATTTCACTGCCTTCTCCTCTAAGATTTTTATGGTTTCATGACTTACACTTAAGTCTTTTATCCATTTTGAGTTTATTCTTGCATATGGTGTAAGTTGGTGGTCTAGTTTCATCTTTTTGCATCAAGTGTCTGTACAGTTTTCCCAACACCATTTGTTGAAGAGACTATCTTTATTCCATTGTATGTTCTTGCCATCTTTGTCAAATATTAATTGACTATAATGATGTGGGTCAATTTCTGGGGTTTCTGTTCTGATTAATTGGTCTATATTCCTGTTCTTGTGCCAGTACAAGGCTGTTTTGGTTATGATGACTTTGTAGTACAGTTTTATATCAGGTATTGTGATTCCTCTCATTTCGTTCTTCTTTCTCAAGATTTCTGCAGCTATTCTGGGTCTTTTATGGTTCCATATACATTTTTGGAGCATTTGTTCTAGCTCTGTGAAGTATGCCAGTGGTATTTTAATAGGGATTGTGTTGACCTATAGATTGTTTTCGATAGTATAGACATTTTAATGATGTTAATTCTTCCAGTCCATGGACAGGGTATACATTTCCATTTTGAGGGGTATTTATTTTTTCCACATCCTTGATTAAGTTTATTTCTAAGTATCTTACTTTTTTGTTATTGTTGCAATGGTAAATGGGGTTACTTTTTAGTTTCTCTTTCTGAGAGTTCATTCTTGATATATAAAAAAAAATGCCATCAATTTCTGGATGTTGATTTTGTATCCTGCTACCTTGCCAAATTCATTTATAAGTCTAGTAATATCCTGGTAGAGTCTTTAGGATTTTCTATGTATAATATCATGTCATTTGTGAATAATAACAGTTTTACTTCCTCCTTTCAAATTTGGATGCCTTTTATCTCTTCTTGTCTTCTTAGTTGTGGTGAGGACTTCCAGTACTATGTTGAATATGAGTAGTGAAAGTGGACTTCCTTGTCTTGTTCCTGTTCTTAAGGGAAATGCCTTTAGTTGTTGACCATTGACTCTTATGTTGGCTGTAGGTTTGTCATATATGGCCTTTATTATATTAATGTGTAATCCCTCTATTCCAACTTTACTGGGAGTTTTTATCAATAAAAGAGTAATGAATTTTGTCAAAAGCTTTTTGTGCATTTATTGGTAAGATCATGTGATTTTGGTACCTGTATTCATCAGGGACATTGACTTGTAATTTTCTTTCTTTGTAGTGTCTTTATCAGGTTTCTGAATTAGAATAATGCTGGCTTTGTAAATAGAGCTTGGAAGTTTTCCTTCCTCTTGCATTTTTTGGAATAGTTTGAGGAGGATTGATGTTAGTTCTTTGAATGTTTGGTAAAATTCTGTAAATCCATCTGGTCCAGGACATTTGTTTGCTGGGAATTTTTAAATTATTGCTTCAATTTCAACAGTTGTTATTAGCCTACTCAGGTTTACTGATTACTTCTGATTGAGTTTTGGAAGAATTCATGTTTCTAAGGATTTGTCCACTTCACCCAGGTTGTCTAGTTTGTTGGCACATAGTTGTTCATAGCATTTGCTTATGATCTTTTGTATTTCTGTGGTATCCATAGTTATATTGCCTCTTTCATTTCTGATTTTATTTATTTGCGTCCTCTCTCTTTCTTTTTTTCTTCTTCTTCTTTTTTTAATCTTTATTGTTCAGTTTATTAATTACATTGTTCCCTTTTTTTCCCCCACCATATAGTTCCCCTCCACCTGGTACCCATCCCACCCTCCGCCCTCACCCCCCTCCTCTGTCCTCTCCCATAGTTGGATGATTTTTGTCCAGTCTCTTGCTGCACTTCCCACACCCCCTTTCTCCCCAATAGTTGTCAGTCCATTCCCTCTCTATGTCCGGGATTCTGTTACATTCACCAGTTTATCCCGTTCATCAGCTTATTAATTCACTTGATTTTTAGATTCATTTGTTGATAGATGTGTATTTGTTGTTCCTAATTTACACGTTTATCTTTTTCTTCTTCCTCTTCTTAAAGAATATCTTTCAGCACTTCATATAATGTTGGTTTGGTGGTGATGAACTCCTTTAGCTTTTTCTTATCAGCAAAGCACTTTATCTGACCTTCAATTCTGAATGATAGCTTTGCTGGATAGAGTAATCTTGGTTGTAGATTCTTGCTATTCATCACTTTGAATATTTCTTGCCACTCCCGTCTGGCCTGCATCATTTCTGTTGAGAAATCCGCTGACAATCGTGTGGGTGCTCCCTTAATAGGTAACCATCTGTTTTTCTCTTGCTGCTTTTAATATTCTCTCTTTGTCTTTTGCTCTTGGCATGTTCATTATGATGTGCCTTGGTGTGGTCCTCTTAGGGTTCCTATATATTGGGGTTCGGTGAGCTTCTTGGACTCCTAAGTCAATTTCTTTCACCAGGTGTGGGAAGTTTTCGGTCACTATTTCTTCAAATAGGTTTTCATTGTCTTGCTCTCTCTCTTTTTCTGGCACCCCTATAATTCGGATTTTGGTATGCTTGAGGTTGTCCCAGAGGCCCCTTACACTATCTTCAATTTTTTGGATTCTTTTGGTTTCTTGCTTTTTCAGCTGAGTGAATTTTATCTCTTTGTATTTCAAATCTTTAACTTGGTTCTTGGGGTGCTCCAGAGCACTTTTAGGTCTTTGTATAATATTTTTTATTTCAGTCAGTGTATGCTTAATTTCTGGTTGGTCCTTTTTCATATTCTGCAGGTCTCGTTCATATCCTTGAGGGTCTCCTTCATTTCCTTGTAGGACTCATTCATTTCCTTTGTGGTCTTGCTTATTTCCTTATCGGCCTCGATTTTTTGTTGGAGCCTCTTGAAAAACCCTATAACCGTGGTTTTGAATTCCATGTCCAGGCGTTGTTTTTCCTCCTTTTCTTTCACATCTGATTTCTTTCCATGTCTCTGCATGGTGGCTGCTTCCCTGAGTTGGTCAATTAGCTTTGTGTGGTAGACTTCCTACTAGGGACAGTGGCTCAACCTCCCCAGTTACCTAAGGTGGATATGGGCTGCACAGTCTTGCTGAAGTTAAGCTCAGTTAATCGTTGTTAGCACTTGGAGGGTTGACCTCCAGGCCAATTGTCTGTGAAGCTCAGCTGTGCTCAGGTTGGATGGGCGGAGTCTCCGGGCCAAGCAGACAGCGTTAGCTCTGCCCTATGCAGCCCCAGAGACTCTGTGCTGGGTGGTAATGGCCGCCAGCACCTCTGAGAGAGAGCCGCTGTGGAGCTCCACAGGCTGCCAGGGAATTCAGACTCTTCCCCAAATGAGTCTGCACGCCCAATGTCTCACTGAGGGTCGTAAAACAAAGCAGTCTGACGGTTTTCCGAATTAGAAAGCAAGTCGCAGAGCGCTCTCTGCGATGTCACGCAGCTGAGCTGTTCGTGCAAGCTGCCTTCCCCACAAGCCGGGAGACCCCTGCAGCACCCGAGCTTCGGCGTGCCCTCCCACTGTCCAGTTTTCACCCCGTGTGATAGTGGGTTCCCTGGACTTCGCCCAGAGCTGGAGAATCAGCCCAGTGGGACATCTTTGTCTGCCCGTTCGAGAAAACTGGCCGGTTTTCAGCCGCCCGCCCTCTCCGCGGCGCGCACTCCAAACTTCTCTCTGTGCGAATCTTTCAACGCTGTCCGCCGCCGCTCCTCCGAGTCACAGTGTCTTATTTTTACTTTTCTTTGTGGAATTTTCACTCGGCCAGCTTTCTGGTGATTCTGGAAGGTGTTTGTTCTTTCGTTAAGTTGTAGTATTAAAATTGCTGAGTATGACAGCAGGATAGGTGTTTTACCTATGCTGCCATCTTGGTTCTCCGATCTCCTCTCTTTCTTGTTAAGTCTCACTAAAGGTTCATTAATCTTGTTTATCTTTTCCAGCTCTTGGATTCATTAATCTTTTGTACTGTTTTTATTTTTATTCTCTATGTCATTTGTTTCCTTTCTGATCTTTATTATGTCCTTCCTTCTACTTCCTCTGAGCTTTTCTTGCTTTGCTCTTTTTAATTCATTTAGTTGTATGGTTAAATATTTTATTAGTCCTTTTTCTTGTAGGTTTTTTTTTTTTTCGGGGTTAGGCCTGTAGTGCTGTGAACTTCCCTCTCAGGACTGCTTTCCCCATGTCCCATAGGTTTTGGGTTGCTGGGTGTTCATTTTCACTTGTTTCCAGGAAGTTTTTAATTTCTTGCTTGATCTCATTGATAATCCATTCATTGTTTAATAACATGCTATTTAGCTTATATGTATATGAGTGTTTTTGAGTTTTGCTATTGTAGTTAATTTCTAACTTCATGCCATTGTGATCTGAGAAGATGCTGATATTATATCAACCTTCTTGAATTTGTATAGGCTTTTTTTGTGTTCTGACATGTGGTGTATCTTTTATAAAGTCCCATGTGTGCTTGAAAAGAATATATTCTGTTGCTTTGGGGTGAAATGTTCCATAAATATCAGTTAGATCCATTTAATCTAGTGTGTCATTTAAAGCCTGTTTCCTTGTTGTTGTTGTTTTGTCTGGAAGATCTATCTAGTGGTGTCAGTGGGTTGTTGAAGTCACCTACTATGACTGTATTGCTGTTAACTTCTCCCTTAACGTCCATCTAGAGTTTTCTTAATGAACATGGGTGCTCCTATATTGGGTGAATATATGTATAAAAGGTTTATATTTTCTTGTTGAATTATTCCCTTTAGTATTATAAAGTGGCTTTATTTGTCTCTTTGTTATGGTCTTTGTTTTGTCTGATATGAATATTGCTACCCCAGCTCTTTTTTCCTTTCCTTTTTCATGAAATATATTTTTCCATCCCTTCACTCTCAATCTCTATCTTTTGTTTATGGCTATGATTGTCTCTCTCTCCTTTTATTCTTCTTTTTAAAGCAGGTCTTTTAACATTTCTTGTATTGCTGGTTCAGTGTTAATGTACTCTTTTAGCCTTTATTTCTCTGGAAAGCTCTTTATTTCACCTTTTATTTTAAACTAGTAGCCTGGTGCATAAAATTTGTGCATGGGGGGTGTTGTCCCTCAGACTGGCCTGCACCCTCTCCAATCTGGGACCCTTTGGGGAATGTCCAACTGCTGGTCAGGCTAAATTGGCAGTTGGACATCCTTCTCACAATCCAGGACTGCTGGTTCCCAACTTTCCGCCTGCCTGCCTTCCTGATTGCCTCTAACTGCTTCTGCCTGCCAGCCTAATCATCCCCTAACCACTCCCTGCCAGCCTGATTGATGCCTAACTGCTCCCTTGTCAGCCTGATTGCCCCTAACTGCCCTTGCCTGCACTACTGGTCACCCCTAAGTACCCTCTCCTATAGGCCTGCTCACCCCCAACTGCCCTCCTCTGCTGACCTGGTTACCCCTAACTGCCCTCTCCTGCTGGCCTGATCACCCACAACTGTCCTCCCTTGCAGGCCTGCTGGCCCTCCCCTGCTGGCCATCTTGTGGTAGCCATCTTGAGTTCATATAGGAGTAGCCATCTTTGACCACATGGGGGCAGCCATCTTGTGTTGAAGTGATGCTTAATTTGCATATTACCCCTTTTATTAGATAAGATAGAGGCCTGGTGCACAGGAGGGGGCCGCTGGTTTGCCCTGAGGGTGTCCCAGATCAAGGTGGGGGATTCCTTGGGGTGTGGAGCAGTCTGGGTGAGTGGCCTGTGGTGATTTATAGGCTGGCCATGTTCCCCATTGACCCAAATATCTAGGATTTATTTATTTTCTATAATTAAAACTTTGTAGCCTTGAGCAGAGACCAGGGCTTGCCAGGAACCTTGGATTCCTCCATCACTGGAGGGAACCCAAGCCTTCTGCTCTCTCCAGCTCTGTGGTTGCCACCATTTTTGTTGGGATTTATGTATCTTCTATAATTGAAAGTTTATATTCTTGAGTGGAGGCCAGGGCAGGCCACGGTGGGTGGGAAGCTTGACTTCCTTCATTGCCAAGGGCAACCCAAGCCTTCTTTTTCTCAGTGGCTGCTGCCATTTTTGTTGGGATTTATTTATCTTCTATAATTGAAACTTTTTAGCATTGAGCATAGGCCAGGGCTTCCAGAGCAGACAGGAAGCTTGGCTTCCTCCATTTACGGGGAAACCCAAGCCTCCTGCTCACTCCATGGCCACATCCATCTTAGTCAGGTTAATTTGCATACTTTCTCCTGATTGGCTGGTGGGCATGGCTTGTGGGCATAGCAGAGATACAGAAAATAAGTGAAATAATAATGAATTTAAAATGTAATGATAATGAATATAGGATATAGATAGATAATGTAATATTGAAATAAGAGAAAAAAGAGAAAATCAAAATAAAATAAGGAAAATTCACAATAAGAATAGGCAAAAGTAAAATAATCAAAGAGATGAGAAATTAGAGATATGGAGAGAGAGAGAGAGAGAGAGAGAGAGAGAGAGAGAGAGAGAGAGAAGGAAAGAGAAGGAAGAAAAAAAGAGAAAGGGAAGAAAGAAAAAAAAAAACACCAATAATATCCATTCACACACACCCAGACCAAAAAACAAGACCTCATACCCACACACACTGGAAAACATTTGGGTTTGCTATTTGTGGAGCTCCTTGGGTTTTGTTTTGCTGTTGAATCTGGGCCCTTGGTATGTCTACCCTAGGCCTCCTGGAGGCTTCTCTGGTGCAGGTCAATATGAATCACTGTCCCTTTCTGGCCCAAGGCAACTTGATTGAGGTCCAAGGTATTGAATCCCTTAGTAGTCCAGTGATTAGGGACTCCTTAGCCCAGAGGTTTGGTCTGCCTTGTGACTCACACCTTGATTGTCCCTTTTGTAAGCTCTATTCTCTTTCTCTATGGTGCTGGGCTCTGTGGGGGTATCCTGGTCTTGGCCGGCCAGCTTAGTTTGATCAGACTCCTGTTGGGTATGGTACCAGTGGCTTATGGGGGAGGAGGCAGGCACTTTCTTTCCTTCTAATGCCTCAGCTCTATTTGGTTTGCTAGCACCTCCTCTCTGTTACCTGCAAGGACACAGATTTTCTGCCCTGGGGTGTTCCCCCTTGCCTCAGGGTGCTGCAGGTCAGGTCAAATGCAACTGTCTTGCCAGTGGGAAAGAGGGGGTTTCCTCTGTGTTCTATGTGGGCAGTGCTGATCTCCTTCCTGGACCTACTGTTCAGTCCCCTTTTTGCTCACCTACAGAAGTTCCTTCAAGTGATAGAGGGTCCTCTAGATTTAATGTTAAGTGTGTCCTTCAGATTCCTTAAATGTAGGTTGGCCCTGAGCTCCACTGCATGGTCCTCCCCCACTGGTCAGAGGAGCTTCCCAGGCTGCAGGATGGCAGAAAGCTAGTGCTACTCTATCCAGAGCTACTTCAGCTCCAGGCTCCATTGCTGTACCACTCTGCAGTCTCCACAGACAGTGGGTGCCCTTGAGGCTTCCTCTCTCAGTCCCATGCCCTCCTGTCTCACCTACATATCTGCAGCTTCTTCCGTCTCCTCAGGTCCTCCGCTTAACAGTTCCAGGTCAGGGAAGTCCATTTTATTGCATCAAAATTGAAACATTTTAAAAATAGTAATGATACAATTCTTTTACACACATAATGGTGAGCTCTTAGGTATTTATGGTAAAGCGATTCTTTAAATCTTATATGTAGTTCCTAAATGGGCCTTGGTATTTATTCAAGACAAAAAAAATTCTACATATTGAATAAAAATAACTAAAGTTTTAAATAAAGTATTTGAGAGAAATACAAAAAAGTGCTGATAGGAAATTAATGAAAATGCATATGTAATTTAAGCTGATCCTAATAAAAAAAAACCATAACAAAATCCCTATTTTCTCATCTTTTTAACAGGCAGGAATGGGTCACTTGCGTGTTACAAAAGAAGGGCTTCGCCTGGAAGGGGAATCAGAATTTTTATTTCCATTGTATACCAAAGAAATACACTCCAGAGTGGTAAGATAATGATGAAACATTTAAATCATTTGTGTTTTATGAAAAACAAATAATAGTTAAGCACAGAAATTTCTGACGAGAGTTTTAAAAATGTATACATATACATACATTCATGATACATTCTTTATTAATGGATTTGCTCTAAGGCTCTGGAACTTATTTATAACTATAGACCCAACCTGCACCCTCTCCAATCGGTGACCCCTAGAGGGATGTCCAACTGCCTGGTAGAATCGGGCTAAACGGGCAGTCGGACATCCTTTTCACAATCCAGGACTGCTGGCTGCAAACTCCTCACCTGCCTGCCTCCCTGATTGCCCCTAACTGCTTCTGCCTGCCAGCTTGATCACCCCCTAACCACCACCCTGCCAACCTAATTGATGTCTAAATGCTCCCCTGCCAGCCTGTTTGCCCCCTACTTCCCCCCTCTGCTGGCCTGGTCACCCCTAACTTCCCTCCCCTGCAGGCTTGATTGCCCCCAACTGCCCTCCCCTGCTGGCTTGGAACCTCCCAACAGCCCTCCCTGCTGGCCATCTTGTGGTGGCCATCTTGTGTCCCCATGGGGGCAGGATCTTTGACCACATGGAGGCAGCCCTCTTGTGTGTTGGAGTGATGGTCAATCTGCGTTTTTCTCTTTTATTAGATTGGATAGAGGCTTAGTGCGTGGATAGGGACTAGCTGGTTTGCCCTGAAGGGTGTCTTGGATCAGGATGAGGGTTCCCTTGAGGGGTGGGGCAGCCTGGGGGAAAGACCTCTGGTGGTTTGTAGGCCAGTCACATACCCCCCAGTGAACCAAGCAGAGGCCCTAGCATCTGGGATTAATTTATGTTCTACAATTGAAACTTTGTAGCCTTGAGCGAAGCCAAGACTTCTGCTCGCTCCATGGTGGCAGCCATTTCTGTTTGAAACTTTGTAGCCTAGAATGGAGGCCTAAGCTAGGGCTGCAGAAGTTTGGCTTCCTCCATCGCCCCGGCAACCCTAGCCTCTGTTCTCTCCAGCTCCGTGGCTGCCGCCATTTCTGTTGGGATTATGTATCTTCTATAATTGAAACTTTGTAGCATTGAGTGGAGGCCCAGGCCTGCAATGGTAGGCAGAAAGCTTTGCTTCTTCCATTGCCAGGGAAACCTAAGCCTCCCTCCTGCTCTCAGTGGCGGCATCCATTTTGGTTGGGGTTTATTTGCATAATTTGCTCCTGATTGGCTGGTGGGCTTGGGCTGATCGAAGGTATGGTCAATTTGCATATCACTCTTTTATTAGATAGTATATTTGAGCTTCAAAATACCTAAAGCAAAAGCTGATAGAACTGCAAGAAAAAAAATTATTGAAATTTATAGTCATAGATTTCACATGGCTCACTCAATAACTGATATAACAAATGCACAGAAAATCAGTAAGGATATAGGAAATTTGAACAAACTATCTACCTATTTGATATAACTAACATTTACATAACACTCCCACCAGTAGCTGAATACAAGTTATTTTTAAATGCACAAGAAATATTTATTAAGGTCATTTTTGGGATTATAAAACAGATAAAAATAAATATATAATTATTCAAATCATACAACATATGTTACCCGACCATAATTAATTTAATAAAACAATAGTAACACAAAAATATCTGAATATTTCCCAAATATTTGGAAATTAAATAAAGCATTTATACATAACACATGGGTCAGAGAAGAAATCAAGTAGAAATTAAAGAGTATATTTTGCAACGGGTTTGCCTCCAGAACACAGGTGTCGTGAAAACCACCATTAACTCAAACCCAAGATGGGAAAGGAAAAGACTCACATCAACATCGTCGTCATTGGACACGTAGATTCCGGCAAGTCTACCACTACTGGCCATCTGATCTACAAATGTGGTGGAATCGACAAAAGAACCATTGAGAAATTTGAGATGGAGGCTGCTGAGATGGGAAAGGGCTCCTTCAAGTATGCCTGGGTCTTGGATAAACTGAAAGCGGAACGGGAACGAGGTATCACCATTGATATCTCTCTGTGGAAATTCGAGACCAGCAAGTATCATGTGACCATCATTGATGCCCCAGGGCACAGAGACTTCATCAAAAACATGATTACAGGCACATCTCAGGCTGACTGTGCTGTCCTGATTGTTGCTGCTGGTGTTGGTGAATTTGAAGCAGGCATTTCCAAGAATGGACAGACCCGGGAGCATGCCCTTCTGGCCTACACGCTGGGTGTGAAACAGCTGATTGTTGGTGTTAACAAAAGGGATTCCACTGAGCCACCCTACAGCCAGAAAAGATACGAGGAAATTGTTGAAGAAGTCGGCACCTACATTAAGAAAATTGGCTACAACCCTGACACAGTAGCATTTGTGCCAATTTCTGGTTGGAATGGTGACAACATGCTGGAGCCAAGTGCCAACATGCCTTGGTTCAAGGGATGGAAGGTCACCGGTAAAGATGGCAATGTCAGTGGAACCACACTGCTTGAAGCTCTGGATTGCATGCTGCCACCACCTCATCCCACTGACAAGCCCCTGCATCTGCCTCCCCGGGATGTCTACAAAACTGGTGGTATTGGTACTGTCCCTGTGGGCAGAGTGGAGACTGGTGTTCTGAAGCCCGGCATGGTGGTCACCTTTGCTCCGGTCAATGTTACAACTGAAGTGAAGTCTGTTGAAATGCACCATGAAGCTTTGAGTGAAGCTCTTCCTGGGGATAATGTGGGCTTCAATGTCAAGAACGTGTCTGTCAAAGATGTTCACCGTGGCAATGTGGCTGGTGAAGCAGCTGGCTTCACAGCCCAGGTGATTATCCTGAACCACCCAGGCCAGATCAGTGCTGGACATGCACCTGTGCTGGATTGTCACACAGCTCCCATTGCTTGCAAATTTGCTGAGCTGAAGGAGAAGATTGATCGTCGTTCTGGGAAAAAGCTGGAAGATGGCCCCAAGTTTTTGAAATCTGGTGATGCTGCCATTGTTGATATGATTCCTGGCAAGCCCGTGTGTGTGGAGAGCTTCTCTGACTGCCCTCCTCTGGGCCGTTTCGCTGTTCGTGACATGAGACAGACAGTTGCTGTGGGTGTCATCAAAGCAGTGGACAAGAAGGCAGCTGGAGCTGGCAAAGTCACCGAGTCTGCCCAGAAAGCTCAGAAGGCTAAATGAATATTCCCCAAACCTGCCACCCCAGTCTTACTCAGTGGAGGAAGAACGGTCTCAGAACTGTTTGTCTCAATTGGCCATTTAAGTTTAATAGTAAAAGACTGGTTAATGATTACAATGCATCGTAAAAGCTTCAGAAGGAAAGGAGAATGTTTTGTGGACCATTTGGTTCTTTTTGTGTGAGTGGCAGTTTTAAAGTTATTAGTTTTTAAAATCAGTACTTTTTAAATGGAAACAACATGACCAAAAATCTGTCACAGAATTTTGAGACCCATTAAAATAACAAAGTTTAATGAGAAAAAAAAAGAAATTAAAGAGTATTTTTAACTAATTAAAAATTTAAAAATAATATGTTAAATTTGGAAGTATGTAGTTAAAGCTGTGCTTAGAGGAAAACTTATAGTACAAAGTGCATATATTTTTTTTAAAAAAAGAACATTAATAACTTCTGCTTTTCTAGCTTTTGAGAAGCTAGAAAAAAAAGAACAAATTAAACCAAACATAAGAGAATAAATAGAAGAATAAAAAGCAGAACTTTTCAAAAAAGAAAACAAAAGCAATAGAGAAACCAATGAAACAAACAAACAAAAAAACACAAAAGATCAACCTCTAACTAGTTTAATCATTAAAAAGAGAGGAAACAAATGGTTAATGTCAGAATTCGTAGAGGGGACACCACCAATGACCCTCCAGACATTCAAAGAATGGTAAGGTGATATTATGAATAACTTTATGACAACAAATACATTTTTTCCACAGACTATTTGGCAGATTTTCTAACATACACATGCTGTCTCAATGACCAACTAAGCCTCTGCCATTCTCATATTAGGTTCAAATTTGAAGTGCTAGTTTAATTATATCTATATATAAAGTGATCAAAGGGGATAAAAGCAAAGTTATTGAGAATTCTTAGGTCCGTTGTGATCTATATTTAGGCCTTTCCAACACATTCTTAAATTTTTAATGGTCTTTTTATGCATCTCTCTCATAGCTCCTTATCTAAATCACACACTTTGGAGAAAAAGAATTATGTCCTATGGCTCTTTTATCTACCTCCTAAGTCTAAATATAGTGTTGAATGATACATTGTTTTTGCCTAATAAATACAATCAGAATTTAATTCAGATGAATGGCAAAATTCAGTGTTTACTTTCTACCTTTCTATCATCCTACAAATGGCATGCACTTTGTCTACAGGATATTGCTAGCTAATTATGAAAACTGAAAAACTCATTCACAATCTTTAGATCTCAGCTTACTCACCTTGCAAATAGAAATGCCCCACATTTCACGATAAACATTGAAGTTTTTTAAAAATGCTTTTTGGTTATTTAAATGGGCTTATAAAATGTAGATTAAAGTGCAAGTGCAGCCAAAACCGGTTTGGCTCAGTGGATAGAGCGTCGGCCTTTGGACTGAAAGGTCCCGGGTTCGATTCCAGTCAAGGGCATGTACCTTGGCGTGGGCACATCTCCAGGAGGGCGTGTGCAAGAGGCAGCTGATTGATGTTGCTTTCTCATCGATGATTCTGACTTTCTATCCCACTCTCTTCCTCTCTGTAAAAAATCAATAATATATATTTTTAAAAAAGAATATGTTTATAAAAAAAGTGCAAGTGCAATTCAATATAAGAACTTTTGTTAAGTAATAGAGGGACTATTTTTATCATTTTTGTTGTTAATATTGTTACAGAGAAATATCTCCTTTATATTTTATGGAAAACATAACTATTAGGGATATAAACTAATTAGAACTTGTATTCTTACATAACTGGAAGCTAGAAGAGGTAGCTCAGACATCAGTTCACACTCACCAATGTTAATGAAAGATGAGACAGAGGCTGAAAACCAGGACTACAGGCTTTATTAGAGGAGAAGGACCCTGCCAGGCTGCCCTCCAAGGGGAGAAGAGCAACACGTGCAGAGGTGAACACGTCTTTTGAGGGGAGGAACGGGAAGGGATGGGACTTAGGGTACTTGGCATGTGCTGATTGGTGGTTTCATATAAGGCACATGATTAGGCACTTAGGAATCAAGGGCTTAGGGTATTTAGCAGATGCTGATTGGTGGTGCAATGTATAGTCCATATAAGGTGCCTGGTTAGGTGCTCAGGAATGTCCAGGCAGCAGGTGCAGGTTATGTCATATTCCATCCATCAGTTGGGGGAAGGGAGGATCTATCAGTTGATGCCATCTTCCTGTCTTCCTCGTGGTCACTAGATATCTGCTAGGCAATATTCAAGGCATGTGGCCAAGGAAATGTGCCAATGCATGCATCCTTTTAATCAAAAAAGCAAAAACCTGCCTAAAAACCCCAGCGCAAAATTATGTCACTTGGGTGCCCCTACTTGAAAGACAGGCTGAGAAAGCGATTAGCTTTTCCAACATCTGCCGTGGAAGGCAGAAAAATAAAAGGGTTTGAGAGTGCCCATTGGATCATTCAGCCCCAGTGGTTCCCAGATAGCTTATTTTGTCTAGGCATGGGAATAGACCTCACAGCTCCTCCCATTCTAGGGGAATGGTAGGATAACAGCATGGAAGTCAGCATCTAAAGATTTGTTGTGTTGTAGAACTGTCACTTGCTAGCTGCGACTTTCAGTGAGCTGTAATTTATCTCTTTGAACTCAATTTCCTCATCTATATATTAGAAATAATGGTACCTATTTCAAATGTGGAGGATAAAATGAGAAGATGGATGCTAAAATTGTGGGTAAATGTTTAACACTTATTATCATGCAAATTATTTATAACAATGCAACAAATATTAAAGTTACTTCATTGAATAAAACATGAGAGACTGGTAAATCCATCTGCTTTCACAAGAAGTTGGAGAATTTCTTCCCTTATATATAGAGTTATGAAACACTCCTATAATTCTTTTTTTTTCTGAAAAATCACATTTCCTCCCACAACTTTGGAATACATTTGGTTTCCTCTGAGTGAACCATAGAACACTAATGGTTTATCTTCCAACAAAGAGCAAAAAATAAAATAAAATAAAATAAAATAAGTCATCCAACAAAGTTTAAAAGCTCTTTTGCAACTGTGAGAAGCATTTGCATTTCAAAAGTAGCATGGTGCTGCCCTAGGCAGTGTGGCTCAATAGATGGAGCGCTGGCCTGTGGACTGAAGGTCCGGGTTCGACTCCAGTCAGGGCACATGCCCGGGTTGCAGGCTTGATTCCCAGTAGGGGATGTGCAGGAGGCAGCCAAACAATGATTCTCTCTTATCATTGACATTTCTTTTTTTTAAAATGTATCTTATTGATTTATTGCAGTTCTATTTTTCTTGTCCTCTCCCTTCCTTGCTGAAATCAATAAAAATATTTTTAAAAATAAACAAATAAAATAAAAGTAATATGATAATATTTCTTATAGAAGAGCTAACCATTCTTTGATTTATCTTCTTAAAATATATCATGTCCTAAACATAAATCTGTGATGATGGAGAAATTATTTTATGTAAATATTGAATTTATATACAAATGTAAAGTTATAATCATCATAAGTAGTATACATTTGGCTAATTTCTTAAATCTCTTTCTAGGATTCATCTCTGCTTCTACAGTCTACTCAGAATGTGACTGTGAATGCACATAATGCTGAAGGGGCGGTCACTGGAAGTTTAAAAGTGGGTGAGTCTGGCTTCATCACAGTGCTTTGCATATATGTGGTCCACAAACAATATGCTGAACTAATGAGTGTGTTTTTTTTCTTCTAAAGAATTCAAAGTTACTTATGAACAATCAATGAATGAATTTAGAAAAATATCATGTTGTGCTAACCACAGAGAATAAGTAGCATCAAGGGACAACAGTTTGAAGTATTTTAATTAAAGTTATTTTGATTGCAAGAAATAGAGGAGCATTCAAAGTACTATAAGAAACATAATGATTATTACAGTGTACAAAAGAGTCTCACAGAGACAAAAGAAAATTACCCAAAGTAGTGGCCTCAAAAAACAGAGACCAGAGGCTGAGACCCCAAAGTATTTGTTTTTTCTCTCTCCTTCATTGTCTTCCTCTTTCCCTGCTTCCTCCCTACATGTCCCTTTCCCTATCTCTGCCATGTACCCTCCTTTCCAGTGTATATTTGCCTATTTCTTTACCTTGGGTATTACAGCTCCATCTGTTCAAACTTTATATAATCTCCAGAACCTCTCTGGTTTCTCATCTTATTAGTTATAGTTCTCAACACCAACCAACCTAGTCTTTAATTCCATTAATTATAAATTCAAGATTTCAAACGAATGCCCTTGGACAGGCTATGCAGATCTATTCAACCAGAAAAGACCAGAGAATAAGGTAAACATGGGAGTGAAGTCACATAAAAACTTGCATGGTGAGAGAAACATGATTCAGGCAAAAATGTATAAAGGAAATAACAAAAGGGTAAGCCAGCTTATAAAAGAAAAATGTATACATTCTCTATACTATCAGCATTCTATATGTTTGGCAAATTTAGGAAATTAGATAGCCCTTTTGATTATGGGAAAACAGATGAAATGTGTACTGCCAACACAAGCTGGTTAACTTTGAGTCTGCCTTCCTTCCTTCCTTCCTTCTTTTCCTTCCTTCCTTCCTTCCTTCCTTCCTTCCTTCCTTCCTTCCTTCCTTCCTTCCTTCCTTCCTTCCTTCCTTCCTTCCTTCCTTCCTTCCTTCCTTTAGTGTTTTTATATATGTGATTGAGTTTATTGCAAGAAATTGCAAGAGAAAATGGAGTTGCAGAAAGAAAAGAAGTAGAGACACAACTGGATAGGGGTTTTCACACTGGGTCTACTATTCGCAGGCCTCAGCAACCCTTCCATGGATCCCTCCAATTCTCTTACATCAAAAAGTTGATCTTGCAAGTGATTTCGAGGTGTAGATCCGCCCCACAAGTTTCATAGTTCTACCTCTTCCTTCTGTGGCAAGGCTTCTCAGAGTACCTCCATGCTGAGGATTCTATGTGCCCCTATGTTTAAGGTCCTATGTGCCCCTTCCCTTCATATACCATCACAGTCCTGGCAATGAACTTCACATGTTCTGCTATGACTTTGGAATTAAGTCTTCAATCTACAAAACCCCAAGCCCTCAGAACCCAGCTGATTAAAGCCTGCTCACAACAAGAAGCAAAAAAAACCCTACATAAAACCACCCCATGTTTTTTCTTTTAAATGGCTGTTTTCACAAAACAGAATAATGTTACATTGGAAACTACAGCTATATTTAAACCTAATGGTTCCTTTTTATTATACTAATACAATAAATCCATATTTTATATTGTTTTAATCTTTATAACTTATTCCAAAATTTAATTTTATTTCTCTTTTGCTTAGAAGTTTGTTTGATCACTAAGTCCAATGAAATTCTCAGTGTATATAAAGATGAACTTGAGTTTATTGGGCATACATGTTCTTGAAACTTGTCTAAGTCAAGTCATATGTTCTTGATTAATTATATAGTATTATAATTTATCTTTACAATCATTTATTAAAATTCTTTAAATGACTAGTTTTAAAGTGTTTGAGGAATTTTCCCCATTTTGTCATTTATTCAACAAACATTTACCAAATGCCTATGTACCAGTTTCTCTATGCTGCCAAGTAATTAATAACATCTAAGTGTTATTATTAGAAATTCCAAAAGTAAATAAATCCTTTTATATTCTTAAAAACAATTTAAAACAAATCCTCATTTCCTCACTTAATTTTTGTACAATGTGAATTTTCATATATCATCCAGGGCAGTTAGAAATAATAAATCTGTTACCAATTTCATGGATAAAAACAAAACTGAAGCATTAAAAAAGCTAATTTGCTCAATAATGAACACCTAGTTAGAAGAAAAGCCAAACCAGGAATGACCCCAGGTCTTGTTTCTCTCAGCCAGGAGTGTTCCACTAGCCCTCCCTCTCTCTAACCAGATTTCCTTAAATTATGGCATGCCAGTAACTGTTATAGCTGTTGCAAATACAGTTACCATTTTTGACAACAAAGAATTTCCTGGGGTTGGGGGGAAGGGGAAAGTTTCCCATTGGAATTACTTTGGTTTAACCTGTTAGCCTCAAATCTTGACTTTTAACCTTAGTTTCATGCCTAAAATTAGTGATTTCCATTAAATACTCGAGGACCGGTGCACAGAATTCATGCCAGGAACTTGGCCTTCACTGCCATGGCTTTGTCCAGAAGGCCCTCCAGAAGGACATCTGGTTTAATTATCATATTATGCTTTTATTGTGTTAGATTTGTTTGGAGACCTCTTATGTTGAAAACCCTGAGCTAAAGAATATAACTCAGTTCACCAAATCCAAAATTATTTTCAATAGATGATTTCTGACAAAGTCATTCCAGCCTCACATAAAAGAAGTTAAATTTAGCCAATCCAGATACTAAAACGTAGCTTATGTGAACTAGCCAAATTAACCCCATTTAATTAAATGAATAATTATTTACCATTAATCCACTAAAAAAATTGGCAGTCAATACAGTCAAAACTGAAGTCTTAAAATCCAAAAGAAATCAAGAACTGAAAAGCAAGCACTAATAGCTTGCATTTCAAATCTATGTATTTTTTCTCTTTTTATTAAATTTATTTGGGTGATATTTGCTAATAAATTCACATAAGTATCAAGTGTATATTTCAATGACATACATAATCTTTATGTTGCATTATGTGCCCATTACTCAAAGTCAAATAATCTTCTATTACCATATATTTGACCCCATTGAACTAAAAGATATCAAATCATAAGCAAAAATAATGGAATCTTACCTTATAAATTCAGCTCTGGTCACTACAATTAATTTTCTTTTGATTTAAAATAACAGAAACTCATTCTGGTTAGCTAAAAAATGAGACAGAAGTATGCAAATTGTACTCAGATTGGGTTTGTGGGGTTTGATATTTGTTTTTAAATGATGGTATCTTAAATTCAAGCAATCACAGTGGAGTGGGGAGGGCTGTTAATGAGGCATATTGTATGACAGGAAGAATTTGATTGTATTTTCACTAGACAAGCGCTAAGCCAATTTCACAAATTCATCAGATCATAAAACCTTCCTTTATTTATGTCCTGTATGTTTATTTTTTTCCTTCTTTGTAATTTTACCAGATAGTTGTTTTACTTTTCACCAAGATAGAATTTAAATTCTATTTCTTAAAGACCTTTTTTACAAAAGGTTATTGCTCAGTTCTAATCCATGTCCAGCTAGGTTATAAAAACCAGTAGATTATTAATAGGAGTTAAAAGATCAATACCAACTTAATTATTTTAAGAGATTATTATCCCCATGATTTGGGGCCTGTTATCTTTGGAGAACACTTTCCTCTGAAGTGGAAAACATATTTAAATTTAACATTTAACATAGAGAGGGAATGGACTGATAACTCTTGGGGAGAAAGTGGGTGTGGGAAGTGCAGCAAGAGACTGGACAAAAATCATGCAGCTATGGGAGAGGACAGAGGAGGGGGGTGAGGGCGGAGGGTGGGATGGGTACCAGGTGGAGGGGAACTATAGGGTGAAAAAAAAAGGGGAACAATGTAATTAATAAACTGAACAATAAAGATTTTAAAAATGTTTAAAAAATTAAATAAATAAATAAATTTAACATTCAATGTTTATATTTTTTAATAAAATGAAAATGAAACTTTATTTACCACTGTACCTTTATTAAATAGTACTCTTTAATGGAGTGCCTCCTTCTCCCTCAGCAGGGAACCATAAAGTGTTTCCTCAAGGTCCATTCAGATATCATCTCCCCCAGCATTCTGTTTCTGACCCCCAGACGGAACCACGAATCACTTAAGGTTCTCACTGAACACTGTCCAAGCTGTATCGTGGCATCTATCAAATTGTTCTGGAACTAAATTTATATCCTCTTTTAAAAAAAATAAACTATGACGTTTTATAAACAGTGAGCTACATCTTACTCACTTATACCCTGGTATATCCTTAATTTTTATAGCACAGGACCTTAAGCATAAAAAAATACAATACATTTGTGTTGAACAGAAGCTGCATTTTCTTTTATTTAAACAAATGCTTATATGAGTTATTAATAAGAAAAATGATGCAACTAAATTCATTTGTTGAATATTTCATCAATGTATATAAAACAATTACAGAGAAAGTCATTAATTTAACACCTTTTACTTAATAAAGCCTTCTAAAATTGTTATATGAATCTCTAGCGAGCAAAACTGAACTCTTACTGGATAAATTATTTCAAGTTTTCTTTCTTCTTAATTTTAAACTCATATAACTGTATGTTCAAATATTAAAGATAACTGTATATTCACCATTTAATCCAAATCAGTGTTTACACATAAGTTATATCAGTGATCTAAGAGGTAAATGATGACACTGAATCACTTGGGGGACTCTGAGTGAAAGCTCAAAAGAGCAAAAGTACAGGCAGCTATCAAACACATTAAGGCAGACTTCCTTAAGAGAAAGAAGATAAAAGAGGAAAACCTGAATCCACTTTATAAGTACTCCCACCACACACACAAACACATTTAAATGAAGGATTAGTGAAAGGTTTGGGGATACAAATTAATAAAATAATATAAGAATACATTGGTAACCATGTTCAAAATGGATTCATGTAGTAATTGAAAAGCTTTTATTTAATTTCTAGCAGGTATCCATCAACTTTAATGAGGAACACAGAGACACATAAACAAAAAGTATAAGCTATTCATTTTCTCAATAAATTTACTTTTCTAAATAATAATATAAAGCTAACATGTCAAAGAACTAAGAAACACTTGTAATTCTATAAGCAAATGGTGAAAGCTGTGTTCTAGAAAGATTAATCCATTATGCTGCCAGGGTTAGAAAAATTGAAAATACAAAGTGAAATTATGAAATAAAATCATGAATACAGGATCTTATTCACTCCACAAGGATACCAGCATTCCCAGTCCCTGCCCCATAGTAGCAATGGTTCAGTGTTTGCTGAATTCAGTAATGATCTGAAAGGCAATGGTCTAAAGCACACATGAAGGAGGAGAAAGTATTGCCTTTGTCACTGAAATAAAAAGAAAGACGGAGTGAAGAAGACAAAATTTTGAGGGCGTTCTTCGATAGTGATGCCTGTTTTTCCCCTGGAAGAAGAGGTGAGGACCTCTTCTGAGGACAAGGGCAGGGAAGACAGTCTGAGAGTGAGTCATCTTCTGGGCTAACTTCCACCATCAAAGTGAGCCATTTCTAAGACTGTCTTTCATAAACCTCACATTTCATAATATAAAATTCTTATTTGGTTAACACTCAAAAGAATGGAGATTTAAATAATATGGATGGGAGAATTAAATTGTTTTTGGCAGATTTAAAAAAACTAAAAATTAACTTTGAAATAATTTATGAATACATATATTTGATAAATATTAGCATAGATTTGACAGAAATTAATTTTAAAAAATATAATAGTTTTAGGCTTAAAACTTAAAAACTCATAAAATAAAGAACCTATTAAACATTTTTAAATATTAAGTAACTGGCTATTGCTGTATGATATGGAATGTGTAAAAATAGAGATCATGACATGTAGTGCTTGTAATGAACTCTTTATAATACTGTTCCAATTAATCCTTCAGGTCCCAAAATGGTAGAAGTCCAGAGTCAGCAGATTCAGATCAATTCCAAAGGAGGCAAACCACTATTTACTGTTGATGAAAGTGAAGTTGTGGTTGGTACAGACAGACTTCGAGTAACTGGTATGTAGTAGCTCTTTTTTTATTTTAATTGAGATATAATTTACATGAAACATTAATTTAGTTTCAGGTGTGCAACATAATGATTCCAGGTTTGTATATATTGTGAAATTACCACCACAATAAGTCTATTTAATATCTATCACCACACATACTTACAAATTTTTTCTTGTGATGAGAAGTTTTAAAAATTTCCTCAAAAACAACTTTCAAAAATACAATACAGTATTATTGACAATAGACAATAGTATATATTACATCTCATGACTTTAATTTATAGTTGGAATTTGTATCTTTTCATTTTTTTAAATAAAAATTTGATTTTATTGTTTATAGCATTACAAATAGTAGTACACATATCTCCTTTATTCCCCCATTGACCTTCACCCAGCCTCCCCTACCGTTGGCACATGCCCTCACCCTACCCCCACCCCCAGTGTCTGGTCTTGAGTCCACTGGTTATGCTTTTATGCATGTATACAAGTCCTTCGGTTGATCTCTTACCATCCTCCCCCAAACACT
Organism: Antrozous pallidus; assembly: GCA_027563665.1. NCBI lineage: Eukaryota > Metazoa > Chordata > Mammalia > Chiroptera > Vespertilionidae > Antrozous > Antrozous pallidus. Next base: position 416,063 of record CM050513.1, on the reverse strand, counting down.
TATATTCCTAGAAGTGCTATCACTGGGTCAAATGGCAGTTCCATTTTTAAATTTTTGAGGAAACGCCATACTGTTTTCCACAATGGCTGCACCAGTCTGCATTCCCACCGGTAATGCATGAGGGTTCCTTTTTCTCTGCATCCTCACCAGCACTTGCTGTTTGTTGATTTATTGATGATAGCCAATCTGACAGTTGTGAGATGGTATCTCCTTGTTGCTTTGATTTGCATCTCTCAGATGATTAGTGACTTTGAACATGTTTTCATGTGTCTTTTGGCTTTCTGAATGTCCTCATTCGAAAAGTGTCTATTTAGGTCTTTTGCCCATTTGTTGATTGGGTCATTTATGTTCCTTTTGTTAAGTTGTATGAGTTCTCTGTAAATGTCGATTAAACTCTTATCAGAGATATCAATGGCAAATATGTTCTCCCATGCAATGGGCTTTCTTGTTGTTTTCTTTATGGTTTCTCTTGCTGTGCAAAAGCTTTTTATTTTTATGTAGTCCCATTTGTTTATTTTCCCCTTAGTCTCTCTTGTCTTAGGATCTGGGTCTATAAAGATATTGCTACGACATATGTCTGCAATTTTGCTTCCTATGGAGTCTTGTAGAATTTTTATAATTTTTCATCTTACATCCAAGTCCTTTAGCCATTTTGAATTTGTTTTTGTGTATGGTCAAGTTGTACGATCTTTCTAATGTATTGTACGATCTTTCTAATGTATTTCTAATGTAATGTGAGTTAGTGATCTAGTTTCATTTTTTTTTTTGCATGATCTGACCACATTTCCCAGCACCATTTATTAAAAAGGCTGTTTTGACTCCACTGTATGTTCTTGACCCCTTTGTCAAATATTAATTGAGTATAATGGCTTGGGTCAATTTCTGGGTCCTCTATTCTGTTCCATTAATCTTTATGTCTGTCCTTGTGGCAGTACCAGGCAGTTTTGAGAACCGTCACTTGGTAATATAGTTTGATGTCTGGTATTGTGATCCCTCCAACTTTGTTCTTCTTTCTCAGGAAAGCTGTGGCTATTCAGGTGCTCTTAAAATTTTTTTCAGATGAATTTTTGGAGAATTTGTTCTAAATCTTTGAAATATGCCATTGGTATTTTAATAGGTATTGCATTGAATCTACAGATTGCTGTAGGTAGTATGAACATTTTACTGATGTTGATTCTACCAATCCATGAACATGGTATTTTCTTCCATTTGTTTATGTCTTCTTCCATCCCTTTTTTCAATGTTCTGTAGTTTTCTGAATACAGGCCTTTTACGTCCTTGGTTAAGTTTATTCCTAGGTATCTTAACTTTTTTGGTACAATGGTAAATGGGATTATTTTTCATTTCTCTTTCTGTGAGTTCATTATTAGTATATAAAAAAGCCACATATTACTGGGTGTTAACTTTGTATCCTGCTACATTGCCAAATTCATTGATTAGGTCTAATAGTTTTTTGATGGAGTCTTTGGGGTTTTCTATGTATAATATCATATCATCTGCAAATAAGGATAGTTTTACTTCTTTTCCAATTTAGATGCCTTTTATTTCTTCTTCTTGTCTGATCACAATGGTTAGTAATTCTAGTATTATGTCAAATAGAAGTGGTGAGAGTGGGCATCCTTGTTTTGTTACTGTTTTTAGGGGAAGTGGGATTAATTTTTGCCTATTGAGTATCATGTTGGCTGTAGGTTTGTCATATGGGGCTTTTATTATGTTGAAGTATGATCCCTGTATTTCCACTTTGCTGCTGAGAGTTTTTATCAGGAAAGAGTATTGGATTTTGTCAAATGTTTTTTCTGCACAATTAATACGATTATGTGATTTTTGTCTCTGTTTCTTTATGTGATGTATCACATTTATTGATTTGTGGATATTGTACCAACCTGGCATCCTTGAAATAAATCCCACTTGGTCAAGTTGTACGATCTTTCTAATGTATTGCTGAATTTGATTTGCTAGAATTTTGTTGAGGATTTTAGCATCTATTTTCATCAGAGATATTGGCCTGTAATTCTCTTTCATTGTTTTGTCTTTATCTGGTTTTGGAATTAGGGTAATGATGGATTCATAGAAAGAACTTGTAAGTGTGCCTTCCTCTTGAATTTTTGGAATAGTCTGAGGAGGATAGGCTTTAATTCTTCTTTGAATGTTTGGTAGAACTTCCCTGTAAAACTGTCCAAACCAGGTCTTTTGTTTGCTGGAAGATTTTTTATTGCTGCTTCAATTTCTTTGGTTGGTATTGGCCTATTCAGATTTTTTTATTCTTCTTGGTTGAGTTTTGGGAGCTTGTATTTTTCTAAGAATATATCTATTTCATTTAGGTTGACTTTTTGTTGGAATAGAGTTGTTCATAGTATTTTTCATAATAATTTGTATTTTTGTGGGATCAGTTTTTATTTCACCTCTTTCATTTCTCATTTTATTTATTTGGGTCTGGCTAGAAGTTTATCAGTCTTGTTTATCCTTTCAAAAAACCAGTTCTTGAGGAGAACCAAGATGGCAGCATAGCTAAAACACCTATCTTGCCGTCATACTCAAAAATTTTAATACTACAACTTAACGAAAGAACAAACACCTTCCAGAATCAACAGAAAGCTGGCCGAGTGAAAATTCCACAAATAAAAGTAAAGATAAGACACTGTGACTCAGAGGAGCGGCGGCGGACAGCGTTGAAAGGTTCGCGCGGAGAGAGGTTTGAAGTGCGCGCCAGCGGAGAGGGCAGGCAGCTGAAAACCGGCCAGTTTTCTCGAACGGGGAGACAAAGGCGTCCCATTGAACTGATTCTCCAGCTTTGGGTGAAGTCCAGGGAACCCACTATCATACGGGGTGAAAACTGGACAGTGGGAGGGCACGCCGAAACTCAGGCGCTGCCGGGTCTGCCGGCTTGTGGAGAAGGCAGCTTGCTCGAACAGCTCAGCTGCGTGAGCGCACAGAGAGCGCTCTGTGACTCGCTATCTCATTCGGGAAACCGTCAGACTGCTTTGTTTTAAGACCCTAGGTGAGACAATGGACGTGCAGACTCATTTGGGGAAGAGTCTGAATTCCCCGGCAGCTGGTGGAGCTCCACAGCAGCTCTCTCTCAGAGGTGCTGGCAGCCATTGCCCCTAGCACAGAGTCCCTGGGGCTGAATAGGGCAGAGCTAACACTGTCTGCTTGGCCCAGAGACTCCGCCCATCCAACCTGAGCACAGCTGAGCTTCACAGACAATTGGCCTGGAGGTCAACCCCTCCAAGTGCTAACAACAATTAACCTGAGCTTAACTTCAGCAAGACTGTGCAACCCATATCCACCTCAGGTAACTGGGGAGGTTGAGCCACTGTCCCTAGTAGGAAGTCTATCACACAAAGCTAATTGACCAACTCAGGGAAGCAGCCACCATGCAGAGACATGGAAAGAAATCAGATGTGAAAGAAATGGAGAAAAAAAAAACCCACGGTTATAGGGCTTCTCTAGAGGCTCCAACAAAAGGTCGAGGCCTATAAGGAAATAAGCGAGACCGCAAAGGAAATGAATGAGTCCTATAAGGAAATGAATAAAACCTGCAAGAAAATGATCAAGACCAATGTGGAAATGAAGGAGACCCTCAAGGATATAAAGGAGACTCTCAAGGATATGAAAAAGGACCAACCAGAAATTAAGCATACACTGACTGAAATAAAAATATTATACAAAGACCTAAAAGTGCCCTGGAGCACCCCAAGAACCAAGTTAAAGATTTGAAATACAAAGAGGTAAAATCCACTCAGCTGAAAAAGCAAGAAACCAAAAGAATCCAAAAAATTGAAGATAATGTAAGAGGCCTCTGGGACAACCTCAAGCATACCAACATCCAAATTATAGGGTTGCCAGAAAAAGAGCAAGAGCAAGACAATGAAAACGTATTTAAAGAAATAGTGACCGAAAACTTCCCACACCTGGTGAAAGAAATTGACTTAGGAGTCCAAGAAACGCACGGAACCCCAATATATAGGAACCCTAAGAGGACCACACCGAGGCACATCATAATGAACATGCCAAGAGCAAAAGACAAAGAGAGAATATTAAAAGCAGCAAGAGAAAAACAGATGGTTACCTATAAGGAAGCACCCATATGATTGTCAGCGGATTTCTCAACAGAAATGATTCAGGCCAGACTGGAGTGGCAAGAAATATTCAAAGTGATGAGTAGAAAGAATCTACAGCCAAGATTACTCTATCCAGCAAAGCTATCATTCAGAATTGAAGCTCAGATAAAGTGCTTCGCTGATAAGAAAAAGCTAAAGGAGTTCATCACCACCAAACCAATATTATATGAAATGCTGAAAGATATTCTTTAAGAAGAGGAAGAAGAAAAAGATAAACGTGTAAATTAGGAACAACAAATACACATCTATCAACAAATGAATGTAAAAAGAAAGTGAATTAATAAGCTGATGAACGGGATAAACTGGTGAATGTAACAAAATCACGGCCATAGAGAGGGAATGGACTGACAACTCTTGGGGAGAAAGGGGGTGTGGGAAGTGTAGCAAGAGACTGGACAAAAATCATGCAACTATGGGAGAGGACAGTGGAAGGGGGTGAGGGCAGAGGGTGGGATGGGTACCAGGTGGAGGGGAACTATAGGGGAAAAAAAAGGGAACAATGTAATTAATAAACTGAACAATAAAGATAAAAATAAAAATAAAAATAAAAATAAATAAATAAATAAATAAAGCAGAGAGCAAAAAAACAAAAAAACAAACAAACAAAAAAAAAACACAACAGAACCAGTTCTTGGTTTTGTTGGGGGGGGAAAAATATATATATATATATATATATATATATATATATATATATATATATATATATTAGAGCAGAGATAAATGAAAAAGATATATATATATATATATCTTTTTCATTTATCTCTGCTCTAATATTTATTATTTCCTTCCTTCTGCTTACACTGGGCTTTTCTTGATGCTCTCTTTCTAACTCTTTGCTTTGTATCATTACATAATTTATTACCATGGATTCTTATTTTTAGCAGGAGACTTGTAGAGCTATGAACTTCCCTCTCAACACTGCTTTCACTGTGTCCCATAGGTTTTGAATTCTTGTGTTTTCATTGTCGTTTTTTGCCATGATGCTTTTTATTTTTTCTTTGATCTCTCTGGTAACCCAGTCATTGTTTAAAAGCATGCTATTTAGCCTTCAGGTGTTTGATTTTTTATTTCTTTTATTGTAGTTGATTTCTAGTTCTATTCCATTGTGATCTGAGAAGTTGCTTGTTAAATTTGAAGAGACTTCGCCTGTTACCCAATATATGGTATAGCTTTCAAAATTTCCCATGTGCACTTAAGAAGAATGTACGTTGTGTGGCTTTGGGATGAAATGTTCTGAAAATGTCAATCAAGTCCATCTGATCAACATTTAGGATTCTGGGGTTTTTTTGCTGATTTTCTGTTTAGAGGATTTGTCCCATGGTGATAGTGAGATATTAAAGCCCCCTACCATGACTGTATTACTGTCTATCTCTCCCTTGATAGCCTCCCGAAGTTTTTAATGTATTTCGGTGCTCCTGTATGAGTGCATATATGCTTACCAGAGTTATTTCTTCTTATTGGATTGTTCCTTTTAGTATTATGAAGTGGCTTTATTTATCTCTTGTTATGTCCTTAACTTTTAGATCTCATTTGTTTGATATAAGTATTGCTACCCCAGACTTATTTTTTTGTTTTCATTCGTCTGAAAGATGTATACCATCCCTTCACCATCAGTCTGTGTGAGTCCTTTTTTCTGATGTGTTTCTTATAGACAGAAGATATTTTGGTCATGTTTTGTTATCCACTCAGCTACTCTATGTCTTTTTTGTGGGGCATTTAATCTATTTATATTTAAAGTTATTACTGATAGAGAGAACCAAGATGGCAGCATAGGTAAAACACCTATCTTGCCCCCATACACAGCAAGTTTAAAACTACAACTTAACGAAAGAACAAACACCATCCAGAATCACCAGAAAGCTGGCTGAGTGAAAATTCCACAAATAAAAGTGAAGATAAGACACTGTGACTTGGAGGAGCGGCTAAGGACAGCATTGAAGATATGTACGGAGAGAGGTTTAGAGCATGCGCACCAGCGGATAGGGCGGGCAGCTGAAAACCAAGCCGGTTTTCTCGAACGGGGAGACAAAAACGTCCCATTGGAATGATTCTCCAGCTCTGGCGAAGTCCAGGGAACCCACTATCATACGGGGTAAAAACTGGACAGTGGGAGGGCATGCCAAAGCTCGGGTGCTGCCAGATCTGCCCGCTTGTGGAGGAGGCGAGCTTGCACGTGAACTGGGGAAGAGCGCGTAGAGAGCACTCGTGACTTGCTCTTTCATTCGGGAAACCATCAGACTGCATTGTTTTGCGACCCTGGGTGAGACATTGGGTGTGCAAACTCATTTGGGGAGAGTCTGAATTCTCCAGCAGCTGGTGGAGCTCGGCAGCGGCTCTCTCTCAGAGGTGCTGGTGGCCATTGCCCTCGGCACAGAGTCCCTGGGGCCGCATGGATGGAGCTGACACTGTCTGCTTGGCCTGGAGACTCCGCCCATCCAACCTGAGTACAGCTGAACTTCATAGACAATTGGTCTGGAGGTCAACACCTCCTAGTGCTAACAATGATTAACCTGAGCTTAACTTCAGCAAGACTGTGCAGCCCATATCCACCTCAGGTAACTGGGGAGCTGCGCCACTGTCCCTTGTAGGACATCTACCACACAAAGCTAATTGACCAACTCAGGGAAGCAACCACCATGCAGAGACATGGAAAGAAATCAGATGTGAAAGAAATGGAGGAAAAAAAACGATTGGACATGGAATTCAAAACCACGGTTATAGGGCTCTTCAAGAGGCTCCTAGAAAAGGTTAAGACCTATAAGGAAATAAGCAAGACCTACAAGGAAATGAACGAGACCCTCAAGGATATGAACGAGACCTGCAAAGAAATGAATAATACCAACGTGGAAATGAGTGAGTCCTACAAGGAAATGAATGAGACCTACAAGAATATGAAGGAGACTCTCAAGGATATGAAAAAGGACCAACCAGAAATTAAGCATACACTGACTGAAATAAAAAATATTATACAAAGACCTAAAAGTGCTCTAGAGCACCCCAAGAACCAAGTTAAAGATTTGAAATACAAAGAGGTAAAATCCACTCAGCTGAAAAAGCAAGAATCCAAAAGAATCCAAAAAATTGAAGATAGTGTAAGGGGCCTCTGGGACAACCTCAAGCATACCAACATGCGAATTATAGGGGTGCCAGAAAAAGAGAGAGAGCAAGACAATGAAAACCTATTTGAAAAAATAGTGACTGAAAACTTCCCTGACCTGGTGAAAGAAACTGACTTAGGAGTCCAAGAAGCGCACGGAACCCCAATATATAGGAACACTAAGAGGACCACACCAAGGCACATCATAATTAAAATGCCAAGAGCAAAAGACAAAGAGAGAATATTAAAAGCAGCAAGAGAAAAACAAATGGTTACCTATAAGGGAGCACCCATATGATTGTCAGCGGATTTCTCAACAGAAACTATGAAGGCCAGACGGGAGTGGCAAGAAATATTTAAAGTGATGAATAGCAAGAATCTACAACCAAGATTACTCTATCCAGCAAAGCTATCATTCAGAATTGAAGCTCAGATAAAGTGCTTCGCTGATAAGAAAAAGCTAAAGGAGTTCATCACCACCAAACCAATATTATATGAAATGCTGAAAGATATTCTTTAAGAAGAGGAAGAAGAAAAAGATAAAAGTGTAAATTATGAACAACAAATACACATCTATCAACAAATGAATGTAAAAAGAAAGTGAATTAATAATCTGATGAACAGGATAAACTGGTGAATGTAACAGAATCACAGACATAGAGAGGGAATGGAATGACAATTCTTGGGGAGAAAAGGGTGTGGGAAATGCAGCAAGAGATTGGACAAAAATCATTCAACTATGGGGGAGGACAATGGGGGAGGGGTGAGTGCGGAAGGTGGGATGGGTGCCAGGTGGAGGGGAGCTATGGGGGAGGGAATGGGAACAATGTAATTAATAAACTGAACAATAAAGATAAAAAATAAAGTTATTATTGATAGGTACTTGTTTATTGACATTTTTTATTCTTTACGCCCGTGGTACTTCTTCGTTTCCTATTTTTTCATTTTACAGCAAATCCTTTAGCATTTCTTGCATTGCTGATTTGGTGTAATAGTCTTTTTGTCTCTGAAGTACCTGATTTCACCCTCAATTTTGATTGATAGCTTTGGTGGGTACGGTATTCTTAGATTCAGACCCTTTCTTTGCATGACTTTGTATATTCCATTCCATTCCTTCTTGCCTTATGTGTTTCTGTTGAGAAATCAGCCACTAGTCTGATAGGGGATTGTTTGTAGGTAACTATCTGTGTGTCTCTGGCTGCTCTTAGATTATTACTTTGTCATTGGTATTTGCCAATACTATCTAATAAAAGAGTAATATGCAAATTGACCATGCCTCCAATCAAGACACACTCAAGCCACACCCACTAGCCAATCAGGAGCAAATATGCAAATAAACCCCAACCAAGTTGGATGCAGCCACTGAGAGCAGGAGGGAGGCTTGGGTTTCTCCAGCAAAAGAGGTAGCCAAGCTTTCTGCCTGCCCTTGCCTGCCTAGGGCTCCACTCAATGCTACAAAGTTTCAATTATAGAAGATAAATATATCCCAACAGAAATGGTGGCAGCCATGGAGCTGGAAAGAGAAGAGGATACAGTTGCCAGGGCAATGGAGGAAGCCAAACTTCTGCTGCCCTAGCCTAACCTCCACTCTAAGCTACAAAGTTTCAAACAGAAATGGCTGTCACCACAGAGCAAGCAGAAGGCTTGGCTCTGCTCTAGGCTGCAAAGTTTCAATTGTAGAAATAGATTAATCCCAGATCCCAGGGCCTCCCCTGGGTTGGTGGGGGGTGTGCCTGGCCTGAAAACTACCAGAGGCCCCTCACCCAGGCTGACCCTCACTGCAAGGAATCCCCCACACTGATCCAGGACACCCTTCAGGGCAAACCAGGTGGTCCCCACCCATGTACCAGGTTTCTATCCTATTTAATACAAAAGTAATTTGCAGATTGACTGTCCCTCCAACACACAAGAGGGCTGACCACATGTGGTCAAAGATCCTGCCCCATGTGGACACAAGATGACCACCACAAGATGGCCAGCAGGGGAGGACAGTGGGAGGTTCCAGGCCTGCAAGGGAGGGCAGTTGTGGGCCATCAAGCCAGCAGGGGAGGGCAGTTGGGTGGGACCAGGCCAACAGACAAGGGCAGTTGGGAGCAATCAGCCTTCAGGGGAGGGCAGTTAGGGGTGACCAGGCCAGCAGAGGAGGGAAGTTAGGGGCCAAACAAGCTGGCAGGGGAGCAGTTAGACATCAATTAGGCTGGCAGAGTAGTGGTTAAGGGTGATCAAGGAGGCAGGCAGGAGAGCAGTTTGGAGCTAGCAGTCCTGGATTGTGAGAAGGATGTCCGACTGCCCATTTAGGCTCGATCCTACTGGGATTGGGCCTAAATGGCCAGTCAGATATCCCTCAAGGGATCCCAGATTGGGGAGGGTGCAGGCTGGGCTGAGGGATACCCCCCCCATGCACAAATTTCGTGTAGTGGGCCTCTAGTTTAATTATAATGTGTCTTGGCATCAGTCTTTAGGGTTTCATTTTGTTTGGGACTCTGTGAGCTTCTTAGATTTATGTAAACTTTTTCTCCCATATATCAGGGAAGTTTTCTGTTAATATTTCTTCAAACAGGTTTTCTATTCCTTGCTCAGTTTTCTCTCCTTCTGACATCCCTATTATGCAGATGTTTTATTTTGTGTGGTCTCAAAGTTCCCTTAGGCTCTCCTCCTGTTTTTTTTTTTTTTTTGAAGTATTATGTATAAAACTTTATTTACAAAATTAAAGGCTTCACATTTCATAGTTCACTAGTAGGTGATTTTAAAAACCTACAAAAATTTTACTTGCATTTCCTCCAGCCCCAACTGTTAAAATGGCCTGATCAATTGTTATGAAAACAAACACTATAAATAACACCAAGTCCTTTAAAGACATGTCTCCCAAATGTTATTTCTTGGCATAGGTGATTTTCATGGCATGAGATGGTGTGATCTTAAATCCTTGTAAAGCATCCCTGGCAGCTCCAGCTTGTCCATCATTTTCAAATTCAACAAATGCAATGTCATGCCTCCCAGGTACCAAACGTACTTCCTTAAAACCAGGGAACTGATTAAACAGCATGGATAACATCATCTCATTAGTCTCTTCTGGTAAATTTTTAAGGAATAAAATATAGTTTGGAGGGTAATTAGGGACCTGAGGATTTGGCGTTTCATTGCCTTGGGTGTTAATTGAATTTGGTGCTCCCAGAGCAGGCTTCTTATTAGCAGTCAGCGCTGTCAGTTCCACAGTTTTGGCTTTCTTCTTTTCTTTGTCAGCAAAGGTGCCACGCATTTTAGATATTATATCTGAATCTGTTTTTGCATACTGGATTCGCATTGGTTTACCATAAAATGGAAATCCTTGTAACTGTCTTAAGGCATTTGTGGGTGAGCCCAATTCTTTAAATATAACAAAGGCTTGCCCCCTCATTTTCATGGTCTTTAAAGCTACAATATCTACAACATGGCCAAACTGAGAAAACAGGGCATACAGAGATCTCTTCAATTCTTCTTTTTTAATTTTGTCATTCATATTGTTGATATAAATTGTATGGTTTGGTCTGATATCCATCTTTTGCGTTAAACCGTCCAAACAGCCTGAAGAGACAGCAGACACTCTGACACCCGCTCGGCCTCCTCCTGTTTTTAAGTATTTTTTTCTAAATGCTGCTCTGCTTGGGTATTTTTCATATCTTGTCTTCTAGCCCACTGATGCAATTCTCTGCTTTTTCTAGTATACTCTTGATGCTTTATATTGAGTTATTTATAGCAGCAATATCTTTTTTCATTTCTTCTTGTTTCTTCCTCATTTCCTCTTAATTTTTACACATTTTGTTGAAGTTGTCTTTCATTCTTTCCAGTGACTTTATGACCATTTCTATGAATTCTTTCTCTGATATATTGCTTGCCTCCATTTTGTTTACTTTCTTTTCTGATGATGCTTACTTTTCTGTCATTTTCTGTCATCTGGGCTATTTCTTTGTCTCCTCATAATCGCCCTCTTCTGAGTGTCTGGTTATGTAGCTCTGTCTCTCCTGTGTTGATTTAAAGGCACAAAATACAACACAACAAGGCACAATGCACAAGGCACTGAGCACAAATGTATTCACATTCCCAAATAAAGGTGACCACCAGAGAAAAGAGAATTAGGGAATAAGAAAAAAAAAAAAGGAATGCAAAAGTGATATTGAGAAAAGGGACAAAATAAAAGGTAAAAGAAAGAGTAAAAAAGAAAGGGTAAAAACTATTTACATGGGGAGAAAACCTCAATAGAACAACCACTAATCCCAAAAAATGCAAGCGACAAACACTCAGAGATGAAAGCAAGCTACAAACAACTAATAACAAGTGAGGAGAGGAAAGAGAATAAAAAAGATACAAAAACAAAAAAGGGAAAAAATCTCAAACAAGCACAAACAAAACTAATCTAATCAATAATCAAGAAAGCAACAGCAATAGGAGAGAAAGTAAAGCAAAATAAAACAAAAAAACTAGAACAACAACAAAATGAAACAAAACAAGAAAACAACAACAAAAAACAACAAAGAAATGGAAGAGAAAAAAATTTGGATCATGAAAAAAGAGAAAAGAGAGGTGTGTGTGGATGTACATAGAGCAGGGGATCAGAAATTCAATATATAAGCAGGATGAATTTTTAGCAGGGGGTAAAAAGAAGGAATAGCGAAAATCTAAAGCAGAAATAGAGTAAGAGAAACAGGACAATAAAATGGGAAAGGTGAGGAAGAATAAAGTTGAGATAGAGTAAAATGATGCCAAAGGAAAAATGAAAATAGAATGTAGAACACTAATCCCAAAATAAAATAAAGAGAAAATAAAATGAGACTTTTTGTAGGAAAGGTAAAATAGTAGTAGTAATAATACTGATTAAAATAAAAATATAATAATTAAAAAGGTAAAATTACCTCAAGTGAGGTAAAAGGAAAAAAAAATTAGTTTCTTAAATAAAAGATAAAAAATGAAAATGTGCAGTAGTGAAGATCATTCATTTCCTCTATTTTTCTGCTTGGCGCGCCTGTTTCCTGCAGGCAGTCAGGACAGTAGTGAAGGTCCCTGCGTTCCACTGCTCTTCTGTGTGGTAAGCCACAGCCCTCATTTTCAAGCAGGTAGTACTTCTCTGTTTCTTAGACTCATCCGTGTTTACACCAGTCAGTTTGTTATTCAGCCCTGGGTGGCAGTGTTTCTGATTGCCCTCTGGGCTTATAAGGCCTCTCACCAGCATTCGGTTGGTTTTCCCTGTAGGACTTAAGACTGCCCCAGAGCTGGCTCTCTGATCGCTACTTCCCGCTCTGATCTCCAGGTTCCACAGAAATAACTTCCCCTGCAGCCTCTGAGAGTGTCCCCAATTGTGTCATCCTATGTACTGGGCTCAGTAACAAAAACAAGGATTTAAGGAGAAAAAAAAGAGCCAGAGTTAAGCGTGCAAACTCGCGACTTTTACCCTCTGGTGCTGCGCAAGTGCGTGCAGTCTCTTCCCGGGCACTCGGCAGCCGGCACACCGGTACGGTTTCGGGATGGATGTTCGCGCCCAGTCCAGGCGTGGGTTGATTTTTAGGGCTCCCTTCTGCAGCAGCCCTGCGGATCCCCTTCTTCATTCCCCGATCACGCTAGCCCAAGGGCTGCAGCCTTTGCGGGGTGCGGACCCCCCCGAATCTCTGGGGCACGCTCGTGCATTTCTCCCTGCTGCCGGATCTCAGCCCTCCCGCTCCCCAGGGAGGCCGGGCCTTCCGTGAGCAGGTGTCGTGTGCTGAGACCCGGCGTGCCTGGGTTCGCAGCGGCCCTGGGGTCATAACAGCCACTCTCCCGACCCTTCAAGAGGGCGGATCCCGGGGTGGGCTGGCCTCACCCCGAGAGGCTCCCGCAGCGTGGAGGCTGCGGCGGGGAGTCGTCCGCAGTCCCTTTCGTGTTCTCACTCACAGGATCCGCAGCCTGCCTTCCTGCCGGCACCCCTTCCTCCTTCCTGTATCTTTTATTTCTTTCACTCATTTTGCCATCCCACACTCCCGTCCCTCTTTCAACTACCAATCTGTAAATTCGGGTTTTTTTGTTTGTTTGTTTGCTTGTTTAGATTCCACATATAAGTGAGGTCATAATGTATTTGTTTTTCTCTGACATTTCACTTAGCATAATGGCCTCAAGATCCAGTTATGTTGTTGCAAATGGCAAGATTTTCTTCTTTTTTTAAGGCTGAATAGTATTCTACATCACATCTTCTTTAACCATTCATCTGTGGCAACTCTTGAGAAAAACAAACAATATCCCATGGAGTGTGCATCTGCAAAAGCAAATTGTACTTTGGGCATATTTACTCTTTCAGGTAAATAAAAAAATAATTTGAATTTGTTGACTTTTCATGGCACTTCTTTGGAAAGTCTTTGGTATCCTCATTGAAGAATGAAACACTCCTCACAAATCTTTACCCGCTCTTGTTACCCGTCAGCTCTCTCCGCTGGTGTAACCAAAAAGCTTATCATAAATCTCTCTATCATCCACACAATATTCAACATGATTTTCGCAAAAGAGCCTTCTTCCAAGTCTCTTTTGTTCCCATTATGTGGAGTACTTGGGTTCCTTATATTTTTACCAAAAAAAATTCTTTATTTGAAATAAATACAAGGAGGGGTTCTGCTATGATTCATTTTTAGGAATGAAAAGAAGAAATTTTATTTTTAAAACTGTTCACGACATGTTCTAAATTTACTTGTTGAGCTTCTGTAAAGACTAGAAGACATACAACAGCAAACACTAGTTTAATTCACCCCAAGACATTTTTTGTTTTAATTCTCACCTGAGGATATGTTTATCGATTGTTTTTAAGAGAAAGGGAGATAGACAGAGACAGAGACATTGGTGCATCTGCCCTCACTGGGGATCAAATCAGCAACCTAGGTATGTGCCATGACAAGGAATTGAACCCAAAACTTTTTGGCATACAGGATAGCTTTTGTATACTGTTATGAAAACCAATAGTAACTTTATTTTCTCGGATATTGTTGCCAATACTCATAAATAAAAAAATAATGTTCCCTGACTTAGGAAATACACTCAAAAAAAAGAAAAAAGAAAAAAAATACACTCAACTCTAACATGAAGTTTTGTATTATACATAATTCCTGACAAAACAAATGATAAAACATAACCTATGTTGCAGCGTACTATAAGGCAGTGTGTTGGAATCTTTTTCACGTCCCACGTGTTTAGGACTCCAGTTCAGGGTTCGGGTTCTGGAGAAGGCCGCACGCAAACAAATAAAGACTCAGAAAAACATTAATTTGGAAAAATGGGGGCCAGGCGGCAGCCCATCTCTAGTAGAAGGATTACTTCTTGCCTTGGCCTTGCCATTTCTTTTATTTAGGTTCTGGGAATACACCCATTGCCCTTAGGCAGGAAATAAACCGGTTATCTGGTCAGGAAGGATTCACACGATTATCTGGTGGGGAAGTTGCCCTTGCCACCCTTATCTCAATTAGATAGGGAGTGGTTGGCTCTGACCTTTCAGAGCTTCAAGGTTGACTAAGCCTTTTGATTCTTTTTTTAAAAATATATTTTATTGATTTTTTTACAGAGCGGAAGGGAGAGGGATAGAAAGTCAGAAACATCGATGAGAGAGAGACATATTCTATCAGCTGCCTCTTGCACAGCCCCCCACTGGGGATGTGCCCGCAGCCAAGGTACATGCCCTTGCTGGAATCGAACCTGGGACCCTTCAGTCCGCAGTCCGATGCTCTATCCACTGAGCCACACCGGTCTCGGCAGCCTTTTGGATTCCTTGTCCACACCTTTCTGTTGTTGAGGTAATGGCTGGTTCCAGGCAGCAGTAGGGTCTTTTTCTTACTAAAATAAAAGACACTAGAAAATTGAGTGTTGCCTAGGAAAAAAAGAGGCCAGGTTTCCCAAGTCTCTTGGTTATCAGAAGTCACTGTTGTGCAGTACAGAGAATATTGACTTTGAAGGTCTAGCTTCTAGTCCCATCTGAACGATTACTAGCTGCATGACCGTAGGCACATTACTTATTCTGCTTTGGTTATTTTCTCGCTTTTAAAAGTGGATTTTATAATGTCAGCTATACTAGTGTTGCTGGATTAATGTAGGCAAAGGACAGCAAAAGTCTTAGTAGAGTATTATTACACTGCAGGGTAATAAAATATGTAGGACAAATAGCCTAAGAACAGTTTAGGTTGTTTCAAACCCAAGCCATCCTACATAAGACATCAGTGAACTTTTTCCCAGCCCAGAGCAACTTCCAAGCTACGGCATCAATTAGTAGAACTGATGATAGGCAGAATTCTAAGGATGACCCTCAATGACCTTTACCCTTATAAAATTCCCTCATCTCCACATCTAGATGGAGTCTGTAAATATGATGATTACATTATTTACATGGCAAAGGGGAAATTATCTGGATGGGCCTAATCTAATTTCAAGAGATCTCTTTAATAGAGAATTTTCTTTGGCTGGTAGTAGAAGGGGAAGTCAGAAAAATTGAAAGTGCAAGAAGGATTTGTTGCTCTGTTGTTATATGAAAATGGAGGGGACCATGTGATAGGAATTTGGTGGCTTCTAGAAGCTTAGAGAGACCCTTGTCTGACAGCAAGAAAACGGGTCCTCCACCATAAAATCAGGAGGAACTGTGGCTTGCTAGCAACCTGACTAAATTTGGAAAGATTCTTTCCTGGAGCCTCCAAAAAGAGTCTTGCCTGGTTGACAACTGGATTTTGGCTTTATGAAACCCAAGCATAAACACTAAACAAACCCACTGGGAAGGACTTCTGACCTACAGAAGTGAAAACTCACAGATGACTATTGTTTTAAGCTGCCGAGTTTGTCATAATTTATGTCATAGAAATAAAAATTAATACAGCAAGTCTCGCTGGCGCGAGACTTGCGTGTCAGGAAAACAGCCTCAGGTCTCCTTGGGACGACGAAGCCCTTCCAGTGTGTTAACCTTGAAAAACGGATATCAACGCTCACCCTGACTCCAGAAGGCCAAGTGAGCAGCCTTTGTCTTGAATCATGGGAGCAAAGGGTCCCTGCTTCATCCACGTCATCTCCACACAAGCTTTCTAAGGGCTTATGTAACGTGTTTTTAGAATGCAGCATCAGATCCAAGGGACAGAAGGTAAACCAGCCTTTGTCTGAGACCAAATCAGTGCTCTCAACATTGGCCACGGTTGTGGGGTGCTCACCCACTGTTCCAGGTTTCCCCTCTCCCCAAAGGACAGAGCTCTGAACACCGCCTTCCTGGGCGGCAAGATCCTGAGAAGATGCACAGGCGATTTGGTGAAAAGTGGACCATCAACTGAAGAGGGGTCCAAACGTGCATACTGTCTTGCATTTGTCTTTCCTGCTCTGTTCTACGCCCCCCTCCCCCCCACACACACACATACACAAACACACATATATTCTTGCCTAAAACCCTCAAGTTACATAATCAAATTTCAGATAATTGTCTGACAAAGTGTAGTTACTCAATAAATGCTCTCGGAGCAATGAATGAGAATAAAGATCTTTCGGGGAAAAAAAATTAATACAGCAATTACACAATTTTAACTGTGTTGCAAAAATTGCACCATAAACAAAACCTGATTCTTTATTTTGTATTAGAGGCCCGGTGCATGAAATTTGTGCACAGGTAGGGTCCCTAGACCTGGCTGGTGATCAGGGTCGATCTGTGGGGCAACTGGCAGGGTGATCAGGGGGCCCCTTGCTGGCAGCCACCTAGGCTAGCCTGGGACCTACAGGCTGGGGGAAGCTCCTGCATTGAGCACCGACCACCTGGTAGTTAGTGCACATCATAGCAACCAGTCATTCCACCATTCAATTGATTTGCATATTAGGCTTTTATTATATAGGATGACTTCACAGTTGTTACAATGATGACTAAGGTCTGCAAAATATAAAACACAATAAGAATATTTTCTCCCCTAGCTGGTTTGGCTCAGTAGATAGAGCATCAGCTAGTGGACTAAAGGGTCCTAGATTCAATTTGGGTCAAGGAGGACATGCCCATATTGTGGGCTTGATCTCCAGTGGGGGGCATGCAGGAAGCAGCTGATCAATGATTCCCATCATTGATGTTTCTATCTTTCTCTCCCTCTCCCTCTCTGAAATCAATAAAAATGTATATTTTAATTTTTTTTCATAAACTTTTAATTTTTCTTTTCTTTTTAAAATTGTGATGAAAAACATATAACACTAGAGGCCTGGTGCACGAAATTCATTCACTGCAGGTGGGTGTCCCTCAGCCCAGTCTGCACCTTCTACAATCTGGGACCCTTAGGGAGATGTCCAACTGCCGGTTTAGGCCCGATCTCACATGGATCAGGCCTAAACTGGCAATTGGACATACCTCTCACAATCTGGAACTGCTGGCTCCCAACAGCTCACCTGCCTGCTAGCCTGATCACCCCTTAACCACTCCCCTGCCAGATTGATCAATGCCTAACCACTCCCATGCCAACCTAATTGACACCTAACTGCTCCCCAGCCAGCCCGATTGCCCCTAACTGCCCTCCCCTGCTGGCCCAGTAACCCCCAACTGCCCTCCACTGCCAGCCTGGTTACCCCCAACTGTCCTCACCTGCAGGCCTGTTCCCCCTCAACTCTCCCCCTCCCCTGCAGGCCTGGTCACCCCCAGCAGTCCTCCCCTGCTGGCCCAGTTGCCCCTAACTGCCCTCCCCTGCTGGCCATCTTGTGGTGGCCATCTTTGACCACATGGGGGTGACCATCTTGTGGGAGGGCATGAGGGTCAATTTGCTTATTACCTTTTTATTATATAGGATAGAATTTTGCAATTTCTTTTCAATTATAGTTCACAGTCAAAATAATTCTGTATTAGTTTCAGGTGTACAACATAGTGGTTAGATAATCATAAACTTTACAAAGTGATCCCCTGATATTTCAAGTACCTGCCCTGGCCTGTACATAGCTATTACAATATTATTATTTTTTAAAATTCTTTATTGATTAAAGTATTACATATGATTAACTTTAATTTTTCAAAGTAAATTACAACTAAAGCTTTTTCTCACCACTAACTGTAAAAGCTTGGTTCATATTTTAAATGGACTAACTTCAAGTAGCCTTTCGAGTTTATTGGATCAGACAAGGAAAGAAGAGTAATAAGAGAAGAAACAGACAGCCAACTTCACTCTGGGGAATGGGAAAGATAATTAAATGCTTTTCTTTACTTTTCTCCGCTCTGATTACTTAAACAACTGCCTCAATAACGAAATCTAAGGGGAGAAATAAAGTGGCTCTTTCTCTTTCTTTAAGGTGGTACACTCCAAATTTCTGACTTGAATTAAATTCTAATCTTGACTCAGATAAAGAACTGTTTTCCTGCCATTACTTTTGTCTTAAGTATTCAAAGAATAAGATGAAGTCTCTAACTCTTAAGCTGTTTTTTGCATAGACTTTAGTTAACTGGGAAACTGAAGAATCATTTTTAAATCAAAATTATGGAGATTAAACAATTTGACCAACTTAGAAATTGACTTAGGCTTTTAAGCAATCTTATTTTCCTCCCTATAAATAGAATTGGTCACCAAGTAACCAAAATTAGCATGCCTGTTTTACTAACCCCAGTTACAAAACACATTATTGAAATAGCATCTGAATGTCATCTTGAAAAAATTCTATTTCATTTCCAGGACTCACTTCTGGCAGATGATAAATTGTTAGTTTGGCTGCCCCAAATGTATTTTGGTTCCTTGGCAATTATTTGCTAGGCTGGGTACATTTCCCAATATTTAGTAAGAGAAATAGGACCCTGTAATAGTATCCATTTTCTTATCACTAATGAAGAAAACAAGATCTGGGGATAAGCTGGTCAATTTATTTTTACCCTTCTGTCAAGATAAGCTTATTACCTTTTTATTATATAGGATAGAATTTTGCAAAAGTGAAAAGTGATTACATAAAGTGTAAAGTGATTACATAAAGTGTAGAAATGCTTAAATCACACACATAAATTGAAAAGTGATTACATAAAGTGTAGAAATGCTTAAATCATAAAGTGAAAAGTGAAAAGTGATTACATAAAGTGAAAAGTGATTACATAAAGTGTAGAAATGCTTAAATCACACACAAAGCCATTATCAAAAAGAGAGTTGGAAAATAACAACTGAAGACCTAAATATAAACAAAGATAATAAGTCCAGCTACCTTAAAAAGACAAGAAGGCAGATATCTAGAAGGTGCTTGTAAGTCACCATATCATTTAAGCCATATATCCAGTACATGCATCTCTGAATACTTTTTGATGGAGCTCTATGGACAGTTGATGGCCTGGTCCATTAGTTAAAAATCTTTAAGCTGAAAGGAATAAGAGACCAAATTAAAAATGGCTTAAACTATAAGGACATAGTTATCTCATATGAGAAGTCTGGAGGTAAGCTAGGTTAACTAATTCAGTGGCCTAGTAATATTTCACTCCAGCTTTGCTTCTATTCAAATATGTTGACATTCCCCTTTTAGTTGTATAATAGTTCCATCAATTCCAAGCATCACTTCCCTGTGCAATGACTTCCAGTAAGAGGAGCTTGAAGGCCTTTGGCGATCTGACATCTCTAAGTTAACCTTCCAGACCTCATATTAAATTACTTGCATTGCTCTCATAAGTGGCAGTTAACTATAATTTATTTCTTAACCCAATCTAATAAATTTTTATTTTTAATGAGGAGTTTAAGAGATTCATATTTGTTTTGATCATTGTTCTCTTTGGGTTTATCTGGGTCATATTATTTTATAGTTTTTATCTTTTAGTCTTATTAAATTTGAGTTTGAAATAAGCCTGGTATAACAGGAGATAGAAAGAGACCAGATTATTCAGGGACTTGTAGGCCACTATAAGAGGCTAGATTTTGTTTTAGGGAAAAGGAAAGACATTGGATATTTTGGAACATGGTACTCCTTGGCTTGTTATACATTTCAGGATCAATATGACTATTGCAAGGGAGAATATATTGTTTAGAGGGAAGAACAGAAACAGTAAGATCCAGTGGGAGATATAGTACAGGCAACAAATGATGTTGACCTGGCCTAGATGGTCATAAGGGAAAGCTAATGACTCCAAACTAAGAATTAATATATAAAGACACATAAATCAAATGGGTGTCAGGCATCCAGGGAAGGGATCAAAGATGAGAAGATTATATTCCTATCTGAATGATGTCATTACTCTCTGGGTAATGGAGATGACTGAGGAGGAGAAGAACACAACTGTAAGGCAGAGAGAACTAACAGTTAATGTTTTAGATATATAAATTGAAGATAACTGTGAATGAGCCAAGTGAATATATTAAGCCTGCTATTGGATAAGTGAGGTACCTATTGTTCAGGGCAGCAATCTAGAATAGAGATACACATGAGGACATCATCAATCAAGTGAACTCAGAGATGCCAACATTAGAGCCCATGTAAAGGGAGAGTAGTCATCAACAAAGAGTTTTTGACAGACAATGTGGTGGGAAGGATGTCAAAATGGCCTTTTTCCTAGTACCAAGAGAGACACTGTGTTCCCAGAATTTGAGATCTAGGAAAGATGAGGACCCTTGGATTTATTATGATGGATGTCATTATTATATTAACAAAAGTATTTTCATTGGAGTTTTAAGCAAAGGACACTTTGTAGTGGTGGCAGAGTGAATAGAATAGGAGGCAATACAGACATTGTGTGGAAGCTTGACTGTAAAGGAGAGCAACAGAATTCTCCCCCTATTTAAAATGCCCATTTCAGTTTATAAATATTCAATGGATGTGTGGAATTAATCTTAATAAATAGTTATCAGTATAAATACAAAAATAAAATATATGTCTGGGTATATATTATTCACTGTTTGAACAGAGGTTTTAATATTGAACTCTGTGCATTTCTGTAACTGAAGAATCTAGGAGTAGCAGTATGTTAGAAAGAACAGATCAACTTGGAATAATTTCCCTTCCAGTTTTGGGGCTCTGTCCATGACCTCCATGATTTCTGGACTCTACCCCATGAACTTTTCAATTACTTTGCCACTATTTCAATCCATCTTGTACCAAAAATCTGACTAAAGTTCATCACATGAGTATCATCCATTATAAAATATTGTAGGATCCAGAAAAGAATGGTGTCATTCAAATACTACTGATGGTAGAAATGACCACATCATTTGACCATGTCTGATCTTGGTGATACATTCTTAAAAATGGTTAATATTATAAGCCTGGGCTTTTTAAATATACATTATATGTATAATATTTATACAGAATCATATTAGATAAAGTCATCTTACTACGTGATTTATGTGACAAAATTTAATAGTGGAATTTCCCCCCTTCCTATCCTATCTAATAGAAGAGTAATAAGCAAATTGACCATACCTCCGCTATACCCACAAGCCATGCTCACAAGGCAATCAGGAGCAAATATGCAAATAAACCCCAACCAAGATGGCTGCAGCTATTGAGAGCAGGAGGAAGGCTTGGGTTTCCCTGGCAATGGAGGAAGCCAAGCTCTCCACCTGCCCTTGCCCATTTAGGCCTCCACTCAATGCTACAAAGTTTCAATTATAGAAGATACATAAATCCACACAGAAATGGCAGCAGCCACGGAGCTGGAGAGGGAAGAGACTAGGATTGCCTTGATGATGGAGGAAGCCAAGCTTGTGCAGGCCTGCACTCTAGGCTACAAAGTTTCAATTATAAAAGGTAAATGTCCCAACAGAAATGGCTGCCACCAGGAAGCTAGCAGAAGGCTTGGCTCTACTCCAGGTTACAAAGTTTCCATTGTAGAACATAAATAAATCCTAGATACCAGGGCCTCTGGGGGGCATGGATGGCCTACAAAACACCACTGGCCCCTCACCCAGGCCACCCCATGCCCCAAGGGAAACCCAACCTTGATCCAGGATACCCTTCAGGGCAAACCAGCTAGCCCCCACCCATGCACCAGGCTTCTATCCTATCTAATAAAAGAGTAATATGCAGATTGACCATCACTCCAACACACAAGAGGGTTGCCCCCATGTGGTCAAAGATCCTGCCCCCAGGTGGACACGAGATGGCCACCACAAGATGGCCAGCAAAAGATGGCAGTTGGGAGGGACCAGGCCTGCAAGAGAGGGCAGTTGGGGGTGATCAAGCCTTCAAGGGAGGGAAGTTAGGGGTGACCAGGCTGGCAGCAGAAGGAAGTTGGAGGCAAACAGACTGGCAGGGTAGCAGTTAGACATCAACCAGACTGGCAGGCAGAAGCAGTTAGGGGCAATCAGGAAGGCAGGCAGGCAAGCAGTTGGGAGCCAGCAGTCCAATCAGGGGTCCCAGATTGGAGAGGATGCAGGCTAGGCTGAAGGACAACCCTCTCCCGCCCCTTGCATGAATTTCGTGCACTGGGCCTCTAGTAATTTATATAATTTCAAATAATATACTCTACATTCCAAAAGGAGCAGATGTTTCATCACTTATATTTTTATATATGGTCCTGGTTGGGGATATCAAATATGAGTAAAAACACAAAGAAATATAATTAATTGAAGATCAACAATCATCTACTGAGAAATATTTTATGAAACCCATTTAGGAAAGGTCTATTTTATTATATGTAAATAAGTTCTAAGGCATATTTACTTTGAGGCTAGAGTAATGACATAATCAAGTTCATATAATTTGGGCATTTACAATTACAATGAAAGAAAAATTGCTTCTCTTATTAGAAGATAATAAATATTAGTTTGTAGACTTTATGTCTGCCAACAGTACATTGTCATTATTAGGTCACTCTGGTATTAACTCTGGTCATTAGAAGGTAATTAGCATATATTTAAATCTAATTATGGCGTTATATTTTCTTGTAAATAGTCCCACTGACATTATTAGAATGATTACACTTCTTAGAGGAAAAAGAATTGAAGCTGTGTTAAAATAAAAATTTTAGTCACAAGTACATTATAGTTTCTTTGTTTTAGAAAGGACCCTTAAAATAGTATTCCTTTACATAATAGTCACCATTAACATTTGAGGTTTGCTTAGGTGGTATTTGTTTTTTATTTCAGAGAAGAAGGGAGAGGGAGCGAGACAGAGACATTAATGATGAGAAAGTCACTGATCAGTTATCCTCTGCACACACCACACCAGGGATCAAACCTGCAACCCCGCATGCCCTGACCGGGAACGGAGCCACGCCTCCTGGGTCATAGGTCGACACTCAGCCTCTGAGCCACGCCGGCCGGGCATTTAGGTGGATTTTAAGGAGTGTGTTATATTATCGCATGTATGAGGATCTGTTCTTACCTGAATATAATTTGCATGAGTTTTAATATTGTTTTCATACAATGTTAATCTTCGCTTTTGTGTTCCTTGATTTCAACTGATTACAGTTTTTGTTGATCATGTTACCAAATCTGATTTGTTATTTTGAATTTTCATTTTTTGCTAATTTAATGTGCACGCAACCGACGTACATTCCCTTGACCGGAATTGATCCCGGGAACTTTCAGTCCATAGTCTGACACTCTATCCACTGAGCCAAACCAGTTTTGGCTATTTGCCACATACTTTTATTTCTTAATGAGAATGTGTGCATTTGTTATGTTTTTATATTTAAACAAAATTACTAGAGAAGCAGTAATTATAATGACAAAACTAATACGGGTAATATTGTTGTGGAGAAAATATGAACTGACATTATTAGAATGATTACACTTCTTAGAGGAAAAAGAAATCAGGAAAGACTGCTGACAAGACCTTTGCTCAACTTGGTGTGTGGGAAACTTTCACCAGGTTTTCAATGGTAAGTATCAAAACTAGTACATGAGTAAATTAAAAAATAAGCATTTTAATCATTTTTCAGTATTCCCTAAAGAGGAAATTCTTTACAGTGTGAAAATATCTGCTAAACTCTTTTTGGGACTAAGAGGGAGAGGAACAAGTTTTTGTAGCTGTAGACCCTAAGTCTGGAAAGGGACCTAAACCAGGAGCAGATCTTAAAACAGGGGTGGGTCTAAGCAAGGGGTGAACCCTAAGAATGAGGCATAGTTCAGGAAAGGCACAGGGACCTAAGTAAATCATGATGAGTTTGTATAGGCAAAGTGATGTTACTTAAATCTGTGTGTATGTCTGCAATATCCTGTACTAGAGACCTTGTGCATGAAATTCGTGGATGGAGGGGTTGTCCCCTTAGTCTGGCCTGCACTCTCTCCAATCCAGGACTCCTCAGGGGATGTCTGATTGCAGGATCAGCCTAACCTGGCAGTCAGACATCCCTCTTGCAATCCAGGACCCTTGGTTTCTAACCACACACCTGCTGGCCTGTTTGATCGCCCTTAACCACTCTGCCCTCCTGCCTGATTGCCCCTAACCACCTCTGCCCTCCTGCCTGATGCCCTTAACTGCTCCTCTGCCAGCCTCACCACCCCTAAATGCTTTCCCCTACTGGCCTAATTGCCTCTAACTGTCTCCGCCTTAGCCCCACCACTGTGGCATTGTCAGGAAGAACATCTGGTCTATCTGGTCTATTTGCATATTACCCTTTTATTAGTATACATAATAAAAGGGTAGTATGCAAATATATAGCATACTACCCTTTTATTAGTGTAAGTAATAAAAGGGTAATATGCAAATAGACCAAATAGCAGAACAACAGAACAACCAATCAAAGTGTAATATGCTAATAATATGTTAAGGCTGCTCAACCACTCTCTATGACGTGCACTGACCTCCAGGGAACAGATAGTCAACTGGTTGAACAGTCACTATGATGTGCCCTGACCACCGAGGGAAGATACTCCAACTGGTAGATTAGCTTGCTACTGGGTCCGGCTGATTGGGACTGAGCGAGATGGGCTGGACATGCCCTAGGGCCCTTCCACGATCCCTCCTCAGCCTGATCATGCATGCATCGGTGGGGTCCCTCAGCCTGACCTGTGCCCTCTCGCAATCTGGACCCCTTAGGGGGTATTGGAGTGCTGGTTTCAGCCTGTTTCTTCAGGCCACTCCTCTTCACAGGCGCCAGACACAGGGCTCTTGGCTGGCGAGCACTGCTGTGGTAGCACAAGCCTCTCCTAATCAGGACTGATTGGGCGGGAGCCCGAAGCTGGCACAGCAGGGATGAGTGGGAGCGGCAGGTAGGAGCTGCAGGCAGTGTTGGGCTGTGGGTTTCAGCCAGATCCCTGCAGGCCACCCAGAGAGACCCTACCTATGCACAAATTTGAGCACCAGGCCTCTGGTTTTAAATATTTCCATGTTGGATTCTTTATTTTCTTTTTTTTTTTTATGAACACACTTTATTTTTTATTTTTATTTTTTTAAATATATTTTATTGATTTTTTACAGAGAGGAAGGGAGAGGGATAGAAAGTCAGAAACATCGATGAGAGAGAGACATCGATCAGCTGCCTCTTGCACGCCCCCTACTGGGGATGTGCCCACAGCCAAGGTACATGCCCTTGCCGGAATCGAACCCGGGACCCCGCAGTCCGCAGTCCGACGCTCTATCCACTGAGCCAAACCGGTCTCGGCGGATTCTTTATTTTCTAGTAATTGGATTATTCATTCATTCCTATACACTGGTCACATTTTCCTGCTCCTGCACTATTGTTTTCCTTGAAAATTATTGTCCATCACCTTCATATAGTTACAAATATTTACTTATTTTAAGGTTCAGGGCAACTGCATTTTTCTATAGAAAGTCTTCCCTGCCTTAAGGTAATGTTCCCCTGCTGATGACACCAAAATAACTTAGTTTCACACTCCTATTGGCACATTAGTTCCTATTATATAGTATTTGTTAATTATTTATGATAAACCCTATAGCATATAGATTAAAAGTGTGGGGTTTGAATTCAAATCACAGTCCTGCTGTTTTACTGTGTAATTTTAGGAAACTTAATTAACTTTTCTGTTCCTCAGTTTCCTCTTCAGTAAAATAATCTTACTTGCCCTGTAAAGTTCTGACTATTAAACCAGTTAGGCATATCAAAGAACATGTCATTGTCATTTTTGCATCTCTTCCCCTCCACTCATATTATGTTTTATGTATAATTCGATTCTCAGACTAATGAAACAACAGGAAAGATACTGACTCCTAGAAATTAGAAAGTCAATTTTCAATATTTACAATTTTTGATTTTTTTCTAATTTCTTGATGTGCTTTAAGAAACAAATGACACAAGACACAATTTTTACACATAAAATATAGAGAATAAGTCAAATGACTATTACCTAAAAGATATAGACATGCAGTTTTCAACTACAATTACTTCTTTTTCAATTTGAGGGTTATATTGCTTCCCACATCCTATCTAATAAAAGAGTAATATGCAAATTGACCATCACTCCAAGACACAAGATGGTCACCCCATGTGGTCAAAGATGGGTTCTCCCACGTGGATACAAGATGGCTGGCAGGAGATGGCAGTTGGGGACAGTTGGGGGTAACCAGGCCAGCAGAGAAAGGCAGTTGTGGGGAAAAAGGCCGGCAGGAAAGGGCAATTGAGGGTTTTTTTTTTTGTTTTTTGTTTTTTTTTATTGTTCAGTTTATTAATTACATTGTTTCCCCTTTTTTATCCCCCTATATCTTCCCTCCACCCTGTACCTATTCCACCCTCCGCCCTCACCTCCCCCTCCCCAATGTCCTCTCCCATTGTTGCAAGATTCTTGTCCAATCTCTTGCTGTACTTCCAAAAACACTTTTCTCCCCAAGAATTGTCAGTCCATTCCCTCTCTATGTCCATGTTTCTGTTATAGTCACCAGTTTATCTTGTTCATCAGCCTATCAGTTCACTTGATTTTTATGTTCATTTGTTGATAGATGTGTATTTGTTGTTCATAATTTATATTTTTACCTTTTTCTTCTTCCTCTTCTTAAAGAATATCTTTCAGCATTTCATATAATACTGGTTTGGTGGTGATGAACTCCTTTAGCTTTTTCTTATCTGCGAAGCACTTTATCTGATCCTCAATTCTGAATGATAGCTTTGCTGGATAGAGTAATATTGGTTGTAGCTTCTTGCTCTTCATTATTTTGAATATTTCTTGCCACTCGCGTCTGGCCTGCATCGTTTCTGTTGAGAAATCCGCTGACAATCATATGGGTGCTCCCCTGTAGGTAACCAACTGTTTTTCTCTTGCTACTTTTAATATTCTCTCTTTATCTTTTGCTCTTGGCATTTTAATTATGATATGTCTTGGTGTGGTCCTCTTTAGATTCCTATATTTTGGGGTTCTGTGTACTTCTTGGGCTTTTAAGTCAGTTTCTTTCACCAGGTGGGGAAAGTTTTCAGTCACTATTTCTTCAAGTAGGTTTTCATTAACTTGCTCTCTCTCTTTTTCTGGCACCCCAATAATTTGGATGTTGGCTTGCTTGAGGTTGTCCCAGAGGCCCCTTACGCTATCTTCAATTATCTGAATTCTTTTTGTTTCTTGCTTTTCCAGCTGAGTGGATTTTGGTTCTTTGTATTTCAAATCTTTGACTTGGTTCTTGTGGCCCTCTGGACTGCTTGTAGGACTTTGTGTAATATTTTTATTTCAGTCTGTGTATGCTTGATTTCTAGTTGGTCCTTTTTTTTATCCGTGAGGGTCTGGTTCGTATCCTCAGAGGTCTTGTTCATTTCCCTGAGGGGCAGGCCTTCAGGGGAGAGCCTGCAGGGAAGGGGAGTTGGAGGGGGACCAGGCCTGCAGGGGAGGGCAGTTGGAGGGGGGGAACAAGGCCTGCAGGGAAGGGAATTTGGGAGGGACAAGGCCTGCAGAGGAGGGCAATTAGGGGTGACCAAGCTTGCTGGGGAGGGCAGATAGGGGTGACTAGGCCTGCAGGGGAGGGAAATTGTGGGTGATCAGGGCAGCAGGGAGGACAGTTGGGGGACTGGGCCAGCAGATGAGGGAGTTATGGGAGACCAAGCCAGCAAGAGAGGGAAGTTGGGTGGGCCGGGCCTACAGGCGATGGCAGTTAGGGGTGACCAGGCCAGCAGGGGAGAGCAATTAGGAATAACTGAGCCAGCAGAGGAGGGTTGTTGGGGGTAACCAGGCCTGCAGGGAAGGACAGTTAGGGGCAGTCAGACTGGCAAGGGAGGGGAGTTAAGGGTGACCAGACCCATAGAGGAAGGCAATTAGGGACAATCTGGCTGGCCAGGGAGCAGTTAGGCATTGATCAGGCTGCCAGTTGAGTGGTTAGGGGGTGATCAGGCAGAGGGAGGCAAGAAGTTGGGACCCAGCAGTCCTGGATTGTGAGAGGGATGACCTACTAGCTGTTTAGGTCTGATCCTGGTGGGTCTGGCCTAAACAAGCGGTCAGACATCCCTCAAGGGGTCCTAGATTGAAGAGGGTGGAGGCTAGGCTGAGGGACACCCCCACCCCTGTGTATGAATTTTGTGCACCAGGCCTCTAGTTTAAAATGAGCCTGCACCCCTGGCCAGATGGCTTAGTTAATTGGACCATTTCCCAGAACACCGAAAGGTTGTGGGTTTGGTTCCTAGTCAGAGAACATACCCGTTTTGCAAGTTTGATTCCTGGTTGGGATGCATACATGAGGCATCTGATCAAAGTTTCTCTCTCACATAGATGTTTCTTTCTCTTCCTCCCCCTTCTCTTTCTAAAATCAATAAACATATCCTGGGAAAAGGATTAAATAATAGTAATAAGCCTGCATATTTTGAATTGGTTTAAAAGCATATTTCTATAGGAACTTACTGAAATTGTGTTATCCTTGGGAAAGCAAGAGAGCAGTTGTGCCTATTTTTTTAATCCATAAAGGATATAATTTTTTTGGTATTTTTTATTACAGAATTTTTAAAAAACCCTGTATTTTCATAGAATACATTTCACATTAAAGATTCTCACAGTGGGAAAAGTAACAACTTATTATTTAATTTTATATTTTGTGGATATTATTTTGGGACAAGTAAAATGAACACATTTGAGGAGTAAGTCTCAGTTTAGAATGTGTAATATTTTGATACCTCTACATGGGTACTTCTTCCCTGCCTGGAACTTTTCCATATTCAGAAGTTCTCCAGGCTCTTTCCCAAGATTTAGAAATTAGTAATGTGAAATATCAGCATTCCTAACTCTAAAGTTTCCCAAAGACATGTAACCATCAGTGACAGGCATTATCTGAACAAGGGGGGGAGTTTTCAGACATTAAGTGCCGGCTAAGCTGACATAGTCTTTACTTGTGAGTTAGAGAGCCAGCATAGGAAAGGCGTGTGGGTGAGGGCCCCAAGGCCAGCCTGGAGTCAGGCCCATCTCCCCCCACTCACCAGTCCCTGGTCCCGCCAGCCACCTGGTTCCCCTCGCTGGCCCTCGTCCCACCCCACCACTTCCAAAAGCCACCCAGTTCCCCTCGCCAGTCCTGGGTCCTGCCCCATTGCCCTTGCCAGCTAGCCGGTTCCCCTCACTGGCCCCACAGACTGGTTGAGTGGTCATTCAGGTTATTATGCTTATGGTCACTGGCTTTTTATTATATAGGATAGTTTTTCCCTTTCTCCATAACTCCCAAGGCAAATAATAAACGAGTAATATGTATTTGACTGTACCTCCAATCAAATCATGCCCACAGCCATGCCCACAAGCCAATCAGGAGCAAATTATACAAATAAACCCCAACCAAGATGGCTGCCAGCACTGAGAGCAGGAGGGAGGCTTGGGTTTCCCTGGCAATTGAGGAAGCCAAGCTTTCTGCCAGCCCTTGCCAGCCTAGGCCTCCACCCTATGCTACAAAGTTTCAATGATAGAAGATACATAATCCCAACAGAAATGGCTACAGCCACAGACCTGGAGAGAGCAGAGGCTATGGTTGCCCGGGCAACAGAGGAAGCCAAGCTTTTGCAGCCCTGGCAGGCCTAGTCCTCCACTCAAGGCTACAATGTTTCAATTACAGAATTTAAATAGAAATGGCTGTTGCCACAGAGCCAGCAGAAGACTTGGCTCTGCTCCAGGTTACAAAGTTTCAATTGTAGAACATAAATTAATCCCAGATCCCAGGGCCTCTGCTTGGGTCGCTGGAGGGTGTGGCTGGCCTGCAAACCATGACAGGCTCCTTGCCCAGGCCGCCCCATGCACCAAGGGAACCCTCACCCTGATCTGGGACACCAGGGCAAGCCAGCTGGCCCCCACCCATGAACCAGGCCTCTATCCTATCTAATAAAAGAATAATTTGCAGATTGACCATCACACTAACACACAAGAAGGCTGCCCCCATGTGGTCAAAGATCCTGCCCCCATGTGGACACAAGATGGCCACCACAAGATGGCCAGCAAGGGAAGGCCCTTAGGAGGTTCCAGGCCTGCAAGGGAGGGCAGTTGTGGGTGATCAGGCCAGCAGGGGAGGGCAGTTGGGAGGAACCAGGCCTGCAAGGGAAGGCAGTTGGGGGCTATCAAGCTTGCATGGGAGGGCAGTTAAGGGTGACCAGGCCAGCAGAGGAGGGAAGTTGTGGGCAATCAGCCTGGCAGGGGAGCAGTTAGACATCAGTTAGGCTGGCAGAGTAGTGGTTAGAGGGTGATCAGGCTGGCAGGTAGAAGGGGTTAGGGGCAATCAGGGAGGCAGGCAGGTGAGCATTTTGGAGCCAGCAGTCCTGGATTGTGAGGATGTCCGACTGCCCGTTCAGACCCAATCCAATGGGCAGTCGGACATCCTCCATGGGGTCCCAATTGGAGAGGGTGCACCAGGCCTGTAGTTGATAGTAATAAAGCTTAATTCCCTTTAAGAGTTTAATAAGTTAACATGCAAAAGCTCATATATAATGTTCAGTTATATGGTGAGTCTCATGAGAAACTGGAGGACAACCTCATTCACTCGCGAGAATGTGGAACTAACTCAACCTCACAATTTCTTAGTAATAATTCTCCTTAAACCTTTCCCTCACATATTAAATTCTAAAACTAGCCAGGTGATTAGAAAAGTTTCATCTCACCAGTGGACTTCTCTGTTATTTTTTTTCTTATTTGGACATGAATGGCGTGATGGAGCAGAGGCAAAGAGGTGTACAATCAATTTTCCAGGTATTAAGTCAAGAAGGTCAGAGCTTCCCCAGAATGGCAACAGCTTTGCAGATGTTCACATGGTGATAGCTGAAATAACAAAGCCCAGCAAAGGTGAAAGCTGAGAGTGCCAAAAGGTCTGCCTTGAGAGCTTTTAGCAATGCATCCTTGTGAACATAGTAACCACTTGTCCGCGGCTCCATGACCATGGGGAGTGGGGACCACAGCCAGGGAGTCCACCACAAAGGAAGGATCAAATACACAGATAGAAGTAGGCCCAGGAGCAACACACTGACAGCCCTCTTACCATTCCTATGAAGAGATGCAGCCTTGGAACCAGAAGGTGACTGAGAGACGGGCGAATGTGCTGTCTTCTTCACCATCCTGGGGCAGGTTGGTTCTGAAGAAATGCTGGGATCTGAGCAAGTCTGTCCCCCTCGGGTTCAGAGGAAGAGGGCTCTGCCTACTTGGGTACTGCAGAGGACACCCAGCCTCCACACACGCACCATCCTGCTCCTGAAGATTCAAGGTCCTGGAGGATATGTTTTCATTGATTTTAGAGAGAGGAAGGAAGGGGGAGTGATAGAGATAAAGATAAGGGGAGAGAGAGAGAGAGAGAGAGAGAGAGAGAGAGAGAGAGAGAGATTTGATTGGGTGCTTATCATACATATCCCAAATGGGGATCAAAA
The DNA here is from genome assembly GCA_027563665.1 of Antrozous pallidus. NCBI lineage: Eukaryota > Metazoa > Chordata > Mammalia > Chiroptera > Vespertilionidae > Antrozous > Antrozous pallidus. The sequence continues at coordinate 384,223 of CM050513.1, read as the reverse complement.
CCACAACCTATATGTGTGTCCTGACCAGGAATCAAACACAGAACCTTTCATTTTATGGGGAAACCAGAGGCCCAGTAGGATTGGACCTAAACAGGCAGTCAGACATCCCTTTCACAATCCGGGACTGTTGGATCCCAACTGCTATCCTGCCTGCCTTCCTGACTGCCCCTAACCACTTCTGCCTGCCTGCCTGATCACCATATTTGACAAACCTACAGCTACTCCCCTAACCACTGCCCTGCCAGCCTGATTGATGCCTAATTTCTCCCCTGCCAGTCTGATTGTCCCTAACTGCAGGCCTGGTCCCCCCCAACTGCCCTTCACTGCAGGCCTGGTCCCCCCCAACTGCCCTTCACTGCAGGCCTGGCTGCCCCCAACTTCTCTTTTCTGCTGGCCTGGTCAACCCTAACTGCCCTCCCCTGCAGACTTGATCACCCCCAACTTCCCTCTCTTGCAGGCCTGGTCCCTCCCAACTACCTTCCTTTGCTGGTCATCTTGTGGCAGCCATCTTGTGTCCACATGGGGGCAGCCATATTTGATCACATTGGGGCAGGATCTTTGACCACCTAGAGGCAGCCATCTTGTGTGTTGGAGTGATGCTCAATTTGCATATTACTCTTAGTAGATAGGATAGAGGCCTGCTACACAGGTGGGGGCCAGTTGGTTTGCCCTGAAGGGTGTCCCAGATTAGGGTGAGGGTTCCCTTGGGGTATGGGCCTGCCTAGGCAAGGGCCTGTGGTGGTTTGTAGGCTGACTACATCCTCCAGCAACCCAAGTGGAGGTGCTGGTATTTGGTATTTATCTTCTATAATTGAAACTTTGTAGCCTTGTGTGGAGCCAAGCCTCTTGCTTGCTCTGTGGCTGCAACCATTTTTGTTTGCATTTATTTGCCTTGTATAATTGAAACTCTGTAGCCTTGAGCAGAGGCCTGGGCTGGCCAGAGGAAACTTGTGGAAGCTTGGCATCCTTCATTGCCAGAGGAAACTCAAGCCTCTTGCTCTCTCCAGCTCGATAGCTTCCCCCATATTTGTTGGGATTTACTTATCTTCTATAATTGAAACTTTGTAGTCTTTTTAAAGCAAAATATTTATTCCAAGTTAGTTATTTTATGCAGTAGTTTCCCCTTGAAGACCTGTGATAACCACATCTTTTAAATCTGTAAATAATGTTATCAAAATAATCTTAATCTTTGAAATCTCACAAAAATTTATATTTTACAATCCATCCTGAATATCAAGGCCGCAAGAATAACACATTTCCTATATCCGAATATTTTACAGCTGTACACAAATAAGAAAAAAGAAACAAACAAACAAACAAACAAAAATCCCACATATGCTTGTTAAGGGCTAACGTTACCCGAGCAGCCAAAAATAAAATAAAATATCCAAGTTATTAGCATTAATTTAATACAATTATAACTTCAATAGTCACTTTGTTATTGACAGTGATTGCTTGAGCACAGAGGTGTGCCCCAAGGGCTGGTGGGAGCTATTGCTGCAGACCAGGGTCTCCTCCTCTCTGCACTGTCAGCTCCCACTTGTGCATCACCCCATATATACTGTATGTGTATTTTAAAAATATTTCTCACCACACAAATTTTCTCTAGAAAGCAAATAACAGGAAAGAAAAACAACAAAAGCTAAACAAGCAAATTGCTCTTTCTTTGCAATACGATTATTTCCCTTGTGCATGAAATATTCAACAACAACGTAAGAAAAGGAAAAGATTTTTTTTGTATTCTCCGTTAGCACACAAACTGAGTTTATGACTCAGAATTACGGTGAACATTTATGTGCCTACTTACAGGAATCATCATCTGATGTTTCACTGCTACTGGTTTCTGTGTCTGAATCCTCACACACTGCTTTGCACATGCTTCTCCAAGGGGAGAACAGGCTAGAAGTGCGGCTTTGCAAGAAGCTGTTCTTCCCAAAGCCATTTCTTCTCAGCTGATCTGTATTCATATGGAACTCGTTAAGCTCATCCTCTGTGAGGGGAAGGAAATTCTCATCATTTTCAGGATACTCCTGCCATCCCATTGCTTTCAATAACGTGTGCTCTGTTTCCAGTGAGTATGAGAGGACCTCCTTTTCCTCCTCTACAGGGAGAGGGAGACCATTCTGCTCATTTAAAAGTCTATAGGAATCTTAGGCAGCAGCCAGGTGTCTGATGTGAAACTTTGTAGTCTTGAGTGAGGGCCTGGACTGGCCAAGGTGTGCAGAAAGCTTGGCTTCCTCCATTGCCAGGGAAACCCAAGCCTCATGCTCACTCCATGGCCACAGCCATATTGGTTGGGTTAATTTGCATACTCGCTTTTGATTGGATGGTAGGTGTGGCTTGTGGGTGTATCAGAGTGATGGTTAATTTGCATACTACTCTTTTATTAGATAGGATGCTCCAACAATTGAGCCAACTGGTCAGTTCATGCCTATTCTTTTTTTCCTGCAATTCAGACATGTGCACAAATTCAGCAACAAAGATCAGAACCTACTTGTGCTATTGTATATAGTCTAAATATTCTATTTGATGTGTCACTAATATTACTTTTGTAAGATGATGCATTTTTGTTATTTGTTTAGGGCCTGAAGGAGCTTTTTTTGAACATTCAGTGGAAACACCCCTCATAAGAGCTGACCCATTTCAGGAGTTAAGGTAAAAATTTTGTTCAAATATAAACATACTCATTTATAGAAGACACCTGGATAGGTGCTAGTATAATATTTTAGTAGTTGTACAAGATTGATTTCTTTTGCCCACTGTGAGTTTTATTCTTTATTGATTAAGATAGTAGATATGTGTTCTTATCTCCCCTCATAGCATACCCCCCACAGATCTGCACTCATGCTCTCACCCCTAGTGTCTACCCCTAATGTCTGTGTCCATTTGGTATGCTATGCTTATATGCATGCATACAAGACCTTTGATTGATGTCTCCCCCTTCCCTCTGAGGCTTGACAGACTGATCAATGTTTTTTTTTTTATCTCTGAATCTGTTTTTCTTCATCACTTTATGTTGTTCATTATATTCCACAAATGTGTGAGATCATGTGATATTGATCTTTTTCTAACTGACTTATTTTGCTTAGCATAAGGCTCTCCAGTTCCATCCATGCTGTTACAAATGATAGGAGTTTCTTCTTTTTTTACAGCGGAGTAGTAGTATTCCATTGTGTAGATGTATAACAGTTTTCTAATCCACTCATCTGCTGATGAGCATTTAGGCTGTTTCCAAATCTTAGCTATTGCAAATTGTGCTGCTATGAACTTAGGGGTGCATATATCCTTTCTGATTGGTGTTTCTAGTTTCTTGGGATATAGTCCTAGAAGTGAGATCACTGGGTGGGGTCAAATGGGATTTCCATTTAGGTTTTCGAGGAAACTCCATACTGTTCTCCCTAGTGGCTACACCAGTCTATATTCCCACCAGCAGTCCACATTCTCCCCAGCACTTGTCATTTGTTGGTTTGTTGATGATAGCCATTCTAGAAGGTGTGAGATGGTACTTCATTGTTATTTTGATTTGCATCTCTTGGCCTTCCTTATGTCCTCTTTCAAAAAGTATCTATTGAGGTCCATTGCCCATTTTTTTATTGGGTTGCTTAACTTCCTTTTGTTAAGTTTTATGAGTTTCCTGTAAATGTTGGCAATTAAACCCTTATCTGAGATAACATTAGAAAATATATTTTCTCATGCAGTGGGCTTTCTTGTTGTTTGGTTGATGGTTTCTTTTGCTGTTCAGAAGCTTTTTATTTTAATGTAGACCCATTTGTTTATTTACTCTTTAGTTTTCATTGCCCTAGCAGCTGTATTGGTTAACATATTGTGAGATTTTGCTACGTGTGGATTCCTCTAATATTTTTATGGTTTCACATTTATGTTTAAGTCCTTTATTCATTTTGAGTTTATTTTTGGGTATAGTGTAAATTGGTGGCCTAGTTTCATATTTTGCATGTATCTGTCCAATTTTTTCAACACCATTTATTGAAGAGACTGTCTTGACTCCATTGTATGCTCTTGCCTCTTTTGTCAAATATTAATAGAGAATAGTGGTTTGGGTTGATTTCTGGGTTCTTTACCCTATTTCATTCGTCTGTATGTCTGTCCTTGTGCCAGTACTAGGCAGTTTTGAGACCAGTGGCTTTGTAATATGGCTTAATATATGGTATTGAGATTCCTCCTACTTTGTTTTCCTTTCTCAGGATTGCTGCAGCTATTCGGGGTCTTTTTTTTATTATTATTCCAAATGAATTTATGGAGAGTTCCTTCTAGATCTGTGAAATATTTTATTGGTATTTTAATGGGGAGTTTGAGTCTATAGATTGCTTTGGGTAGTATGGACATTAGAATGATGTTGATTCTACTAATACATGAACACAGTATTTTCTTTCATCGGTTTATGGAAGCTCTATCTCTTTTTTCAGTGTCCTATAGTTTTCTGAGTACAGGTCTCCTACCTCCTTAATTAAGTTTATTCCTAAGTATCTTATTATTATTATTTTTTGGTGCAATGGTAAACAGGATTTTTTAAATTTTTCTCTTTCTGTGAGTTCATTATTGGTGTATAAAAAAGCCATAGATTTCTGGGTGTTAATTTTGTATCCTGCCAAATTAATTTTTTTAGTTTAATAATTTTTTGATGGAGTCTTTAGGGTATTCTATGTAGATTGTTATTCATCTGTGAATAATGACAGTCTTACTTCTTTTCTAATTTGGATAACTTTTATTTCTTCTTCTTGTCTAATTACTATGGCTAGCACTTCCAGTACTATGTCAAACAGGAGTGGTGAAAGTTGGCACCCCTGTCTTGTTCCTTTACTTAGGTGATTTTTTTTTAGTTTTTGCCCATTAAGGTGATGATAGCTGTAGGTTTGTCATATAAGAATTTTATCACACTTTGCTGAGGATTTTTATAAAAATGTTTGTTGGATTTTGTCAAATGCCTTTTCTGCATCAATTGATATGACTATGTGATTTTTATCTTTCATTTTATTTATGAGATAATCATAATCTCTTGACTGTTTTCCCTCTGTCTTCATGCTGGAGTAATCTCGTCAGTTTCTCTCCCGGATCCACTGTTGTAGAAATCCACATGGGCTTTTTTTGAAAATATCCAAACATATTCTCAACCAAAGGTTAATAAAGGAATCTTTTCTATAAATTTGACTTGGGATCCCTTTTCATTTTTTGCCCAAACAATTTTCCTTTGGCTTATTTTGACATCATGTGATTTTTCATGGGTGTCTTGCTGTTAGCATTACAAATGAAAATTAATTTTCAAGGTAAAAATTTTCATGATGTAATTTACTTACCAGATATTTCTCCTTACATGATATTATTCTACTATCCCCCCTTTTAATTAATTATTAGGAGACTTTTGGAAATTTTATAATGCAGTCTTGATAACTTTTAATTTTTGCACAGAAACATGACTGCTTTGTATTCATAGCATGTTTGACAATTTTACTATGAGATGAACCATCAATAAAAATTTTATTTAATACTCCAAGAACAGGTTTTTGTCCAGTACAATTAAGTTTTTATGAATATTTAGTTATTTCAATTAGCCAAATTCAGTTCATCTGAAATAAGGTTTATTTATCATTTTAATTTTAACTTTATTTGTCCTAGGTTATGGACAATAAATGACATTAATTTTTTTCAATTAGTCTTTGAGTAACTTTACATTAGAAGTAACTTTACATAAAGTTGAGTACTATTTTACTGTCAAATTTAATACTTTAACAACAATCTTAGTTTGTACCCTGTAAATATTAGTGGAAGAGATTTCAAAATTTTTAAATTTCTCCTTTTTATTAAGCTTAGAATGTTATTTTTAAAGAGTATCCCCTTGACCAATTAGCACATACAGAGGGATTGTGGGAGGTCTCAGTAACTTTCTTAGAAGACTTAATCAAATTGTTTTCAAAGACATTGTCTTATTCAAAGGGAGGGGCAGACCTTTGCTTTTTCAAGATGGCGGTCCCCATGGGAGCACAAGAATGTGGCCATCATGGCAGCTACCAAATCAGACAGTCCTCAAGGTGACTGTCTAAGTTGTTCTTTGACAAACAAGGTCATATGTCTATTCTCACAATAGACAAGGGAAGCTCAATACAAACAGAAATTTCACCAGCTGTTTCTGTTCTTTTAACTTAATTTATATAAGACCTTGATTGTACTTTTAAAAGCTAGTTTATTAAGTAATTTAAGCAGATAACTTTATTTTTTAAAAAATCAAAGCAAGAAAATTTAGTAAATGTTTACTTTGGACTCACAAGGCACAAACTTTTGCCCCACCACCATCCTAATTAAAAATGCAGGCAGCTATAGGATTTTTGTCTTTAAAATTCCAGTTAGATTTTAAGAAATATTTAGTTACTCCTTAGATGCCAAAATCTTCCCAACATTTATAAGTAAAATATAATTATTAATTTTTTATTTGATAAAGCTTTCCATGTAATTCCAAGTATATTAGATTGGTCTAATTTCAAAAATATTTTTATGGGCATTACTATTATTTTTTAAATTATCTTTATTGTTCAGTTTATTAATTACATTGTATCCTTTTTTTCCCACCTATAGCTTCCCTCCACCTGGTACCCATCCCACACTCCACCCTCACATCCCTCCACTGTCCTCTACCATAGTTGCATGATTTTTTCCAGTCTCTTGCTACACTTCCCACACCCTTTTCTCCCCAAGAATTGTCAGTCCATTCCCTCTCTATGTCCGTGATTCTGTTACATTCACCAGTTTATCCTGTTCATCAGCTTATTAATTCACCTGCTTTTTAGATTCATTTATTGATAGATGTGTATTTGTTGTTCATAATTTACACTTTTATCTTTTTCTTCTTCCTCTTCTTAAAGAATATCTTTCAGCATTTCATGTAATATTGGTTTGGTGGTGATGAACTCCTTCAGCTTTTTCTTATCTGTGAAGCACTTTATCTGACCTTCAATTCTGAATGGTAGCTTTGCTGGATAGAGTAATCTTGGGTGTAGGTTCTTGCTGTTCATCACTTTGAATATTTCTTGCCACTCGTGTCTGGCCTGCATCGTTTCTGTTGAGAAATCCGCTGACAATCATATGGGTGCTCTGTTATAGGTAACTAAATCTTTTTCTCTTGCTGCTTTTAATATTCTCTCTTTGTCTTTTGCTCTTGGCATTTTAATTATGATGTGCCTTGGTGTGGTCCTCTTAGGGTTCCTATATATTGGGGTTCGGTGCGCTTCTTGGACTCCTAAGTCAATTTCTTTCACCAGGTGTGGAAAGTTTTCAGTCACTATTTCTTCAAATAGGTTTTCATTGTCTTGCTCTCTCTCTTTTTCTGGCACCCCTATAATTCGGATGTTGGTATGCTTGAGGCTGTCCCAGAGGCCCCTTACACTATCTTCAATTTTTTGGATTCTTTTGGTTTCTTGCTTTTTCAGCTGAGTGGATTTTACCTCTTTGTATTTCAAATCTTTAACTTGGTTCTTGGGGTGCTCTGGAGTACTTTTCGGTCTTTGTATAATATTTTTTTATTTCAGTCAGTGTATGCTTAATTTCTGGTTGGTCCTTTGTCATATCCTTGAGGGTCTCATTCATTTCCTTGTAGAACTCGTTCATTTCCTTGTAGGACTCATTTATTTCCACATTGGTCTTGATCATTTCCCTGCAGATCTCCTTCATATCCTTGAAGGTCTCATGCATTTCCTTGTAGGTCTTGCTTATTTCCTTATAGGTCTCGACATTTTCTAGGAGCCTCTTGGTAAGCCCTATAACTGTGGTTTTGAATTCCATGTCCAGTCGTTTTTTTCCCTCCATTTCTTTCACATCTGATTTCTTTCCATGTCTCTGCATGGTGGCTGCTTCCCTGAGTTGTTCAATTCGCTTTTTGTGGTAGACTTCCTACAAGGGACAGTGGGTCAGCCTCCCCAGTTACCTGAGGTGGATATGGGTTGCACAGTCTTGCTGAAGTTAAACTCAGGTCAATCTTTGTTAGCACTTGGAGAGGTTGACCTCCAGGCCAATTGTCTGTGAAGCTCAGCTGTGCTCAGGTTGGATGGGTGGTGTCTCTGGGCCAAGCAGACAGTGTCAGCTCCGCCCTATGCGGCCCCAGGGACTCTGTGCCAGGGGCAATAGCTGCCAGCACCTCTGAGAGAGAGCTGCTGTGGAGCTCCACCAGCTGCCGGGGAATTCAGACTCTCCCCAAATGAGTCTGCACACCCAAGGTCTCACCCAGGATCATAAAACAAAGCAGACTGACGGTTTCCCGAATGAGAGAGCGAATCTCGAGTGCTCTCTACGCGGTCAGGGTCACGCGGCTGCGCTGTTCCCAAGTTCCCGCGAAATCCCCACAAGCTTGCCTTCTCCACAAGCCGGCAGACGCCTGCAGCACCTGAGCTTCGGCGTGCCCTCCCACTGTCCAGTTTTTACCCCGTATTTTAGTGGTTTCCCTGGACTTCGCCCAGAGCTGAAGAATCAGTCCAGTGGGACGTCTTTGTCTCCCCGTTCGAGAAAACTGGCCTGTTTTCAGCCGCCCGCCCTCTACGCTGCCGCGCACACTCCTGCAAACCTCTCTCCGAGCATATCTTTTTTTTTTTCATTTTTTAATTGATTTTTTTGCAGTATAATAGTAGTACATGTTTTCCTTTCCCCCTCCCCCTTATCCTCCCCCCAGCCTCCCCCACCCCCCAGCACATATCCCCATCTTCCCCCGTCCCCGCCCCAGTGTCTTTCATTCATTGGTTATGTTCATATGCATGCATACAAGTCCTTCAGTTGCTCTCCCCCCGCATCTGCCTCCCATCCACCCAAGCCTTCCCCTGTAGCTTAACAGCCTGTTCAAGGCCATCCTGCCTCTATATCAATCACTCTCCCCTGTTTCTTTTCTTCAAAAATATCTTGCCTCTGCATACTAGAAATAAATGTATAAGAACAAAAAGTGTTTCAGTCTCAGTTTCAATGTCCAACTGTTCTGAGTCCCAGTTTCAGTGTCAAATAATTATTTATGTGTATAAGGCAGCAATGGTATCCAGATGGTGGACACATCGTGTCAATGCAAGATCCATCCTCTCTGGTTTGGTCCTGGGCTGCCTGCAGACATGCACAGCTGCCAACTGCTAGCATGGCAAGGTGTCGTCAGTGTCCCCCATCTCTGGACCATCCTCGTGACTGGAACAGATCCATCAGTTCCTCATCGTCGCAGGAACCCACATGGTCTTGGAGTTGTTCTCTGAAAACACACAAACACATTCTCGACCAAAAGTTAACAAAGGGATCCTCTCTGCAAAATAGACTTGGGATTCTTTTTAATTTTTGTCTAAATGATTTTCCTTTGGCTTATTTTGACACCATGTGTGTTTTTTCATGGGTGTCCTGCAATTGTTTTTACAAATGGAATTTATTTTACTGGAGTAAGAATTATCTAGATGTATTTTACTTACTCGATATTTTTTTTCTTCCCTTACATGATATTAACCCACTGTCCCCTCCCCTTTTTTGATTAATGGGGACTTTTGGAAATTTTATATTGCAGTCTTGGTAATTTTAAATTTTAATTTTTGCACACAAATATGACTGCTTTAGGTTCTTTGGATGTTAGGCAATTTTACAGTGAGATGAACTACTAATAGATTTTTTACTTAATGTTTTAGGAAAAGCTTTTTGTCCAGTACACTATAATTTTCTTGAGTATTCACTTATTTCACTTGGCCAATATAAATTAATCTGAAAACTTGATTACTATTTTCCTGTCAATTTTGATACTCAAGCAGAAATCTTAGTTTACCCTGTAAATACTAGTGGAAAGGAATATTTGCAATTTTGAGCAGGTCCTGAGCATTCCTGGTAATAGACTGAATTTAGATATAGAGCAGCTATTGCTGGCCGAGTCTCTGTCTGCCACCTGGGTCCCCGTATGAGTTGTGTGTGGGAGGCGAAGCAGCCGTAGGGGTAGGAGACCTCCCTCAGGAGGGGTGAGAATTGAAACCCCTGCAAGGTTTGTGGATGAGGGTCTGTGCCCCACCTCTGTTGACCTTTTAGTTCTCTCCTGTTGGCCCCTCTGCAACTGTGCCTGTCTTAGGTTGTTCCTTCCCTGAGGAATCTTACCCATCTCTGGCTAACTAGCCATCCTCCGGGGCCAAACAGGGTGATGTGAGGTTCAGTTCTGTCTCCTTTGTAGTCTATGCTCCCCTGTGGCCTCCATGTCCAGTACCTGCCTTGGGGTCCCCTCACGTGCTGGCGGGGTCCTGGTACTGATCACATATCTCCGGGGACCCAGGTTTCTTCTCCAGAGAGGGCCCAGCTCACACCATTGGTCGAGATACAGATCCATGGTGCCAGCTGCCCAGAGGCTTAAGCCACAACTTGAACTGAAAGCTCAGGCATCAGCTGTGTGTATTTGGATAGTAACAAGAAGGTCCCTCTTGGCAGAAAGGGCAAGAAGGGCCAATATAGAATGCTCGGATGCCTTCCCAGTGCCTTAATTCCTTCTGAAAGGGATTAATTTCTTTCCTATCCTTTTTTAAGTTGCTGCCCAACATTCAAAGAATTAGTTTGTAAGTTTATTTGGGATAATTGTATAATATGCTGTTGTCAAATATCAAATATTATAATGACATTGTAGAATAATATCATGTAAGGGTATTATGGTGTCATGGGAGGTTAAGCAGGGCCTAGCCTAAGGACTGGTCTCCACAGGATATGACAAGCTCTAGGCCATGTCAATTCAATGTCATACTAGCTGCCATTTTTTTTATAACTTTATATAAACTTTGTCAGGGATGTAAAAACACAAATCAATTACCTCAGTTCAAGAGTTAAGTATATTGACTTTTCCACTTACCCTGAGGTTTGACATTCTGATGGACTTTTCTCAGTCTCTGGATCCATTCTTGTTCATCAGTCTATGTCATTGATTGTATTCCTCAAATGAGTGAGATCATGTGATATTTGTCTTTCTCTGCCTGGCTAATTTCACTTAGCATAATGCTCTCCAAATCCATCCATGTTGTTACAAATGGTAGGAGCTCCTTCTTTTTTTCCGCGGCGTAGTATTCCATTGTGTAAATGTACCATAGTTTTTTAATCCACTCATCTGCTGATGGGCACTTCGGCTGTTTCCAAATCTTAGCTATGGTAAATTGTGCTGCTATGAACATAGGGGTACATATATCCTTTCTAATTCGCCTTTTTAATTTCTTGGGGTATATTCCTAGAAGTGGGATCACTGGGTCGAATGGGAGCTCCATTTTTAGTTTTTTGAGGAATCTCCATATTGTTCTCCACAGTGGCTGTACTAGTCTACAATCCCACCAGCAGTGCACGAGAGTTCCTTTTTCTCCGCATCCTCGCCAGCACTTGTCGTTTGTTGATTTGTTGATGTAAGCCATTCTGATAGGTGTGAGATGGTACCGCATAGTCGTTTTGATTTGCATCTCTCGGATAATTAGTGACTTTGAGCAAGTTTTCATATATCTCTGGGCCTTCCTTTTGTCTTCTTTCGTGAAGATTCTATTTAGGTCTGTTGCCCATTTTTTTATTGGATCATTTGTCCTCCTTTTATTGAGTTAGGTGAGTTGCCTGTAGATGCTTGAGATTAAGCCTTTATCACTAATAACATTTGGAAATATGTTCTCCCATAGAGTGGGTTTTCTAGTTGTTTTGTTGATGGTTTCTTTAGCTGTGCAAATGCTTTTGATTTTGATGTAGTCCCATTTGTTTATTTTGTCTTTAGCTTCCATTGCCCTAGGAGCAGTATCATCAAAGAAGTTCTTTTGGCATATGTCTGAGATTTTTCTTCCTGTAGATTCCTCTAATATTTTTATGGTTTCCTGTCTTACGTTTAAGTCCTGTATCCATTTTGAGTTTATTTTTGTGTATGGTGTAAGTTGGTGCTCTAGTTTCATTTTTTTGCATGTATCTGTCCAATTTTCCCAACACCATTTATTGAAGAGACTGTCTTGACTCCATTTTATGTTCATGCCTCCTTTGTCAAATATTAATTGAGCATAGTGGATTGGGTTGATATCCGGATTCTCTATTCTATTCCATTGATGTATATGTCTGTTCTTGTGCCAGTACCAGGCTGTTTTAAGAACAGTAGCCTTGTAATACAGCTTGAAATCTGATATGGAAATCCCACCGACTTTGTGCTTCTTTCTCAGGATTGCTGTGGCTATTCTGGGCCTTCTTTTGTTCCAGATGAATTTTTGGAGAGTTATTTCTAGGTCTGTGAAATATGCCATTGGTATTTTAATGGGGAGTGCATTAAATTTATAGATTGCTTTGGGTAGTATGGACATTTTAATTATGTTGATTCTCCCAATCCATGAACATGGAATGTTCTTCCACCTGTTTACATCTTCCTCTATCTCTTTTTTCAGTGTCCTGTAGTTTTCCACAAATAGATCTTTTACCTCCTTAGTTAAGTTTATTCCTAGGTATCTTAATTTTTTTGGTGTGATGTTAAATGGGATTGCTTTTTTAGTCTCTCTTTCTGTAAGTTCACTATTAGTGTATAGAAATGCCACAGATTTCTTGGCATTAATTTTGTAGCCTGCTACATTGCTGAACTCATTTATTAAGTCTACTAACTTTTTTAAGGAGTCTTTCGGGTTTTTTATGTACAATATCATGTCATCTGCAAATAAGGATAGCTTAACTTCTTCTTTTCCAATTTGGATGCCTTTTATTTCTTCTTCTTGTCTAATTGCAATGGCTAATACTTCCAGTACTATGTTGAACAGGAGTGGTGAAAGTGAGCAACCCTGTCTTGTTCCTGTTCTTAGGGGAAATGGTTGTAGTTTTTGCACATTGAGTATGATGTATGCTGTGGGTTTATCATATATGGCTTTTATTATGTTGAGGAATGATCCTTCTATTCCTACCTTATTGAGAGTTTTTATTAAGAAAGGATGTTGGATTTTGTCAAATGATTTTTCTGCATCAATTGATATGACTATGTGATTTTTATCTCTCAATTTGTTTATGTGATGATTTGCAGATATTGTACCATCCTTGCATTCCTGGGATAAATCCTACTTGGTCATGGTGTATGATCTTTCTGATGTACTGCTGGATCCGATTTGCTAGAATTTTATTGAGGATTTTGGCATCTATATTCATGAGGGATATTGGCCTGTAATTCTCTTTCATTGTGTCGTCTTTATCTGGTTTTGGTATTAGGGTGATGCTAGCTTCATAGAAGGAGTTTGGAAGTGTTCCATCCTCTTGAATTTTCTGGAATAGTCTGAGGAGTATAGGTTTTAGTTCTTCCTTGAGTGTTCAGTAAAACTCCCCTGTGAAGCCGTCTGGCCCTGGGCTTTTGTTTGCTGGAAGCTTTATGATGAATGCTTCAATTTCTTCCACAGTTATTGGTCTATTGAGTTGTTTAGATTCTTCTTGATTGAGTTTTGGGAGGTTATATTTTTCTAGAAACATATCCATTTCCTCCAGGTTGTCCAGTTTGTTGGAGTAGAGTTGTTCATAGTATTTTTTAACAATCCTTTGTATTACAATGGGGTCTGTTGTTATTTCACCTCTTTCATTTCTGATTTTATTTATTAGGGTCCTCTCTCTTTGCCTCTTGGTGAGTCTGGCTAGAGGTTCATCAATCTTGTTTATCCTTTCAAAGAACCAGCTCTTGGTTTTGTTGATCTTCTGTATTGTTTCTTTGGTCTCTATGTCATTTATTTCTGCTCTGATCTTTACTATTTCCTTCCTTCTGCTTACACTGGGCTTTTCTTGTTGCTTTCTTTCTAACTCTTTAAGTTGTTGGGTTAGATAATTTATTGCCGCTGTTCCTAGTTTTTTGCAGTAGGATTTTAGAGCTATGAACTTCCCTCTCAGAACTGCTTTCACTGTGTCCCATAGATTTTGGATTGTTGTGCTATCATTGTCATTTGTTTCCATGATGTTTACTATCTCTTCCTTAATCTCTCTAGTAACCCAGTCATAGTTTAATAGCATGCTGTTTAGTCTCCATGTGTTCCATTTCTTTGGATTGTTTCTATTGGAGTTGATTTCCAGCTTTATGCCACTGTGATCTGAGAATATACTTGATATGATTTCTATCTTCTTGAATTTGGAGAGACTTTGCCTATGACCCAACACATGGTGTATCTTTGAGAATGACCCATGGGCACTTGAAAAGAATGTATATTCTGTGGCATTGGGGTGAAATGATCTGAAGATGTCAATTAATTCCATCTGGTCCAGTGAGTCATTGAGGATTGATGTTTCTTTACTGATTTTTTGTTTAGAGGATCTGTCCAATGGTGATAATGAGGTATTAAAATCTCCTGCTATGATTGTATTGCTGTCTATCTCTCCCTTGATGTCCTCTAGGAGTTTTTGTATATATTTGGGTGCTCCTGTATTGGGTGCGTATATGTTTACCAGAGTTATTTCTTCTTGTTGAATTGCTCCCTTTAGTATTATGAAGTGGCCTTCTTTATCTCTTGTTATGTCCTTCACTTTGAGATCTAATTTGTCAGATATAAGTATGGCTACCCCAGCTTTTTTTTCATTTCCATTCTCCTGAATAACTTTTTTCCAACCTTTCATCCTCAGTCTGTGTGCATCTTTTTTTCGGATGTGGGTTTCTTGTAGACAGCAGATACATGGGTTGTGTTTTCTTATCCAGTCTATTACCCTATGTCTTTTGGTTGGAGCATTTAAACCATTTACATTTAAAGTTATTATTGATAGGTACTTATATGTTGCCATTTTTGTTCTTTACCCCTGTGTTCCTTCTTCACTTCCTATTTCTTTTTACAGCAGATCCTTTAGCATTTCTTGCATTGCTGGTTTGGTGGTGACGAATTCCCTTAGTCCCTTTTTATCTGTGAGGCTCCTGATTTGACCTTCAATTTTGATTGAGAGCCTTGCTGGGTATAGTATTCTAGGATTCAGACCCTTCCTTTGCATGACTTTGTAAATTTCATTCCACTGCCTTCTGGGCTGATAGGTTTCTGTTGAGAGATCACTTGTTAGTCTGATGGGGCTTCCTTTGTAGGTGACATTCTGTCTCTCTCTGGCAGCTTTTAAGATTCTTACTTTGTCATTGGTGTTTGCCAATTTAATTATAATGTGCCTTGGCGTAGGTCTTTTGGGGTTTATTTTGCTTGGGACTCTGTGAGCTTCTTGGATTTGTGTGGGTTTTTCCTTTCCTATACCAGGAAAGTTTTCTGTCATTATTTCTTCCAACAGGTTTTCTATTCCTTGCTCAATTTCCTGTCCTTCTGGAAGCCCAATTATACGGATGTTATTTTGTTTCATGTTGTCCCAAAGTTCCCTTAGGCTCTCCTCCTGCTTTTTAATTTTTTTTTCTAGAAGCTGCTCTACTTGGTTATTTTTTCCTACCTGGTCTTCTAGCTCACTGATGCGATCCTCTGCTTCTTCTAGTCTACTCTTAATACTTTCTATTGAGTTCTTTACTTCAGAAATGTCACTTTTCATTTCTTCTTGGCTCCTCTTCATTTCTTCTTGGCTCCTCTTCATTTCTTCATGGCTCTTCATCATTTCTTCCTGGGTCTTCCTCATTTCCTCATGGTTCTTACTCATATTATCAAATTTGTCTTCCATTCTTTTCAGCCACCTTATGACCATTTCTCTGAATTCTTTCTCTGACAGGTTGTTAACTTCCATTTCGTTTACCTCCTTTTCTGGCGAGGCTTGTTTTTCTTTCATGTGTGGGCTGTTTCTTTGTCTCCCCATGGTCTCTCTTCTCTGTGTATCTGGTTATGTAGTTCTCACTCTCCTGCGTTGATTTAAAGGCACAAAATACAACACAACCAGGTGCAACGCACCAGGCACTGACCCGGAATGTAGTCAAAGTAATTGTAATTCCAAATAAAGGTGACCGCCAGAGAAAGGCAAATTCGGTGATAGGTAGGAAAAAAGAAAGAAAACCTCTTCAGACCTACACAGACACTCACACACCCACACTCACACAAAAAGAAAGAGACCCCCCCACACACACATACACTCACAAAAAAGAAAGACAGGAATGCCAAAATGATAATGGGAAAAGGGGGAGAAGAAAAAAAGAAATAAAAGGAGTAAATTATAAATGTGGGGTGAAAACTCCTATAGGACAGCCCTTAATCCGAACCAAACCTGCAACAAGTACTTGGAGATTGATACAAATTACATACAACTACTAATATCAAGAGAGGTGAGGGAACACAGAAGCAAAAATCTATCTCAAAAACAATGCAGATGAGGAAAACAAAACAAGAAACAACACCAAAAATAAAAATAACCCCCCCTACAAGACAAACCAAAATAACAGAATAAGCAAATCAATCTCATAAACCCGCTTAAAAAATCAATATAATCAACAGTCAAGTAAACAACAACAACAGGACAGGGATAAAAACACTTTAATATAGTGAAGTCAGAGAAGCTAGATGTATGCACTTGGAGTAGGTGGTTAGAGATTAGATATATCAGTGGGGTGAAATTTTAACAGGGGGTAAGGGGAAAGAATTAGGTAAATCTAAAGCGGGAAAAGTGTAAGGGAAACAAGGTACTAAATAGGGAAAGGTTAGCAAGAGAGTGGTGGTATAAAGGTGAAGTTGAGGTAGAGTAAAAGATACTAAAGTGTAGATGAAAATAGACTGTATTCCCAAGGTCGAAGAGAAAATATAATCAATTCCCTGTCACGTAAGAGTCAATTTGTGATTTGGCCCCTGGGTGGCAGTGTTTCTAGATTGACTTCTGGGTCTATTGGTCCTCTCTATCCTGAACTAAACAATACTGCCTCTGTAATGGTGACTGCTGTTTTAGCAGCCAGAACCCTCCCAAAATCTTCCTGGCTTCCCCCCTCTGTCAGGTCCAAACCGATTGCGCTCCAGGGATCAACTCTGCCACCAGCTCAAAGGGCCCTCTCTCACGTTTACCAGCTTCAACAGCCACAGATTTTATTTCAGGTGCAGATCTCCCAGTTTTGAGTTTCAAGGTGCAGATCTCCCAGTTTTGAGTTCCAAGGTGCAGATCTACCAGTCTGCCAGCCCCCTCAGTTTCGCGCCCAAAGTACCCCCAGGGAAATCTGACCTTTCTGTGCTGGAGTTTAGAGCTCCCTGGGCTCTGCGCGCCTCCGTGCCAACTGGGCGCCGGTGTTCCTGGAGTCTCAGCCGTCCAGCCGGTACCGGTACCGTAGCTGTATATTTTCAGGCCCTTCCCCTTCAAGATGTCTTGGTCTGCCTCCGCGTGCCTCCTCACGCAGTTGGCTCAGGGAGAGGACCCAGCAGTACTGGGGCCGCTCAGGCTGGGGAGGCCAGCCCAGCAGTCCTCTATCTTCTCCTGGAGCACAGCTGTTCCCCTAGTTGCCGACAAACGCTCCCTGCGGGCCTTTCAGCTGCTCCCTCCCCCCTCCGTTCCGCGGCCATTTTCTCCATCCTCTCTCCGAGCATATCTTGAATGCTGTCCTCAGCTGCTCCTCTGAGTCACTGTGTCTTATCTTCACTTTTATTTGTGGAATTTTCACTCAGCCAGATTTCTGGTGATTCTGGAAGGTGTTTGTTCTTTTGTTAAGTTGTAGTTTTAAAATTGCTGTGTATGACGGCAAGATAGGTGTTTTACCTTTGCCACCATCTTAGTTCTCCTCAAAAATATTTTCTTTAAGAAGAGAGAATAACTTTTGAAAACATTTCAGGGCATGTGAAAATATCTTAAAATTATTAGACCTTAGTTACAGCCTGGAAATTTTAACTTGGAAAAAACCCATCAAATCATATCCATATATGATTTAAATATTATAATACTTTTTATAATTATCTTAAGATATCAATTAAATTTTAAACTGGTTTTTGCATTAAAAATTTTGGTTGGGATCATAGATTTAATCCTTCTTATTTAATTATATCAATAAGCAACATATTTTGAATTCCTAATTATTAGAGAAAACACAACATTTTATTTTCTTCAAAAATAAATTTTTATATGTTAGGCATTTAGTTACCACAATTACATTTTCTCCCAATTCAATTTGACTTAAAATTTTAGAGCTGGTAAGTCAAATATTTAGCATTTCTTTAGATTAATAACATGTTTTTAAGAATAAATTCAAAAATACAAGACATAATCAATTAATAAATTTAATTCTGTCCTCTAAGTTTTTCATGAAGCAAATTTAGATGAATATTCTAGCATTTTTCATTTCAAAATATTTATACATTTAATTTTATTATTTATATAATTAAATAAACTTCTAAAATTTTTTAAGCTGCCAAATAAGTTTGGAGGAAGTTTGTAGCCATTCAAATACAAATTACCACATTCCTTGTATTGAGAAGTTTTGGTGGGGAGCTGATTTACCTGTCTGTTGGGAGAAGGGTGACCACCCCTCTTCCTCCATTAACAAAGGGTGTATGTAGCCAGTTACCTGGGCTACTTAGATCTTTATAATATACTAGAGGCCTGATGTATGAAATTCATGCAAGAGTAGGCCTTTCTTCCCCTGGTTGCTGGCTCTGGCTTCCCTCTGGCACCGGGGACCCAGGCTTCCCTCTAGCCATTGGTGGTACCCAAGACCCACACTCCCCTCACAGCCTTGGCTTTGTCTGGTAGGTTGTCCAAAAGGACTTCTGGTCTAATTAGCATATTATGCTTTTATTATTATAGATTTTTCAACAATTTTTGAGTTTCAAATCCAATTCCAATTATTTTAAGACATTTACTTTGAGACAAATTCTTTTGTAACACAATTCACTGATTTTCTTGAAGGTCTTAAAATTAACTTTTGAACATGCTTCATTAGCATTTTAAAACCATTCTTTATTATGGAAATGCAAATCTTCTGCTGAAACTAGCCTGTGTTCTTTCCTTTTGTTCAAATCTGCCATTTTTCTCAGGAAAAATCCAGTTTTGGGTTTTTCATTTCCATAGCTTTTGTAGAGAGATTCCAGCTTAAAACCCCATCTAATATGTCCAAAAATTGGACACTTGCATGCATTTGTTTCAAGCCAGACTTCTCTCCCCAGGAGTACAGAAATCTCAGACACATTTCTAAATTTTTAAGGCAAGAAGACTTTTTCATGGCCAGAAAGAAGATTTAAAATTAGCATACTGGGAGAGTGGCCTTCCATATTGGATTCCCATGTGTCTCCTTTCCCCACATCCTGCTTGCTCTGGGGGAAGTTTTCAGTAATAGATCTATCTGGCTGTGTATCTTTTCATGCTTAATAGATAAAGACAGATCTTATTTTTTTTTCACTTTCCAAAGTAATTACTAGCAACTAAGCTTATCTTTGTCAAAATTTGCATTTCCTTGTGAGTTCTTCTATAATTTTTAAACAAAACTTTAAGTAATCTCATTGTGGGAGAGTGGATAGCCCTGCCCTCTCCTGCCACCTTTGAATTCTCTGCACCAGAATTGATTTCAGCAGCAGAATTTCATTTCTTATTACAGATTTTAGATTCTAAACACAAACTAAGATTTTAATTTGAACAAGAAACCACATTCCTTAAGCATGCAAAGCAAAAGCTTATAATAAAGTTCACTTTATAACCTAATTCTTCCCCATTAGCCTGGCTGAAAAAGATGTTCCCACCCTACTTACAGGTCGCAACTTCGGCAACTGATCACCTATACGGTGATCTTTTCCCCACATTTTTGGTGAATTCTTAATCTTCTCCACCTTTTTGGTGAAATTTTCCTTTCTTCTCTCTAGGCAAAATATTATCCCCTTCAGAGGCCCCACATTGGGCCTCAGCTCTGAGTACCCTACGTTGAACTGCCAGTTGTGAGTGCTCCCTCATGTCCCTTGTGGTTCAGGATTCAGGTTCAGGGTTTGGGCTCTGGAGGAGGCTGCACACAAATGAAAGAGACTAGAAAATATTAATTTGAAGATATTTGGGCCAGTTGGGAGCCCAACTCAGGGGGAATGATTCCACCTCACTCTAGCCTTGCTATCCCTTTTATTAAAACTATGGGATACAACCATAGCCTTTAGGCAGGCAAGTCCAATAATAGCCAATCAGCAAGAATTTACATAAAAGTAAAAGGTGGATGTTGCTTTAGCTACCATTGTCTCAATTAAACTGTGGGTGGTTGGCTCTGACCTTTGAGAGCCTTCAAGGTTGACCAGCCTTCCGGGTTCCTTGTCCACACCTCTCTGCTAGTGAGGACAATGGGCAGCTTTTAACACTTTCAGGTTATGAATTGTCTCACCAACTGTGCCTACTTTGCTAATTCTAGGTGGATGTTATTTGATTTAGTTGCTCCTTCTATCTGCTCTGGGGTAAAGGCTTGGGACATGTCTGCCTATTCAGCTGCCATTTGTCTCCCAGATTGCTTTTTATTCCATTAGTTGTCTTTATTATCATGACTTTCTACTTATAACTAGTCATTACTAACTAAAATTCAAAGGATATTTCTGGGTACACAGGTCCTTCATCCTGCCTGACTATGCCAACTTTTGGGTCCGAGGCCCTCTGCTAGAGACAGGACCCCCTTGGATGCTGGGTATTCGATGGAGAAGCCATGAGAATTTGTGGGTATAATAAGAGCATCTTTATTGTAGCCCACGTAGCCATTGCTACAACAGGAGCCATTAGACAAAGCAGTTCTTCAAAGTAAAGTCCTTATACAGTAGCCATACACCAGCTAGGTAACAATACATCTTTCCTACAAAGCATCAATTGCCTCAAAATTGGACCTATATAGGAGCCATCCTTAGAGCTACAGCCTCACTAAGCAGCCACGTCCAACCCAGCTGCCTGCTGGTCAGTAACATACTTTAATACTAACTTAGACAAAAGAAGTGTCTTTCTAAATAGTGACATCACTCTTTGGGTTATAGAAAGGCATGCTTGTGAAGTGTATGTATAGTAAGATAGCTGTGTCCTTGCTTTTTTCACCTGCATATAGCAAAGTAATCTTGAACACTCCTGATTAGGATTACAACACTCAGAGTGGCCTTAAACATCTGGCACACTCTAAACAGAGTCTCCATAGATCTAAAAATCCTGGTTTTTCATTCTTACTATCTCTGTGCTGCCTGATTCAGTCCTGATCCTGTATTTTCCTGTAGTATAGCCCTGCCTTTAGTTTGCTCCTCTCTAATTTGCCCATCGGGGGACTTTGCCAAATGCAGCTGTGCATTTCAGTTTCATTGTTGTCACCTTGGTCTTAGTAAAGTTGAAAAGGCTCCACCTCTAGGAGTTCATGGCCCACCATTGTATGGGCTCTTCCTAATGGCTGTCCATCCTTGAGACCTCACAGCACCCCCCACCTAATTTGCCCTCCCAGACTTGAGTGCTGCCACCCACCCCACTCCATCCTTTTACATAGGTTGTCTGATTTGACTGGACTGCCCCTTCTTCTCTTGGAGGCCCAGGAATATCTACTTATGCCTCAACATAAGCTGTGGGCTTATGATTCATGTGTTTCACAGAGCCATTGTTTTTCCCTGAAAAGCATTAGCATAAGTTTCCTGAAATTGTTCACAATTTTTAACAGAAAAAAAAATTGATATTTTCTTGTTATACTACCCATCTCCAATACAGCTGCAAACAGGGCAAAATATTTGCACCTTAAGTGAAAGAAAATGGTGTCTTTGTGAGCTTTAAATTTGCAAAAAGCATTTGAAAATGTCAATTTACAAAATATTTAATAAAATACATGTACTGGCTAGTTGCTCAGTGGTTAGTGTTACAAGTTGGATTCCTGATCAAAGGAATGTACCTCAGTTACAATTCAATCCCCAGCCCCAGTCAGGGTGGGAGCAGGAGGCAACCAATCAATGTTTCTCTCCCCTTCCCCCCACTTCCACTCTGTCTACAAATCAGTGGAAAAAAGATATTCTTGGTTAATATTAAAGAAAGAGCAGTATAAAAAAATCAAATGCATGATAAATCCATACTTGCAAAAAATGTTAGAAAAATGATGGTTTAAGTGTGGTGAAATAAATCCTATAAAATAAAAGCGTAATATGCAAACAGACCATACCTCTGATCAAACCACACCCACAGCCACACCCATCAGCCAATCCATAACAAATTATGCAAATAAACCCCAACCAAGATGGCTGCCAGCACTGAGAGCAGGAGGGATGCTTGGGTTTTCCCGGCAATTGAGGAAGCAAAGCTTTCCGCCTGCCCTTCCCAGCCTAGGCCTCCAATCAATGTTACAAAGTTTCAATTATAGAAGATACATAATTCCAACAGAAATGGCAGCAGTCACAGAGCTGGAGAGAGCAGAGGCTAGCGTTCCCCAGGCGATGGAGGAAGCCAAGATTCTGTAGCCCTAGCACTTTGGCCTCCACTCTAGGCTACAAAGTTTCAATTATAGAATTTAAATAAACCCAAACAGAAATGCCTTTGCCACGGAACAAGCAGAAGGCTTGGCTCTACTCCAGGTTACAGAGTTTCAACTGTAGAACATAAATTAATTCCAGATACCAGGGCCTCTGCTTGGGTCGCTGGGAGGAGTGGCCAGCCTACAAACCACCACAGGCCCCTCGCCCAGGCTGTCCCATTCCCCAAGGGAACCCCAAGCCTGATCTGAGCCACTGCTCAGGGCAAACCAGCTGTCCTCCACCCATGCACCAAGCCTCTATCCTATCTAATAAAAGAGTAATTTGCAGATTGACCATCACTCCAACACATAAGAGGGGTGCCCCCATGTGGTCAAAGATCCTGCCCCCATGTGGACACAAGATGGCCATCACAAGATGGCCAGCAGGGGAGGGCTATTGGGAGGTTCTAGGCAAGCAGGGGAGGGCAGTTGGGGGCAATCAAGCCTGCAGGGGAGGGCAGTTAGGGTGGTGACCAGGCCATCAGAGGATGGAAGTTGGGGGCAAACAGGCTGGCAGGGGAGGAGTTAAACATCAATTAGTCTGGGAGGGTAGTGGTTAGGGGGTGCTCAGGCTGGCAGGCAGAAGCAGTTATGGGCAATCAGGGAGGGAGGCAGGTGAGCAGTTTGGAGCCAGCAGTCCTGGATTGTGAGAAGGATGTCCTACTGCTCGTTTAGGCCCGATCCTATCAGAATTGGACCTAAACGGGCAGTCGAACATCCCTTGAGGGGTCCCTATTGGAGAGGTTTCAGGCTGGGCTGAGGGAAATTCCCTGCCTCCCGTGCATGAATTTCGTGCATCGGGCCTCTAGTATGATATAAAATTTACCAACTTAAATACCTTTAAGTGTACAGTTCAGAAGTATTAAGAACATTCACAGTGTTGTGCAACCATCATCACCATCCATTGTCTCCATTAAACAACTTATTTTTTAATTTCTTCATTTGAAAGAGAGAAAGAGAGAGAGATTTGTTGTTCCACTTATTTGTGCATTCATTGCTTGATTCTTGTATGTGCCCCAACTGGGGATCAAACACACAACCATGGAACCTTGGTGTATCAGGATGATGCTCTATCCAATTGAGCTGCGATGGCCAAGACCCATTAAAAAGTTTATTATTTTCCTCCCCCAACCCCTGACAAATACCATTCTATGTTCTATCTTTATGAAAATGACTATTCTAAGTACCTCATTTAGGTGAAATCATAGAGTATGTATCTTTTGTAACTGTCTTATAACACTTAGCAAAATTCTCTCAAATTTTGCTATATTTTTACATAAAATCACCTACTTCACCTAGACATTTATTCTTTATACTAGAGGCCTGGTGCACAAAATTTGTGCATGGGGGGGTCCCTTTAGCTCAGCCTGCACCCTCTCCAATCTGGGGTCTCATGGGGGATGTTTGACGGATGGTTTGGGCCAGATCCTGGAGATCGGGCCTAAACCAACAGTCAGACATCTCTCTCACAATCTAGGACCGCTGGCTCCTAACTGCTCACCTGCCTGCCTTCCTGATCCCCCCTAACTGGTCCCCCTGCCAGCTTGATCACCCCCAACTACACCCCCCCCTGCTGGCCTGGTCATACCTACCTGCTCCTCCCTGCCAGTTTGGTCATCCCCATCTGCCCCCTGCTGACCTGATCACCCCTTACTGGCCCCCCCGCTGGCCTGGTCATCCCCAACTTCCCCCCCTGCTGGCTTGGGCATCCCTGCCAGTCTTGTCATACCCAAGTACCTCACCTCCTGGCCTGGTCGCCCCTTACTGCCCCCCTCTGTCAGCCTGGTCACCCTACACAGCCTGCTGTTCAGTCATTGGGTCATCCCTCACTAACCCCACTGCCGGCCTGGTCATTCCACACAGACTGGTGTTGTTGTTTGGTTACCCCATGCAGCCTGCTTTTTAAGTAATTTGGTCATCCCTCACAAACCCCCTTACCGGTCTGGTTGCCCCACGTAGCCTGCTGCTCAGTCATTTGGTTATTCCTCACTAAACCCCCTGCCGGCCTGGTCGCTACACTCGGCCTGTTCGGTTGTCCATTTGGTTGTTTCCAATGTGACAGCCTCTGGCTCTTTATATATAGAGATGTGCCTCAATGTATTTCACTCTATCCGCCACACATGCTCCACCCCCTGTTGTCTGTGTCCATTGATTAGACTCATATGCTTGCACACAAGTCCCTCTGTTAATCTCAAACCCTTATTCCCACTGACCTGCACTTACCCTAAGGTTTGACATTTTGATGGACATTTCTCAGTCTCTGGATCCATTCTTGTTCATCGGTCTATGCCATTCATTATATTCCACAAATGAGTGAGATCATGTGATATTTATCTTCCCCTGCCTGGCTAATTTCCCTTAACATAATGCTCTCCAGCTCCATCCATGTTGTTGGAAATGGTAGGAGCTCCTTCTTTTTTACTGCAGCGTAGTATTCCATTGTGTAGATGTACCATAGTTTTTAATCCACTCATCTGCTGATGGGCACTTCGGCTGTTTCCAAATCTTATCTATGGTAAATTGTGCTGCTATGAACATAGGGGTACATATGTCCTTTCTAATTCATGTTTCTATTTTCTTGGGATAAATTCCTAGAAGTGGGATCACTGGATCAAATCGGAGCTCCTTTTTTAGTTTTTTGAGGAAACTCCATATTGCTCTCCACAGTGGCTGCACCAGTCTGCATTCCCACCAGCAGTGCACGAGGGTTCCTTTTTCTCCTCATTCTGACCAGCACTTGTCATTTGTTGATTAGTTGATGAAAGCCATTCTGACTGGTGTGAGATAGTACCACATTGTCATTTTCATTTGCATCTTTCAGATAATTAGTGACTTTGAGCAGGTTTTCATATGTCTCTGGGCCTTCCTTTTGTCTTCGTTCAAAAAGATTCTATTTAGGTCCATTCCCTATTTTTTATTGGATCATTTGTCCTCCTTTCATTAAGTTGTATAAGTTGCCTGTAGATGCTTGAGATTAAACCTTGATTAGTGATAACATTTGCAAATATGTTCTCCAAAACAGTGGGTTTTCTTCTTGTTTTGTTGTTGGTTTCTTTTGCTGTGAAAAAGCTTTTTATTTTGATGTAGTCCCATTTGTTTATTTTCTCTTTAGCTTCCATTGCCCTAGGAGCAGTATCAGTGAAGTTCTTTCAGCATATGTCTGAGATTTCTCTGCCTGTGGATTCTTCTAGTATTTTTATGGTTTTCCATATTAGGTTTAAGTCCTTTATCCATTTTGAGGTTTTTTTGTGTGTGTATGGGGTCAGTTGGTATAATTTCATTTTTTTGCATGTATCTCTCCAATTTTACCAACACCATTTATTGAAAAAACTGTCTTGACTCCATTGTATGTTCATGCCTCCTTTGTCAAATATTAATTAAGCATAGTAGTTTGGGTCGATATCTGGAGTCTCTATTTTATTCCATTTTTCTATATATCTGTTCTTATGCCAGTACCAGGCTATTTTGAGAACTGTGGCTATGTAATACAGCTTGAAATCTGGTATCGAGATCCCACCTACTTTGTGCTTCTTCTCAGGATTGCTGCAGCTATTTGGGGTCTTTTTTATTCCAGATGAATTTTTGGAGAGTTCTTGCTAGGTCTGTGAAGTATGCCATTGGTATTTTAATGGGGAGTGCATTAAATGTATAGATTGCTTTGGGTAGTATGGACATTTTGATGTTGATTCTCCCAATCCATGAACATGGTATGTTCTTCCACCTGTTTACGTCTTCCTGTATCTCATTTTTCAGTGTTGTGTAGTTTTCCACATACAGGTCTTTTACCTCCTTAGTTAAGTTTATTCCTACGTATCTTAATTTTTTTAGAGCAATGGTAAATGTGATTGCTTTTTCAGTCTCTCGTTCTGTAAGTTCATTTTGTTGTATAGAAATGCTATAGATTTCTTGGCATTAATTTTGTATTCTGCTGTGTCACTGAACTGATTTATTAAGTCTATTAGTTTTTTAATGGCGTCTTTCTGTTTTTTTTATGTACAATATCATGTCATCTGCAAATAAGGGGAGAGCTTTACTGCTTCTTTTCCAATTTAAATGCCTTTTATTTCTTCTTCTTGTCTAATTGCAATGGCTAATACTTCCAGTACTATGTTGAACATGAGTGGTGAGAGTGGGCATTCCTGTCTTGTTACTGTTCTTAGGGGAAATGGCTGTAGTTTTTGCCCATTGAGTATGATGTTTGCTGTGGGTTTATCATATATGGCTTTTATTATGTTGAGGTATGATCCTTCTATTCCTACCTTGTTGAGAGTTTTTATATCTTTGATTAGTGATAACATTTGCAAATATGTTCAAGAAAGGGTCTTGGGGCTGACTGAACCAAGATGACGGCATAGGTAAATACCTATTGTACTGCCCCGTGCAACAATTCCAAAACTAAAACATAACAACAAAAATAACATCATCCAGAATCACCAGAAAGCTGGCTGAGTGAAAATTTCACAAATAAGAGTGAAGGTGGGACACTGAGACTCAGAAGAGCAGCAGAGCACAGCCTTGAAGATACACCCAGAGAGAGGTTCAGAGCAGTGCTTGCGCACGGGTTGTAGGGTGGGCAGCAGCAACCCTGGCTGGATTTCTACAACAGGGATGGTGGAGACGTCCCACTGCACAGATTCCCCAGTGCCAGGCAAGGTCCGAGGTCTGGGGTGTGCACGCTAAAAGCTGGGTGAAGCAGAGGTCTGTGAGTTTGGGGAGAGTGTGCTAAACTTGGAACAGCAGTTTGCGTGTAAACTTGGGGACAGAACTTTGCAACTGTGCAGAGCTGACTGGTGACTTGCTCCTTCATTCAGGAGACCAAGGGATTGCTTTGTTTTACAACCCTGGGCAAGAATTTGGGTGTGCAGACTCATTTGGGAAGAGGCAGAGTTGTCTGGCAATGGGTGGGGACTGGTGGCAGCTTTCTCTCGAGGTGCGCAGCCATTACCACCCAGCACAGAAACCCGTGCACCACATAGGGTGGAGCTGATGCTGCGTGGTCAGCCTGAAGACTCCGCCCATCAAACCTGAACACAGCTGTCCCTCACAGCCAATTGGCCTAGAAGTCAAACCCTCCTAGTGCTAAAAACAAATAGCTGGGCTTAACTCCAACAATACTGTACAACCCATAAAGGATTGCCGTAAAAGTATCCACCTCAGGTAACTGGGGAGGCTGAGCCACTGTCCCTTAGAGGACATCTAACACTCAAAGCTAATCCACCAACTCAGGAAAGCAGCCACAATGCAGAGAAATGGAAAGAAATCAGGTGTGAAAGAAATGGAGGAAAAAAGATGACTAGACATAGAGTTAAAAACCACAGTAATTAGTTTTTTCAAGAGGCTGCTAAAAAAGGCCGATGAAATTAATAAGAACTACAAGTAAATGAACAAGACCTATGAGAAAATGAAGGAGACCTATGAGGATATGAAAAAGGACCAACTAGAAATCAAGCATACACAGACTGAAATAAAAAATATTACAAAGTCCTAAAAGCAGTCCAAAGGGCCACAAGAACCAAGTCAAAGATTTGAAATACAAAGAAGCAAAATCCACTTGGCTGGAAAAGCAAGAAGCAAAAAGAATCCAGTTAATTGGAGATAGTGTAAGGGGCCTCTAGGACAACCTCAAGCATGCCAAAATCCGAATTATGGGGGTACCAGAAAAAGATAGAGAGCAAGACAATGAAAACCTACTTGAAGAAATAGTGACTGAAAACTTCCCCCACCTGCTGAAAGAAATTGATTTAAAAGCCCAAGAAGTACACAGAACCCCAAAATATAGGAATCTAAAGAGGACCACACCAAGGCACATCATAATTAAAATGCCAAGAGCAAAATATAAAAAGAGAATATTAAAAGCAGCAAGAGAAAAACAGTTAGTTACCTATAAGGGAGCAACCATACGATTGTTAGCGGATTTCTCAACAGAAACGATGCAGGCCAGAAAGGAGTGGCAAGAAATAGTCAAAGTGATGAATAGCAAGAATCTACAACCAAGATTACTCTATGCAGCAAGGCTATCATTCAGAGTTTAAGGTCAGATAAAGTGCTTCGCAGATAAGAAAAAGCTAAAGGAGTTCATCACTGCCAAACCAATATTATATGAATTGCTGAAAGATATTCTTTAAGAAGAAGAAGAAGAAAAAGGTAAAAATATAAATTATGAACAACAAATACACATCTATCAACAAATGAATCTAAAAATGAAGTGAATTAGTCATCTGATGAACAGGATAAACTGGTGAATATAACAGAATCATGAATAGAGAGAGGGAATGGACTGACAATTCTTGGGGAGAAAAGGGGTGTGTGATGTGCAAGAGACTGGACAAAAATCATGCACCTATGGGAGAGGACAGTCTGGGGGACATGAGTGCGGATGGTGGGATGGGTACCGGGTTGAGGGGAGTTATAGGGGGGAAAAGGGGAACAATGTAATTAATAAACTGAACAATAAAGATTAAAAAAATTGAGAAAGGTGCCCATATAAATTATGGATGTGAAAAACATCATGGTTGCTGTATGCCAGGGAGAGATGGCTGTCAATGCAAGTACTCTCTTAAAGGACCAACACATAAAGTTTGTGTGCAGCCACTCACTTTGGGCTCTGGAAGAGAGATGGCAGAGTGGACTACAAATGTGTGAGAAGAAACCAGGGATGGGGCCTCTGGGGTTAGAGCTTGTAAGGCAGAAACCCTGGTTTCCTGTGCAAAGTCATTCCCTTTGGAATAGGCACACCTTTGCTATCCATGCAATTTTTTCCTTGCGGGGAAGACAGTTGATCATCTTTATTTGAAAACAATGTGGTGTGGAGTTTCTGAGGGTCATAAAGAGACTGAGAATAACGATTTGCATCCAGGCAGAAACAATTGCCCCACCCTGTTGGAAAACATCCTGCAAACCTACGGACAATTTCCTGAGGGTAATCGAGACTACATCCAATCAATCTACAGACAGAGGCATTCTTTGGAGGCTTTGGATGTTTGCCTGGTTTAATTAGTCAGAAACAACATTTGATCTAAACTGGCAGGTGGTCATCCCCTGAGGGGTCTCAGATTGGAGAGGGTACAGGGTAGGCTGAGGGACACTCTCCCCAATGCATGAATTTCATGCATCAGGCCTTTAGTCCTATATAATAAAAGAGTAATATGCTAATGTGACCATGCCTTTGCTATGCTACCAGCCAATCAGGAGGGGCACGGCATCTGCTACCCAGGCTGATGCCTCTTTCCTGCCAGTGCGCTGCCTGCGTGTCTTTGCTAACCTCAGTCCCAACAACCACTGCTGCCACCTCCTCCCCCACTGCTGCAGTACCAGCACCAATCACTCTCCGGCGCTGAATGCAGGTGAGGAAGGGGGCACAGGGCCCCCCAGACCCCGTACCCTGTGAGTTTGGTCCAGGTCCCGCCAGCCCTGTGGCTTCCCTTTGGGGCCGGCGAGCCACCGGAGGAACGGTAGAGGTGGCAGGGAGGAGGGTGGCTGAAGGAAGTGAGAAGATGGACGGGAGGCAGGGAAGGAAGGGGACAAGGGCCACGCTGCGGGGCTTTGGGGATGGGTGACCCTGGACCGCAGGAGCGAGGTCCCATGGCCACTGCCAAGAAAAGCCCTCACCGGAGGACGCTGCACTCTCATAGCTGCCAGGGCCATAGCTACTACTGAGAGAGCTGTGCAAAGCCTGGCCTTGGGCTCCCCTGTCTAGCCTGGGCCCCACCCCCTGAGGCTGGAGCAGGCACCGCATGGAGTGCCGGGACCACCGGCGCGCTGCGCCCGCTCCCCAGGCTGCTCTACAAATCCCATGAAAACTGACTTTGCTACAAATAAAAGTGCCCGTTAAAATGACTATGAACACTGAAGTAAAATGTTTTCATTTTATAAGCCTATATTTTACAGTATGCACATTTCACATAATAACACCCCAGAATTTATCTAGGGCAAGGGGCAAATGCCATTTCCATAAGGAGCCAGAGTGTGGCAGTTTTTGTGGGCCATACATTGCCTTGAATACTCAACTTCTGCAGTCCTAGCATGCAAAGCCCAAAGGAATGGGATGGCTGTGTCCCAATAAAACTTTATGGCCACAAAAATTTGAATTTGATATAATTTTCATGTCACAAAATAACATTTTTTTCCTTCATTGACCAAAAATAGGCAGAAAGCCAGATTTAGCCCACGGGGCATAGTTTGTTATCTTTGATCTAAGCCTGGGTCCCAGGTGTGGGGCAAGACAGAGGCAGTTAGGGACGATCAGGCCAGGAGGGGAGCACTTAGGGGTGATCATGCAGGCAGGGGTTAGGGGTGATCAGTCAGGCAGGCCAGTGAGCAGTTAGGAGCCAGTGTTCCTAGATTGCGAGAGGTATGTCCGACTGCCAACAGTCAGACATCTCTGACTGCCAACAGTCAGATATCCCCAAAGGAGTCCCTGATTGGAGAGGGTGCAGGATGGGTTGAGGGAACTCCCCTCTGTGCACGAAGTTTGTGCACCAGGCCACTAGTATCCTATCTAATAAAAGAGTAATTTGCAGATTGACCATCACTTCAACACACAAGAGGGCTGCCCCCATGTGGTCAAAGATCCTGCCCCCATGTGGACACAAGATGGCCACCACAAGATGGCTAGCAGAAGAGGGCCGTTGGAAGGTTCCAGGCCCTGCAAGGGAGGGCAGTTGTGGATGATCAGGCCAGCAGGGGAGGGCAATTAGGGGTGACCAGGCTAGCAGAGGAGGGAAGTTGGGGCAAACAGGCTGGCATTTAGACATCTATTAGGTTGGCAGGTTATGGTTAGCAGGTGATCAGGCTGGCAGGCAGAAGCAGTTAGGGGCAATCAGAAAGGCAGGCAGGTGAGCAGTTTGGAGCCAGCAGTCCTGAATTGTGAGAAGGATGTCCAACTGCTCGTTTAGGCTCGATCCTACCCTCAAGGGGTCCTAGATTGGAGAGGGTGCAGGCTGGGCTAAGGGACATCTCCCCCCCCACCCCGTGCACAAATTTTGTTCACCGGGTCTCTAGTATATATATAAAAAGCTAAGTTGACTTGTGCACGCATGATACATATAAAGGTCTCACTGGCACCAATCCCACACATGTGTTTTGATCTCTCATTGTTGATCATGAATTTGGTTGACACTTCTATTATAGAGAAAGTAGAAATAGAGATATTAAAATATTTCTTCTAATTAATTTCCTTTCACTGTGCACGAATCCTTGCACTGGGACACTAGTTGAGTCATAAAAAGGAATGATATTTTACCATTTGCAATAGCATGGATGAACCTAGATGGCATTATTCTAAGTAAAATAAATCAGGAAATATTAATGCCATATGATTTTACTTTTATGTGATATCTAAAGAGCAAAATAGAAAGAGACTCATAAATACTGAGATAGATCATATTAATGGTTGCTAGAAGTGGGTGGTGTTTGGGTACTGAGTGAGAAAAGTGAAGGGATTAAGAATTACAAATTGGTAGTCACCAAATAGTCACAGAGATGTAAAATACCATAGGGAACATAGTCAATAATCCTATATAATAAAAGGGTAATATGCAAATAGACCAATGACAGAACAACTGAACAACCAATCAAAGCATAATATGCTAATGATATGCTAAGGCTGTTCAACTGCTCACTATAAAATGCACTGACCACCAGAGGGCAGAAATTCAACTGGTCAGCCAGTTGCTATGACATGCACTGACCACCAGGGGCAGCCAGTTGACCAGTCAATCAGTCACTATGTTGTGCACTGACCACCAGGGGGTAGATGTTTCAACCTGTAGGTTAGCCTGTTGCTGTGGCCGATCAGGACTGAGCGAGACAGACCAGACATGCCAGACATGCTCTAGAGTCCTTTCACAGTCCCTCGTTGGCCTGATCATGCACCGGTGGAGTCCCTCAGCCTGGTCTGCACTCTCTTGCAATCCGGGAACCCTTGAGGGATGTCAGAGAGTTGGTTTCAGCCTGATCCCACAGGTCACTCCTCTTGGGAGGGCACAAGATGCAGAACTCATGGCTGGAGTGCGCTGCCGCAGCAGTGTGATCCTCAGCTGATAGGGACTGATTGGGCGCAAGCCTGTGGCAGACACAGTGGGGCCAGGATGAGCAGGAATGGCAGGTAGGAGCTAAAGATGGCTTTGGACTGCAGGTTTTGGCCCAATCCCTGCAGGCAACCGGGATGGACCCCATCTATGCATGAATTTGTGCACCAAGCATCTAGTACTGTAGTAACTATGTATCATGCCAGGGTGGAATTTAAAATATCAGGGGATAGTGTCACTTTGTAAAGTTCATGATTGCCTATTATACACTAGAAACTAAAACAAAATAATATTGGTTGTAAAGCGTAATTGAAAAAAAAGAATTTTGTTTTATATAAATGTATTCAATTAAAGAACAAACAACACAGAAAACAACATCAGACTCATAGAAACAGAACAAACTGATGGTTGCCATACAGTGTGGTAGAGTGATAGGTACTGTTATGCCCAGATTTCAAGATCCCCAGAGACTACCAGGGAGCCAATACCGATGCAAGAGCAAAAGAACCTTTATTCAAGCCTGGGCTTGGCTCTCCTGGCCCCACTGTTGCTGTGGTAGGAAACAAGAGAGAGCCAGCCCCAAGAGAACAAAGATTATGTAGGGCTAGTCATCTGGGTGGGCTTAGGTGAGTGACATAAGTTACAGAGATTGGTCACTTTGGTCGGGGTTTTATTCCAGGGTTTTATGGCACAATGGTCAGGAAGTGACCAACACATTCCAAAGTTTGTGCCATCCCCCACCACTTCCTGATTGGTCAAGACTGACTCATAGGGAGTGTTCTCTGGTATAACCTAATTTGGACCTTAGCTGCATTCTTGGAGCTTCGTTGGTCTGCTCAGCTGGTGGCTGGGGAAGTCAGGACGTTTCTGGCATTTCCGCAGTTCGGTAGGGAGGTCAGATTGAGAACCTAGCTCTATAAGATAGTCCCAGTAGGTGAAAGGGAATCATACTACTAATAGCCTAGGTGGTTGTCATGCCCTCACATCGTCACAAGATGACCACCACAAGATGGCTGTCACAAGATGGCCACGTGCTCAGCAGAGATGGCACCTGGTGGCCACTCTACACATTGAGGCCTGGGGGTCCCGTGGCTCTGTGCTTTGCAGAGGAGGCCAGTCTTGGCGTCTCTGCCACCTCATATGGAGGAGGCAGGTCCTGTCAGAGGAGGCAGGTCACAGTAGGAGAGGGCAGTTGTGGGTGATCAGGCCAGCAGGGTAGCAATTAGGCATCAATCAGGCTGGCAGGAGAGTGGTTAGAAAAAAATCAGCCTGGCAGGCAGAAGCAGTTAGGGGCAATCAGGGAGGCAGGCATGCAGTTAGGAGCCAATGGTCCTGGATTGTGAAGGGGGATGTCCAACTCCTGATTTAGGCTCGATCCCTGTGGGGTCCCAGATTGGAGAGGGTACAGGCCAGACTGAGGGACACTCCCCCTCCTGTGCATGAATTTCGTGCACCGGGCCTCTAGTATAGTTAATAATAGTATGATAAAATTGCACAATGACAGATGGTTACTAGAAATAGTGTGGTGAGCACATCATAAGATTAAAATGTCAATTGTTGAAAACTTAAAATTAATAGAATCTTGCACACCAACTAAATTTTAATCAATATGTGCATATTTTTGTGAAGTTAATGAATTCTGTTTTCTTCATTTTAAAAGGAATACAACTGAAAACATCTGCTTTAGCAACCAAATTATCTTAATTGTGCTTTTACGACATGAATTTTGTGTATATGTTTATATACACTGAGTGGCCAAATTATTATGGTCTCTGAATGCATAATAATATAGCTACTCAGTGTGTATCCCATACTACAGGCCCAGTGCATGAAATTCATGCATGGAGTAGGGGGTGTTCCTCAGTCCATCCTGCACCTTCTCTAACCTGGAACCCCTTGAGTGATGTCCAACGGTGGGATTGGGTTTAAATGGGCAGTTGACATCTCTCTCACATTACAGGACTACTGGCTCCCAACTGCTTGCCTCCTGATTGCCCCTAACCACTCCCCTGCCAGCCTGATCAGCACCTAACTGCTCCCCTGCTGGCCTGATTGCCCTTAACTGCCCTCCCCTGATGGCCTGGTTCTCCACAACTGCCCTCATCTGCTGGCCTGGTCACCCTAGCTTCCCTCCTCTGCTGGTCCAGTACCCCTGAACTGCCCTCCCCTGCAGGCCTGATTCTCCCAACTGCCCTCCCCTGCAAGCCTGGTTCCCCCAAGTGCCCGCCCCTGCTGGCCTTGTGGCAGCCACCTTTGTGGCCATCAAAGATGAGGTCAGCAATCTTTGATCACCTGGGGGTAGCCATCTTGTATGTTGGAATGACAGTCAATTTGTATATTACTCTTTTATTAGAGAGGACTAGAGGCCCGGTGCATGAAATTTGTGCACAGGGGGCAGGAGGTGTCTCTCAGCCCAGCATGCACCCTCCCAATATGGGACCTCTCGAGGAATATTCGATTGCTCGTTTAGGCCCGATTCGGGTAGGACAGTCAGATATTCTTCTCACAATCCAGGACTGCTAGCTCCAAACTGCTAGCTGGCCTGCCTCCCTGATCACCCTTTAACCACTCCCCTTCCAGCCTGATTGATGTCTAACTGCTCCCCTTCCAGCCTGTTTGCCTCCAACTAACCTCTTCTGCTGGCCTGGTCACCCCTAACTGCCCTCCCCTGCAGTCTTGACTGCCCTCAACTGCCCTCCCTTGCAGGCCTTCTTCCTCCTAACTGCCCTCTCCTGCTGGCCTGATCGCCCACAATTGCCCTCCCTTACAGGCCTGGAACCTCCCAATGACACTCCCCTGCTGGCCATCTTGTGGTGGCCATCTTGTGTCCACATGGGGGCAGGAACTTTGACCATATGGGGGCTGCCCTCTTGTGTGTTGGAGTGATGGTCAATCTACATATTACTCTTTTATTAGATAGGATAGAGGCCTGGTGCATGGGTGGGGGTGAGCTGCCCTGAAGAGTGTCCCAGATCAGGCTGGGGGTTCCCTTGGGGGGTGGGGCAGCCTGGACAAGGGGCCTGTGGTGGTTTTCAGGCTGGTCATGCCCTCCCAGCAACCCAAATGGAGGCCCTGGAATCTGGGATTAATTTATGTTCTACAATTGAAATTTTGTAGCCTGGAGTGGAGCCAAGCCTTCTGCTGGCTCCATGGCTGTGATATAATTGAAACATTGTAGCCTGGAGTGGAGTCCTAGGCTGGCCAGAGCTGCAGAAGCTTGGCTTCCTCCATTGCCTGGGTAACCCTAGCCTCTGCTCTCTCCAGCTCCGTAGCTGCCGCCATTTCTGTTGGGATTATGTATCTTCTATAATTGAAACTTTGTAGCATTGAGTGGAGGCGTAGGCCAGCAAGGGCAAGCGGAAAGCTGGGCTTCCTCCCGTGTCATGGAAACCCAAGCCTCCCTCCTGCTCTCAGTGGCAGCAGCCATCTTGGTTGAGGTTTATTTGCATAATTTGCTCCTGATTGGCTGATGGGCATGACTGTGGGCATGGCTTGATCAGAGGTATGGTCAATTTGCATATTACACTTTTATTAGATAGGACACACACACACACACACACACACACACACATTGAGTGGTCAGATTATTATGGGTTCAGAGATCATAATAATCTGGCCACTCAGTGTATATATCTTTATTTATTTGCATTGCTTTTACTAAGTGCTCAAAACTTTTTCTCTTTATATAAGTCATTGAAAAATGTTTACATATTCACATTATTTGAGGGAAAAAGTGGATATATAACTATCAAACTAAAACATAACAAAATAAAAAAATTAAATTATCTGATTCCTCTTCAGTGTGTTTATAGAGATGTATACTTCAGAGCATTTTAATTACAGACTCTTTGGTAGAATGAGTCTTTTAAAAAAAGTTCTTGACACTATTATAAATGTCCCCCATTTCCTTCCCTTTACCCACCTCCATTTCACTCCATTGCCCCCTCTCTCTGGCCATCACCACAATGTTGTCTGTGTTCATAGGCTACCCATATATGTTCTTTGACTAATGAGTCTTAAGATGTGCTAAACTGAAATATTTCATTTTCAAGGCTAGAAATGATGACAAAGTGGGAGAAATCAGCTCTTCTAGAAGCACCATATTATGATCTGATTCAAAACGAGTAACTG
This sequence comes from Antrozous pallidus, assembly GCA_027563665.1. NCBI lineage: Eukaryota > Metazoa > Chordata > Mammalia > Chiroptera > Vespertilionidae > Antrozous > Antrozous pallidus. The sequence continues at coordinate 347,770 of CM050513.1, read as the reverse complement.
GACCTATTGAGTCAAATTTGTTGACAACAGATCTTTGAGACAGATTTACCTTTACTAGGGTCTTTTAGTTCGTGAATAGTTTGCCTGAAATCGACCAGACTTTTACAGGTTACTTACATGTCTTCTTCCTTTGCTTCCTCTGCCCTCCTTTCTAGCAATCCAGGCAGGAAAAAAGTAAGCAATTTGCAAATCTCAAAATAGAAAAAATGGGCACCCAGCTAGTTCAACGATTTTCAAACTTTTTCATCTCATGGCACACATAAACTAATTACTAAAATTCTGTGGCACACCAAAATATATCTTTTTGCTAATCTGACAAAAAAAGGTATAATTTTGATTCATCCACACAGAATGGCAATTGTTGTATTGGCTGTTGTCATTATTTTATTTAACAATCTAAGGGGAAAGAGGTCAGTGCCCTGATTAATTAGTGAGGTATTGCATGTTTTAAAAATTATTGTGGCACAAGGGTTGAAATTTGCTGAGCTTCAACCAGGCTTATCTAGAAATATCAGTGTTTCCCCATGACCTAAGCCCAACATAATTAGACCAAATTTCATAAGTATCTCTTCGTGTTTTCTCATACTCAAGCTAAAATTTCAACATGTGTAACAGATAAAATTTCACACATTGAGATGTATACAAGAAAATGAAACTTTGTTTACTATTGCAAATAGTGCTAGACAAAAAAACTTGCCAATTTTGAAGATGGCAACCATCTGATTTAAAAACTTGACAAATAAATATTCAGTCAATTCACATACAAATTCCTCAACAGGGTACTTCTCCCTTTTTCATCATTTCCTTTTCCTCCCAATGACCCACCTACATTCTAATCTTACCCTTCAGGAGGATGCAGCTCTTTTCCTATTCTGTTCTCCCTCTCATAGATCTCTAACACATCAGTCTATCAGCCTTTCAAAATTTGGAGTTGGGTTGGTTGGAACAACTGAAAATCTTTCAAGTAATTACATTGTGCCATCAGGTGCAAATTCAGTGTTTCCCAGGCAGAGAAAAGTAAGTTAATTTTTTTCTGGTACATATATTACTGGAATTTCTGTATTATGTTTGACTTTATCACAGAGAGATTGTGATAAATTTTATGAGTATACTATAAAAGTCAGTTTCCATCCTAGGTATTCATCAATTCAGTATTTTTCCAAAAGAAACCTTTGTATCTGCACTGTAACTTTCCTACATTCTTTTAAAAAAGCAACCAAAATCTGAATGCCTAACTTACATTCTTGTTTTTGAACATGTATCAGATGCACATGTTGCCCTTAAACTTGCCTTTTTTCCCAGACAAGTTTGTGCCTTAACTAAAAGAAAAATTTACAAAGTGATTCACAAATAGCATTTTCTCCTGGTGTGGAACACCGGAGTGCTTAACCATGCCATCTGAAATTACTGCATTGGGTTAGGGCTCACTACTGTTTTATCTGTTTTTATTTATTTTTATTTTTTAACTGTTTAATGTATAATTTTTAATATACATGCATACTATATTTTTTCTAAAATATCTTTTTTCACTATTTATTTATTGATTAAGGTATTACATATGTGTCCTTATCCCTCTATAACCTCCCAACCCTCTCTCAACTCATGCCCTCACCGCCCTGGTGTTCATATCCATTGGTTAGGCTTATATTCATGTATAGAAGTCTTTTGGTTAATTTCCCCTCCTTCCCCCTCCCTCCCCTACCACCCCTGAGGACCAGCAGTCTGGTCAATGCTTCTCTGCCTCTGGGTCTGTCCCTGTTCATCAGTTTATGTTGTTCATTATATTCCACAGTTGAGTGAGATCATGTGGTATTTGTCTTTCTCTGACTTGCTTATTTCACTTAGCATAATACTTTCCAGTTCCATCCACGTTGTTGCAAATGGTAAGAACTCCTTATTTTTCCTGCAGCATAGTATTCCATTGTGTAGATGTACCACAGTTTTTTAATCCACTCATCTGCTGATGGGCACTTAGGCTGTTTCCAAATCTTAGTTATGGTGAATTGTGCTGCAATGAACATAGGGGTGCATAAGTCCTTTCTGATTCGTGCTTCTAGTTTCTTGGTATACATTCCTAAAAGTGGGATCACTGGGTCAAATGAGAGTTCTATTTTTAGTTTTTTGAGGAAACTCCATACTGTTCTCCACAGTGGCTGCACCAGTCTGCATTCCCACCAGCAGTACAAAAGAATTCCTTTTTCTCCGCATCCTTGCCAACACTTGTCCTTTGTTGATTTATTGATGATTGACATTCTGACAGGAGTAAGATAATACCTCATTGTTCTTTTGATTTGCATCTCTCGGATAATTAGTGACTTTGAGCATGTTTTCATATGTCTCTTACTTAGCCTTCCTTCTTTCCTCCTTCGAAAAGTGTCTGTTTAGGTCTGTTGCCCATTTTTTTATTGGATTGTTTATCTTCCTTTTGTTAAGTTGCATGAGTTCCCTGTAAATGTTGGAGATTAAGCCCTTGTCAGTGGTGACATTGGCAAATATGTTCTCCCATGCAGTGGGATTTCTTGTTTTCTGTTGATGGTTTCTTTTGCTGTGCAAAAGCTTTTCATTTTGATGTAGTCCCATTTGTTTATTTTCTCCTTGGTTTCCATTGCTCTAGGAGCAGTATCATTGAAGAAGTTCCTGCAGCATATGTCTGAAATTTTTCTGCCTGTGGATTTCTATAGTATTTTTATGGTTTCCCTTCTTATGTTTAAGTCTTTGATCCATTTTGAGTCTATTTTTGTGTGTGGTGTAAGTTGATGGTCTAGTTTCATTTTTTTTGCATGTATGTTTCCAATTTTCCCAACACCATTTGTTGAAGAGATTATCTTGACCCCATTTTATGTTCATGCCTCCTTTGTTAACTATTTTTTAAATTAATTTGTAAATTTTTATTGACATGTAAATGACATATAACATTATATTAATTTTGGCGTGTGCAACATAATGGCTTGATATAGGTCTATACTGCAAAATAGTCACCATCAAAGTGCACTTACCTTTATGACCACATACAGTTAGCAATTTTTTTCTTTTTTTAATATATTTTTATTGATTTTTTTGCAGTATAACTTATATTTAATAGTAGTACATATGTTTTCCTTTTTCCCCCAGCCTCCCTTACCCCGCAGCACTTGTCCCCACCTGCCCCCCTCCCCGCCCCAGTGTCTTTCATTCATTGGTTATGCTCATATGCATGCATGCAAGTCCTTTGGTTGATCTCCCCCAGCATCCGCCTCCCATCCACCCCAGCCTTCCCCCTGTAGCTTGACAGATTGTTAAAGACCACCCTGCCTCTATATCAATCACTCTCCCCTGTTTTTTTTCTTCAAAAATATCTTGCCTCTGCATACTAGAAATAAATGTATAAGAATAAAAAAATGTTTGAATCTCAGTTTCAATGTCCAACTGTTCTGAGTCCCAGTTTCAATGTCAAATAGTTCTTTATGTGTACATGTCAGCAATGGTATCCAGATGGTAGACACATCGTGTCAATGCAAGACCCGTCCTCTCTGGTTTGGTCCTGGGCCGCCTGCAGCCATGCACAGATGCTGACTGCTAGCATGGCAAGGTGTCGTCAGTGTCCCCCATCTCTGGACAGTCCTCGTGACTGGAACAGACCCATCAGTTCCTCACTGTCGCAGGAACCCACATGGTCTTGGAGTTGTTCTCTGAAAACACACAAACACATTCTCAACCAAAAGTTAACAAAGGGATCCTCTCTGCAAATTAGACTTGGGATTCCTTTTATTTTTGTCTAAATGATTTTCCTTTGGCTTATTTTGACATCATGTGTGTTTTTTCATGGGTGTCCTGCTGTTGGCATTACAAATGGAAGTTACTTTTCTGGAGTAAGAATTTTCTAGATGTATTTTACTTACAGGATATTTTTCCTTATATGATATTACCCCACTGCCCCCCTTTTTTGATTAATGGGGGCTTTTGGAAATTTTATATTGCAGGCTTAGTAATTTAAAATTTTAATTTTTGCACACAAAAATGACTGCTTTAGGTGCTTTGGATGTTAAGCAATTTTACAGTGAGATGAACTACTAATAGATATTTTAGTTAATGTTTTAGGAAAAGCTTTTTGTCCAGTACACTTAGATTTTCTTGAGTATTGACTTATTTCACTTGGCCAATTTAAATTAATCTGAAAACTTGATTACTATTTTACTGTCAATTTTAATACTCAAGCAGAAATCTTAGTTACCCTGTAAATACTTGTGGAAAGAAGTATTTGCATTTTTGAGTAGGTCCTGAGCATTTCTGGTACTGGACTGAATTTAGATATAGAGCAGCTATTGCTGGCCAAGTCTTTGTTTGCCACCTGGGTCCCATGCTGAGTTGTGTGTGGGAGGCGAAGCAGCCGTGGGGGCAGGAGACTTCCCTCAGGAGGGGTGAGAATTCAAGCCCCTGCAAGGTTTTTGGATGAGGGTCTATGCCCCACCTCTGTTGACCTTTTAGTTCTCTCCTGTTGGCTCCTCAGCGACTGTGCCTGTCTTAGGTTGTTCCTTCCCTGAGGAATTTTACCTGTCTCTGGCTAACCAGCCATCCTCCGGGGCCAAACAGGGTGATGTGAGGTTCAGTTCTGTCTCCTTTGTAGTCTATGCCCCCCTGTGGCCTCCACGTCCAGCACCTGCCTTGGGGTCTCCTCGCCTGCTGGCGGGGTCCCGGTACTGATCACATATCCCAGGGGACCCAGGTTTCTTCTCCAGAGAGGGCCCAGCTCACGCCATTAGTCGAGAGACAGATCCATGGTGCCATCTGCCCAGAGGCTTCAGCCACAGCTTGAACTGAAAGCTCAGGCAACAGCTGTGTGTATTTGGATAGTAAGAAGAGGGTCCCTCTTGGCAAAAAGGACAAGAGGGGCCAATATAGAATGCTCAGATGCCTTCCCAGTGCCTCAATTCCTTCTGAAAGGGATTAATTCCTTTCCTATCCTTTTTTTAAATTGCTGCCCAACATTCAAAGAATTAGTTTGTAAGTTTATTTGGGATAATTGTATAATATGCTGTTGTCAAATATAAAAAATTATGACATTGTAGAATAATATCATGTAAGGTTATTATGGTGTCACGGGAGGTTTAGGAGGGCCTAGCCTAAGGACTGATGTCCATAGGAGATGACAAGCTCTAGGCCATGTAAATTCAATCTCAAATTAGCTGCCAATTTTTTTTATAACTTTATATAAACTTTGTCAGGGAGAGTTCAAATACATTGACTTTTCCCCTTACTCCCCCCACCTGCCACTTACCCTGAGGGTTGACATTCTGATGGACTTTTCTCAGTCTCTGGATCCATTCTTGTTCATCAGTCTATATCATTCATTATATTCCTCAAATGAGTGAGATCATGTGATATTTGCCTTTCTCTGCCTGGCTAATTTCACTTAGCATAATGCTCTCCAGCTCCATCCATGTTGTTACAAATGGTAGGAGCTCCTCCTTTTTTACCACGGTGTAGTATTCCATTGTGTAAATGTACCTTATTTATTTATTTATTTATTTATTTATATCTTTATTGTTCAGTTTATTAATTACATTTTCCCCCCTTTCTTACCCCCCTGTAGCCCCCCTCCACCCTGTACCCATTCCACCCTCCACCCTCACCTCCCCCTCTCCATTGTCCTCTCCCATTGTTGCATTTTTGTCCAGTCTCTTGCTGTACTTCCCACACCCCTTTTCTCCCCAAGAATTGTTAGTCCATTCCCTCTCTATGTCCATGATTCTGTTATATTCACCAGTTTATCCTGTTCATCAGATTATTAATTCACTTGATTTTTAGATTCATTTGTTTATAGATGTGTATTTGTTGTTCATAATTTTTTTTGAGGTCACAATGTCTATTTATTCCCCACACATTACTCTTGTTACCACTGCTAGCACTCAAGAGTTAGGACCACCTTGCCATCCAAGTGATGACTGCAGCGGCGGGTGGTGGCCCTTTTTCCTACTATTTTCCTATGACACACGGCCTTGTGTCAACTTTGCAGACCACCAGGAAGCCTCCAACACTGCTGCCAGCACAGGGTCTCAGCAGATTCACCTAGAGACCCTGCCCAAGCAGGGGTGTCCATGGTGGCCTTGCACCTTAGGCAGGCTACCCATCCCTGGCTTGTGTTTGCCCTCCCTGGAGGCAGCTCTGCCCTGCTTGGCAGTTGCAGGCTGAGGAGGGGGGCACCAATGGCCCCAGAACAGGAGAGGGAGCCCATTAGGAGTCCATGGCCAGAACACACAGGCAGGTTGGGGCGGCTTAGGGGCCAGGCCCGAAGGTCATGATCACCTGCCTGTGGTCTGTCGGCTGTGAGTACTGTGGAAGGAGGATCAAAAGGGGGTGAAAAGCACATCTATCAAAATGCTCGATTGTCCCCAAAGCTGGCCCTAGGTACCCCAAGGCAGTCCTGCTCCCGACAGGTGCAGGGCAATGAAAATGTCTTTAGAAATCTGCAACTAAAGTTCCTCATGCAAAAACCTGTGGTCTGAGGGTCCAGTGGACACTGGTGCCCAGATCGTCGCTGGCAGTGAGGTCGTCCAAGCAGCCAAGGTTGACTCAAAAAGATGCTTCAGGCTTCGGACGTAGCTGGACGAAAAACCAGTCACTTCTCAGAGAACACCCCTGAGGACCATCCCCTCCCCGGAATATTCTAGAAAATACTTTAGTGACTGGGCTTTTTGGAAATCGGTGCTGGTATGCATTCACAGCTTGCTGGCTCTGTTTCGAGAAGGGTCTGGGAGCCTAAGGGGAGAGTACAAAATGGGAGGTGAGGGTGAAAGGAAAAAATAAAAATCCATCTCATGCAGGTCCAATTTCTTTTTCTTTTTCCTTCTCTGGCAATCCAATGAGAGAAATGGAGAACGTGTGGAGGCTTCAGTCAGCTGGGAGAACCCGATGGCACTGGAATGGATGAGTGGTCATTCCTGTTGGTCATCGCTGCTGGCACTGGGTGTCTGATTTCGCATCTGACTTCGAAGCTGTTCAATGAACTCTGGGTTCTGCTGCTGCATCTACCGGGAGAACTGCTGGCCCGCCTGGATGAGACTGGCCAGGTCATTCTGTGAAGTGTTGGCGCCAGGAGTCCCCAGGGGGTTGTGGCTGCCGGAAATCATCCCAGACATGAGCTGCTGAACCTGGGGGTTGTTCCATCATGGTTGATGCCATGCTCACGAAGCCAGGGTTGTTCAGCAGGCCCGCGATGTCAAAGCTTCCCAGCCCTCCCGCGGGACTGGGGGCCTCTTTCAGCTTCAGTTCCGCTATCTTGAGGTTGGATTTGTATGTTTCATTGTCGGGGTCCAGCTCCAGGGCCTTCTTATAGTAGGCCACATCCTCCACGTGCTTGTTCAAACTGCAGAGCGCCAGGCCCATCCTCCCATAGGCTTTGCTGTAGGATGGGTCTATGCAGGTGGCCCGCTCGGAGTCTTGCACAGCTCCTGCATAATTCCCTAGTTTGCTGTAGGGGGAGACTCTGTTACAAAAATAGATGGCGTTTGCGGGATTGAGCTCGACAGCTTTTCCATACAAGTGCACGGCAGCCTCAAAGTTCTCAACTTTCATCTGTTCGTTTCCTTCAGTTTTGAGGCGCTCTGCCTCCGCCAAGTCCTCCTCCGAAAGCGGGGTTCCCTCAGGATTCCTCAGGTTCTGTGGCATCTCCTTGCCTATGGCAGCTTCAAATATTTCTGGAAGAGTCTGAGTGAGTGTGAGGTTGCCGTCTTCCAATGTCACCCCGAAGGCGGTCTCCAGGCACTGGATTGCAACTTCCAAACTCTCCTGGGCGTCCGACAAGAGCCCCCCCCCCCCCCACCGATGCCACAGCTGGTCATGTAGGAAGCGGATGATGGCATAGGCGAGGAGCTTCTTGTTATCCATCTTGAGATGGGAAGAGGTGACACCCAGGGGTTTCCAGGATCTCTCAGGCTGCTGAACCCCCCATAATTTACACTTTTATCTTTTTCTTCTTCCTCTTCTTAAAGAGTATCTTCAGCATTTCATATAATATTGGTTTGGTGGTGATGAACTCCTTTAGCTTTTTCTTATCTGCGAAGCACTTTATCTGACCTTCAATTCTGAATGATAGCTTTGCTGGATAGAGTAATCTTGGTTGTAGATTCTTGCTATTCATCACTTTGAATATTTCTTGCCACTCCTGTCTGGCCTGCATAGTTTCTGTTGAGAAATCCGCTTACAATCGTATGGGTGCTCTCTTATAGGTAACCATCTGTTTTTCTCTTGCTGCTTTTAATATTCTCTCTTTATCTTTTGCTCTTGGCATTTTAATTATGATGTGTCTTGGTGTGGTCCTCTTTAGATTCCTATATTTTGAGGTTCTGTGTACTTCTTGGGCTTTTAAGTCAGTTTCTTTCACCAGGTGGGGGAAGTTTTCAGTCACTATTTCTTTAAGTAGGTTTTCATTACCTTGCTCTCTCTTTTTCTGGCACCCCCATAATTTGGATGTTGGCATGCTTGAGGTTGTCCCAGAGGCCCCTTACACTATCTTCAATTATCTGGATTCTTTTTGCTTCTTGCTTTTCCAGCCGAGTGGATTTTGCTTCTTTGTATTTCAAATCTTTGACTTGGTTCTTGTGGCTTTTAGGACTTTGTGTAATATTTTTTATTTCAGTCTGTGTATGCTTGATTTCTAGTTGGTCCTTTTTCACATCCATGAGGGTCTCGTTCATATCCTTGTAGGTCTTGTTCATTTCCTTGCAGGTCTCATTCATTTCCTTGTAAGTCTCATTCATTTCCTTGTAGGTCTCATTCATTTCCTCATAAGCCTTGTTCATTTCCTTGTTGGTCTTGTTCATTTCCTTGTAGTTCTCATTAAGTTCATTGGCCTTTTCTAGGAGCCTCTTGAAAAGCCTTATAACCATGGTTTTGAACTCTATGTCTAGTCATCTTTTTTCCTCCATTTCTTTCACACCTGATTTTTTCCATATCTCTACATGGTAGCTGCTCTCTGTGGTAGATGTCCTCTAAGGGACAATGGCTCAGCCTCCCCAGTTACCTGAGGTGAGTACTCTTACTGCAATCCTTTATGGGTTGTACAGTATTTTTGAATTTAAACCCAGCTTCTTGTTGTTAGCCATAGGAGGGTTTGACCTCCAAGGCAATTGGCTGTGAAGGGAGACTGTGTTCCAGTTGGATGGGTGGAGTCTCTGAGTTGAGCAGGCAGTGTCAGCATCAGCTAAATTCTATGCGGCGCTCGCGTGCGGGTCTCTGTTGGGTGGTAATGGTTGCAGGCACCTCTAAGAGAAAGTTGGTAGTCTCTACCCCTTGCTAGACAACTCTGCTTCTCCCCAAATGAGTCTGCACACCCAAAGTTTTTTAATCCACTCATTTGCTAATGGGCACTTAGGCTGTTTCCAAATCTTAGCTATGGTAAATTGTGCTTCTATGAACATAGGGGTGCATATATCCTTTCTAATTTGTGTTTTTAGTTTCTTGGGGTATATTCCTAGAAGTGGGATCACTGGGTCGAATGGGAGCTCCATTTTTAGTTTTTTGAGGAAACTCCATACTGTTCTTCACAGTGGCTGCACTAGTCTGCAATCCCACCAGCAGAGTTCCTTTTACTCCGCATCCTTGCCAGCACTTGTCCTTTGTTGATTTGTTGATGTAAGCCATTCTGACAGGTGTGAGATGGTACCTCATAGTCATTTTGATTTGCATCTCTCGGATAATTAGTGACTTTGAGCAAGTTTTCATATGTCTCTGGGCCTTCCCTTTGACTTCTTTCGAAAAGATTCTATTTAGGTCTGTTGCCCATTTTTTTTTATTGAATCATTTGTCCTCCTTTTATTGAGTTGTGTGAGTTGCCTGTAGATGCTTGAGATTAAACCTTTATCACTGATAACATTTGGAAATATGTTCTCCCATACAGTGGGTTTTCTTGTTGTTTTGTTGATGGTTTCTTTAGCTGTGCAAAAGCTTTTTATTTTGATGTAGCCCCATTTGTTTATTTTGTCTTTAGCTTCCATTGCCCTAGGAGCAGTCCTTTGTAAAATATTAATTGGGCATAGTGGTTTGGGTCGAATTCTGGGTTTTCTTTTCTATTCCATTGATCTATATGTCTGTTCTTGTGCCAGTACCAGGCTGTTTTAAAAAACAGTGGCTTTGTAATACAGCTTGAAATCTGGTATTGCGATCCCACCTACTTTTTCTTCTTTCTCAGGATTGCTGCAACTATTTCGGGTCTTTTTTTGTTCCAAATGAATCTTTGGAAAAGTCGTTGTAGGTCAGTGAAATATATGCCATAGGTATTTTAATGGGGATTGTATTGAATCTGTAGATTGCTTTGGGTAGTATGGACATTTTGCTGATATTGATTCTACCAATCCATGAACACGGTATGTTCTTCTATCTATTTATTTCTTCCTCTATCTCTTTTTTCAGTGCCCTGTAGTATTTCTCATACATGTCTTTTACCTCCTTAGTTAAGTTTATTCCTAGGTATCTTAATTTTTGTGTGTGAGGGTAAATGGTATTGCTATTTTTAGTTTCTCTTTCTATAAGTTCACTATTGGTGTAAAGGAATGCCATAGATTTCTTGGTATTAATTTTATATCCTGCTACATTGCTGAATTCATTTATTAAGTCCAATACTTTTTTGATGGAGTCTTTAGGGTTTTCTATGTACAATATCATGTCATCTGCAAATAAGGACAGTTTTACTTCTTCTTTTCCAATTTGAATGCCTTTTATTTTATTTCTTCTTGTCTGATCACAACGGCTAGTACTTACAGCACTATGTTGAACAGGAGTGGTGAGAGTGGACATCCCTGTCTTGTTCCTGTTCTTAGGGGAAATGGTTTATTTTTTGTCCATTGAGTATGATATTGGTTGAGGGTTTTTCATATATAGCTTTTATTATGTGGAGGTATGTTCCTTCTATTCCCACTTTGTTGGGCATTTTGATCAAGAAGGGGTGTTGGATTTTGTCAAATGCTTTTTCTGCATCAATTGATATGACTATGTGATTTTTATCTTTCAATTTGTTTATGTGATGTATTACATTTATTGATTTGTGGATATTGAACCATCTTTGCATCCCTGGGATAAATCCTACTTGTTCATGGTGTATATTTCTGATGTAGTGCTGGATCCGATTTGCTAGAATTTTGTTGAGGATTTTGGCATATATGTTCATGAAGGATATTGGCCTATAATTCTCTTTCATTGTGTTGTCTTTATCTGGTTTTGGAATTAGGGTGATGCTGGCTTCATAGAATGAGCTACGAAGTGTTCCTTCCTCTTGAATTTTTTAGAATAGTCTGAGGAGGATAGGTTTTAGTTCTTCTTTGGATGTTTGGTAAAACTCCCCTGTGAAGCTGCCTGGACCTGGGCTTTTGTTTGCTGGGAGCTTTTTGATGACTGCTTCAATTTCTTCCAATTTCTTCCACAGTTATTGGCCTATTGAGATTTTTAGAATCTTCCCTATCGAGTTTTGGAATTTTGGATTTTTCTAGGAATATGTCCATTTCTTCTAGGTTGTCTAGTTTTTTTGAGTACAGTTGTTCATAATATTTTTTAAAAATCCTTTGTATTTCTGTGGGGGTCCATTGTTATTTTGCCTCTCTCATTTCTGATTTTGTTTATTTGATTCCTCTCTCTTTGCTTCTTGGTGAGCCTGGCTAGAGGTTCATCAATCTTGTTTATCCTTTCAAAGAACCAGCTCTTGGTTTCATTGGTCTTTTGTATTGTTTTTTGTTCTCTATGTCATTTATTTCTGCTGTGATCTTTATTATCCCCTTCCTTCTGCTCACTCTGGGCTTTTCTTGTTGCTCTCTTTTTAATTCTTTGAGTTGTAGAGTTAGTTTATTTACTACCGTTTTTTCCTGGTTTTTGAGGTAGGCTTGTAGAGCTATAGATTTCCCTCTTAAGACTGCTTTCATTGTGTCCAAAAAAAATACCTTTCAGTAATAATTTTAAACGATTTTGGATTGTTTTGTTTTTGTTGTCATTAGTTTCCAGGATGCTTTTAATTTCTTCTTTGATCTCATTGATAACCCAATCATTGCTTAATAGTTTGTTATTGAGTTTCCAAGTGTTTGAGATTTTTGGATTGTTTTTATTGTAATTTATTTCTAATTTTATGGCATTGTGGTCTGAGAAGATGGTTGGTATGATTTTAATCCTCTTGAATTTTGGAAGACTTTGCTTGTGACCCAATATGTGGTCTATTTTTTAATACGTCCCATGTGAACTTGAGAAGAGCACATATTCTGTGGCTTTTGGGTGAAATGTTCTGAAAATGTCAGTTAAGTCCATCAGTTCTAGTGAATCATTTAGGATTGCTGTGTCTTTGCTGATTTTTTGTCTAGAGGATTTATCCAATGATGTCAGTGGTGTATTAAAGTCCCCTATGATGATTGTATTGTTGTCGCTCTCTCCCTTGATATCTTCTAAGAGTTTTGTTATGTATTTGGGTGCTCCTGCGTTGGGTGCATATATGTTTATCAGGGTTGTATCCTCTTGTTGTATCAATCCCTTTAGTATTATAAAGTGGCCTTCCTTATCTCTTGTGATGGTATTTACTTTAAGGTCTATTTTGTCAGATATAAGTATTGCTACTCCAGCTTTCTTTTCATTTCCATTTGCCTGAAAGATATTTTTCCATCCCTGCACTTTAAATCTGCGTGAGTCTCTTGTTCTGAGGTGGGTCCTTGTAGACAGCATATACATGGGTTGTGTTTTTTTATCCATTCAGCTACACAGTGTCTTTTGATTGAGGCATTTAGTCCATTTACGTTTAAAATTATTACTGAAAGGTATCTGTTTGTAGTCATATCTCTTTTTGTGTCTGCGTTTCTTCTTACCTGTTTATTTCTTCTTTTTTACAGTATTCCCATTAACATTTCTTGCATTTCTGGTTTGGGGGTGATAAACTCCCTTATCCTCTTTTTGCCTGTGAAGCTCCTGATTTCCCCTTCAATTCCATCTTGCTGGATAGAGTATTCTTGGATTCAGTCCTTTGCTTTGCAACACTTTATATACCTCCTTCCAATCCATTCTAGCCTGATGTGTTTCTGTTGAGAAATCATTTGATAATCTGATGGGGGTTCCTTTGTAGGAACTCTCTGTCTCTCTCTTGCTGCCTTTAAGATTCTCTCTTTGTCGTTGATATTTGCCATTGAAATTATGACGTGTCTTGGTGTGGGTCTTTTGGGGTTGATCCTGCTTGGGACTCTCTGTACTTGTGTAACTTTTTTCTTCCCCATATCTGGGAAGTTTTCAGTCATTATTTCTTCAAATAGATTTTCTAATCCTTGGTGCTCTTCTTAGCCTTCTAGCAGCCCTATTATACATATACTACTTCATTTCATTTTGTCTGAAAGCTCCCTTAGGCTTTCCTCCTGTTTTTTAATTTTTTTCTCCAATTGCTGTTCAGTTTGAGCTTGTTTCTGTACCTGTTCCTCTAGCTCACTAATTTGGTCCTCTGCTTCTTCTAGTCTACTGTTGAAACTTTCCAAGGTGTTTTTTATTGTAGCTATATCATTTTTCACTTCTTCCTGATTCTTACATAGGTTGTTGATTTTCTCATCCATCTGATGTATAAATTCCACGACCATTACTCTGAATTCTTTTTCGGTCATGGTGCAAGCTTCAGTTTCACTAATTTCCTTTCTTTGCGACTCTTCATTTTCTTTCTTCTGGATGTTGTGTTGTCTCCCCATTCTGACTCTCACCAGAAGGTTCAAACTTTGAGTTGCGTGGACCTGGGCTGTGTGCCGTGGGAACTCCGCACCACCTGAGTGTCACTGAAGTGCTCGGACACTAGGACGTGTGGGTGCTGTGGGTTGGTGGGAACCAGGCTTTCCCAGGGTCAGTGTTCCTAATGTACTGTGTGGTCTTGTGTGCACACCTAAGATGAGGAACCCTGCTTGCACCACGCTCTTGGCGTGTGTTGAAAATGGTACCAGGAGTCCAAGTTTCCCTGTGTCTGCACCAAGAATCGAGTATCAGAGTCTGTTGCCTTGTGAGGTCTCTCGCTCAGGGTCCGGGTCCCCGTGTGCACATGCACCAAGATTTGGAGTCACTGGCTCTTAGTGTGGATATGCTGTGAGTCAGGGATTCCAGGCACATAAGGTAAGACACAGAGTCAAGTCAGTTGTTCTCAGTGCTGCCTCTTGCTGGGAGAATTTGGGTCCTGATCACCATGGCAGATTGGGTTGCACAATAGCTCTGTGGTGTGCCTGCACTGTGGAAGACTGACTTCTGTGAGTGCAACCAGGTCAGGTGGCACTGATGCCCTGAGGGTTTGATCACCCAGTTGAGATTGCGTTGCAGGAGGCCACCTCCAGTCTCTCAAATTCCCCTAGCAGTACTGAGGCCCCTGATCGAGCTCTTGGGCTCCACAGGCCTATTCCCTGTCTGGGAGTTTCAGCCACAGGCATGCGCCCAAGTGCAGAGCGTGTTCACAAGCCCAAGACCCCCTGGGATAGCTGGGAAAATGACTTTTCAAGCTCCAAGCTCCAATTACTGTCTGGGCGCTTTGCCCACAGGTGTGCACGCAGACATGCACATATGGAGCATTCTCCCAAGTCCAAGTCCCCCTAGGATACCTGGGAGAGCGAGTTTTTAAACTCAAGGCGTGAGTTCCCCATAGGGGCTAGGGAAGTTGTGGCTGAAGGGAGGGGTGGGTCTATTGGTTACTATGGAGCTATCCACAATCCTGCAAGGAGGGCGATAGGCTCCTGACTCACAGAAATCTGCTGCCGGGAAGTCTGGACTCCTGTTGTCTGTTGGTCTGAAGCTGTGGCTGCAAGTCTCTGTCCCTAGTGGCTGCAGGTCCCTGGCTTGCATCTGAGATGTGATTGATTGAGGGCAGGGTCCCAGTCCAGGCAGTTCTGCTTCTCAAGATGGCATGGTTTTATCTGTTTTTAGAGGATACTATTTCAATAGACTCTCACTGATAGGAAGTGAATTTTTTTACTACACATTATTTCTAGATTTTTAAATGAATAACATATATTTTATTAGCATTCAAGAATGATGTGAAGATACTATATATCTTATTGATTATATCTTCTGTGCTAAGCTGTTCATTGAGGCATTCTTGGAATGGCTTTTTTTAAATACTATTTTTCCTTGTTTTGCTTTTTTTCCTCTCATTTCAGATTAGAATCTCCCACACGAAGTCTAAGCATGGATGCCCCAAATGGTGTTCATATTAAAGCTCATGCTGGGGAAATCAAGGCCCTTTCTCAAATGGACATCATTTTTCATAGTAATGATGGAATGGTGAGTTCAATTGATCAAGCACCTACTGCATGTCTTGACAATACTCATGTCCATAAGGTATCAGTATATTAAATTTATGGTAGTTTGTAAAGAAATGTTATGAAAAGCATAGAGTAGAAAATGGGAAACAAAGGCAAATGTTAATTTAGCACTGAAAGAAGGTCCAAGAAAGTTTAAAATAATTCCATATTGGATCCAGATAGCTTCCTTTGACTGGTATTTGTGCCATCTAGTCTTTTTGTTATTTTCAACTTTAAAAATATACTACAGACTTTCAGAGTTTACAGAGAATATCAACTTTTCCATTTCCTAGTGATTCAACTTCTCTCAATATGGTCACTGGAAGATACCTGTAAGTGACAACCATTATCTGTTACTGCTTACAGCACTGGGTTTCCTTATGACAAACTATGTTTAAATGAAAATACGATCTTTAAAATCAGTTACTAGAGCGTTGGCCTTTGGACTGAAAGGTCCCCGGTTTGATTCCGGTCAAGCGCATGTACCTTGGCTGCGGGCACATCCCCAGTAGGGGGTGTGCAAGAGGCAGCTGATTGATGTTTTTCTCTCATCAATGTTTCTGACTTTCTATCCCTTTCCCTTCCTCTCTGTAAAAAATCAATAAAATATTTTTTAAAAATCAGTTACAATAAGAATAAGATCTGAAACTTATACAGTTATAAGCAAGGCAATGGAGCACATGCCACTCAACATGGATTGTTCTAGTGCTAAGTCAATTCACAGATTATCTATTTGAATTTAGGAAAGATAACAGGCCTCACTGGGCCCTATGTTCTCATTTTTCAAATAGGGGAAATAATAGTTGCTTAACTATGTCATATGGTTATAAGATACCAATGGGTGGCACCATTTTGAAATTATGTAATTTAATATTAAGAGGAAGGTGTAGGTGAGGCAACAAATGAAGGCCAGGAGAGGCAGTTCATTAATGTAGACAGGACCTGGCTGACAAGCAGTGAATGGAATTTAAAAGCCATCTGGAAAAGCTCCTGCAAGTTTTAACTTAAATAATTAGGATACTATTAACAGATAAATGCAAAAATGGAAATCAAGACATTTGGAATCTTATTACTAATTCATAATGTCACTACATTCTTAAAATGCATTAACTTGAAAAAATTTATATGGACTGTAATTTTTAAATAACATGACCTTCCCCTCATGAGTTATGTGTCAATTTTAGCAGTCTGACTCATAATTAAAATTACTCTCCCTTATTACTGGGGACCAGTTCAGAGTGAAGCAATGTGTGGCCTTCCACAAAATATTATCTCTCAAAGGCATAAGAAGATGAGCAATAAAGTGGTACATGAACTACCAGTGACTAGAGTTTGCTGGAAAAAATTAGAAAAAAATTGAACAATTATCCATTAAAAAAAAAAAAAGGAGAGAGGAAAAGCAGACAAGCTAGAAAAAAATCAAACACACATGGGAAAAAGCAAGTACACACAGAACCCAAAGCATTGGGCAATAACCTATTAAATAGATTCTGCTTTTAAAAAATACCAATTCTATTCCTTTTATTCTAGGAGTCACAGACCATAAGGGTAAAGCTTTTCCTGTAATGCCACTAATATTGTTTCACCCCCTGCTTCACATGGCAGCGGTCAGTGTCCCAGGAGGGAGGACGCCTACAAACATCAATTTATTAAAAGACTGGAGTTCAAGGATGAGAGCCACATAAAATAAAGGATCTAACTTTGTTGGGAAAAAAGATCATTATGCCTACCCACAACATGCTTTAATTCCTTCTAAGAAGTGAGCACCCTAGAATAGGTACGGTTTGCAGCTCAGTGCGACAATTCTTATTGCCTTCAGTTATAAAAAAATTTCCACATCTCAACCAATGGCCATTTGTTTGCATTTCAGTTTAACTGTAATAGGAACACAAAATTCAGTAGCTTTTATTTTAGTTGGCTTTTATCACTATCTACTGCTTTTCTGCATCTAATACAAGGCAGTAGTTTTAAATATGTTTAAAGTTAGGGAAATGGTTGATAACTAATAGGATAAATGTGATTGCCTTTCACAGAAAATAAAATCAGGAGAAAGTCCAACATTCACAGGTAAAAATTACTTAGATTAATCTGTTTCTTTGGCTTGCAATTTATCCTAATAGGGAGGAGATGTTGAAGTGGATCACAAGATAAATGTGAATCAGCAAAAGAATTCTATTTTTGCTTTTGTCAGGTAATTCTGAAAGGCATTTTTGTGAGTGTAGCATTATAAATTTTCCTATTTTGGTGCAATGGGTAAAAGTAAAAATGACTTCACTCCAAATTGGAGGAGGAATTATTAACACTTTGCCTGAATATAAAATAGAAATAGGCTATAAAAGATTCAGATAATTATAACAAGTAAAAGCAGGTGCTTATTTTATTTTCTATGTGAGAAAAACTAATCTGTTTAGAACATTTTGAGAGTATGAATTTTATGCTTATCATGTTCATTCCTCCTTTACCAATTAATCTTTCATTTTCTCCCAAACAGCTTGTGCTTGATACTGAAACTGTATGTTTACCCAACTTGGTTGAGGGGACTCAGGGTCCTTCTGGCAGCTCACAAAGACTCTATGAAATTTGTGTGTGTCCAGATGGTAAGCTTTACCTGTCTGTGGCTGGTGCAAGTACCACATGCCATGAAAACAGTCACATCTGTCCCTAAACCACCCACACCTTCCATGGAGAACCTGCCTTGTTCCAGTGAACTTTAGAGACTTCAAGCCTTCACACTTAGAGCAATTTGACACCCTAGAAAACAGGTGGTGGATGCACTTTCAAAAAGAACTTAGAAAGAAAACTGTGCCAATGAAAGGGTTCAGATGAATGTTGTGTGGGTGGTAGATGCAAAAGCCAAAGATATAACAAAAGGATGTTTATTCTACTAGATTGATTTTATCAGAATCTTGTGACTTTTCTTTTCCTTTCTTGTACCTGTCAATTTACAATGAAATAGTGAATTGCTGTGTGGAATTAATTTATAATGTTCAATTATGGCTATCTAACTCCCCTCAAAAGTAGCATTAGTCAATACTAAGATGACCCAAAAATTCTATGATGTATTTTCATTATATCACTAATTTTAATGCAAAGTATGCCAAGTTTCACAAGAAAATGTTCATATTTTAAATGGACTTTACGGTTGATCTGATTTTCAATATGTAGTCAAAGGAATAAATCATACAAAATTAATCATTCTTTTTTTATTGTTTAAAGTATTACAAATAGTAGTACATATTTCCTTTTTCCCCTCCATTGACCTCCCCCCAGTCTTCCCTACCCCCCAGCACATGCCCTCACCTGTCCCACCCCCCAGTGTTTTGTATCCATTGTTTATGCTTATATGCATGCACACAAGTCCTTCAGTTGATCTCTTACAGCCCCTGCCCCCACCCTCCCCTGTCTTCCACTGTTTTGACAGTCTGTTCCATGCTTCTTTACCTCTGTATTTACTTTTATTTCCCCCATTTCTTTTCTTCAAAAAATCTTGCCTCTGCAGACTAGAAATACATATATGAGAAAAAGAAATATTTGAGTCCCAATTTCAATGACCAACAGTTCTGAGTCCCAGTTTCAATATCAAACTGTTCCTTATGTGTGTATGTAAGTAATGATATCTGGATGGTGGACACATGTTGGCAATGCAGGTCTGACCCTCCCTTGCTTGGTCCTGGGTAACCTGCAGTGATGGACAGCTGCTGACTGGTAGTATGGCAAGGTGTTGACAGCATCTTCCATCTCTGGACTGTTTCTCCTCTTGTCTTTGTGGTTGGAACAGATTTGTCAACTCCTCTCTGTTGCAGGAATCCACATAGTCTTAGAGTTGTTTTCTGAAGCTATAAAAACATATTCTTAACCAAAAGTTAATAAAGGAATCTTTTCTATAAATTTGACTTGGGATCCTTATTTTTGCCCAGACGATTTTCCTTTGGCTTATTTTGACACTATGTGTGTTTTACATGTGTGTCTTGCTGTTAATTTTCTAAAGTAAAAATTTTCTAGGTATAATTTACTTCAGAATTTTTTCCTTACCTGATATTACTCTATGATCCTCCTTTTTTTGATTAATGGAGGCTTTGGAAATTTTATAATGCAGTCTTGATAACTTTAAGTTTTAATTTTTTGCACAAAAAATATGCCTGTTTTAGGTTCATTACATGTTAAGCAATTTTACCATTAGATGAACTACCAATAGAAGTTTTAGTTAATACTTTAGGAACAACTTTTTGTCCAGTACAATTACATTTTCTTGAATATTCACTTATTTCAATTAGGGAATTTAATCTGAAAACTTTGATTTTACTGTCAAATTTAATACTCTAACAACCATCTTAGTTTACCCTGTAAATATTAGTGGAAAGGATTATTTGCATTCTTGAGTAGACCCTGAGCATTCCTGGTGCTAATTTGTCTTTAGATATAGGGCAGCTGCTGTTGGCCAAGTCTCTGTCTGTTATCTGGGTCCCGATCTGAGCTGGGCCAAGTCTCTGTCTGTTACCTGGGTCCTGATCTGTGCTGGATGTGGGAAGCAAAGCAGCCATGGGGGTAGTAGACCTCCCTCAGAAGAGTTGAGGGATCAGGCCCATGCAAGGTTAGGGGGGGTGAGGTTCTGGCCCCTCATCTGTGGACCTCCAAGTTCATTCCTGACGGCCCCTCTGTAACTGTGCCTGTCTTAGGTTGTCCCTTCCCTAAGGAATCTTACCCGTCTCTGGCTAACCAGCCATCTTCCGGGGCCAAACAGGGTGATGTGAGGTTGTGAGGAGCCTATGCCCCCATGGGCTCCACGCCCAGCACCTGCCATAGGATTCCCTCGCCTGAGGTGGGGCCCCAGCACTGGTCACATATTTTGGGGGTCTCAGGTTTCTTCTCCAGGGAGGGCCCAGTCCACACCATTGGGCGAGAGACATGTTATCAGAATCATGCTTTCTTTATAGTCAATGACCAACAAAAATCAACCTACATTTCCTCCCAAACTTCACAGTTGAGCATCTTACTATCTTTAATCCTCACAACTCTTTGAGGTATGTATTATTTTTTCCCAAGTTACTGGTGATAAAAATGGTTCAGATGGAATAAGTCATAAGGTCATATGATATCTACTGGAAATTAAACTGTGACCCTACATTTGAACTGCTGTTTTCACATGGAAAAACTTTGATATGTTGTTTCATTCCATCCAAAATACCAATCTACATAAATGTGTAGATGAGATAATACTCTTTTGACAAACGAAAGAACTAAAATTCAAATGTGTTTTGTCATCCACCAAGATTAAACAGCTAGTAGGTGGTAGGACTCATAACTGTCCATCCTGTGTACTTACATCCTCACAATAGATAAAAGACTAGATATCTATATATATAAAAGCCTAATATGCGAATTGTCCCCGTGGGAGTTTGACTGGGAGACTGGTTGCTTGCTATGACATGCACTGACCATCAGGGGGCAGCAGCTGGAAAGAAGGCTCCAGTCAGTGGCCTGAAGGTCCTGATCAGCCCTGATCACCAGCCAGGCCTATGGGCCCTATCCATGCACGAATTTTGTGCACTGGGCCTCTAGTAACTTTATAAAATCAGTCTCTTGGTTTGTGAAATAACATTTAGTATGAACTGATTGTAAACCCTGATTAATACACAACTAATTAAAATCTTTTCTATTTCTTATTTTCTACCAGCACTACAAATTCTTGACATCTAAAAAAAATAGCACATCAAACTTGCACAGGTAGAAGAAAATCCCACGCATCCCCAATCAGACCCGGAAACTTTATTTTATTAAACACATTTTAAACATTTCACCAACATTATTTCTGGGCTCTCAGCACGCCACACTCCCCCTCCAGTGTGGTGTTTAAAGTAATTTGACTGTGCAGGTGTTCACTAGTTTTCTCATGGAGGCTATGAATAATTCAGCCCTTCTGCCCAGGAAACTTTCGTCCCTCTCTAACCTGGCAGAACCTGCTCAAGTGCAGGAGCCTGTTCCAACAGTTCAGGACTTCATGCTACTCAGAAGTAGCTACTTGACATACTGCTGAGTTTTCATTTTCCTTTTAATACAAAGCATAACAGGGAAATAAAAAGCATAAGATAATTAGTTCAGGCCAAAAATCTCTTGCCTTGAATTTCAAATTCTAAAATGCCCCCCAAAATGAAAATTTCCCAAATATGTCAGAAGCAAAACCTGACCTAAATTTAGACGAGGCTATTTACCTGATCTATGTATTCAATTCAGTGTGAATATTCATAGATTTCATTGCAAAAACATCAAGCCTGATGAAAATGGTTCATTAAAAACTTCCTAAAACCCAATCCAAGGGTTTCATGCAAAGGTTTGTGGACCTGTGACTTTATCTCAATTTTTAAAATTGATTTTTAGAGAGGAAAATGTGATGTGAAAGCAAAACATCTTTCAGCTGCCTCCTACATGCCCTCTACCAGGGTTTGAGCCCACAACTTGGGCATGTGTGCTGACTAGGAATAAAACTGGCAGCCTTTCGGTGCATGAGACAGCCAACCAGCTGAGCCACACAGACTAGGGCTGAAACTGTAACTTCTCAGAAAGTCGACATGGACACAGGCAATAGGTTAGTGAAGACACTGTGGGGAGGGGGATAACGGATGGAAGGGGGGTGAAGGGCGGGTGTAGAATGGCAGATATCTGTAATACTATACTATCTAATAAAAGAGTAATATACAAATTTACCATACCACCGATCAAGCCACGCCCACAGCCATGTCCATCAGCCAATCGAATTATGCAAATAACCCCAACCAAGATGGCTGCGGCCACTAAGAGCAGCAGAAGGAAGGCTTGGGTTTCCCCAGCAATGGAGGAAGCCAAGCTTTCCGCCTGCTGTTGCTGGCCTAGGCCTCCACTCAATGCTACAAAGTTTCAATTATAGAAGATACATAATCCCAACAGAAATGGCAGCAGTCACGGAGCTGGAGACAAAAAAGAGGCTAAGGTTGCCGGGGTGATGGAAGAAGCCAACCTTCTGCAGCCCTGGCCAGTCTAGGCCTCCACTCTAGGCTACAAAGTTTCAATTATTGAAGGTAAATGTCCCAACAGAAATGGCTGCTCCCACGGAGTGAGCAGAAGGCTTGGTTCTGCTCTAGACTACAAAGTTCCAATTGTAGAACATAAATTAATCCCACATTCCAGGGCCTCTGCTTGGGTCGCTGGGGTGTGTGGTTGGCCTGAAAACCACCACAGGTCCCTCGCCCAGGCTGCCCCTTGCCCCAAGAGAACCGCCACCCTGATCCGGGACACTCTTCAGGCAAACCAGCTGGCCCCCTCCCATGCACCAGGCCTCTATCCTATCTAATAAAATAGTAATATGCAGATTGACCATCACTACAACACACAAGATGGCTGCCCCCATGTGGTCAAAGATCCTGCACCCACGTGGACACAAGACGGCCACCACAAGATGACCAGCAAGGAAGGGCCATTGGAAGGGACCAGGCCTACAGGAGAGGATAGTTAGGAGTGACCAGGCCAGCAGAGGAGGGAAGCTGGGGGCAAACAGGCTGGCAAGGGAGCAGTTAGACATCAATTAGGCTGGCAAGGGAGCATTTAGACATCAATTAGGCTGGCAGGGTAGTGGTTAGGGTGTGCTCAAGCTGGCAGGCAGGAGCAGTTAGGGGCAATCAGGGAGGCAGGCAGCCGAGCAGTTTGCAGCCAGCAGTCCTGGATTGTGAGAAGGATGTCTGACTGCCTGTTTAGGCCTGATCCTACTGGGACCAGGCCTAAATGGACAATAAGACATCCCTCCAGGGGTCCCAGAATGAAGAGTGTGCAGGCTGGGCTGAGGGACATCCCCCCGCCTTCTGTGCACAAATTTTGTGCACCAGGTCTCTAGTCAATAATAAAAAATATTTTTAAAAGAAGTTTAGCCAAAACCAGTTTGGCTCAGTGGATAGAGCGTTGGCCCGTGGACTGAAGGGTTCTAGGTTTGATTCTGGTCAAGGGCATGTACCTTGGCTGCAGGCACATCCCCAGTAGGGTGTATGCAGGAGGCAGCTGATCCATGTTTCTCTCATCAATATTTCTAACTCTCTAATCCTCTCCCTTCCTCTCTGTAAAAAATCAATAAAATGTATTTTAAAATAAGAAAGTATAAAAAAGGAATCCCAAAAAAACTCCAACTGCGTCAACTGTCATAAAGGCCAGACAAGGTTTCTTGTGTAAGTTTTAATACTCTAGAGCAATAAAATACATTCTAAGTGCTGAAACTGATTTCCAAAGTAGCAAGTACTTCTTTAAAAATACCCAGAAAGCCAAAGATCTAGAATTTGGGTGGTTCTAGAAGACAGAACTCTTGGCACTGCTCTGCCTAACTTTGAAGACCAGAGTCTCAGACAGAAAGATGGACATTTCCTAACTGTTAGGGCTCAAGTGTGAATTAGCCCGAAACATTAAGCCCTCTCCCAAGACAAGGAAAATATCAATTCAGCCACTACCTACAGAAGAACCTTATTTAAACTATCTATTTTCAAATCCATAAATATACAGGTGGGGCAAAGTAGGTTTATAGTTGTTTTTATGGAAAATAATACAGTAAATAATAATACAAAATAAATTTTCACAACTGTAAACCTACTTTTGCCCCACCTGAATATACTATATATATCAACTAATCTTATTTCCTAAAATGTAAAATAAACTCACTACTCAATTAGAACTTAATAAACCTAGTACTTTATATTCAATCATACAAAAAAAAAAACCCTACTAAAATTCCAGTATAAAAATATAGGGAAACTTAATTGCAATATTCCCTATAAACTTATATGTACAACACACATATCAAAACTTAATATAGGGAGATACTAAGTTTGATTTTTAATTAACTATTTCTCAGAAAATACCAGTTACAATGATTTCATATATACATTTGCTTTATTAAAATTATGGCACTTAATATAACAGCAGAAATAATTACAGGGCTTCACATCCAGAAACAATAGAATCATTGCAGTGCATTCCTTATTACCAATAAGAGTAAAAAAGTTTTATATTTAGTATCATTTATAGCCAGCATATGTATTTAAACTAATTATTACCTTTCTTTTACATTCTTCAGAAGAAATATGTTAAGGAAATACCTATGATAGGACAGTCAAACATAATTTAGCTGTCAGTTTAGAATCACTCAGAGGGAAAATACAAGTTGATAATCCCGCTTTTATAAACTATTGGATATTGTCACATACATTTTTTTCATTGTTTTCCACAGTAAAACCCAAAAGGCTTCACCAAGTGCCAGGTTGAAAGACATAGGATGTTTTTAACTGCAGCACCTTTAGACGAGAAAGACTGCAGCCTGCTCAACCACACTGTATAAAACACGACATTTCTGAAAAACATGTGCAAACTTAAAGCGAATGTTCTATCAGTTGATAAATGTTGTTTTGGTAAGCAGTTCTTGGAAGCAATATAATAACATCTGGTAATAAGAACTGCCACAATTTTTAGTTTTCCATATGCTATCTTCATGAAAGAGGAAACCTGTAAACATAAGGTGTAAAAAACTTTAGAATACAGATGCAATGTGCACTCAGTGCACCCTAGCAGTACTATCTGCCTATTCTAAATCAAGTAATATTCAGGATTAAAATATGGTACTGTTTTTTAAGTGTACTGAGTATTTAGGATGTAAAATTGCAACAAATTCATAATCAGATTCAGCTGATAAGAAAACAGAATATCCAAGAGGATCCATTTAAATAAAGGATAAAATTCCAAGATTTAATTCCCCTTTCTTGTTTAAAGTAATGGTCTTCCAGTGTTTCATTAGTCCCTTCAACAATATCATGTTAAAAAAAATAAAATTCATCCTAAACATATTCTTTTCTAACAAACTGCTAAGCTTTGATGATATAAAGTGCAGTTCAATACAGTGCCATCCTAGCCATTCAAATACATCTGGCAATTTTTCAGTTCACTGCCATCTTAAAAATAATTTCCTTTTAGATTGTGTCAAGATCTTCTATTGATATTGATATTTATAAGAACTCCAAAATTCTTCTCAATCTATAATTCCTAAATAAGTGGCAATGAAGTCAGGAAGGACAGCAATTCATTCAAGATGTAGCTCTACTTCTTTTTTTAAAAAAATACTTTCACACTTTTTGTTGTATAAAATTTTCAAGTTTTATTATGATACAGGCAGTACATTCCATTACCCTCATAGCAACTTCAGAAGTGAACCTGTCATTTGGAATCTGTGGGAAAGGAAGCAAGTCAGGATATCTTGTTTTTAAACTGTCTACACCGTAAGCTTCCAATGTGTGGACATCATTTGTCAGTCCTTCCAGTTGCTGACTATATTCCTCTATTTTTTGTGCAAGTGCAGTTGGCTTTACATCTTTATCAGACTTTCCCCTCACAGCATAGTCAGCAGCAATCAAAGCTAATTTGGTAGAAAGGTAACATTTAAAGCATACCCATTCATTGGCGTTTTTATGAAGGTCATTCCTGGCAGCTGAAAAATTTGCTCTGGCTTGTCTCAACCACCTACGTGCTTCAACTGGATTACCAACTGACTTGAAAGTGGGAGGAACGAAGAACCGCTGAGAGTAGGTCTGTCCAGCTGAGGGTGGGCATTTTTCTCTATTTTGTTGTTGCCTTTCAGATTTATGGCTTGTTGCTTCTTGATTCCATGAAGTATAAAATCTTTGAAATGAGTACTTATCTGACTGAAATCGGGCTGCTGAGGTCGAAAACGTCCGCCTGGAGGCTCTGTCTGCATTTTGATCTACAAAAGCCTGTTTCTCTAATCTGTTAATTTCATTCTGCAAATGTTTGAAAACTTCATTAGCAATGTCATGATTATCTGGATTTTTGTCAGGATGCCATTTCAAATATAACCGTCTAATAATCTTTTTTCTTTCAGATTCTGGAAGCTTCCAAGCTTGCTCCACCACTGTTGTCACTTCTTTTAAAATCTCTGGTAAAGAATTCACCTTAAGCTTTTTGGGGGAATGGTGTTTTGAAGATGAGGTTTTATGGCTTTCTTTACCAGAGAAAAGAGGAGGAATGTTTCGTACACCAGGTGCTAGGAACTCTGTAGGGCTGGTTGGTGTAGAAGGGGTACTGTCTCTGCTTTGAGAGCTTTCCTCAGGCCTTGAAAACTTATACAGATCAAGAGAGCTAACTATTTTATATTCACTATAACCAATATCAATCTGATAGATCTTTCCTAGAAAACTAGAATTGTCAGCATCTTCTCTTTCAACTTCTTGTACAATAATTGCATATGTGTATGTTGGCTGGTATGATCCATAGATATCACCACCTTCAGCATCAACAAGATAGCCAACATATTCTCCTGGGTAGAAAACATTCATTGGGTCCATAAGCAAAGTATAATGAATTTCCGCAGGTATTGGAGTGCCCGGCATTGGAAGCTCAAGTTTTGATGGTTCTGAAGAGTCATATTTTACTCCTAAACTGTCAAGTTTCTCACTGATTCTGTAAATATCATTGCATCCTAGCATAGCAATTAAATATGAAGTGTCAGAAATCAAATTGTCAGTGGCTGACTTAAGCGTCATTGCTAATGCTAATAGGAAATTAATGTCTTTACTGTCTGAATGTTGTATGTAGAGCAGGATGACAGCATTACCAAATCTCTTCAAAAAAGCAAAAGTTTCACTTTTACTGTGGGGAATAGGATTAAAACCTTTAACTCTTAATGTTGTTTGAAGCTTTTCAAAACAGGACACTTTCAATCCTTCTCTTAGAGCTTTGCAAAGTCTTATGGCTTTTTCTTCATTGGCCAGGAAAGCATTATCATTTTCATGCTTCATAATTCTAATTAGTCCTGTAATGAATTGTTCAGATGACAAGAGTAACTGCAATCTTCCCTGAAGAGAACACAAGGCTCCAAACTGACAAACTTTAGGGGTCTCCTCATCTAACTGCTCTTCAAGAATACTGCTCAATAAACGAGGTCTGAGTTTTTGAGGAAAAAGCATTATCAACTTAGTATGAAATCCGTGGTCTTTCCCTAAGTAGCACTGGCTAAGATCAACCAACATTTGCACACCAATATTCCCCTGGATTCTACTTTTGTAATGGGGTGCATCATCAAACACTAAGATGCTGGACTTGACCAATCTACCATCCTGGCTTGGAAGGTAAAATGTAAGGTCGCGTACATTCTCAAGATCACTCCTCACCTTTAGTGAATCATTTTGTAAACTCTTGAACAAGCCAGAAACTACTCTTTTAACTGTACGCATTTCATTAGGATCTAACTGTTTTCCTTCAGAACTTTTGAATATGCGGCTCAACACTTCAACATATTGCTTAGTTGAAATAATATCTTCAGTACCTAAATGTTTGAACAACTGATGAAAGGTACCAAGTTCTAAAGGTAGTTTGTACAAATAAGGTTTAAAATCAGATTCATATTCCAGATTTATCACCACCTCTTCAGGCTTCAGAAGTTTCCAACCATCTTCTACCATCACAAAAGCAACTCCCCGCAGCTGAAAACGAAACTCCTTTTTTTCTGTACTGAGAAATTCATATATGCTCCTTAAGACCTTTGCTCTTGTTTTAACCATTTCTTCATCCAAAGTTGTAATGTTGCATATGTTTCTGCAGTTATTAATGACCTTATCAAGAGGGGGGTCCAGGTTAACATTAAGCATACTCAAGACTTGTTCAAGCTGTTCTTGAGGACCAAGGTCACTACCTTCTTGTTCTTTAATACTCAAAGGCGTGGCTTTCTCTGGAAGAATAGGGCAGGATGTCCATAACAACTGAAGTACATCACATTGCTTGAATTTTGGATTCACTTGTGCTCCACTGAACTTTATAAGAGGAAGTGTTCCATTTACCTCTTGATATTGAGGATGAAATCTAATGAATTCAGCAGGGGCCCGCTCAGGACATAAGAATGGTATTAGAGACAGTTCTTTCAAAAAATTTCCAGATAACAAGTCCATTCGTTCTTGGAATATATGATGGAGAAGTATATCAACTGTATTTTGCAAAGTTTCTTTAGACCAGTTTTCTGTATTAGCTCTCACAGAGATTTCCTTAGCAAACTGTAACAACTGCTGCTGAGAAAGCATGTATTTTAGTCCAATATTTCTTAAGAATTCCACCCAGGAGGTCATAAATGCAACTTGATTTTTGGGGTTTATAAGTTGTTCCAATTTTTTAAAGAAGTCCTTAGGAATAAACAAATTTTCAGGAAGCATAACTTCAAAAACCCTCACAGTTCTATCATAGAAATGCTTTGCTTGCTTTAGTCGACTGTTAGCATCATAGATAATCAATAAACTTTCTAGTTTTTCAAAAAGCTGTTCTTTGATTTCTGACAATTCCTCAACATTTGATAATCTATTCTTAAGATAGATCAAATGTTCTAATTTTGCATCGTATGAGAGATTTTCAATTCTTGGTAAGAGGTGTTTCAAGTATACCTTTAGATCATCTACAGGTACACAACCAAGCACCTCATATAGTTCTTTTAAGTGTATTTTTTCTTCAAGAAATGCAGATGATGATGATTGTGTCCACTTTTCCACTTCAGCTGAAGGAATACTTTTTGTAAGTATATAGCATGTTCCAAATTTTGCAATGCTCATGTAGCGACCACTGATGGATTTGTAGCATGGAAGTGACTTTAAAATTTTTATGTCATCTTGGGACATCAAGTGACTCAAATTGCAGTTGAAATACATCAAAAGTGCTTCAAAGTCATTTTCTACTAATTTTTCAGCTCTAAATGTTGAAGTTTGAACCATGTAATGTACAGCCCTTAAAATGCTTGTGGGGCTCTCTATGTTTGCTGTATGGCATGACAACAGAGGAACAAATGCACTATCTTTTGAACACATTTTGTTCAAGGCAAGCTGAATACAACCAGCTTTCATGAGAGTATGAAAGACTTTATCACTTTGGGCATTTGGAAAAACTGCAATGTGCATGAGGCTTAAAGGAAGCAGAACATCCCCTTCAGGAACTATAAGATGATTGGCTGAAACAGTAAACTTTGTTCCTGGAAGCAATGCCCAGTCTTTTAGGATATCAACAACAATGTCAAATGTTGGTTTTGTTTCCTCTTGTTCTTCTTTCACATTTACAGATTCACTGATAAAATGCCATGCATTCTTAAGCCAGGACTCGCTTGCAAAATTATCTTTCCACTTCGTACAATTTTTGGTCTTATATTCACGAGGCAATACAGAGGACAACAAATCAGCAAAGCTGGAAATGTCAAACACTTTTGCAACTTTACAGTTCAATAAAATATTACTGTATTTCAAATATAATGTATTCATGAACAAATCTTTGCGTGATGGAATCAATTCATGGTATGTTGTTAGAAACTTGGGTCGTTTTGCATCAAAAGTTTGCAAAACACTGTCCAGTGTAATGAGAAGGGGAAGTCCCTCCACTTCCATCTCATTTTCTTCTGCATCCTTAAAACAATAATCAACTAAAAGTTTTAAACTATGAAAAAGTTTTAGGTTAGTCTGCTGGAGTCGACAAGGCAGCTTCCCAATATGGCAATTAGTATCAGGAGAGGAAAATGTCATTAAGAAAGACCTAACATCAGCAGGAGTTACATAACTAACAGGAATATCTGCATCTACAAGACAGTGGAACAGATTAGCTGTTTCATCACAGTTGTAAACCAAGTTGAAACCAATTTCTAAAAGTAGGTGCTTCAGTCTATAGACATTCTCTGCTACTGTTTTCCGTGTTGTTATATTATAATCTGCATTTTTAAGATGTTGTAATTCATCCTGCAGTAAATTGTCAAAAAATGGTCTAGTTTTATTTGAAGTAGACATATTAATCCAAGTAATTATAACCGCAGAATGCAAATCAGAGCCATCAATATTTGGAGCCCGTACAACAGGTAAAAGACGTTTCATATCTTCATGAATGCAACTATAAAGTGCTTTCACTAGACAATATAAATCTGGTTGTAGATCAAGCCTGTTAACTGGGAAAAATGATAAAAACTTCTTTAAAGTGTCCTTTACAACATGAATAGGCGTGTTCTGTAAAACTGATAATGTTGGATCAGAACCAGGGAAATAGCGCTTTTTTAACTGGATTAGTAATTCCACATATGCAGGAGCTATTAATGCTGTCATTAGGCTGTTATTCCAGTCACTTCGAACACCAACTCCATTATCATCACGCCACAAATTTCTTCTGGCTGAATCTAGAGCAAAGTGGCCATTCATATGAAATGGTAATCCCGTTTCTAAAGAGAGAGGCAAAAAACAGAAGGCCCTGTGGGGTTTTTTATAGTTGTGAGTAATGCAGGCAGCTACTCCACCACGAGGGAAGAGAGTGATATCTTGGTTCTTGTGAGCTGATATAACGCTCTTAGATACTTTGTCTATACTTGAAAAACCTGATCTATTACAAATTAGCCATGTAGTAAGATTTCCTTCAGAGTCCTCAGTATCCATTGTATAGGTGATCTGTTGAACTGGTATGTCTTTGAGCTGCCTCTTTTTAGTAACACTGTCAATTACAGATGCATGAAATTGTTTTCTTTTCAATCTGTCTCCATCAGTGATTTTGCCCTTTACGGAATACAGCACATTTAGAGCTCCAGTAGTCTTATCTATTTCACAAATGGAAATTTTTTCCATGTGATTAAGAAACATTAAAAGTTCTGCCCCATCTGACCGCAATTTGTCCAAAAGATTCTGGACCATTCTGTCTGATGAGGGAACTGAAGAGATTTCTGAAGTCTTTGCCATGTCTGCGTTACGAAGAGGAAACCTAAACATTGTGCAATTGTCCAGTTTAAAGTGGGTTCCCAAATAAAGATCCAGAACATCCGAGAACTGTGTCCTAAAATCTGCATCCAAATCTCTAAACATACGCCCAGGACTGACGGATGTGGCTCCCGGGGCATATCTGGCATGAGGATCAAAAATACACAGGATATCATTGCCAGAAATAAAAGAAGGACAATCTGTAATATGATACACAGAATTGAATCCTATTCCATACTGTCCAGTTTTATAAGGATTTCCTTCTTTGGTGCCTTTTCCAAGATTCTGAATTCCTCTGACATCATCATCTGTAAAAGGTTGGTTGTTATACACACAAAGTGCTGGCCCCTGCAATGGGGCCCACTTATCATCAAATATTCTATCTACTGGATGTTGTCTAGGATCAAACACAAAACAGATTTCTGTGGCCTTTGCATCATCAGCATTTTGAAGAAGTTCTTTCAACATCTCCTTTTCTGAAGGATAGGCATTAAGGATACTCTTAATTCTGCTGGTGAGTTTTTCTTTTTGTCCAAATTCTGAGCCAAGTGTTGTAAAACAGATGTTGGATGCATATCTTTCTAAGGCTTTATGCCGTTTTGGTACTGCTCCTAGTTTTACAGCTACTTCCCTGGGTATATCAGCATGACAATATTTTACAGTAGTATCCTTTACTTGTATCCAGGGACAATCATTGTAGCATAAAGATTTAGCAGGAAGAAGTTTAAGATTAGTATCTGGTAACAATATTTTGCCATAATTTTTCTCACAAAATTCTTGTTTCTTTTCTCTAATGACACTCCATATTCCTTCACCAATTATTCGCCGGCAAAGCTGAAAAGTCTCTTCTGTTATTTGCTTTGTTCCCCTTTTTTGATCAATGGATTCCAAAACAAGGGCAAAATCTTCAACAGTAAATGACTGTCTTACACCCACACTTTCAAAAAGTTCACGGAAATTATTTTTATATTTATTAGGCAACTGATAAAGGTATGGTGCTGCTTCAAAATTCAAATGAAAAGAAACTTTTTCTGAGTCAACATATGCATTCTCAACTAGAATGAAGCTAAAAGTTTTTAACTTTTCAACAATTGATAACTTAGTGATTTCATTTTGCATCATTGCTTCATGAAGGTATTTGTAGCAAGCATTGGTGATATTCTCCTGGTATAATGTAACTCCATCATTAACTGATTTTGCAACTTCTTTCAATTGGTTTATAACCAGATCAACTGTTGGCTTCCTTAGTAACCCCAAAAACTCCTTAACAGCCAATGGCACTGAACCACAACCTCTAAAGGAATGTGAGTTTTCATTTAGAATTGGCTGCAAAAGACAAACTATATCTTGATGCTCAGCTGTGTAAAGGTCAGTTGCTGCAAACATGGTTTCAGGCTTAAAACTGTTACCTTTCCAGTCCAAAGAAAAACCTGCTGGTTTTGTTAGAAATGGAAGGAAGGGGATTGTTTGATACTTTGCAGCAAAATCCTTTGCTCTAGGATCCCTTATTTTCAGCTTTTCATCAATAAGACTTAATAGGATACTACTTCTTAGACAAGCAGCAGCATGATCACTTTTATTGATTTCCGCTACAGACTCTGTACGTTCTAGCATGTCATCCCATAAAATATCATCTTTTGCCATACCTAACTGAACTAGCTTAATCAAAATAATAGGATTAAGATAATCCTGAGTAGAGCCATAAGGAAATCGTCCATCTTTAGTATCAAATAACTTAGCAACTCGTCCTTCAGGATGAATTAATCTTGATGGCAAAACCAAAGGATGTCCCTCTAAAGAGCAAGGAATACATGGAGTAACACGAAGAATTCCTGAGAACTCCTCAATTTTTTCATTTAAAACAAAATTCATTAAAGGATCTCTGAGTTCTGCTTTAATTTCTTGAATATTTGGAAAAAATACTTCTGAAAAAAACTGTTTCTCTGAAAATGTATTCTCAAGCAATATCTGTTTGCAACCAGCTTCTTCAAATCCCAATTTTACTGAAGAAGGAAGTTCAACAGCACAAAGGTTTTTTGACCCAGTCTTCTTGAGATATTTTAAAAATATCTTGAAGGCTGCTGGACCAACATCTCTTCTTTTAAGTATAGAGTCATCTAGAAATCTCACATTCTTCATGGAAACCCATGTAGATCCATCAGAGAAGACTCTGGTCAATTCTTTCCCTTTTCCATGAGCTATATCTTCATAAAATCCTTGACAAATTACAGAAAAATCATCATGAACTAAATCAGGATCAGGCCACACTGTATAGTAAGTGTAACCCATTAACTCCCCACTGGTGGCCAGGTCACGTAGGACACTGAGTGCCTCTAAGTAAGCTTTCACAATAACATGTCTCATGAAGGTGGTATTCCATCGTCCTTTTGTATCTGTCTTCCAGATCTCTTTTCTATTGGAAGTTACAGCAAAACACCCATTGATGTGAACTGGCAATCCTGTTTTTATTCGTAAAGGCAAATAGCAGAACACCTCTCCCATGTGTGGTTTCACAGTCCACTTCTGGTCCTGGGCTTCAGACAGCAGAACTCCTACGGCACCACAAGGAACCAGGCCTAACCTTCTTCCACTTTCACTCAGGGAAAACTTCAGAGCCTCTCCTGTATCCATGCAGGAACAGATAAGCCACGTGGTGCACTCTACTGTTTTTTGTGACAACTCATCTGATGGCTTTTTTGATTGGCCAGATTTAGCCATTTCAAAGAGAGCAGCTGGGTCATCATCTGGACCTCTGAAAAGAGGTGAATGTAAGTCGGCGATCCTTCTGAACACGTGGTGAAACTCCTCAACTGTGATCTGAAGAATGCAAGATGACTTTGGCGCGTCAGTAGGAGGCTTTTTGTTACCGCCACTGCAAGCCTTCATAAGTTCCGCAGCTTCTTTTAAAACACTTAAGATAGGTGCATTCACTGCTTTGGAAGAGCAGAATTTTTTTTTAATTATTATTGTATCTTGTGCTAAGCTGGGGTTGCTTTCCTCAATTTTCAAGTACTTCAAATACATTGAGTTTACACTCTGAGTGAAAATGATAAGCCTGTGTCCACACAAACTAAATTCATCCACAAGAGAGTAAATATCTGCTGTATTATAACAGGTATTACTAATTTCACTCACTTTTGCTTCCTGCTGAGTTCTAAAGGACAGTCGGAAAAGAGTTCCACTGTAGCTGTAAGGTGTTTCTACAGTCAATGGTAACTGACAGCCAAAAACATCTATAAATGGTTTGAACTGATTAGGAAACTTCCTAAGTCTTTTCTGTTGTTTACTCCAATTAATTTTGATCCCAGGATTAGATCTGTCTTTAATGTGTTTACTTATATGGTTTATGTTTGGATCGAACATTATCATGAATTCTCGACTCATAATGATAGGAATGTCAGTAATATGGTACACAGAATTAAATCCAAGACCAAATTTACCAACTTTGTCTACTTCCCCTCTTTTTAAAGATTCCCCTAACCTAGTTATGTTAACAAAATCTGAATCTGAGAATTCAGAATTATTGAATGACCACAAAGCAGGTCCATGACATGCTGCCATCCCTGGGTCCAGGAGATTCTCTCTAATATCCATATTTCTTCTCATATCAATCATGAAACTGCATTCTGTTGCATTTGCATCATCCGCATTTTGA
Organism: Antrozous pallidus; assembly: GCA_027563665.1. Lineage (NCBI taxonomy): Eukaryota > Metazoa > Chordata > Mammalia > Chiroptera > Vespertilionidae > Antrozous > Antrozous pallidus. The sequence goes on along the minus strand of CM050513.1, from coordinate 313,094 downwards.
AGTAATTCTTTAAAAATATCTGATACTGAAGGATATTCTTCCAAAATATTTTTAATTCTTACAGTAAGTGGTTCTCTTTGTCCAGATTGTTCAAATCCCATGTTTTCAGGATTGATCAATCTTGTACTAAGGCATGGAACTTTCAGCCATTCTGCAGTTTTCATGGGTATGTCCTCATGAACCAAAATGATTGGTTCCACAGAATCTTCCAATAAGTCATTAAGGTCATCAACTTTGATGTCACAATAACAGCATTCATGAATTGACTTCATTATTAGTTTAGAAGGGTTTCTGTTATGATGTATAGGAACTGGTGTGTTGGGGTTTACTGGAATCTGATTGCTATATAGCCATCTGATAATATTCAACATAAGATGAAGATTTTGTTTGCTTTCTTGTTCACTGAGATCTTGATTGCTTTTGAGATATACCTTCTGGATAACCATGGATATATGATCTGATGTTAGCTCTTCTATTGAACCACAGACCTTAAACAGTTGGTGGAATTTTGCCATGGTTTTGGGCACATTATGCAAATAAGGCTGAAGGTCAAGATCATGGAATGGTTTTATCACAGCTTGGGCGAGGGGACAAAATTTTTTGCCAGTCCAAACCCAGGGAAATTTTAAGGCTCTAAAAGCATCTTTCCCTTCATTTAAATGATCATGCATGAATCCATAAATTTCAAGCAAAATATGTTGGAATTGGTAGTAGTCTTCATCACTAAAAGTTTTCGAAGTATACCACTCAACAACAATTTTAAAGTGTTTCAAAACAGCACTAATGCTAGGTTTTGTGAAGATACCTAGAGCTTTTCCCAAGTTTACATGGATACTTTCAACAAGAGGAAGTGCTGAACCAACTAGAATTGCATGGGCTGCATCACACACATCTGGTGGTGCACAAAGACTACAGAGATCTCCTTTCCATACTAAAGAACCTGGATAATTTGGAGGCCTTTTCTTGCAAGCTGGAATCCATTTTATTTTTTTCAGTGTCATCATTCCTTCAGATGACTGCAACAGTGTATGATTTTTATTTAAAACCAGTAAGAGTGTTTTGGCTTTCTTTGTGAGAACTTCCTGATTTGGACAAGCACTGACCTGTAAGGCTTCAATTTTTTTTGCCACTTGTACAACATTTTTCTCTTTGAGACTGGTTTCATTTTTTAAACCAATCTGTCTTAAAGAGTGAAGAATATCTGGTGAGGTGAAAACTGAAGGTGGGAAGCAAGTTTCTTCTTCACTATAAAACAGATCCTTTAGTACTTCTATATCAGGATCAAAGAGTTCACTGGCTGATACCATTCTTTCCTGTGAAATCTGAATGAATTTTAATGGCATTAACCAATCAAGTACATTTGGATTCTCATTTTTAAGAGAGGATAGATTCTCAAGAATCCATAACATAAGGTGTGTTATCTCTACATGTGAATAAAATCCATTTTCAATATCTTTTAAAACAAGCTTTAAGCAGCTAGGGGTCTTTAACTTCTCTACTTTCAACATGTTTGCCAAGCGAATAGTGGCTTCATCATTACTGTCTATTACTGAAATAGAGAGTCGCAGATCTGGAGGAAGTTTGGCAGTATGGTGCAAGACTTTACAACCTATCAGTTTTGTATAAGAAGAAATTCCCTGACCAGATGAATTGTTAATTCGTTTAAATATTGCCAATTCCTGAATTATTCTTTTTTCCTTCTCGCTGATATCAGTTAAAGTGGCTAGAAACTTCCTCAGGGCATCTTTGTGTGTCGGAAGTAGTGAAGCTATTTGATTACATAATTTCTGCAAAGGCATCTTCTCCATTATCTGCAAAACAGCACTTGGTAATGGTGAATGAATGTAATTTTTAACAAGTGGATGTTTTATGGAGGCATCTAATTTCTTAAGGACAATCCCTCCAAGTTTCTGTACAATGTCAGCTAAAAATTCTGGAAGTTGTGCTTCAGATTCATCATCTAAAATGACTAATGATGGAATCCTTAGCCTAATAAGTTCCACACATGTCTGACCTTCTTCTAGAGTAGTTCTGGGGATGAGTGGCATCTCATCAAATAAAGTCAAATCCTCTGAAAAATGTATATATAGATTCCTCCAAACCATTTTAAGCCATGAAACAGACGGATGATTTCTGTCTTCATCAAATGGATACCACTGAACGATCAACTCTCTGCCAGGCCAGAATGTATTCATTACTTCTTTGATTAGACGTGCAAATCGTTCTGGATTTAGAAGCTGCAGCTGAGTACATGGTCTTCCTGTAAATCATATACAGACATGTTATAAATATGTAATTCTACTATAACTTATTTTAGCTTTCTATTCCCACAGATTAGACAGTGCCAGACAGTCATTTTGAGAGTTTTAAGTACACTTAAAATGGTAAAAATTTGATATAACTGAACTAATATAATTTAAAAAAAATAGAGAATCTACCCATAAATCCATATTGATAATAACTTAAGAGAGAAATAATTCTCTCTGAAAAGTGCTTATTTTAAATAAATACGTAAAATGTATTTATGTGTGTTTTAAAAATTATCCTATAATGTTCATACAAATGGAATCAACATGGAAAATAATTTTTGAAAAATATATTTTATTGATTTTTTACAGAACGGGAGAGGGATAGAAAGTCAGAAACATCGATGAGAGACATTGATCAGCTGCCTCTTGCACGCCCCCTACTGGGGATGAGCCTGCAGCCAAGGTACATGCCCTTGCCGGAATCGAACCCGGGACCCTTCAGTCCGCAGTCCGACGCTCTATCCACTGAGCCAAACCAGTCTCGGCATGGAAAATAATTTTTGTGGTTATTTTTCATAAATAAAAGTACCAAAGAAAAGTGGATAAAGTTTATATGAGTATCAATTTCATTTAGAGGTAGATAAGTAATTTATAAGCAACCACAACATGAATCTTTTTTTTTTTTTTTACATGTCTGCAGGAGCCACATGGCTGCACAGATAACAAGAAGGGCCTGAAGAACACAAATGTAAAGAGGCTGAGATAGCAAGGAAACTTAGATTCCTTCAATCACACGTGTCACTTAAGCTTTCTGGGACTTGCATTCTCTCATTCAGAAAAAGAATGAGGGTGAGGTTCTAGGTCTCAAGACTGTTCTACATGACCATATATACATGACCAAGTAAGGAGCATATTCATAACTTAACCACTGGTCTAGAAATTAACATTTTATTTCTAAGAGTATTTTGTGATTCAGAGTATTTATAACACCAGAAGGAACAAAATTTTGAAATAATACTATTTATCTACAGATATATATTTGCTTACATAGGGAAATAGAAATATCTTAAATTTAATCCTATGGAAAACTAACATCACTTTCTCCCTGTGTATATATAATGTTTAGACTCTGGAAAGACTAAGTTTGAAAAAAGACGTAAAAGAGGGCACAGCTCAACCACCTTGAAATTTCTATATATCATCATATTTTAACACTCTTATTTCATAGACTTACATATCAGGAAGATAACTTTACCTTTGTCCAAAAAGTTATCTTTCATGTTACAATAGACATTTTAAAATTACTGCCATGGAAGTTTCAGCAAGGCACAGTCTTACAACTTTTGGAAGCTATAAATTCCCAAATTTTGAATATATTTGGTTTCTACATTGTATGATTTAGTGTAAAACAAGTAGTAATATTTGAGAAATAAAGTTTTATCAGGAATCTGATTAACATAGCCTCCTTGATTGATAAGTCCCATTAAAATACAATTTTTATAATTAATTTTAACGTTTTAAACAAATGCTTACTGAATTAACAAAATAGAATATCCGAATCATAAGAAATGCAAAGCCATAATACCAAAGATACAAAAACGAGTTAAAAATTAAAGTTCACAACACTCAGAAAACAAAAAAATTAAATATTCACCACACTATGTTCTAGGTTAATTGCCAAGTAATACATTTTTTAAATAATTCTATCCAATATCCATGCATGAAATTTGACAATTTATAGAAGACATGCCTTCAGAAACATTATATAATATTGACATATAAACAAAATGCCAATAAAAGAACACATCCCACACATGCGATTACACACCAGTCATGCTGAACTAAAACACATAATAGAAAATAAAGGAGACAGAAAATGTAGTAAGACACAATTCTAAGTACCTAAGTCAACTCAATCTGAAATCCTAATTTCTATTTATTTTGTATTTAAGCCTTTATAAAGTTTTTAAACTCTAAATTGTAAATGTTAATCAGAAAAATGTTTTCATGTCCTAGTTTAGAAAGTCATTGAAATTACAAAGCACCTCTAACAGTATCAGCAAAATAATTTTTAGCTTTGTAATAAATGACTTATGTGTTTGTGGCCTTGCCTTTAAATTTATCAGCACTATCAAAAGCAGTTAACTATACAGAATTGAAAGTGTTCCTGGAGACAGAAAGCTTTTATCTAAACTATTATTATATATGATTATTTAATTTAGAAAGAACTCTTCTAAGAGTAATTTCTGCTTTAAACTACTCTTCAATTCAAAGTAATAACATCAATGTACTGAATGAAAGACTGCACTGTTTTTTGTTGTATACATTTATGTGTTTATGCTCAGTACTAACTTTGGAAATGATTTTTCAACATGGATGGAAACAAAATACTATAGACCCCAAAACTTACTTCACCAGGAAATCTCAGTCCTTATTACTTTTATGAGCTAGGAGTTTACTACACCTGACCAGGCTCCTTCAGGGCTGCAGCCAGCTGCCTACTCTGAGGACCCACGGCTGCCAGTACGACAACAGCTTTTTGTAGAGAAAGTGGCAATGGCAGCTTTGATCGCCGATGAGTTCTAACAATGCTCCACTGTGTAGAGATATTCCCAAATTTATTTTAAACACATAGGAGATAAAGTGAAGGTTCGATTAAATGGTTAACAGTATGTCAAATCTTAAAAAAAAAAAAAAAAAAAGGAAAAGAGAAAGACCAAACCAAAGAAGGAAAGGAAAGCCTCCTGCCTACCACTAAGAATCTGGCACTGCCTAAGAGTAGGGGCAGCATGGCAAGCACTGTGGGTCCAGCAGAAACTTCCACTCTAATGTGGATGAAGCCCATGGAGTTGGTTAAAAAAATAGCAGGAGGGGTCAGATCTTAGTAAATCAGCTCATAGTGGCTGCCTTCCTTCTTTTTGTCTTGAAAAGGAGTGCAGCAACAACTGGGAGCTCACTCACATAACCAGAGACCATGGGTAGATGAAAACTATGCATGCAGCCCACTCCTACGAGATTTTGTTTTCTTCTTGATTACACCTTAAAAATGATATATTAAATAAAGTTTAAAAATATATAATAGTTGTAAGTGCTAACTTATTTTTTAATACAAACTAGAAACTAAATTTAATCTTTGTATGAATTATCAGTATAACAATAGCTTATTTTCTAAATAGTTGTTATATAGGTGTAGCCTGCTTTAAAGAATAGATTGACTCAAAATGCATTTTTTACCAAAAATTTCTGTGAAGCAAATCTTGTTCCCTCTGATTTTCCAAGTAAAAAATGAACTAAGAGAAAAATAATAAAGATTAAGTAAAAAACCTTTTATTTTAAAAAAAGGACAGTCAACAAAATGATATATGAGGCACTGTAAAAGCGATCAGCCAATTGTTCCTATTAAAGCTGTCTTAGCCACTGTAATTTCCTCTGCTATTCACCTCTTCAAGACACTCAGCCGTAAGGGTCCCTCCCTTCACTGATCCAGAACTGATGCCCCTCAACCCTTTATAATCTCAATATTTATGGGTATCATATGATAGAGGTATGTTCACTCTTGTACTTTCCCACTAAATATCACAATTTGAAATACAGATTTCTGCATAATTCTTTCATTTGAAACTAAATGTTTTATGAAATGAATGATTCCAAGGCATTTAAATGTGGCATGGTATATATAACCACCACCTAGGTACCTATATCAGTATAGTTTCCTCTCTCCTTTAATAGTTATTACCACTAGAAAAAAAAGTGTTGACATAATTTCTGTCTACTTAGGTAAATGAAAAAATATGATTCAAAGAATCAAATGAACAAAAACATCAGGCTACAAATGAACACAACATTTAGTCAGTTATCATACCTGAATATCCCCAGAGAAGTTGTGCTAGAATATAATTAAATTTTTTCTTAAAAAAAGAATTGTCACAATTTTCACATGACTACAGAAATTAGTCTGTATCTTAATACTGTTTTGTATTAACACTGTTTGTCTTAATATATCATTACATAAAACAAAAGCCACAAACAAAATTCCAAATTTTACATTTTAGATTTAAATATGTATTTTAATGCAAAGTAAATCTCAGCTGTATATGGTCAAAAAAATCTTAGTTTAGAAAGAAAGCAAAGAAAGAAATATGTACTATATATGTCCAAATTACATTTCAACAACAGAAATAAAATCATTTAGTAAGCTCCCAATGGGCTTTTTGTACAAGCCATCATCACATCCTATCTAATAAAAGAGTAATATGAAAATTGACCACACCCTGCCACACCCACAGGACACGCCCACCAGCCATGCCTATAGCCAATCAGGAGTGAATATGCAAATAAACTCCAACCAAGATGGCTGCGGCCACTGAGAGCAGGGGGGAGGCTTGGGTTTCCCCAGCAATGAAGGAAGCCAAGCTTTCCACCTGCCCTTGCCAGCCTACGCCTCCACTCAATGCTACCAAGTTTCAATGATAGAAGATACATAATCCCAACAGAAATGGTGGCAACCATGGAGCTGGAGAGAGCCGAGACCAGGGTTGCCCTGGAGATGGAGGAAGCCAAGCTTCTGCAGACCTAGTGCCTAGGCCTCCATTCCAGGCTACAAAGTTTCAATTGTAGGACATAAATAAATTCCAGATCCCAGGACCTCCGCTTGGGTCACTGAGGGGCGTGGCTGGACTGCAAACCACCACAAGCTCCTCACCCAGGTCGCCCCACACCCCAAGGGAACCCTCACCCTGATCTGGGACACTCTTCAGGGCAAACCAGCTGGCCACCACCCATGCACGAGGCCTCTATCCTATCCAATAAAAGAGTAATTTGCAGATTGACCATCACTCCAACACACAAGATGGCTGCCCCCATGTGGTCAAAGATCCTGCTCCTTGTGGACACAAGATGGCCAGCAGGGGAGGGCAGTTGGGCGGGACCAGGCCTGCAAGGGAAGGTAGTTAGGGGCGATCAAGCCTGCAGGGGAGGGCAGTTAGGGGTGACCAGGCCAGCAGAGGAGAGAAGTTGGGGGCAAACAGGCTGGCAGGGGAGTGGTTAGGGGGTGATCAGGCTGGCAGGGGAGGACAGTTAAGGAGTGATCAGGCTGGCAGGCAGAAGGGGTTAGGGGCAATCAGGGAGGCAGGCAGGTTAGTTGTGAATAGCAGTCCCAGTGGGATTGGGGCTAAACGGGCAGTCAGATATCCCTCGAAGGGTCCCAGATTGGAGAGTGTGCAGGCTGGGCTGAGTGAAACCCCCTCCCTGTGCACGAATTTCATGCACTGGGCCTCTAATCTATAGTAATAAAAGGATAATATGCTAATTAGACCAGATAGACCAGACATCTTCCGGACATCCTTTTGGATGTCCTTCTGGACAAAGCCACGTTGCAGGGCCAAGCAGAGGTGGTTAGGGGGTGAGATTTTGCGGAGAGAGCTGTTAGGGGCTATAAGGGTGTCAGGGAAGCAGTTAGGGGCATCAGGCAGGCAAGCAGAGGCAGTTAGGGGCAATCGGGCAGACAAGGAGAGGGGTTAGGGGCAATTAGGCAGGCAGAGGGGGTTAGGGGTGATCTGCAGGCAAGCTGGTGAGTGGTTAGGAGCCAGCAGTCCCGAATTGTGAGAGGGATGTCCGACTGCTGGACTGACTTGCCAACATCACTACTCTTGTGCTTTGTGGTCATTATAGAGTAGAATAAGGGTTACTTGAACATAGCACTGTGATAGTTTATCTGATAACTAGGTGGCTACTGAACCATAGGTAAATGAAACTGTGGAAAGCAAAACTATGAATAAATGAGACTACTACACAGAGCATAAGCATATACTACTCCTTCTAGAAGCTGCTTTATGACAGAATGTAAAAAAGGAAATCAAAGTCAAGGTTTGTTTTGTTTTCCCCCAAATGAGGAAGACTGAAACATGCTTACCTAATTGCTAAAGGGAAAGGAGCAATAGAGTTTGGGGAAAATACAAGCAATAACTTAATATTTAGCTTACGATTTTTAATGTGATACAAGTAAAAGGTAAAACTATCAAAATAATGAGACAGATTTTGTTTGAGCTATAGAATTAGAGAAGTACCTATTGCAAAGGAAAAAAACAGGTTTTAATTTTATACAGGACTACTTTCAAAACTGGCCAGTTTTTTTTTACTGATAATCAGAAAACAGAAGTCTACAGTGCTTTGTGTCAACAAAATAACTGCATAATCAATAAAGCAAAACATATCAAATACCATATGAAGGGAGCTCCATAAATATAATACTCTTAGCTTCCCTCCCCCACATTCACTAATCCCTCCTTCCACACCACTTCAGCAAGTGGCATGACATGTCGAGTAAAGAGAGAGAATCTGTGCCGGCTCAGAAGTCTCCTTCTGAGGCAGCTCTCCATAAGGAAGCCTGTGGTATTACAATGCTGCCTGAGACTAGATGGCTGTGCTAATTGGTTTGTGGAGCTGAATTATAGAAGGCCAATGCCTGACATGAGTAATGATCTCCAACACCAGAATTATCAGTAACACACCAGTGATTTTCACATCTATCTGCTGGATCCCTTTCTGTGTATCTTTACTAACTTAGATCTCAGGAAAGGAAAGCCAGGGCCATTTTTTGGGTCCCCATCAGCTCCTATATTTTAATGCTCCCAAAATATTAAACTTGTTCATGGCAATGAAGTAATTTTTGTCTGGAACAAAATTTATTGATTTTTTAAAACTAATGATCCTATATAATACAGGACATCATCACATCTATACTAATAAAAGGATAATATGCTAATTAGACCAGATAGACGGGATATCTTCTGGACATCCTTTCAATGTCCTTCTGGACAAAGCCATTGTGTGGGGGCCAAGGCAGAGGTGGTTAGGGGAAACCAGGCCAGCAGGGGAGGGCAGACAGGGGTGACTGGGGTAGCAGGGGAGAGCAGTTGGGAATGACTGGGCTGGCAGGGAGGGCAGCTGGGGGCAATTGGACCGGCAGGGGAGCAGTTAGGCATCGATCAGGCTGGCAGGGCAGTGATTAGGGGGTAATCAGACTGGCAGGCAGAAGCAGTTAGGGGCAATCAGGCAGGCAGGCAGGTGAGTGGTTGGGAGCTAGCAGTTCCAGATTGTGAGAGGTATGTCCAACTGCTGGTTTAAACCAGCAGATGCATAGCCCCTGAGGGGTCCCAGATTGGAGAGGGTACAGGCTGGGCTGAGGGATACCCGCCCCCCACCCCAAGTGCACGAATTTCTTGCAGTGGACCTCTAGTATAAAAATAACAAGGAAGATGCCCAGGACACAGTTACCTATCACCTATATATCCAAATAAAAATATTGAAAAAGATTATTAAGTAATAAGAAGAATGGTAGCTAACATTTAAATCAAGATTTTAAAAAAGTGAACATGAAGACAATTCCTGGAGAACCAAGCCACACATTATGGATGACAAACAAAAGAGTGAAGACATCCCATCTAATATAAGAGTCCAAAGAACATTAACCAATGGCCAGAGACAAAATATTCTGCGAATGAAATATTTTCAGAATAGCAAATCAGAATCCACACTAGATGAGAAAATGAAGACATACAAAGTGGGAAGACTCAACTCTATAAAGATGTCAAATTACCTAATTTATTATATATATTTTAAATTATCCCTAAAAATATAACAGGCACCCCATCCACCTAAAGCTAGTTAAGCAAGTGGTTGCCATTCCTTGTGCCATAGGACATTTAAAAATCTTTGAGTAAAAGCATAGTATTATTCTATTGGTCTTGTACCCTTTCTACCCGACTAGTTCTTAATAACTTTTGGCAGATTTCTAAATTCATATCCACCTCAGAAACTATTGGCCATTAACAAAAATATTCTCTTCAAAAAAAAGGTAATACATTGCACAATGAAATACCACAGCAATAATAAAGGAAGATCTATAACTCCATGCAAAAACCTTGATGATGTCACAAAAATTAAAGTAATAGAAGCAGACACAAAGAGTACATACTGTTTGATTCCTTTTATAGATAGAACAAATAACTAGCTGAATTTAGTCAGTGCGATTAAAAGTCAGAATCATGGTTACCCCTGAGTGAGCCGGACTAAAAAAGGCATGGGAGGAGTTTCTGGGTGTTGGCGATCTTGTTTTTTTTTTTTTTTTTTTTTATCTAGGTGTTTTCAGTTTGCAAAATTTCATTAAGCTTACATTTATAACATGTATACCTTTTTGTATGCATATTATATTTCAATGTAAAGTTTTTATACCAGAATATAGTAACAAATTTGAAAAATAATAATTTGTAAAACTTTGGAGCAAACAATAGCAGATACATTATGCATTTTCAGACTACCCAAAAAGCTACTTGAAGATGACAATTCCCATCAATGTCACAGTTACTACCTCATAATTACAGATTTCTTATGTATTTACATATTCATTTCCTTTAGTTTCACTTTGACTCTACCCTTAATTTGCCTCCTCCTTTCCAAATCCTTTAGTTTATATTTAAATGAATTAAGGTATACAATCATTACAACTTTTCCTTCTGTCATTACCTTTGAAAATAGCATCCTATATAATAAAAGGATAATATGCAAATCAATTGAACAGCAGACTCCTGGGGGCTATGATGCACACTGACCACCAGGGGGCAGATGCTCAACACAGGAGTTGCCCCCTGGTGGTCAGTGCACTCCCACAGGGGGAGCGCCACTCAGTCAGAAGCCGGGCTCATGGCTGGAGAGCACAGCAGTGTTGGGAGCCTCTCCTGCCTCCACGGCAGTGCTAAGGATGTCCGACTGCTGGCTTAGGCCTGCTCCTCACAGACCCCAGCAATCAGATATCACCCAAGGGCTGCTGGATTGTGAGATGGTGCAGGCTGGGCTAAGGGACTCCCTCTCCCCCTAGTGCATGAATTTTGTGCATCAGGCCTCTAGTACGCTATAAAAGACACATCACAAATAATATGCTTTAGAACCTTAACTAGTGAAATAAAACCAGAATTTTCAAGACAATATCTAACTTAGATAAAGTTTAGGCAACAGTCCTGGAAGGGAAAGGATGCTTGCACAAATTGCAAGATAATATCAAACTTAGAATCATAATAATTTCCCCCCCAAACTATTCTGTCTTTTCCTAAAAAGAATTTTTAATAAAGGATATCCATCCTTTGCTAGGGCCCCAGGAGTCTCTTTTCCTGAGACTGTTTTGAGTTCATTTTATCTGTGCATTTCCTCTGGTCGGCCCTGCCCCTGATCACCCTCCCACCCCAACAGGGGGTGGGGTTGGCCAGCCAACCTCTTGCTGTCCCTTCCCTGCCCAGCCCCACTCCAGATAGGTCCCTCCTACACCAATCAGGGGCAGGGCCTCTGGCCAAACACCCATGGTCCCTCCCTCAGGCCGCTGGCCCCGATCTACACCCCTCACCCCATTTGGGAGTGGGGGTGGCTGGCCCACTGCCCACAGCCCCTCCCCATGGCCAGCCTCACCCCCAATCGACCCCCCAACCCCAATTCTGGCCAATCACCCGTAGTCCAGCTGGCCTGGCCCTAGTCAGCCCCAATTGGGGTGGGCCAGCCGGACAACCTCCTGCCATCTCCTCCCAACAGGCCAGTCCCAATCTGCCCTGATTGGCGCTAGACTGGCTAGACCCCACAAGTGCACAAATTCATGCACTGAGCCTCTAGTTTTTTATAAATAGGTTTATTTTTAAAAAGCTCGACTACAATACCTCGGGTTTGGGCAGCTTCCTTTAAAGCAGCTAGAAGATTAGGCTTCAAGTTATCCAAAATAAATCTTCCTTCAAGACCTGGGAAAAGGGACCTAAAAAGTGAAAGGACCACAGCAATTATAATCTTCTAACAATTCTAAAACAAAGTAATTAAATAATTTCAAGACAGTTAAATCTGCTATTTTATATAAATGAATGCACATATCAAATCACACAGCAATACTTTTTGATCAAATATTAATAAGCCTTCACTTTAAACCATGAGGGCATCATGCACCACATGCATACCCAGAAATACTCTATAAGCATCTCAGAATAAAATTAATTTTATCTTCTGAAATGCCAATATACATCCTTAGCTATAAAGAATTACTTAACTGTATTTTAATTCATTTAAATTTCATAAAATAATTCATTGACAAATCTTAGTTATTATTTGCACTTAAAAACCATTTTGTTGTTAAAATTTCTGGAAAAAAATTTGCTAAGATAACTTTTTTACAAAATGATTTTAGAGAGAGAGGAAGGTGTGGGGAAAGAGAGAGGAACATCTATTTGTTATTATACTTATTTATGCATTCATTGGTTGATTCTTACATGTGCCTTGATCAGGAATCAAACACACAATCTTTGCATAAGGGGACGATGCTCTAACCAACTGAGTTACTTGGCCAACCCTCAGATAATATAACTTATAAAAGTGAATAGTTTCACTGTAGAATGTAAAAATGTATCCATTCATATTTTTAAAAGTATCATATTTCTGTAAAAGTTTTCCTAATAAAATCTACATTGATAATGGGTGAATTTTATAATAAAAGACTGTACATGTGAGCAGGGGCAGGAGTCTCTAAGAGTAAATCCCATATTTATAAAAGGGTGGTCTATACCTTGGATAGTCTTCTGAGGTAATATATATAACATCTTGATCTGAGACAGATGAGGAAAAGGGAATAAAATTTCCATTTTGTAAAGGTAGCAGCTCCAAACCAAGCAGTTCACTATAAGCTTGGTCAGACAGCACGAATTCTAAGAGGTGAAGCTTTTCTTCAGCACTGCCCAGGTGTGCAGACTTCCTCAGCACCTGCCGCACCCACGCAGGCGTCACCTTCCGCACAGGTTTCTCATTGGAGGCAGTGAGCTGCGCGGCTGCAGCCAGATTTGCTGGTACCTTGGCAATCTGCTTTCCTGAGCTATGGAGGTAGTTGAGCACAGTCTTTGTGTGTTCCAAACTTTCATCAAGTTCTGAAAAATAAGCCTGCTCCAACTTGACCCAGTGACTGCTGACAGAGTAAATGACTGCATTCTGGAACAGCTCACTGAACAGAGGCTCTAACGCCGGCCGCCAGTGCACCTTGGCTTTGTTCACATCAGGCCAAAGCTTATAGATCAGGTCAACTGACAAGGGAAAATCGGAGCTCCTCTTTGACTCCAGGCGCTTTATAGAATCTAAGATCAGAGTAGCATAGGCTTTGGGGAGAACATTCATGATCAGAAATTCATTCCATAAGGCAGCCGGATCTCTCCATTGGTCCAACTCTCTCCATTTTATGCTTCTGCGATTGTCAGTCAGGCCAAAGAACCCACTGATGTGAACTGGAAGGCCCGTTTTACTCTCCTCGCCAGGAGGCAAGGGAAGAAAACAAAATGCTTTTCCTGAGAAATCAGATGTTGCTCCTTTTTCTTCATCATCTCGGTTTGATAAAGACATAGCTATTCCAATGGTTGGGGTGAATTTCAATTCATCAGCTAAAGAATCAAGTTTACTACTAATTCCTCGCCCACCCACACTGTTACACACCAACCAGGATGTCTTTTGTGTGTCCTTCATACTCTTGTCTTCTAAAATTATATTTATATGATATGTTACACAGGTTATGCTATTGCTTGGAATCTTTTTACAATAGTTACTTATAGCATTTTCCAGAATCTTGACAGAATGTGGCCGTTCCTGTTTCAGGGCCTTATTCTCACTAGCAGTCACTCTAAACACTAGTTTCTCTGTTCCATCAACTTCTCGGACATGTAAGGAGACATCCTGCACACTTTTCAGAAACAGCAGCACTGTGTCTGCATCTGCCCTAAAAGATTCAAACAACTCAAGAACCTTTTGCTTATTGTAGAGGTTACTACTAAGCTGAGAAGGTTGTAGGCGAAGAGGAAAACGGAAAAATGTTCCTGGAAAATGGCCGTTTATAAACATTTCCTTGGTGCTTCCAAAAATGCCAATAAATGGTGCAAACTGGTCTGAAAGTTCACTAATTTCTTCGCTGTCATCTTTGAGATTCCAACATTGACCTGATTCATGTGGACCAAAAAGTGTTTGGTGAGGATCCAACATCCCAATCTGGTCACCACTAAAAATGCAAGGAACATCTATAAAAAACAAATAAATAAATATTAAGCAGTCAGGATCAACTCTGAAGTTTATGGAGAGCTATAATTATACTTACAATGCATAATTACTATAAACATATTACACCATTTGCAACAACATGAATGGAACTGAAGAGCATTATGCTAAGTAAAATAAGCCAGTCGGTGAAAGATAAATACCACATGATCTCACTCATTTGTGGAATATAAAGAACATTATAAACTGATAAATGAAAATAGATACAGAGGCAAAGAAGCATCGAATAGACTGTCAAACTACAGCAGGAAGATAAGGAGGGTGGAGGAGGGGGTAAGAAATCAACCGAAGGACTTGTATTTTAAGCATAACCAGTGTGCACAAGACACTGGGGCAGGTGGGTGGTTAGGGGGAGAAATGGCATATGCTGGGAGGGGGCAAGGGAGTCCAGGGGAAGGTCAATTGTGGGGGGGGGAGGAGACATATGTACTACTATTTGTAATACTTTAAACAATAAAATAAAATTTAAAAATTTAACTGTTTTCAAATTTGAATTTAAATAAAAATTAAAAATATTACACATGAAAAAGCATAAGCCATAAAGTGACTCCAAAATAGATTTATCTAAAGAAAAAAACCTAAATTTAGCACAAAAATATAATGCTTTGAACATGAAAAATAATAATGATTTTTCTCTTGATTCAATAAGTAACAGCATAAAGATTTTACATGATTATTATGGAAATGATACATCTTCCAATACTTATTAAACAATTAAAATATGTAGAGTCATTGGATATCTATCTACACTCAACCCCACAGCCATGTGAACCAAATTAAACAGAACATAGTTGCATCTATGCTCAAAATGAAAACTTCAATGGTAGATTCTCTGAAGGAAGAGAGGCAGAGAAATAATAGGAAAAATTCTGCCACCAAATTACTCAGTAAGCATCTGACCTTAACAGAGTGTTGAAATGAGTTCCCTTGGTTGATGTGTATCCCCTATGCTTCTCATAATAGATGTGCCCCTCAGATTGGGAGCATCTCACTACACTGAGCCTAAGGGTAGTGCTTCCAGACTTTTTTTTTGGATAACATGACCACTAAATTGATATCAACTGCTTCACCTGTTCTTTAACCAAAGGCAAAGTGATATTTAAACACTGGCAGAAAAAGTAGACATGTCAGAACTGCTGTAACATGAGGAATCCTTCAATATGGTGCCTTTAAGGACTTCCCAAGGGTAATCTGGATGTTTTGCCTCACATGCTTGTCGGAAACCAATCCTGTCTCACTAATAGAAAGATGTGGACAGGGAGTCCAGAAAGCTGGTAAACAACCTTAATTGCTCTGAAGGGTCAATCCCCTTCTAGCTAATAGAAAGATGTGCATAGGAGCCAGGGAGGCTCCTGAATTGCTCTGAAAGGTCAAGAGCTAAAAACATTGTTAACTGAAACACCTCTGTTTGTTCTTTGGGTATTTCTGTTGTTGGAATTTCCTGCCTGGGGGCTATGGGCAGATCCATAGTCTTAATAAAAGGGATGGCCAGGCCAGAGCCCGGGGCAGTCCTTCCACTAGAGATGGGCTACGCCTGGCCCCCATTTCCCAAATCCATGCTTTTCTAAGTCTCTCTTCATTTGTGTGCGGCCTTCTCCAGAACCCGAACCCTGAACCGGGAACCCTGAATCATGCGGGACGTAAAAAGGATTTCCACACATGCTGACTATAGCACCTAACCTTCATGCATGATGTAACACCAATGAAGTCCACCTTTAATATTTACTGTCATCAACTGCAGGCTCAGTTATCACAACCACCAATTCCTAAACTCTCAGGTATTTAAAGCAGGAAATGTTACGTCCACAAACCTAACTGCTAAATCGATCAAAAGTGTGGTCTGTGACACCCTCGTCCATAGACTGTGTACACACTCTCTTTATTAAAATTATGCCAGGGAGACATCTGACAATTGTACAACATGACTCACAGCCTTCACAAATCTTTAGATTGGAGAACAGCACTCCACTTACTACTACTGCACATAAATGTGTTCATTCTCAAATGGGGAACAAATCTATAGGGAGATGCAGATACTGGCAGTCTGCCAGACTCTGCCTAAACATTTCAGTCTTTTACAATAGTCTCTGCGCTTAATGCCATTCACATGTGCCCCATAATTAAAAACTGATCTGAGGGTAATATTTAAATAGTTTAACACATGAACATTTTAAAAAAATTTATTTTTTTAAAGTGTCCTCACTTTTTAAAAAAATTTATTTATTGATTAAGGTATTACATATGTGTCCTCATCACCCATTACCCCTTCCAATCCTTACCCTCCTACCCCTGTCACCACTTATGCCCTCACACCCCTGGTGTCCGTGTCCATTGATTAGGCTTATACGCATGTATACAAGTCCTTTGGTTGATCTCTTCCCCCTACCCCCACCCTGCCCTACCTTCCCTCTGAGGTTTGACAGTCAATGCTTCTCTGTCTCTGGATCTGTTTTTGTTCATCAGTTTATGTTGTTCATTATATTCCATAAATGAGTGAGATCATGTGATACTTATCTTTCTTTGACTGGCTTATTTCACTTAGCATAATGCTCTCCAGTTCCATCCATGTTCTAGTTTGAAGCAGCCACCTTTTCCTTTCCTCCTTTTTCTTCTTCCTCTTCTTAAAAAATACCTTTCAGCTCTTTATCTGACCTTCAATTCTGAATGATAGCTTTGCTGGGTAGAGTAATCTAAATTGTAGGTTTTTGCTTTGAATATGCATGATGTAACTCCAATGAAGTCCACCTTTAATATTTATTGTCATCACTTTGAATATTTCTTGCCACTCCCGTCTGGCCTGCATAGTTTCTGTTAAAAAATCAGCTAACAATTGTATGGGTGCTCCCTTGTAGGTAACTAACTGTTTTTCTCTTGCTGCTTTTAATATTCTCTTTGTCTTTTGCTCTTGACATTTTAATTATGACATGTCTTGGTGTGGTCCTCTTTGGATTCCTTTTGTTTGGGGTTCTGTGTGCTTCCTGGATTTATAAGTCTATTTCTTTCACCAGGTGGGGGAAGTTTTCAGTCATTATTTCTTTAAATATGTTTTCAGTATCTTGCTCTCTCTCTCTTCTTCTGGCACTCCCATAATTCTGATGTTGGTATGTCTGAAGTTGTCCCAGAGGCTTCATACATTATCCTCAAATTTTTGGATTCTTTTTTCTTTTTCAATTGAGTATTTTTCGCCTCTTGATATTTCAAATCTTTAACTTGATTGAGTTTCTCTAGTCTGCTGTTGGGTTCTGTAAAATATATTTTATTTCAGTCAGTGTATGTTTAGTTTCTAGTTGGTCCTTTTTCATATCAAGGGTCTCGCTCATATCCTCGAGGGTCTTGCTAAACTTATTGGTCTTTTCTAGGAACCTCTTGAAAAACCTTATAACAGTGGTTTTGAACTCTTTATCTAGTCGTTTGTTTTCCTTCATTTCTTTCGTTTGTGATCTGTTACTTTCTCTCCACATTTTCACTGCTTCCCTGAGTTGATAGGGTAGCTTTGTGTGCTAGGTATCTCGGCCTCCCCTGTTACCTGAGGTGGACACTCTTGGTGCACCCCTTTGTGGACTGTGTGTACAGCCTTGTTGCAGATAAGTCTTGATGGTTGTTGTTATCACTGGGAGGAATTGACCTCCAGGCCAACTGGCTGTGAGGGTCAGCTGTGTCTATGCTGGGAGACAGCCTTATGTGACAGGACTTGCAAATTTGCCAAAGCCTCTGTGCTCAGCTTGGATGGGGCAGAGTTCCTGGGTGGAACCAACAGCCTTGGTTTCCAGTCAGCCCCGCCCCACAAAGTCACTGGGTCTTAGTGTCTGCAGGCAATAGCTGCAAGCACCTCTGCGAGAAAGGTGCCCTCGAGTTTTGCCTGCCACCAGACCATCCAGTCTCTCCCCCAATGAATCCAAAATCCCAGATTTTTGCCTGGCACTGGGGTTCCGTGCAGTCAGAACTCCTTTCTCCCTTCTGCTAGACCATGCGAGTGGCCCAGTCAGCAGTTTGCCCTCACTGCGCTCACTCACGTGCACACCTCCGGAGCTCTGCCCTTGGCTGTTCCCCTGAGATTCCGCCTCACAGTCCAGATTCCCCCCGTAAAGGCCTGGGTCCCCCAGGTTTCGAACGCAGTCTGAACTGGGTTCAGCACAGCTTGGAGTTTTTGTCTCCTTTCTGTTAGAGCACCTCTGCCAGGCGTTCAGACGCCCTGTCCTTTCTGGTTCTGTGCACGTGCGAGTCTTGGTACCTTAGGCTTTGCAGCGGCTGATTATCCATGTGAATTTCTGTTTTCTTCTAGTTTTAGAATTTCCTGTCAGCCAGCTTTCCTGTGGTTCTGGATGATGTCCGTTTTGTCTTTTAGTTGTATTCTTGAAATTGTGCAGAGCAACAGCCTAGGTGTTTACCTATGTTGCCATCTTGGTTTCTCCCACATGAACATTAATATTCATGTGTAATCCTATATAATAAAGAGGTAATATGCAAATCAACCATCACACTCTCACAAGATGACCAAACGACTGAACAAGCAGGTTGTATGGGGCGACCGGCTGCAGGGGGTTAGTGAGTTAGGGCCAAAAGACTGAACAGAAGGCTGAGTGGGGCAACCAGGCTGGCAGGGGAGCCGTGAAGAGTGACCAGGCCAGCGGGGGGAGAGAATGGGGTAATCAGGCCAGCAGGGGAGGCAGTTGGGGGTAACAAGGCCAGTAGAGGGGGCAGTTGGAGGCAACCAGGCCAGCAGGGGAGGCAGTTGGGGGCAATTAGGCTGGCGGCGGGGGGGCGGGGGCAGTGAGGGCAACCAGGCTGGCATGCAGAGGCAGTTAGGGGCAATCAGGTCAGTGCAGGGAGCAGTTAGAGGCAACCAGGCAGGCAAGTGAGTGATTAGGAGCCAGCAATCCAGGATTGTGAGAGGAATGTATGACTACTGGTTTAGGCCCAATTCCTGGAATCAGGTCTAAACCAGCAGTTGGACATCGCCCAAGGGGTCCCAGATTGCAGGCTGGGCTGAGGGGAACCCCCCACTCCTGTGCATGAATTTCATGCACCGGGCCTCTAGTAGTAATATAAAATTGTAATTTATGAATCAATTATATTATATAAGTAATATGACTGAACACAATATTATACAATATATAATGATGTAAATGCAATACAAAAATATAGGCTTACTAAAATTGGGCTATAGTGAGGGTGACCCTATGTCTCACTCATCAGGGACCATTCCAGTTTAAACCAATGAATAATAATATACTCTCATGGTGTCTCAGTTTGTACGGTAATATATGTTATCATCCTAACTATAGTTATATCTCTGCCAACTCAATCTTTCCTCCTGCAAGGTCAAAATTCAAAAACAATTTGAAACTAAACTATAATGAGGGAGAATCCATAATTTTTTTTTAATACAAACTGTAGCAAATACTGAGAGCTTTGACTCTGGAAGAATAGCTATATACTCTTAGAGATGTCTACCCTAAGTTTCATGTATTTCCTGTTGTAACTATGAACCAGAAACCTCATTTTCTTTCTAGATTTAAAATATGATTTCAAAGTAATCTTTAAAACACTCATAGGTTTAAGAGCAAAATTTTTATGAGAAAAATTTCAAGAAACCAGAATCACCTCAAAGATCTTTACTCTGTCAGTTATTTGATACCATTAAATATTACATTTTCCTCCTTAATCTCCTGGTATTTAAAAATATGTATGAGTATGTGAGAATTGGTTTGCCTGACTCAAACATTTCCAGTGTAAAATATTTCAGAGTAACAATTTTGTGTAAGCATTTCAAGAGCTACATTTCAAACTCCATATAAAATGACTTAATATATTACACCGATTACACTGTAGTATAATGACATTTACTTTTAGCATCATAGGATGAAGCTGTGATATAGTTACCATGGTAACTTCTGAAAACTCAAAACACAGATATTTCATTGACACACTTCTTACCACTGACAGAAAAAAAATTGGAAAAAACACTTTTTAAAATAGTATCATCTCTGAAGTTAACCAAATAAATGACAAACTACAGGCTAAAACAATTTTCAATATCTAGACTGAAACCAAATACTATACCTGTTATGTGATAGACAGAATTGAAGCCAATTCCAAATCTTCCAACCTTCAAAGGGTCGTCCTTTTTCCTGCTTCTTGCTATTTCTTGAATACCATGCCAGTCCTCTGGGCTGAAAACTGCATTGTTGTATACATAGAGAGCTGACCCTGAATGTTAAAATGCACATACACATATTCAGAAAGAAGGATGCTAACGTATTCAGCTCTTTTAAGAAATTCCTCCAGATAAAGTTACTTATTTGATGGGAAGATGAAAAAAAGTGAATGGAATGACTGAATTTGGCATTATAAAGCTAACTGTTTTCAAAATAAAAATAAAGAACAAACTAATGGTGAAAATTACCAGCAAGGACTATAGCATTGTTGACGAAAAATTCTAAAAGGAAAAATTAGCCCAGTTGGCGTGGTTCAATGGTTGAGCATCAACCTATGAACCAGGAAGTTATGGTTCAATTCCCAGTCAAGACATATGCCCAGGTTGTGGGCTCGATTCCCAGTGTGGGGTGTGCATAGGCAGGCAGCCTATCGATGATTCTCATTGATGTTTCTATCTTTCTCTTCCTCTGTCTTCTCTGAAATCAATAAAAATATTTTTAAAGGGAGTTTTTGAAAAAATGGCGGCGGAACAGAAGGATGCAATCCGAGTCTGGTCCCAGGGCAGATGGAGGGAGCGGCTAAGGGTCGTGCGGGGAGTTTTTGTTGGCGAGTTGGGGGACAGCTGTGCTCCGGGAGAAGATAAGGGACAATGGACTGACCACCCTAATCCGAGGTCCTGAGTGCTAAACCAGGATCGTGGGATCCCCTGGTGGGGGTTAACCTGGGAAACCGCAGGGGAGAACTATTTTTGGAGCCTGGAGATAAAAGTAAGCAGTCTCCATTGGAGAGGCAGCTCTGGGGCAGCCCATCCCCACAAATCAGTATTGAATATCACAGGGATAGCGGGATTTTAGTTCAGGCTAGAGAGGACCAATAGACCCTGAGGTCAATCCAGAAACACTGCCACCCAGGGGCTGAGTCACAAATTGACTCTTGTGTAACACAAATTAAGGAATTAATTTTATTTTCTCTTTATTCTACTTTGGGATTAGTGTTCTATAGTCTATTTTCATCTACCATTTAGTATCTTTTTACTCTACTTCAACTTCACCTTTATACCACCACTCTCTTGCTAACCTTTCCATATTCAGTGCCTTGTTTCCCTTAAACTTTCCCCACTTTAGATTTACCTTATACTTTCTTTTTACCCCCTGTTAAAATTTCACCCCACTGATATATCTAATCTCCAACCATCTACTCCAAGTCCATACATACCTCTCACTTCTCTGACTTCACTATCCTAAAGTGTTTTATCCCTGTCCTGTTGTTGTTGTTTACTTGACTGCTGATTATATCGATTTTTTATGCAGGTTTGTGAGATTGGTTTGCTTTTTCTTTTCTCTTTGTTTGTTTTGTGGTTTTTTTTTTTTATGATGTTTTTTGTTTTGTTGTCCTCATCTGCATTGTTTTTGAGATAGATTTTTGCTTCTGTGTTCCCTCACCTCTCTTGATATTAGTAGTTGTATGTAATTTGTATCAATCTCCAGGTACTTGTTGCTGTTTTTTGTTCGGATTAGGGGCTGTCCTATAGGAGTTTTCACCCCACATTTATAGTTTATTCCCCTTTTCTTTTTTTTTTAATTCTTCCCCTTTTCCCAATATCATTTTGGCATTCCTGTCTTTCTTTTGTGCGAGTGTGGGTGTGTGAGTGTCTGTGTGTGTGTGTGCGCACGTGTGTGTGTGTTTTCTCTTTCTTCTTTCTCACCTATCTCCGAATTTGCCTTTCTCTGGCGATCACCTTTATTTGGAGTTAACAATACTATGACTACATTCCTGTTAAATGCCTGGTGCATTGCACCTAGTTGTGTTGTATTTTGTGCCTTTAAATCAATGCAGGAGAGTGAGAATTACAAAACCAGACACATGGAGAAAAGAGACTATGGGGAGATAAAGAAATAGCCCACATGTGAAAGAAAAACAAGCCTCACCAGAAAAGGAGGTAAACGAAATGGAAGTTACCAACCTGTCAGAGAAAGAATTCAGAGAAATAGTCATAAGACGGCTGAAAAGAATGGAGGACATATTTGACAATATGAGTGAAAACCAAGAGGAAATGAAGAAGAGCCAAGAAGAAATGAAAAGTGACATCTCTGAAGTAAAGAAGTCATAGAAAGTATCAGGAGTAGACTAGAAGAAGCAGAGGATCACATCAGTGAGCTAGAAGACAAGGTAGGAAAAAATACCCAAGTAGAGCAACTTCTAGAAAAAAAAATTAAAAAGCAGGAAGAAAATGTAAGGAAACTATGGGACAACATGAAACAAAACAACATCCATATAACTGGGCTTCCAGAGGGACAGGAAACTGAGCAAGTAATAGAAAACCTGTTGGAAGAAATAATGACAGAAAACTTCCCTGAATTAGGAAAGAAAAAACCCACACAAATCCAGCAAGCTCACAGAGTCCCAAGCAAAATGAACCCCAAAAGACCTATGCCAAGGCACATTATAACTAAATTGGCAAACACCAATGACAAAGTAAGAATCTTAAAAGCTGCCAGAGAGAGACAGAAAGTCACCTACAAAGGAACCCCCATCAGACTAACAAGTGATCTCTCAACAGAAACATATCAGGCCAGAAGGCAATGGAATGAAATATACAAAGTCATGCAAAGAAAGGGTCTGAATCTTAGAACACTGTACCCAGCAAGGCTATCAATCAAAATTAAAGGTCAAATCAGGAGTTTCACAGACAAAAAAGGTCTAAGGGTATTCATTACCACCAAACCAGCAATCCAAGAAATGCTAGAGGGTCTGCTGTAAAAAGAAATAGGAAGCAAAGAAGGAACACAGGAGTAAAGAACAAAAATGGCAACAAAGAAGTACCTATCAATAATAACTTTAAATGTAAACGGATTAAATGCTCCAATCAAAAGACATAGGGTAATGGACTGGATAAGAACACACGACCCATGTATTTGTTGTCTACAAGAAACCCACCTCTGAAAAAAGGTCGCACACAGATTGAGAGTGAAAGGATGGAAAAAGGTTCTTCAGGCAAATGGAAATGGAAAAAAAGCTAGGGTAGCTATACTTATATCTGACAAATAAAATCTCAAAGTCAAGAACATAACAAGGGATAAAGAAGGGCACTTCATAATACTAAAGGGACCAATCCAACAAGAAGAAATAACTCTAGTAAACATACACACCAAAAGCAGGAGCACCCAAATACATTAAAAAAAAAACTCCTGTGTGATATCAAGGGAGAAATATACAGCAATACAATCATAGTAGGAGACTTTAATACCCCACTATCACCATTGGACAAATCCTCTAAACAAAAAATCAGTAAAGAAACATCAATCCTCAATGACTCACTAGACGACATGAAATTAATTGACATTTTCAGATCATTTCACCCCAAAGCCACAGAATATACATTCTTCTCAAGTGCCCATGGGTCATTCTCAAAGATAAACCATATGCTGGGTCATAGGCAAAGTCTCTCCAAATTCAAGAAGATAGAAATCGTATCAAGCATATTCTCAGATCACAGTGGCATAAAGCTGGAAATCAACTACAATAAAAACAATCCAAAAAAAAAAATCAAACACATGGAGACTAAAAAGTATGCTATTAAACTATGACTAGGTTACCAGTGAGATCAAGGAAGAAATAGAAAACATCATGGAAACAAATGACAATGATAGCACAAGAATCCAAAATCTATGGAACACAACGAAAGCAGTTTTGAGAGGGAAGTTCATAGCTCCACAATTCTACTGCAAAACAAAAAACAAACAAACAAACAAACAAAACAAGAAACAGCAGCAATAAGTTATCTAACCCAACAACTCAAAGAATTAGAAAGAGAGTAACAAAAAAACCCCAGTGTAAGCAGAAGGAAGGAAATAGTAAAGATCAGAGCAGAGATAAATTACATAGAGACCAAAAAAACAATATGGAAGATCAACAAAACCAAGAACTGGTTCTTTGAAAGGATAAACAAGATTGATGAACCTCTAGCCAGACTCACCAAGAAGCAAAGAGAGAGGACCCTAATATATAAAATCAGAAATGAAAGAGGTGAAATAACAACAGACCCCATTGAAATACAAAGGATTGTTAAAAAATACTATGAACAACTCTACTCCAACAAACTGGACAACTGGAGGAAATGGATATATTCCTAAAAATATAACCTCCCAAAACTCAATCAAGAAGAATCTAAACAGCTCAATAGACCAATAACTGTGGAAGAAATTAAAACAGTCATCAAAAAGCTTCCAGGAAACAAAAGCCAGGGCCAGACGGATTCACAGGGGAGTTTTACCAAACATTCAAGGAAGAACTAAAACCTATACTCCTCAGACTATTCCAGAAAATTCAAGAGGATGGAACACTTCCAAACTCCTTCTATGAAGATTGCATCACCCTACTAACAAAACCTGATAAAGACAACACAATGAAAGAGAATTACAGGCCAATATCCCTCATGAATAGAGATGCCAAAATTCTCAATAAAATTCTAGCAAATTGGATCCAGCAGTACATCAGAAAGATCATACACCACGACCAAGTAGGATTTATCCCAAGAATGCAAGGATAGTACAATATCCGCATATCAATAAATGTGATACATCACATAAACAAATTGAGAGATAAAAATCACAGTCATATCAATTGATGCAGAAAAAGCATCTGACAAAATCAAACACCCTTTCTTGATAAAAACTCTCAACAAGGTAGAAATAGAAGGATCATACCTCAACATAATAAAAGGCCTATATGATAAACCCACAGCAAACATCATACACAATGGTCAAAAACTATAACCATTTCCCTTAAGAACAGAAACAAGACAGGGATGGTTCTTTGAAAGGATAAACAATACCACTCCTGTTCAACATGGTATTGGAAGTATTAGCCATTGCGATTAGACAAGAAGAAGAAATAAAAGGCATCCAAATTGGAAAAGAAGAAGTAAAGCTCTCCTTATTTGCAGATGACATGATATTGTACATAAAAAACCAAAAAGACTCCATAAAAAAACTAATAGACTTAATAAATGAGTTCAGCAACGTAACAGGCTACAAAATTAATGCCAAGAGATCTATGGCATTTCTATACACTAATAGTGAACTTACAGAAAGAGAGACTAAAAAAGCAATCCCATTTACCATCACACCAAAAAAATTAAGATATCAAAGGATAAACTTAAGTAAGGAGGTAAAAGACTTATTCGTGGAAAACTATAGGACACTAAAAAAATAGATAGAGGAAGATGTAAACAGGTGGAAGAACATACCATGTTCATGGATTGGGAGAATCAACATCATTAAAATGTTTATACTACCCAAAGCAATGTATACCTTTAATGCATTCCCCATTAAAATACCAATGGCATATTTCACAGACCTAGAAAGAACTCTCCAAAAATTTATCTGGAATAAAAAAAAGACCCTGAATAGCTACAGCATTCCTGAGAAAGAAGCAGAAAGTCAGTGGGATTTCAATACCAGATGTCAAGCTGTATTACAAAGCCTCTGTTCCCAAACAGCCTGGTACTGGCACAAGAACAGACATATAGACCAATGGAATAGAATATAGAATCCAGATATCAACCCAAACCACTATGCTCAATTAATATTTGACAAAGGAAGCATGAACATACAATGGAGTCAAGATAGTCTCTTAAATAAATGGTGCTGGGAAAATTGGACAGATATATGCAAAAAAATGAAACTAGAACACCAACTTACACCATTAACAAAAATAAACTAAAAATGGATACAGGACTTAAATATAATTAGGAAATCATAAAAATATTAGAGGAATCCATAGGAAGAAAAATCTCAGACATACGCTGAAAGAACTTCTTCAATGATACCGCTCCTAGGGCAATGGAAGCTAAAGACAAAATAAACAAATGGGACTACATCAAAATACAAAGATTTTGCACAGCTAAAGAAACTATGAAGAAAACATCAAGAAAACCCACTGTATGGGAGAACATATTTGCAAATGTTATCAGTGATAAAGGTTTAATCTCAAGCATCTACAGGCAACTCACACAACTCAATAAAAGGAGGACAAATGATCCAATAAAAAAATGGGCAACAGACATAAATAGAATCTTTTTGAAAGAAGACAAAAGGAAGGCCCAGAGACATATGAAAACCTGCTCAAAGTCACTAATTATCTGAGAGATGCAAATCAAAACGACAATGCGGTACCATCTCACAACATCAACAAATCAACAAATGACAAGGGCTGGCAAGGATGTGGAGAAAAAGGAACCCTCGTGCACTGCTGGTGGGATTATAGACTAGTGCAGCCACTGTGGAGAGCAGTATGGAATTTCCTCAAAAAATTAAAAATGGAGCTCCCATTTGACCCAGTGTTCCCACTTCTAGGAATGTATTTTAAGAAGCTAGAAACGTGAGTTAGAAAGCATATATGCACCCCTATGTTCATTGCAGCACAATTTACTATAGCTAAGATTTGGAAACAGCCTAAGTGTCCATCAGCAGATAAGTGTCTTTAAAAAACTGTGGTACATCTACACAATGGAATACTACGCCGCGGAAAAAAAGAGCTCCTACCATTTGTAACAACATGGATGGAGCTGGAGAGCATTATGCTAAGTGAAATTAGCCAGGCAGAGAAAGATAAATATCACATGATCTCACTCATCTTGGAATATAATGAACGGCATAGACTGATGAACAAGAATGGATCCAGAGAATGAGAAACATCCATCAGAATGTCAAACCTCAGGGTAAGTGGCAAGTGGTGGGAATAAGGGGGAAAGTCAATATATTTGACCTCTTGAGCTAAGGTAAGTGATTTGTGTTTTTGCATCCCTGACAAAGTTTATATAAAGTTATAAAAAAAAACTGGCAGCTAGTTTGAGATTGAATTGACATGGCCTAGAGCTTGTCATCTCCTATGGACACCAGGCCTTAGGCTCGACCCTCCTTAACCTCCTGTGACACCATAATACCCTTACATGATATTCTATAATTTCATTATAATTTTTGATATTTGATAACAGCATATTTTATAATTATCCCAAAGAAACTTACAAACTAATTCTTTGAATGTTGGGCAGCAATTTAAAAAAGGATAGGAAAAAAATTAATCCCTTTTAGAAGGAAGTAAGGCACTGGGAAGGCACTTGAACATTCTATATTGGCCCCTCTTGCCCTTTTTGCCAAGAGGGACCCCCTTCTTACAATCCAAGGGTGCATAGCTGTTGCCTGAACTTTCAGTTCAAGCTGTGTTTGAAGCCTCTGGGTAGCTGGCAGCATGGATCTGTCTCTCGCCCAATGGTGTGAACTGGGCCCTCTTTGGAGAAGAAACCTGGGTCCCCCGAGATATGTAATCAGTACCAGGACCCCGCCAGAAGGAGAGGTTGCACCCAAGGCAGGTGCTGGGCATGGAGCCTACTGGGGCATAGACTACAAAGGAGACAGAACTGAACCTCACATCACTCTGTTTGGCCCCAGAGGATGGCCTGTTAGCCTGAGACGGGTAAGATTCCTCAGGGAAGGAACAACCTAAGACAGGCACAGTCGCAGAGGGGCCAACAGCAGAGAACTAAAAGGTCAACAGAGGTGGGGCATAGACCCTCACCCACAAACCTTCCAGGGGGCTTGAATTCTCACCCCTCCTGAGGGAGGTCTCCTACCCCTACGGCTGCTTCGCCTCCCACGCACAACTCACACCGGGACCCAGGTGGCAGACAGAGACTTGGCCAGCAATAGCTGCTCTATATCTAAATTCAATCCAGTACCAGGAATGCTCAGGACCTACTTAAAAATGCAAATACTTCTTTCCACAAGTATTTACAGGGTAAACTAAGATTTCTGCTTGAGTATTAAAATTGACAGTAAAATAGTAATCAAGTTTTCAGATTAATTTAAATTGGCCAAGTGAAATAAGTCAATACTCAAGAAAATCTAAGTGTACTGGACAAAAAGCTTTTCCTAAAACATTAACTAAAATATCTATTAGTAGTTCATCTCACTGTAAATGGCCTAACATTCAACGTACCTAAAGCAGTCATATTTGTGTGCAAAAATTAAAATTTAAAATTACTAAGACTGCAATCTAAAATTTCCAAAAGCCCCCATTAATAAAAAAAAGGGGGGGGGGTAGTGGGGTAATATCTTGTAAGGAAAAATATCCTGTAAGTAAAATACATCTAGGAAATTCTTACTCCAGAAAAGTACCTTCCATTCATAATGCCAACAGTAGGACACCCATGAAAAACACACATGGTGTCAAAATAAGCCAAAGGAAAATCATTTGGGCAAAAATAAAAAAGAATCCCAAGTCTAATTTGCAGAGAGAATCCCTTTTTTAACTTTTGATCGAGAATGTGTTTGTGTGTTTTCAGAGAACAACTCCAAGACCATGTGGGTTCCTTCGACAGTGAGGATCTGATGGGTCTGTTCCAGCCACAAGGACTGTCCAGAGATGGGGGACACTGATGACACTTTGCCATGCTAGCAGTCGGCAGCTGTGCATTGCGGCAGGCAGCTCAGGACCAAACCAGAGAGGATGGATCTTGCATTGCTACGATGTATCTACCATCCGGATACCATTGCTGACATGTACACCTAAAGAACTATTTGACATTGAAACTGGGACTCAGAACAGTTGGACATTGAAACTGAGATTCAAACATTTTTTATTCTTATACATTTATTTCTAGTATACAGTTGCAAGATATTTTTTAAAAAAAGAAACAGGGGAGATCTATTGATATAGAGGTAGGGAGGCATTGAACAGACTGTAAAGCTACAGGGGGAAGGTTGGGGAGGGTGGGGGGCGGGTGCTGTGGGAGATCAACCAAACGACTTGTATGCATGTATATGAGCATAACCAATGGATGCAAAACACTGGGTTGAGGGGGTGGGGCAGGTGGGGACATGTGCTGGGGGGTAGGAGAGGCTGGGGGAGGAAAATGGGGGGGGGGAGGAAAACATGTACTACTATTAAATCTAAGTTATACTGCAAAAAAATAAAATATTAAAAAAATTTTTTAAGGAAATACTAAGGGTATTATGGTACTTAAACACTCAAAATATAGGGCAAGCAAGGAAATTAATCACTTTATTAAATATGTCTCTCAATAGCATATTAATTATTCTTTGCAAATGAGATTTATAAATATACAAGGAGCCTTTCTACTGGTATCTGAAGAAACCTTATTAATATACTAGAGGTCCAGTGTGCAAATTTATGCACATGAATTGGGCACGGCCTGCAGGAATTGAGCTGAAACTGGCAGTCCAACACCATCTGACACTCCAGCTCACCCCGGCCCTGCTGCGCCTGCCATGGGCTTGTGCCCAGTCAGTCCTGAGCGGGAGAGCCTCGCACTGCCAGTGGCACTCACCAGCCACGAGCCCCGCATCTGTGCTCATCCTGAGGTGGATGAGGGGTGGCGGCAGGACCTGACTGGACGGACATCCTTGCCAGTTCAGATCTGAATCCGTCTGCTGACATTCGCACCAGTTGTTGGGAGCCACCTGGCAGGCACTTTTATATAGTTTCTGCCTTGCAAAGCCTCTAGGAAGGGGAAGTGGCTATGGTGCCTAAGGCCAACTTTCAGGAGGCCAGTGGTGCTGTTGGGATCACGCTGGTGGCACCAGCCCATCGGTGCCTGGCCCATTCTTCAGAGATTAGATCTACAGGATTACGGAGGGAGGGAGTGGCTGCCACTGGGCTGGTGGGCTGCCTGGACATATTGGTCAGCTGAGTGGCACTTCTGCTGTGGAGTGCACTGACCACCAGGGGGCAGCTCCTGCATTGAGCATCTGCCCCCTGGTAGTCAGTACATATCATAGCGACCAGTCAACAGATCACTTGGTCATTCAGTATTCGGTTGCTTAGTCTTTTATATATATAGACTAAAGGCCCATTGCACAAAGATTCGTGTAATAGGCCTTCCTTTCCCTAGCTGCCGGATCTGTTTGCCTCCGGCACCCGGGACCCATGCCTTCACTCTGGCCACTGCCTTCCATCTTCACTATGGCTGAAGCCTTCAGTATTTGCTCCAGCTGGAGCGCCACTCCTGTAGCTCCCTCCACCCCCCAATCTCCCCCTCATAGTAGGCGTTCTGCCTGCCTGGCTGCTCCATGCCTGCATGCATGCTGCCCAGCCGCCCAGAGCAGCTGGGGGGGTGGGGCTGCCACCATATTTGTTGGGTTAATTTGCATACTCACTCCTGACTGGCTAGTGGGTATCATGAAGTAAAGGTCAATTTGCATATTTCTCTTTTATTAGTGTAGATTATTTCAAAAAGTGAACAATAATTCAATAATCATTTTGTAAGTGTTTGTTTTTGGCAGCTTCTGTATTTTTCTATATAAGGCACTACTTACATAATTTTAAAATCCTTAATGTGACACATTTTTAAGTAAGCACATCAGAAGCATATCATCCTGTCTCTCAAGTAGCTCCTTTAAAAAGTTTTAATTATAATTCTGCACAATTTTTAGAACTCTACTTTTTGAGATTTATATTCAGAATCTCTAATACTCTTTGAATATATTCGACTATAGTAACTCAACATACTTTAAAATAATGAACATTTTTCTTTGAAAATATTACTGAAGTATAATGTACATGGGGCAGGAAAGTAGGCTTACAATTGTGAGTATGTGAAACACAGTGTTAATTTTTATATTATTATTTATTAAGTATTGTATTAGTTTCTATACAAACTGTAAACCTACTTTTGCCTGACCCTATACCTACAATAAAGTACCAAGTTTTAAGTGTACAGTTTGATGTATTCTGACAAAGTGAATAAACCTGTATAACATCCATCCAAATTATTGAGAACATCCCAGCCTCTTCTTATGTGATTATAAAATCAAGCACAAATATGTGGATGTGGGCTAAACATAGTGAAAGATGAAACAGAAGGAGCAGAGAGAGAGAGAGAGAGAGACCAGGGTACCAGGACACAGACTTTATTGAGGCGACCCTTCCCAAGGGAGAAAGAGCTCACGTGCGGAGTGAAGGCAGAGAAACCAGGGGAGGGGAGAAGGGACCCAGCCGGACCGCCTCCCGAACTGCCTGGGAGAACAGTCCGGGAGAAAAGGTGCCACATGGCGCACCGAAACACCCTTTTTAAGGCAGGGGTTGGGCCCAGGGCGGAATGGGAAGGGGTGGGACACAGGGCACTCTGGTATGTGATTGATTGGTAGCTCAGTGTCTCTGAGGCAGATGTCAATTACATCATAACTCCGCCCACCAGTTGGGAGGGGGATACCTATCACTGATCTTACTCAGCCTGGAATGAAGAGGGAAGCTGTATATTTTGCCTTTGCTCCAATCTATTTGAGTCTCACTGAATCTCTGCCTCCATCCCTGAGATCAATTTTAAAATACCCCACATTTACCCTAATCAAAAGGGTGTGCTTGGGGATTAAAAATGGTGGCAAAGTGGATGCTCCCAGGAACAAACTGATATTACAACTAAAATACAGGAAAACTTCCTGAATAATCAATGGAAAACTAGCAGAAGAGAACTCTAACACTCAAGGACCAAAAGTAAAGACTGCATAGAGACTGGTAAGGGTTGGGGGGAGGGGGGCAGAGGTGTGAAAGGGCTGGCCAGGCATCCATAGACATCAACTGAAGTCCTGGAAAGATATCTCAGCTGTGGGGGGATTGCCACTGAGAACTCTGGGATAAAAAAAAATAGCATATCCCAAAGCTGGGCTCCTCAGCAGAGAGCACCAGAATTGAGGAGGATACCCACATAGTATCAGGTTGTCAAAAGCAGTGGGGTACTGTCTGCCAGGGAGAGCTGGCTGGAAATTCTGGCACCCTCTTAAAAGGCCAATGCACAAAATTCCCTGTGGAGCCAGCCACTTGGGCTCTGGCAAAGTGAGGGTGAAGTGGACTGGAGCTGTGAAAGCAGAAGCCAGAACTGGGGACTTGAGGGATAGAGCTCAGAAGGCAGAAGGCATACACCCTAAGTTTCTAGGGCTGAGTCACTATCTCATGCAACAGATGGACATTTTTCCCATATAGACATTTGCCTTGCCTGGGAGAAAGACAGATGACACAACCTATTAGAAAACACCTTGCTCTGAGGCCACTCAAGAGATTAGAAATAACAATCAGCCTCCAGGCAGTAGCAACTGCCCCACCCTGTTGAAAAAAACTCTTGGCACACAAGGGAACAATTGCTGGGGGGCGGGAGGGGACAATTCAGGTCAGAATTCTATCAGTCTGTAGGCAAAGTTGGTCCCTGAGGGCTTTGAATTTAAGCCTGATCTAATTAGTCAGAAACAACCTTTAAGCTGTCCTACACTAGAGATTAAGAGGTGTAGAGCATCTATCTAATTCATAGTTATAAACAGAAACAGAAAGCCAAAATGAGGAGACAAAGAAACAATCCGTAAATGAAAGAACAAGAGAATTCTCCAGAAGATATAAATGAAGCAGAGATAAGAAATTTATCTGAATAAGAGTTCAGAGTAATGATGATAAAAATGCTCAAGAGCATGAAAAAAGATAAACTATGAAAAAGAATAGTCTGAGATAAAGAATAATATAACACAAATAAAAGAACACATTGGAAGGAAAACACAGCAGACTAGGGGAACCTGAGGATAAAATCAGTGAATTAGAAGACAGAGTTGAAAATATTATTCAATCAGAAAACCAGAAAGAAAAACCAATTAAAAAACAGGAGGACAGCTTAAGGGAGCTGTGGGACAATGGAAATGTAACAATATTAGAACAGCCGGTGTGCCAGAAGAAGTAGAAAGGGAGAAAGGCATAGAGAAAGTGTTTGAAGAAACAATGGCAGAAAACTTCCCTAACCTGGTTAAGAAAAAACTCACACAGAGAAACCCAAACGAGAACTCAAAAACATCAGAATTAAAATGCCAAAAATTAAAGACAAAGTGAATATCTTAAAGGCAGCAAGAGAAAAGAAAACTGTTACCTACAAAGGAGCTCCCATAAGGCTGACATCTGATTTCTCATCAGAAACTACAGGCCAGGAGGGAATGGCGTGAAGTACTCAAGGTGATGGAAAGTAAGGATCTGAGACCAAGATTACTGTATCCAGCAAGGCCTTCATTCAAAATAGACGGACAAATAAAGAGCTTCCCAGACCAGAAAATGCTAAAGGAGCTCATCACCACCAAACCAGCATTACAAGAAATGCTAAAGGGACTGCTGTAATGAAAAGAAGAAACAGAGAGAGAAACTTAGCCATACAAAAATATAATGGCAATAAATCAGTACCAATCAATAATAACTCTGAATGTAAATGAATTAAATGCTCCAATCTAAAGGTGTAAGGTAGCAGAATGGATACAAAAGCATGACCCAACTATATGTTGTCTACAAGAGACCCACCTCAAAATAAGACACACACAGAAGAGAGTGAAGGAATGGAAAGAAAAATTTCCATGCAAATGAAAAAGAAAGAAAAGCTGGAGTAACAATACTCATCTGAAAACTAGACTTTAAAATGAAGGGCATCATAAGAGATAACAAAGGTCACTATATAATACTAAAGAGATCAATCCAACGAAAGGATATAACCTTGGTAAACATACATGTACCCAACATCGGAGCACCTAAGTATATAAAACAACTTCTAGAGGACTTTAACAGAGATCAACAACAATTCAGTCATAGTAGGGGATGTTAACACCCTTCTGTCTTCACAGGATAGATCTTTCAGAAAAAAACTTAATAAGGAAACACTGGATCAGATGAATTTAAAAGACATTTATAGAACATTTCGCCTCAAAGCAGCAAAATATACATTCTTCTCAAGTGACATGGATCATTCACAAAGATAAACTACATGTTAGGACACAAAAGCCTCTAAAAGTTCAAGAAGATTGAAATAATATCAAGCATCTTCTCAGATCATAGTAGAATGAAATTAGAAATCAACTACAGTAAAAACAACCAAAACATTCAAACACATGGAACCTAAATAGCATGTTATTAAACAATGAATTGGTTACCAATGAGATCAAAAAAGAAATAAACTTCTTGGGAAAAAATAAAAATGAACACACAACAACCCCAAATCTCTGGGACACAGCAAAAGGAGTCCTGAGAGGGAAGTTCATAGCACTACAGGCCTACCTCAAAAAAAAAAAAAAGAAAACCAAAAAAAAAAAAACCAGCAAAAAACTATAAACTATTTAATCCTACAACTTAAAGAACTAGAAAGAGACCAACAAAAAAAGCCCAGAGTAAATAGAATGAAGGAAATAAAAATTAGAGCAAAAATCAATTTCATACAGACTTAAAAAAATTACAAAAATTCAATGAAACTAATTGCTGGTTCTTTGAAAGGATAAACAAAACTGATAAACCATTAACCAGACTCATCAAGAAACAAAGAGGAACCAAATAAATAAAATCAGAAACAAAAGTGGAGGAGTAACCACTGATACCACAAAAATACAAAGGATTGTAAAAAAAATACTATGAACAACTATATAGCAACCAGCTGGACAATGTGGATGAAATAGATAAATTCCAAGAAAATACAAATTCCCAAAATTGAATAATGAAGAATAAAAAAACCTGATTAGGCTAATAACAGCTGATGAAATAGAAGCAGTAATAATAATAATAATAAAAAAACACAAAAACAACAACAACAACAAAAAAAAACCCCAAAAAACAAAAAACTCCCACTGAAGAAAAGCCCAGGTCTAGACTGCTTCATAGGGGAGTTTTACCAAAGATTCACTGAAAAAATAACACCTATACTCCTCAAATTATTCCAGAGAATCTAAGAGGAAGGAACACTTCCAAATGAGGCCACCATTATCCTAATTCCAAAACCAGATAGAGACACTACAAAGAAACAGAATTACAGTCCAATATCCCTGATGAACATAGATGCTAAAATCTTCAACAAGATTCTACCAAATCAGATCCAGCATTAAATTAGAAAGATCATGCACCATGACCAAGTGGGATTTATTCCAGGGATGGAAGGCTGGTACAATATCTGCAAATCGATAAACATGATAAATCACATAAACAAACTGTAAAGTAAAAATTACATGATCATATTGATAGATGCAGAAAAAGCATTTGATAATAAACAACACCCATTTTTTATAAAAACTCTCAGCAAAGGGGAAATAGAGGGAGGATATCTCAACATGAAACAGGCTATATATGACAAATATACAGCTAACATCATACTCAATGGGCAAAAACTAAAACCATTTATCCTAGGCACAGGAACAATACAGAGATGCCCACTTTCACGACTCCTGTTTGACATAATACTGGAAGTGCTAGTCATAGTGATCAGACAAGAAGAAGAAATAAAACGCATAAAAATTGGAAAAGAAGTAAAACTGTTATTATTCGCAGATGACATAGAAACCCTAAAGACTCCATCAGAAAACAACTAGTCTTAATAAATGAACTTGGCAATGTAGCAGGATACAAAATTAATACCCAGAAATCTATGGCTTTTTTATACATCAATAATGAACTCATAGAAAGAGAAACTAAAAAACAATCCCATTTATCTTTGAAACAAAAAAATTAAGATACC
Source organism: Antrozous pallidus (assembly GCA_027563665.1). Taxonomy (NCBI): domain Eukaryota; kingdom Metazoa; phylum Chordata; class Mammalia; order Chiroptera; family Vespertilionidae; genus Antrozous; species Antrozous pallidus. The sequence continues at coordinate 277,046 of CM050513.1, read as the reverse complement.
TAGGAACAAACTTAACTAAGGAGGTAAAAGACCTATACTTGGAAAACTAGAGGACATTAAAAAAAGACATAGAGGAAGACATAAACAAATGGAAGAATATACCGTGCTCATGGATTGGTAGAATCAACATCATACTACCCAAAGCAATTTATAGATTCAATGCAATCCCCATTTAAATACCAAGAAAATATTTCATAGACCTAGAAAAACTTTCCAAAAATTCATCTGGAATCAAAAAAGACCCTAAATAGCTGTAGCAATCCTGAGAAAAAATAACAGAGTTGGAAGGATCACAATACCAAGTATTAAACTACTAGAGGCCCAGTGCATGAAATTCATGCACGGGGGGGTGGGGGGGGAGGGATATGTGTGTGCCCTCAGCCCAGCCTGTACCCTCTCCAATCTGGGACCTCTTGAGGGATGTTGGACATCCCACTCACAATCCAGGACTACTGGCTCCCAAATGCTTGCCAGCCTGCCAGCCTGATCACCCCTAACCACTCCCCTGCCAGCCTGATTGACATCTAACTGCTCTCCAGCTGGCCCGATTGCCCCTTACTGCCCTCCCCTGCAGCCTAGGCTCCCCCCAACTGCCTTCCCCTGCCAGCCCGATCACCTCTAACTGCCCTAACCTGCAGATGTGATCACCCTAACTGCCCTCCCTTGCAGGCCTGCTCCCTCCCAACTGCTCTCCCTGCTGGCCATCTTTTGGTGGCCACCTTGTGTCCACATGGGGGCAGCCTCTTTGACCACATGGGACAGCTCTCTTGTGTGTTGGAGTGATGGTCAATTTGCATATCACTCTTTTATTAGATAGGATATTACAAAGCTACTGTTTTCTTTTTTTTTTTTTAATATATTTTATTGATTTTTTACAGAGCAGAAGGGAGAGGGATAGAAAGTCAGAAACATCGATGAGAGAGACATCGATCAGCTGCCTCTTGCACGCCCCCTACTGGGGATGTGCCCGCAGCCACGGTACATGCCCTTGCCGGAATCGAACCAGGGACCCTTCAGTCCGCAGTCCTACGCTCTATCCACTGAGCCAAACCGGTCTCGGCACAAAGCTACTGTTTTCAAAACAGTCTGGTAATGGCACAAAAAGAGACATATAGACCAGTTTAACATAACAGAGAACCCAGAAGTCAACTCAAGCCATTATGCTCAATTAATATTTGACAAAGGAGTTGAGAGCATACAATGGAGTCAAGATAGTCTCTTCAATAAATGGTGTTGGGAAAATTGGACAAATACATGCAAAAAAAAATAAAACTAGACCACTAACTTACACCATACACAAAAATAAACTCAAAATGGATAAAGGACTTAAATATGAGAAACCATAAAAATCTTAGAAGAATCCACCATAGGCAGCAAAATATCAGACATATGTCATAGCAATATCTTTACTGATACAGCTCCTAACAAGAGAATAAACAAATGAGACTACATCAAAATAAAAAGCTCCTGACAGCAAAAGAAACCATCAACAAAACAACAAGAAAGCCCACTGCATGGGAGAACATATTTGCCAATGTTATATCTCTGATAAGGGTTTAATCTCCAACATTTACAGGGAACTCATACAACTTAATAAAAGGAAGATAAATAATCCAATGAAAAATGGGCAAAAGACTTAGACACTTTTAGAAAGAGGACTACAGAAGGCATATGAAAACATGCTCAAAGTCACTAATCATCTGAGAGATGCAAATTAAAATGGCAATGAGGTACCATCTCACACCTGTCAGAATAGCTGTCATCAACAAATGAAAAAATGACAAGTGCTGGTGAGAATGTAGAGAAAAAGAAACCCTCCTTCAATGCTGGTGGGACTGCAGACTGTGGAGAACAGTATGGAGTTTCCTCAAAAAATTAAAAATGGAGTTCCCATTTGACACACTAATCCCACTTCTAGGAATATATCCCAAGAAATCAGAAACACCAATCACAAAGCAGCACAAGCTAAATTAGCTAAGATTTGGAAACAGCCTAGTGCCCATCAGCAGGTGAGTGGATTAAAACACTGTGGTAAATCCACACAATGGAATACTCTGCTGTTCAACAGCATGGATGGACCTGGAGAGCATTATGAGAAGTAAAATAAACCATTCAGAGAAAGATAAATGTCACATGATCTCACTCATTTGTTGAATATAATGAACAACATAGACTGATGAACCAAAATAGAGCCAGAGAAAAAAATATTTTAGAATATAATAGAAATAATCCTGTTATTGCAGATTTTTAATATTTCCTGTAACTTTTGTGACATTATACTGTGTTAGTACAGTTTTGGTAATGTTATAATATTTCAGATGTTTTTTTCTTGATATATTAATTTTTATAGCAAGAAATATTATTATGTGAAATCATTTTGCTTTTTTATTATTTTTAATTTCTTTATTAAGGTATTACATGTGTCCTCATCCCTCCCAAATCATTTTTTGAAATACTAATGTTTATTGCATGTAACATTATACTTAAAATCATTTTTCTTGAAATACTGATGTTTATTGCATGTGACATTATACTTAAAATCATTTTTCTTGAAATACTGATGTTTATTGCATGTGACATTATACTTAAAATCATTTTTCTTGAAATACTAATGTTTATTGCATGTAACAGTATTATATTTAAAATTGTTTTTCTTGGAAATAAAATAAAATAAAAAAAGGGGAGTGCTCTTGGTTCTGAGTGATATAAAAAAAGAATAAACCCCTGAGGAAAAACACAAAGGATTATCTGGGGAGGAAAGGGTTAGCAAGCAGTAGGTTATAATCTATTTTCTCCTCTTGAAGAGAATACCCAAGTCAAAATCTCCTTGAAAATACTCTGCTGACAGATTTCTAGGCAAACACACTAACAATATTTACTAGTAGAAAAGACCCAATCTAGTAAATGTTTTTAGAAGGTTGCTTATTGAAAATAAACCTGGAATTTATAGATTTATAAGGCATAAGTTCCTGAAAGTATCCCAAGCTATGTAATTATCAGAGAAAAACATGAACATTTTTCATGACTAAAATAACTTGGTTTGTGTAACTAAAGGCCTGTTTGCATCACTCAGAGGTCATTTCTGTTCAACCTAGGCCATGTGTTCTGACACATGATGGAAAACCTAGAAGGAGGTGCTAGAAATCCAAGACATCTCCATGATGCCTTTACACGTGCCTGTCTCTTAATTAACCACATTTTTGAAATCCTCAGTAAAATGTGAAACTGGGTAAGATGTCTTATTCTTCTTTAACTTGTTTGGCAGGGGGTGAAGTTCAGAGCTGCATCGGAAAGGTAGATGGTAACAGAGATAAACAGATAGCTGGCGCCTTCCTAAGACCCCTCATGCCCTCCGCCCCGCCCGCACTAAACTGCTGCATAAAGAAATGCCGACTCCCCCTTGGGGTGCCGGCTTCCCGCCCACCCTCGGACCAATGAGTTTCGCCCAGGAGCGCAAGGCTGAAACCCCCTCCAAAGCCCGGACGGTGTGTGTGTTTCCTGCGCTACAGACCTCACACCTGGAGCCTGAACCGGGAGGGAGCCGAGAGCACCCCACTTGACTGTTCACCGTTCGGGCCCCCCTTCCCTCCCCGCGGCCTCCCCACTGGCTGGCGGCGTCGGCGGTGAGTCCCACAGCGCGCTGACCGCTGGAGGCTTCCGGTGTCGCCATCCCTGAGACTCGGCGTCAGAGCCCGCCTTCCGCATGCCCTCCGGGCCTCCGGGCCTCCGGGCCTCCGGGCCTCCGGGCCTCCGGGCCTCCGGGCCTCCGGGCCTCCGGGCCTCCGGGCCTCCGGGCCTCCGGGCGGGGTCCGAACCGGGCGGTGAGGACAGCCCCGCCCCTTCGGGCCGGCCTGTGGGCCTCACCCCGGACCCGGACCCGGACCCGGGAAGTAGGGGAGACAACCCCGCTGTCCTTCGGTCCCGTTTTCGTAGCCTTGGCTCAGAGGTCGGGGCTGGTCCCTGAGCCTCTGCTCCCGACCGCAGGGCCGGCGCGGACCGTCGGAGACCTGACCCGATCCGGAACCGCCGCTAGGGGGGTGCCCCCGGCCGGTCTGGCTGCTGTGGCGGGGCCCGCCGGGTCCGGACGGCCCAACCGGGGCCCAGCGCCCTCACTGACCTCGGCAAGTCCTGCCCGCGAGCGGGCGTGGCCCGGGGCCCCGCGTGTCCGGCCTGTCTCTCTGCGCCCCCGCCCGCCCTCCGCTCCTCCTGCTCCCCAGCCCGGACCCGCCGAGCGGGGACCCCGCTGACTGCAGACGCCCTCCACTCTCCGCCTGGTCTGACCCCGAGAACCCGCCTCCCTCACAGGGCCCCTGCCCTCCTCCCTCCACCCTCCCTCCCCGCGTCCCTCCGCCGCCCCTCCCCGCCCTCTCCCTCACCTGCGGACCTCCCCCCCCCCCCCCCCCCCAGTCGGCAGGCACACCCGCGGCTCCCCTCTGCCCGGGACGGTGCAGGGCTGAGGGCTGCTCAGGGCCATGTGCCCCCTCTCTGTCGGACCTCTCCCAGGTTGGGAAGCGGCTGGGGTCCTTTCCGCACCCCCCCGCGCTCCTCGGGGATTCCGACCCCTTTCGCAGGCCTGTGGCCTCCCCTGGCAGGACATCCGTGTCACTCTCTTCCACCCGGACGTGGATGAAAGGGACAGTCTCAGGAGCGGGACAGACCGCCTTCCAGACGCCTCTCCCCCGCGGCCCGGCCAGGCTGGGGGCACCCAGCAGACACCCGAAGGGCGAGAGGCACGACGTGGCGACCAGACGCTCCAATTCCTGATAGCCAGCCTACAGGCCGTCTCCCTCAAGGCAGTCAGTCCTGACAAGCTGAGGGAAGCTCCGCAGGGACCGGAGGAGAGCCTTCCTTCACAGGCTGACTGAGGCTCCGACCCCATAGACTCGTCCGGACCCTGGTCCCGGCCGGAGCAACAGGCTTCGCCACCCGCTTCACTTCGCAGTCTGCCCCAGACATTTGAATAAAGTTAAAAAAAGGCAGAGGGTGGCCCTCCTCCTCCTGTCCGGGATCTAGTGACTATGGCACTTAAGGTTTTTAATGCTCGTGAGGAGCAGGCAGAATCGGATAGGGAGGCCCGCCTTCGACAGAAGGTGAACCTGCAAACTCAGGCCTTGGTTGCAGCCCTGAGGCCCACGGCTGCTACGCATGGTCCAAAGGGGACTGTGTGTGGTGGGGGCGCAACAAGAGGACGGGCACCGCCCAGAGGATGCTTCACGTGCAGAAACGAGGCCACTGGACCAAGCTGTGTCTCTGGCCCCGGCCTCCAACCAAGCCCTGCCCGGCATGTGGTCAAAACGCCCCCTGGAAAAGCGACTGCCCCTGGGAGAGTGACGGGCCCTCCGTGTCTCAACACAGAGGGGCCGTCCTTCCAGTCCTGACCAGCCGACGGCCATGCTGGAACTGGCCGAAGATTGAAGATGCCCGGATTCGACCACCCCCATCACCCTCTCCGAGCCCAGGGTAATGCTCCAGGGAGCGGATGAGCAGGTCTCCTTTCTGGTATACACGGGTGCTGCCTTCCCTGTCCTGCCTTCCCTTTTCTAGGCCACTCTTCCCTTCCGAAATCTCGGTCATGGGTTCTGATGTCAAATCAACCTTTAGCTCTGAAAACTGCTCTGGCCTCAGCGCCTTCTCACCCCGCCCTCTCCCAAGCTCCACCCTCCCTAGAGAACAACTTTCTTGGGGATCCTCACCCAGCCTCTAGGACCAGCCTTCACCCTCGCTGCCCATCTGTCCAGACAGCTTGATCCCACCATTCGGGGATGGCAACCCTGCCTCTGGCCTCTGTCTGCAGCCACTGTTCTCACCAGAGGCCCAGAAGCTCCCTTCAGCAACCCTTACAGGTCTTTTCCACCCATAGACTACAGGACCTTCTGTGCCACCAATCCTTAACCAAGGAGCCCTACCTTCTTAAGCCCTTTTCAGACAACTGGGAACACGCTGACAGTTTTCTGCCCAGGCCAGAACCAGCCGACCACGGCTCCCGAGAACCAGCCCTTCAGCCGGGAGGACTCTGTCCTCTTCAAGAACCTACCCCCAGGTTGTATTTCAGCTCCAGGCCCAGAAAAGCAGCAAAACCAGACAAGTGATGCTGTGGCAGCCTCAGGACCAGCTTTTACCTCCCAGTGACTCAACAGGATCGCTCTCAAGACTTCGCCAACCAGTCCCTTGGGGAAACCATGCTGCTGCACCCTCATCCAGCACAGAAAATACCCCGTTTTCCACTCACTTATCCCATGGCTCCTCGCATTATCGGCCCACTGGTGTCTATACTCTTAATTTTGTCTGGCCCACGTCTCAGGCATTGTTTCACTGGTTTCTTGCAGAGCAGAATACAGATGTTCACCAACCAGAAGGTGGGAGAGATCTGTCTGGTCTTGAATTCACCAGAATCCTGAGACCCCGGACCTTTGCTGGCTGCCGTCCCGCTCATGACTCCTCCAGGAACCCAGAGACAAGGGCCTCCCCGCAGCAGCAAGTAACATCGCTAGCCCAAACAGCCCTGCAGAACCGAAGGGCCCTCACTGCAGAAAGAGGAGGAACCTGCATGTTCCTTCAAGAATGCTGCTACTACATCGAGTCCAGCCTGGTGGAACAGAACGTGCAGACCTGACTGAGCTGAGTGAAGAATTACGTGCAGGACATTTCAGGACAACTCTCTTTTTGGCTGGCTCCAAAGCCCTTTAGCTACCTGGATCCTACCCCTGATAGGGCCCCTGATTCTCACCTGTGTCTTCTTCCCCTAGCTCCCTGCCTCCTCAAATTCATCCGCTCCCGGATCGCAGAGAGGTCACTGGTGACTGTAAACCAGCTCCTGCTCCACCCCTACACTCGGTTGCCCTCCGACCTGCCTCTGCCTGACCCTGGCCTTTAACATTCCCCCCACCCTCTTCGCCCTTGGCCAGCAGGAAGTAGCCAAGATGATTTCCGGAGCCCCCCTATCACCAAAAGGCTGGGATGTTAGGCGGGGGGTGAGGAGGGGGAGTTTAGAGCCACATCTGTAAGATGACAGAGATACAGAGATAGCTGGCGCCTTCCTAAGACCCTCGGCCGGAGGCAAAAATTCCACACCTCTCATGCCCTCCGCCCCGCCCGCACTAACTGCTGTATAGAAGAAATACTGGCGCCCCCTTTGGGTGCCAACTTCCCTGCCCACCCTCGGACCAGCGAATTTCGCCCAGGAGCACAAGATTAAAAACTCCTCCAATCGCCTGGACTTTCTGTGTGTTTTGTTTCCTGCATTACAAACCTTACATCACTGATGCAGCAAAATGAGCTTTTTGTCATGATTATGTAAAAAGAAACAAAAAAGTTGAACTCAAGAGTTCTCATTTGCAAAACGAGGTATTTAATAAAGGGGGAAATTCTGTAATCTAAGATTACACCACCAAAGATATATACATATCTGAACATAAGAGAAAACCATTCTTTAAAATGCAAGTGTGTAGGGCCCTCAATAAATACTTGCTAAATAAAGATATCAAAGATCATTTCTACTTTTATCTGTACAAATTTATTTTAAATTAGCTAATCTGATATGACTTGTAAGAGCCTATCTTTAGGAGAAACCAAGATGGTTGCATAGGTAAACACCTAAATTCCTGCCTCACACAACAATTTCAAAACTACAACTAAAAGACAAAATGGACATCATCCAGAACACAGGAAGGCTGGCTGAGTGAAAATTCTACAACTAGAAGGAAAGAGAAAAGCACACTGAGACACCGAGGATCTGCAGGAGGCAGTGGTACTGAGACGTGTGTGCAGAGAGGGTGGGCAACTGAGTGCACAGCTGGCTTTCTCAAGCAGGAGGGAGACATAAGCTCCTGACTGTGCCAAATTCCAGTTCCAGGTGAGACTCTGGGACCCAGATTCACTCAGAGAGAAATTGGACTGTTTGGCAGCGGCAGAATCAAGGGCAGCTTTCTCTCAGAGGTACTTGCAGTGATTGCCACAGGACACTGAGACACAGGGGCCTATTAGAGCAGGAATGATGAGAAACCAATGCTGTCTGCTCTGCCCTGAGACCCTGCCCCATCCAAGCTGAGCACAGAGGCTTTTGCAGGTCTTGTCTCATAAGGGTGTCTCCAGCACAGAAGTTCTCTCAGCATAGACACAGCCGATCTTCACAGTCAACTGGCCTGGAAGTCAATTCCTCCCAGTGATACCAATAACAATCCAGATTTAACTACAATAAGAATGTGCACACAGCCCATAAGGGGTGCACCAGGAGTGTCCACCTCAAGTAACTGGGGAGGCTGAACCACTGGGCCCTATAGGACACCCAGCACATAAAGCCACTGTCAACTCAGGGAAGCAGCCAAAATATGAAGACAAAAAAAAACAGGCCACAAATGAAAGAAATGGAGGAAAGCAAACGACTGGATATAGAGTTCAAAACCACAGTTATAAAGTTTTTCAAGAATTTCCTAGAAAAGGCCAATAAATTTAGTGAGACCTATGAGGATATGAAAAAGGACCAACTAGAAATTAAGCATACATTGACTGAAATAAATATATATACAGAGATATAACAGCAGACTAGAGGATCGCAAAAATCAAGTCAAAGATTTGAAATACAAAGAACTAAAAAACACTCAACCGGAAAAGCAAAAATAAAAAAGAATGTAAAAATATGAAGACAGTGTAAGGAGCCTCTGGGACAACTTCAAACGTACCAACATCAGAATTATGGGGGTACCAGAAGAAGAGAGAGAGCAAGGTACTGAAAACATATTGGAAGAAATAATGACCGAAAACTTCTCCTACTTAATGAAAGAAATAGACTTACAAGTCCAGGAAGCCCAGAGAACCCCAAACAAAAGGAATCCAAAGAGGACCACACCAAGACACATCATAATTAAAATGCCAAGAGCAAAAGACAAAGAGAGAATATTAAAAGCAGCAAGACAGAAACAGTTAGTTACCTACAAAGGAGCACCCATATGTTTGTCAGCTTATTTTTCAACAGAAACTATGCAGGGAGTGGTAAGAAATATTCAAAGTGATGAATAGCAAGGACCTACAACCAAGATTACTCTACCCAGCAAAGCTATCATTCAGAATTGAAGGTCAGATAAAGAGCTTCACAGATAAGAAAAAGCTAAAGGAGTTCATCACCACCAAACCAGAATTATATAAAATACTGAACAGAAAGAAGACGAAAAAGGTAAAGATAAAGATTATGAACAACAAAGTGGCAACAAATACACATCTATCTACAAGTGAATCTAAAAATCAAAGGAATAAAAAATCTGATGAATATAATAAACTGGTAAATATAATAGAATCAGAGGCATAGAAAGGGAGTGGACTGACAATTCTTGAGGAAAAGGGGTGTGTGTGGGGGGTGCGGGAAGAGACTGGACAAAAATTGTACACCTATGGATGAGGACGGTGAGGGAGAAGTGACGGCAGAGGGTGGGGTGGGAACTGGGTGGAGGGGAGCTATAGGGGGAAAGGGGAGAACAACTGTAATAGTCTGAACAATAAAGATTTAATAAATTTTAAAAAATCAATAAAATATTTTTTTTTAATTAGAAAGAAAGAAAGAAAGAAAGAAAGAAAGAAAGAAAGAAAAAAGAAATAAAGGCCTATCTTTAGCCCTGGCCAAGTTTCTCAGTGGTTGGAGTGTCATCCCATACACCAAAAGGTCTCAGGTTCAAGTCCCATTTAGGACACATACCTAGACTGCATGTTTAATCTCCAGTTGGGGCATATATAGGAGGCAACCAATAGATGTTTCTCTCTTATATCAATGTTTCTCTTTCTCTCCCTTCCTCTCTAGAAACATATAGATATCCTTGAGTGAGGATTAAAATAAATAAATAAATAGCCTATCTCCAAGTATATTTATACACAAACTCAGTTAAGTAAAAATATTTGTTTCAAATATTTTTTAAATAAAAGTCAAGGCTAAAATAAAAGGGTAATATGCTAATTAGACTGTGAGATTTTTCAGGAGACCTTCCGGACGTTCTTCTGCACAAAGTCATGGTGGCAGGGCTGAGGTAGAGGTGGTTAGGAGCCAGGATGAGACAGCAGTTGTGGGTGATAAGGTCAGTGGGGGAGGGGGGAGTTGGGGGTGAGCAGGCCGGCAACAGGGGGGGCAGTTGGGGACAAGCAGGCTGGCAGGCAGAGTGGTTAGGGGGAAATAGGGAAGCAGGCAGTTGAGCAGTTAGGAGCCAGCAGTTCCAGAATGCGAGGCCTGATCCCATAGGGCAGTCAGACATCCCCTGTGGGGTCCCAGATTGAAGAGGGTGCAGGCTGGGCTGAGGAATACCCACCCATGCACAAATTTCATACACCAGGCCAGTAGTATGTGTGTGTGTGTGTGTATAAAATTTAGGTAACATTTTACAGTAAAAAATTCCTACAATCTCTTCACTCTTTCCTTTATGGTTCTACTAGAGGCCTGGTGCATGAAATTTGTGCACTTGGGGGGGTTTCCCTAAGTCCGGCATGCATCATCTCCAATCTGGGACCCCTCAGGGGATGTCTGACTGCTTTATTAGACCTGATCTTACAGGGATCGGGCCTAAACTGGCAGTCAGACATCCCTCTCACAATCTGGAATGGCTGGCTCCCAAATGCTTGCTTGCCTACCAGCCTGATCACTAGCTAACCACTCCCGTGCCAGACTGATTGATGCCTAACTGCTCTTCTGCCAGCCCGATCACCTTCAACTGCCCTCCCCTGCCAGCCTGGTAACCCCAACTGCCCTCCCCTGCTGGCCCCATCATCCCTAACTGCCCTCTCCTTCCAGCCTGGTCCTCCCCCAAACTGCCCTCCCCTGCAGGCCTTATCCCTCCCACCTGCCCTACCTGTTGGCCTGCTAGCCCACAACTACCCTCCCCGCCAGACAACTTGTGGCAGCCATGTTTGACCACATGTGGGCAGCCATCTTGTGCAAAGGCGTAAGGGTCAACTTGCATATCAATATCAGTATGACAGCAGACTTAAAACGTCCTGTCTAATAAAGAGGGAATATGCAAATTGACCATCACACCATAGTAAGATGGCTGTGCCCACATGTGGTTGAGTTCCTGTAAGGAGCCTTAATGAGCAATCAGCAGGGACCTGAGGCTGTGTGGTGCTGGGCTGGAGCAATGGACCTGAGGCTGTGCCCCACACCTCGGTGCTGGGTCATGGTACCTCAGATCATGCTCCCCACCCAGCAGGCTTTGACGGGGAACCTCAGAGCACACCCCTGTCCAGTGGAGCTTGATGGGGGACATCAGGCTGTGCCCCCCCTCCTCAGTGCCAGGTTGGGCCCCTTGCCATTCAGAGCTTGATGGGGGACCTGAGGCTGCACGCCCTGCCCATGGGGCATGACAGGGGACCTCAAGGCGCGCCCCCCGCCTGAGCTAGGAGACCTCAGGCCGTTCCCCCAGACCAGCGGCGCTTGAGGGGGGCCTCATGGCATGCCCCTGCCCCGGCTCAGGACAGGTGACCTGAGGCTGTGCCTCCCCAGCCTGGTGGGTCTTGACAGGGCTGGGGCCTGCCGGGTCTGGGTCTTGCTCAATGGGGGTGAGGCTAGCTGGGTATGGGTCTCAAGTGATTTCAAGGTGCACACTAATAGGTGGGGACTTGACTCTGGGTCCCGCAGCACACCCCAGACTCTGACAGGAGGAAAATGTTCATATACATTTTACTGATTTTCTTTCATCTCTGACACTTCTATTATAGAGAAAGGGCAAATAGCAATATTAAAATATTTCCTTTAATTAATTCCCTCTTAATGTGCATGAATTTCGTGCACTGGGCCACTAGTTATCACATAAATGATCCGATTTAATCCTCAAAATAACTGGTAGTAAAGTTTGTTTCTATTACCATCTTATAGATGAGCAGACTTAAATTAAGCTAGGCCCAGTAATCTGCTTAATCACCTGAGTAAATCTGAGGATCAGAGCTGCCACTTTACATACCAGTGCCCCCACTGTATAGGATCAGGACTTAAGCAAACACCCCTCATCACCACATTCAGTATTTTTTTTTAACAATGTTTACATTAAACCATAGAATTTTAGACCCAGGAAATCTTACTGGCTCAATCCTCTCATGACCAATGGAGGTGAGATGGCATGGCCAAGATCACAAATGTGGCAGGAGTTAGGACTGATGTATTATGTCTCATCAGTCCTGATACTCACAAGTGACTAAATAGAACAAGAGGCTTATGTCAGTTGGTGGAGATTAGGGGCGCCAATGCATCCAGTTGACAATCTGCATATTACTTTTGACTCTCCAAAAACTTCAGTGGTCCCTCAGTATCCACAGGGGACTGGTTTCAAGATTTCCCACAGCCATCAAAAAAGATGCCCAAGTCCCTTATGTAAAATGATATAGAACAATTTCAATTGCTTGAACCTGAGGGTGTGACACCCAGGGACACAAAGGGAAAACTGTATATTTATCAAAAAGAATCTACATATGAGTAGACCTATGCGGTTTAAACCTGTACTGTTCAAAGCCAACTGAATTTACACTGCTTGTTAATTTGAGTTGAGATTGTTTTCTTTGTTCTCTAAAAATACCAACTAACAGAGGTACCTGCCCACCCAAAGCAGAGAAAACCATCTGAAGTGGAATGAAATATACCAAGAAGTGAAGTATAAGTGGCAATTAGACTTTTGATTAAACAGAGTATTACAAATCACTAAAAATCACCTGTTAGTACATAAAACTTATTCCTAAATATTGACTCTTACCCTGATATTGTGCCATATCTTTAGACCAAAGAGTCTCTGTTCCATATTGAGTTTCATCATATAAAAATTTTACTTCTGTGGCACCAGCATCTTCTGCGTTTTGAATTAATTCCTAATTAAGATATACACCAAAAATAATATTTTATAATACAGTAATCTTTATATTTACCTACAATATTTATATTTACCTACAATATTTAAAAAATAATTACATTTAAGTAAAGAAAACCCACTGCTTGCATCATTATCTTTAAGGTCTGGTGAGGATACTACTGAAAGTAATTGTTATGTACATATGAGTATGGTTGGAAAGACCATCAGTCCTTCAATTACACATACTTACAATGCTTTTGTTAACTCACTACTCTTAGCCTGCAACACAAATCTTGATACTATTTATAACTCTGCCTCTTATTTGCAACCTACCCAAAGCCTTCATACAAAAGAAATTACTCAAGTTCTAACCTACACAGACTGTTTTGTCATTTGGGATAAATACCCAATCTCAAGCAGTTACCTACAAAGATCTTCATTTATCATTTGCTTACCAAACTTACCTTACTCTTAGAAAAAAATACCAGTCTATGTATAGTATGTTGCATCTTGAAATTTTGAGGTATTAGCATGTCTTTTTCCTATATTAAGATGAAATTTTTTTGAAGGTCAGCACTGATTTATTCCTTTCATTAAAAAAGATAGTAATATTGTTTGGTGGATAAGTAAGTAGATGGGTGAATGGGTAATCAAAGCACTGCAATGTGAGAAAGGAAAGGACAAACCACAAGATTTACACCCATCAGTAGCCTCAAAAAAATCCCATCTCAACAACCCCAATCACTTTGGCACACCTACCAAAACCATGTTGGGAGCTCCACACTGTAAAATAAGAGTCCAATTGCTACAGCCAATCCCATAATCATTAGAACTGGAAATGAACTTCAGAGACACTATCCCTAGTTTATTTCGGACCTTATCTAAAGTATAGAAAAATCAACACGTAAACAATTACCTGGGTGAACTGTGATTTAGGCCAAACCAAATCAGGTGGTTACATTTTAAATGGATGGGTCTTTAGAAACACAATAACCCATCTTGTATTTTTACACTCACAAACCTCTAACATTGAGAACAACTATATTTTAACTTTTCTGGCTCCTTGGTATTACTAAACCTGGGGTGGGGTCGAGGGAATGGGCAAGAACTGAAGACAGCAATGCCAACAGCAAAGTCTTTATCAGAGTAACAATGGGACAGTGCCCACATGAGAAGAGACAAATCTAAGACTGAGGAAGGGACTAGCACAGATCTGAAGCGCTGGTTCTGAGATTAGGTAAGACATGTAGTTCACTCTCCACTGGGTGCAGATCAAGAGGTTGGAAAGTCTTACCCACCTGCTGTTCAATCCCAGACATGCCCTTATCTACCTGCTTATCAACCTGAAATTACTCCTGTTCACACAACTGCCTGTTTCTCATAGAATTTTTAGACTAGTTCCTACACTATTTAGTCTAACAGAATTCGTGAAATTAGTAATCTTATTTACATTAGGCTATTACAATATAAAGGAAAAATAAGAATTAAGAGAGAGCAAAATATAATGTTAACTTTCAAAATGAGAGCACTTTAGAGGTTGGATCTTGCTTTCATTTGGATATCTATTTTCTATTTATGTGCATGTTGCACATGCAATTCATAAAATTAGACTATAGAATTATATACCGTTACAAAAAATGTTCCTAGAGTAGCACTGCTTGATCACAGGAACTTAGTGGGTCCCTTTTGCTCTAAAACCCCATGTATTTATATAGACTGTGTTCTCAACTACACCGTCCCGTGATTGCACTGCAGGTGCAGAGGGTAATAAGTATAGCCTTTCAAATCTAGACAAAGTTCTAAAACATATAAACAGTAACAAGACTTCTAAGTAATTTTACTCCCCCTCATTTTTATCAAAGTAAATTCATACACGTACACAACACATGCCCTACCTTAAGAATCTGTCCTCCTTCTGGATATCTTCTTAAAATGTCCTTGAGAAAATCAACAAGTGGTGGAGTTGTTTGACCAAATCTACCTAAAATAAAAATCCCATGGCCTATTACCAATGGGTCATTTGATTACAGGACACAGTAAAGTTCTGCAAGTTTACACATCATGCTCTATCCAGCTCTCAGTTGTGAACTCTCCCAACAAACAGGTTCAGCAGAGCGGGTTCTGCCCTGGCTGCTGTGGCCCAGCTGGCTGGAGCATCACCCTGTCCACTAGAAGTCTGTGGGTGATTAGACTGTTCCACAGGCTAATACATCCCACACATTTTTACAACTCACCTGCTCCATCTTCTTCTGTTTTCCTCTGGCCCTGATATCCACTCATCACATTCCAATGTTACATACTTTCATTTCACTTTTAAAACACAATCTTTATTTAACTAAAAAGGGCAAAATATAGGACACATACCTAGGTTGCACATTGGATCCCCAGTTGACAGAGGCAACCAATCAATGCTTCTCTCTCACATTGATGTCTCTCTCTCTCTCTCTCTCTCTCTCTCTCTCTCCCTGTCCCCTAAAAAAAATCAATAAAAATATATTTTCAGGGGTGGAATAAAAAAAAAAGCAGATGCAACTTTATCATATCTCAAGGTTTTTCCTTAGCTACAAATTAATTTTTAAAAACATATTAAAAATATACTAAATGTCACAAAAGATTATTAATTAAAAAATAAAAAGCATGGGGGAAAGGTTGATATTTTCCAAAACAACTGAAATAAGTGATGCTTTGCTGCAAAATTATAAGCCAGAGCTAATGGTGCTGATAATGACATTCTTAATATTCTCAATCTTAACTAATGATGTGATTATTCTGAAATTCAGCACAATCATTATCTCAATGACTATCCAGTCAAATACCCTTAAGCCTTTCCAAACTAAAGATTCTTAGAATTGACCGACCAGGTTTACTTCAGATAGGCAACAGTCAAGTACAGGTAGAATGGGGCAAGGAAAGTAATTTCTCAGATAAAAAAAAAAACAAAACAAAACCTGTATATAAGTAAAAAAGAAATCTGTGCTTAAGAAACAGAATCACCACTATAAATTTATTTGCATCATTTCTGTACAACTATGCACCAAAACCAAACCCCAACTGTTCCACAAGCTAATACATCCCACACATTTTTATAACTCACTAGCTCCATCTTCTTTTGTTTTCCTCTGGCCCTGATATCCACTCATCACATTCCAATGTTATATACTTTCATTTCACTTTTAAAACACAATCTTTATTTAACTAAAAAGGGCAAAATATCCTCGTAAAGTCAATGTTATACCTGCCCCTTTTAAGCCTTTTGATTGAAGGTTCACAAAAAGATGACAATTTTTGGAAGTCAGTTCTCCAATCTTGATCCAGTCAGGTAACTGAAAAAAAAAAATAAATAAAATGTATGAAAAGCAAGATAGTTCCTATAACTGTAAATTCAAAACTTTAGCATAATTTTTTTTCCACTTAAGATATAATGCTTGTTAACTGTTCTTATCAGGAATTAAGTTACTCTGGAGAAGTAAATGTTTCAAAGAATAAAAATTTAGTAAAAAATTTTATTTAAAAATTTAAAAGACAGTTACAAATAGACAAAGATACACATATTTCTGCTTTAAAATAATTTAAATGTTGTATAATGAATGAGGATCATAAACAAAGTCATTCTTTTAATTAGCAGTTCCAAAGTGTATTGCTCAGAGCACAGCTCTATGAGATGTCAACGGATAGTAGAGGACAAAAAAAATTTTTTTTAATTAATTGGAATAATTTGGGGTTTAGGGCATTTAACACGTTAACATGTATTGTAACTTTCTTAGGAAGGATTACATTAAACAGTATTTCACAAATTTAGCATTGATTTCTTTTTTATTTATTTTCTAGGATATTGTTCCCAGAAATATAGTTTGGAAAACATTGCTATAAATGTTGCTACTATAAAGATATGGTGTAAAAGGAAGGGATAAATAAGGACTCCAGTGTCTGAAGCTGCTTTGGTCTATAACTTTCCTGAAAAACACCTTGATATTCATTTTCCTTTTGGTATTTGTTCTGATTCTCAGCAGGGCAAGGTACAACATGTGTGATCATAAGTCACAGGAGCAGTGTAATAGTGCCTTTTTTGGAATATAAGGTAAGTAATCCAAAGCCAGATAACCTTGTCCCCACCAGTCCACTCTTAAGTGTTGCTATGGAATGACTCCTTACAGGTCAGCAGTCTGCAAAACATTACTCAAAAGCTCACGTGAGGAACCACCACTGTACCTTTCACTTCCTTGACAAGGTGTGAAGGGCATAATTACCATGTCAAAAATTCAGTATTACTACTCATTTCACATTGATATCTTCCAGGATCCCTAGAGCTCAACTTATCAAAAGGTGACATTACTAGCTTTCCTTCCATCACTTATCACTCAAATTTTACTCTGAATCCCAATTATTAGTGGCATCTTTTATCTCGTCAGTATAATTGGAAAGGTGAGGGACAAGTCCTCTTTCTCACCAAACCAGTCAAATTAATTACTTTCTGGGTACCAGCATGTCCTCCCCTATTTTTCTCATAGCTAACTTGTTCTCTATGTCCAATTGTTCAGACCCTCCTCATCTCGAATTTGTATAACAATCCATCTGGTCTTCTTACTTTTTGTACATCATCTTCATTCTAGTCCCCATCTCTAACATACAAATCTGAATGTTACAGTTGCCAGTTTATGAAGCACTTTCTATACATATCCCCACTGAATCTTAAAGCAAACCTATAAAAATTCCTTGCACAGGAAACATGGATAAGAATAATTATAACAGTATTGTTTTAACAACAAAAATATAGAAACTACCTAAATTTTATGGCATATTGATACAATGAAATATTACACAACAATAACAAATGAACTAAGTAAACTGTACAGAAATTTGGGTGAATATTCATAACAAAATATTCAGAGTAAAAAGCTAATTCCAGGTTTCTACATATAGAATAATACACTTCTTATAAAGTTCATAAGTAACTAAAAATAAACAGTATATTACCTAGGTTACATATTTAGTTTACACGCACACATAGACACATACATACATGTATATACACAAACGTAAGTGTGTGGGTCTCTCTGTGTGTGTATACACACACAGAGACACACACACACACACACACACACACACACACACACACACACGTACTAGAGGCTCAGTGCATGAAAATTCATGCACTGGAGAGGGGGGGGTCCCTCAGCCCAGCCTGCCCCTTCTCACAGTCTGGAGCCCTCAGGAGCAGGAGGTGACCCAGGGATCAGGGGATGGCGACGCCCCATCACACTTCAGCCGGCTCTGGTTACCTGAACCTTGGCCCAGCCCTGGGTGGCTTGGGGGCTGAGGAGATTGGGGGACTCCAGACACAGGCACACAGAGTGGCCAAGCCTGCCTGGGGGTGGACCCAGCCTTGCTATGCACCTGCCGCCCTGGTGGGACTGAGGGCACTGCCCTCTTTGAGAGCATGGCAGTCAATTAGCATATTCCCTCCTTATTGGCTGTGGGCACCACCATTTTGTGATGGCGTGAGGGTCAATTAGCATATTCCCTCTTTATTAGATAGGATACCCACACATACACATATGATAAAACTATTAAAGTGACTTAAAAATATTAAATACAAAGGGGTAAGGGAAGAGACACAGATATACAGGCTGGGAATAAGCACAAAGATAAATATAAACTATCAACAGTGTTCTAATTCTTCAGTTGAATGCTATCATTATTTATTCTATTATTAGTTAATTAAATACCTATTAAAAGAGAGCCATGTATGAGCCAAGAATTACTAGTCCAATTCAGTGTAGCCAAGGTACATTTAAAGAAAACCAGGAAGGAAGGCAAGAAGAAAGGGGAGGGGGGAGGAGGGAAAGAGATGGAAGGAAGGAAGGAAGGAAGGAAGGAAGGAAGGAAGGAAGGAAGGGAGGAAGGGAGCAGGATGTGGGGAAAGGGAGACATGTAGAGATCCAATATGGAAGCCCACTCTCCCAGTGTGCTAAGGAATGTGGTAATCTGCATTTGAATGGCTCCAGTTTAGCTTCTTGACTTCCCCAGCAGGAAAATCTTGGTTGTGTTGAAGAGTCAAGCAGCTGGGGCCAAAACACCTTTATCTGTAGCCTGAAAGTTTTCCTCTCCGGACAAACTCTTAAAGAACCTTTGAAATCAGTTATCCACCAGTAGTCATTCTTTAAGAACAATTTTTATTTGAATACTTGCAGGCTTGCTCCTCAATTTCCCCAGGCAAAGGAAAATAATGGCTGCTTTAAAAGATCAAAGCAGCTAGGCTGGGCCTGTTAACCAAATGATAAAAACTTGTTTAATAATCTGAGTTTGCTTCCTCATGAGAAAATCCTAGAGGACAGAACTGAATCTATTAATTGATTATGTCTTGTATTTTTCTTAAAGATATAAAAGTGTTATTAATTTAGGGACTGCTAAATGTTTGATCTGCCAGTTTAAAAAGTACAAAGTGCAAATTAAATTGGGAGAAAATATATAGTGTGGTAATTATTTGATCATTTTTTTCCATGTTAAAATTTCAAGGCTTTATTTTATTTTATTTATTTATTTTTATCTTTTAAAATATTTTTATTATTGACAAACACTGATATATAACATTCCTATTAAGTGTGTTTGGTCAGTTTCTTAACCCCTTTTTTATCAATATATTTAATTATCACACTCATAGGTACATTTTCATCTTACCTGTAAGGTTTTTGTATGTATATTTTGTGATAGGTACCCCTCCCCAACTGGTGGGCGGAGCCGAATACCTTAAGCCCCCTGACTCCTGGGTCCAGGGGTACCCAATCATGCGCTTTATATGAAGCTGCCAATCAGCGCGTGCCGGGTACCCTAAGCCCCCTCCCCTACCCCTTAAAAGACACCTTCACCTCACACGTTCTCGTTCTCTCTCTCTCTCTCTCTCTCTCTCTCTCTCTCTCTCTCTCTCTCTCTCTCTCTCTCTCTCTCCCTCCCTCCCTCCCTCCCTCCCTTGGGAAGTGAGCTGGCAGGGTCTTCTCCTCAATAAAGTCTGTGTCCTGGTGCCCTGGTCTCTCTCTGCTCCTTCTGTTCCATCTTTCATATGGTGCCGAAACCGGGTGAGCGTGGGCGATCCTTCAACCGAGCCCCCAGCTTCTGACTCCTGCTCTGGCTCTGCTCGGTGGCGTGGTTGCAAGTTGAGTGGCCAGCTCAGAACACCTCTCAAACGCTGCCGGACCAGGACACGTGGGAATCTCGGCGCTTCCTCCTCCCCTCTCCCTGGTTCCCTTCACCTGGAAAGGCCTCAGAGTTCCCCGTCCACTCGGCTACGTTACACGGTCTACGTTCTACGAAAGCCCAGGTTCCTGGCCGGGAAACTGTTCTACTCCACGGGAAAGGCCTCTGGGTGACGACCCATAGATCTTTCCCGTCCCTCTTTCTACAGGTTGGCCTAGGAAAAGGAGGACGCTTCGTATTCCTTTTCCAACTTTCCGGTGGCCTTTTTCCTCCGGTCAAGGGAACCCCCTACGCTCCTTTAGGTGCCTTTTCGAAAACACCCCCGTTTTTCGCGCCCTCGTTGAGCACAGATGATGTCTGCTACCGGACGGAAAAGCTTCCGGAGATTTCCTACGTGCAGCCTGTCTTTCCTCCACTCCTACCCCTCTCTGCTCCTTCCACACCCCAGGTTTCCCTAGCCCCCGGGAAACCCCCTCAAACTGCCCCTCTGTCGCCCTCTTTACTCTTCCGACCCAGCCGTTATCTCCTCTCCGCCTCTCCTTCTCCTCTCCCTCCTCCTTCGCCACATCACTGCTCCCCCTCCCCTGCTTCTTCCGCCGCTGCCCAGGCCTCTGTGGGAACCAACTCCATGGCAGCCTCCTGCCACCCCAAACAGCTAGGGGAATTTCTGAATTTCTGTTTTGCCTTGCTCTTTTGACCCTGACCGCGTGGCTCTTCATTCCCCTGGGGGCCGCCATCTTGGCTTGGCAAGTCCCGCCCCCTCTGGACCCCACCTGGTGTGGCCGCCCACACCGGGCTCCTCCCTTGGCCTGCCTCCTGCTCCACCCCGCCTCCCCTCCCCTCTCTTTATGCCTCAAACCCAGGTCTGAGATCCGAACATGGCATTTAACTCTTAATTCCCCTTGGGAAGCAGGCAGAATAGGCCCGCCTTAGAAGGTGAGCCTGCAAACCCAAGCCTTGAAGCAGACCTGAGGCCCACGGGCTGTGCGTGGTAGGGGTGCCACGAGAGGACAAGCATCGCCTGGAGAACGCTCCACGTGCGGAAACAAGGCCCCTGACTGGACAAGCCGTGCCTCCGGCCCCGGCCTCCAACCAAGAAAAGCGACTGCCCCTGGGAGAGTGACGGGCCCTCGGTGTCTCAGCACAGAGGGGCCGTCCTTCCAGTCCTGACCAGCCGACGGCCATGCTGGAACTGGCTGAAGACTGCAGATGCCCGGACTCGACGACCCCCATCACCCATGCCGAGCCCAGGGTAATGCTCCAGGTAGCGGGTGAGCAGGTCTCCTTTCTGGTCGACACGGGTGCTGCCTTCCCTGTCCTGCCTTCCTCTGCTGGGCCACTTTTCCTTCGTGATCTCGGTCCTGGGTACTGATGGCAAACCACCCTTCAGCTCTGAAAACTGCTCTGGCTTCAGCGCCTCCTCACCCCGCCCTCTCCCCTGCCCCACCCTCCCTAGGGAACAACTTTCTTGCTGGCACAAGCTTATCAATTATTTAATGGAAGGGGCAAGAATGTAAAAGGACCCACTATACCAGCCCACTAAAGAAACACCAGTAGGCCTCCTCTCCTCACCCTCCCTTGTTCGCCAGGCTTTTTCTAACTCCAGGATACCCTCTGGCATCTCTCTCCCTGTTTCCCAGACATCCCTAAACCTTTCCAACTATGTTACTAATGATAAACAGGGAATAGCTATGGGGTCCTCACCAGCCCCTAGGGCCAGCCTTCACCCCCGTAGCCCATCTGTCCAGACAGCTTGATCCCACGGTTAGAGGATGACAACCCTCCTCCGGACTCTGACTGCAGCCGCTGTTCTCACCAAGGAGGCCCAGAAGCTCCCTCCAGCAACCCTTACAGGTCTTTCCCACCCATAGACTACAGGACCTTCTGTGCTCCCCCCCTCCCCATTACATGTGGGAAGTCCATCTCCTGTTCCTCGAGAATCCTGACATCTCCCGAACCCAGTCCACAGCCCTGAACCAGCCACTCTCCTCCACCCAACCTGTGGCAACGCACTCCTGCCCCAGGTTGTCAGAGGCCCTCTCTCTAGAAATTCACAGCTTCTGGCCGGACCCCCTGCCCATGGGCCTGACCGGAACCCAGGCTACACCAAGGAGCCCCACCTCCTGCAAGCCCTTTTCAGGAGCCTCACCTTCTTAAGCCCGTTTTAGACAACTGCCCCGGGAACACGCTGACAGGTTTCTACCCAGGCCAGGACCAGCCCTCCAGCCGGGAGGACTCCGTCCTCCTAAAGAACCTTACTCTCCCTCAAGTTGTATTTCAGCTCCAGGCCCAGAAAAGCAGCAAAACCAGACAAGCGACGCTGTGACAGCCTCAGGACCAGCTTTTACCTCCAAGTGACTCAACTAGATCGCTCTCGAGACTTCACCAACCAGTCCCTCGGGGAAACCATGGTGCTACACCCTCGTTAAGCATGGAAAACACCCCCTGTTTTTCACCCACTTACTCCCTGGCTCCTCTCATTAGGCACGCTGGTATCTTCCTTTCATCTTGCTCTTTGGCCCATGCCTCATGCCTTGTTTCACTAGTTTCTTGCAGAACAGAATGCAGGCATTCGCCAACCAGAAGATAGGTCTGCCACTGAACTCAGAACCTAACACCAGAATCCTTGAGACTCCTGGTAGACGCCCCTAACGACGCCCCCTCTCAGCTGGAAGTAGCTACGGAAGATGGACCTTCGCCCCCTAGACCTTGCCTGGACTCTCAATTATTTTTTAGTATTATCAGAAGCCTGGAATGATAGGTATCCCCCCCGCCCAACTGGTGGGCGGAGTTATGATGTAATTGACAGAGACATAGAGCCACCAATCAAGCTCATACCAGAGTGCCCTGTGTCCCACCCCTTCCCATTCCGCCCTGGGCCCAACCCCTGCCTTAAAAAGAGTGTTTCGGTGTGCCAAGTGGCACCTTTTCTCCCGGACTGTTCTCCCAGGCAGTTCGGGAGGCGGTCCGGCTGGGTCCCTTCTCCCCTCCCCTGGTTTCTCTGCCTTCACTCCGCACGTGAGCTCTTTCTCCCTTGGGAAGGGTCTCCTCAATAAAGTCTGTGTCCTGGTATCCTGGTCTCTCTCTCTCTCTCTCTCTCTGCTCCTTCTGTTTCATCTTTCATTTTGATTTTTTTTTAACATATTTTATTTTTAGAGCAATTTTAAGTTTGCAGAAAAATTAAGCAGAAGTAGAGATTTTCCATATATTTCCTGCCCCTACACATGCATACCAACACATCATCTCCCACCACAGTGGTATTATTTGTTACAGCAAATGAACTTACATCGATATATCACTATCTCCCAAGCCCATAGTTTACATCAGAGTTGGAAAAATGTAAAATGATATGCATCGATCATTATAGTATCATTAAAAGTAGTTGCACTGCCCTAAAAATCCTCTGCCTTCCACCTATTCATCCTTCTCCACTTCCTACCCCCTGGCAACCACTGGTCTTTTACTCTCTCCACAGTTTTGCTTTTTACAGAATGTCATGTAGTTGTAATCATATGGTATATAGACTGGCTTCTTTCCCTTAGTAATGTGCATTTAAGGTTTCTTTATGTTTTTTCATGACTTGATAATTTCTTTCTTGTGATGAATAACATTCCACTATATGGATGGACCATAGTTTATTTCTCCATTCACCTACTAAAGGAAATCTTGGTTGCTTCTAAGTTTTGGCAGTTATGATTAAAGCTTTTATAAAGATCCATATGCAGCCTTTTGTGTGGACATAAAATTTCTTTGGCTAAATAACTAAAAGGGTGATGGATGGATTTTATGGCAAGAGTATGTTTAGTTTGTAAAACACAGTCAAACTTTATTCCAAAGTGGATGCACCATTTTGCATTTCTACCAGCAATGAAGGGTTCCTGTTACTCCACACCCCACCAACACTTGGTGTGGTCTGTGTTTTGGATTTTGGCCATTTCAATAGGTGTGTAGTGGCACCTCATTGTTGTTTACATAAAATTTCAAGGCTTTAACAGAGATAATTCTTGGAAAATTCCAAGGGCCCAGAGTAGTGTAGGAAATGTTTTCTCTTCTTAAAGGAAATATTTTTGAAATTTAACTGATCTAATATACTTGAAATTGCATGGAAGGCTTTAACAAATAAAAATTAATAACTGTATTTTCCTTTTGGAAGTTATAAGGGTTTTGGCCTCTAAGAAGGGAAAAATATGTCTTAAAATCCAAGGGCGGAATTTTAAAACAACAAAAGCCCTAAAGCCACCTGCATTTTTAATTAGGCTGGAGGGGGGGCCGCTTTTTCGCTTTGTGAATCAGATGTAAACATTTAACTAAATTTGCTTTGTTTTTTAAATGAAGACACCTATTTTAATTACTTAAATAATTGGCTTTTTAAATTATAATCAAATATTTTAGTTAAATGAAAGGCCAATATTTTTATAAACAATTTTAATAAAGACCAGAAACAGTGCAACAGGGATCCAAGAGAGAAACTAGTCAGATTAATGAGGACTTTGCACCTGGAGCCACACCATGCAGCTGCAGACAATCAATTACCTCAGCCACAGAGAAGCAGGGACCCCAAGCAATCCACTGAAGATGAGGAGCAGGAGGAGGATGAGCCAGACAACAAACAGCCCAGAGACCACCTGGAGCACAGTAAAGAGGATGGTACAGATGCCTGAGAATGTCTTTCTTGCCCTACTAGTAGTGATCAGTTGTATGGTAATATTACCGGGGGCATATGGGGAAGTATTTTTTACTTATGTTCCTGACCCTTCATAGGTAAGAACCCTTATGTGGATTGATCCCCGCTTAATGTAGTCTTCAATAATACCAAATACCTTGGTTCATCCAGGAGGAACATGGGCAAGGAAGTATAATTAATTATACAGGTGTCATCACCCAGTTATCCTTTTGTATGACATAAAATCAAATCACTGCTCCTTTGTGTGTAAAATTAAAGAGAGGTTTCTGACTTGTGTGGATACCAAGGAAATAGGGGACTATCACTACTTGCTCCTGGGGGAGGTGCAGAAAATGTAACTAGACCTTGTCTATACAAAAAGAAATTGACAGCCAGTTTTGAAATTGAAATGTCATGGCGTAGAACAAAGAATATCCTTACATGACATTATTCTACAATGTCATTATAGTTTTTGATATTTTACAAGCATATTATACAATTATTCCAAACAAACTTACAAACTAATTCTTTGAATGATTGGCAGCAATTTAAAAGGGATGTGAAAGGATTTATTTCCTTCCACTGTGTGGGAGGCTCTTTGGGAAGGCACCTAGGCATTCTATATTGGCCCCTCTTGCCCTTCTTGCCAAAAGGGACCCTCTTCTCACAATCCAATTGCCCACAGCTGTTGCCTGAGCTTTCTGTTCAAGCTGAGGTTGAAATCTCATAGTGGCTGGTACCATGGGTCTGTCTCTCACCCAATGGTATAAGCTGGGCCCTCTCTGGAGAAGGAACCTGGGTTTCCCAAGATCTGTGATCAGTGCCGGGGCTTCACCGGCAGCCCAGGTGGGATCCCAAGGCAGGTGCTGGGCGTAGAGGCCACGAGGGAGTAGACTGCCGAGGAGACAGAGATGAACCTCACATTACCCTGCTTGGCCCCAGAGGATGGATGGCTGGTTAGCCAGAGACGGGTAAGATTCCTCAAGGAAGGAACCACATAAGACAGGCACAGTCACAGAGGGGCCATCAGGAGAGAACTTGGGGGTCAACAGAGGTGGGGCATAGACCCTCACCCTCCCAAGTATGCAGGGGCCTGAACTTTAACCCCTTTTGAAGTAGGCCTCCTGCCCCATGGCTACTTTGCTTCCCATGCCCAGCTCAGATTGAGAGCTGGGTAACAGACAGAGGCTTGGCCAAGCTCAGACTGGGATCTAGGCAACAGAGACTTGACCGATAGCAGCTGCTCTATATCTAAATCCTTCCTCGTACCAGGAATGCTCAGGGCCTACTCAAGAACACAAATAATCCTTTCCACTAAGATTTATAGGGCAAACTAAGATTGTTATTAGAGAATTAAATTTGACAGTAAAATAGTAATCATGTTTTTGGATTAATTTAATTGGCTAATTGAAATAAGTAAATATTCAGGAAAGTTTAATTGCACTAGATAAAAAGCTATTCCTAAAGTATTAACTAAAATTTCTATTGGTAGTTCATTTCATGGTAATATTGCTTAACATGCAATAAACTTAAAAGCAGTCATATTTTTGAGCAAAAAAAAAATTTAAAGTTATCAAGACTGCATTATAAAATTTCCAAAAGCCTCATTTAAAAAAAAAAAAGGGTTAGTGGAGTAATATGATGTAAGGAAAATTACTCGGTAAGTAAATTACATCTGGAAAAATTTTACTTTTAAAAAATTAATTTTCATTTGTAATGTTAATAGCAAGACACATGAAAAACCCACATGGTGTCAAAATAGGTCAAGGGAAAATTGTTTGGGCAAGGATGAAAAGAATTCCTAGTCAAATTTGCGAAAAGGATTCTTTTATTAATTTTTGGTCAAAAATATGTTTGTATATTTTCAAAAAACAACTTTAAGACTATGTGGATTAAAAGCAGTCCAGAGATGGAAGACGCTGACGATGCCTTGCCATGCTAGCAGTCAGCAGCTATATGTCGCTACAGGTTGCCCAGTACGAAATCAGAGAGGGTCGGACCTGTATTGACACCTTTTGTCCACCATCTAGATATCATTACTGATATGTATACATGGAGAACTATTGGAAATCGAAATTGGGACTCAAACATTTTACTCTCATATGTTTATTTCTAAATCTGCAGATTTTTTAAAAGGAAAAAAACGGGGGAGATGCCAGAAGCCAATCACTGTTTTAATGATAGAGAGCTGTGGACAGGGAATCCGGAGGGCTGGTCAACCTTAATTGCTCTGAAGGGTCGGAGCTAATTACTACATATTGGTAGTTGAAGCAGCCCACACCTATTAGTCCTACGTAGATTCACTGACTGGCTTTTATTTGTGTTTCCTTGCCTGGGTGATATGGGTGTATCTTATAATCTTAATCTTAATAAAAGGGATGGTAAAGCCAGAGTGGGGAGTAGTCCTCCCACTAGAGTAGGACTGCTGCCTGGCTACCATTTCCCAAATTGAATCTTTTCTAAGTCTCTATTCATTTGTGTGTGACCTTCTCCAGAACCCGAACCCTGAACCGGGAAATCATGTGGGACATGAAAGGGGTTGCCACAAATTTTAACATTCTGGATTTCTGTCCATGCCAGCTTCAGCCTGCCTTAAAAACCTCCAAGTCGCTCATTTTCATTTACTATGAAACTAACTTCAAATTATTAAGCAAAGAATACAATTTTCATTGTAATCTGGATCTCCCAACACTTCTTCCTTTGTTCAGTTGTCCAGGACACAAGGAGGTTTTCAAGATTTAGAAGCTGACAGGGAGAACATTTTTTATCAAAGGAGAAGAAAGTGAAGTGATACTTTAAACCTGGCTTGAGTCTCAAACACATTTAGTATTGATCAGGAAAATGGACCAGAAAGATGCACAGCTATAATAAATAGCTTCAGTTTCTGCATGGGACAGGAGGTAAAGAACTTACAAATGCCACTTCCAGGCCAGGAAAAGCAAAAGAAACAAGAAAAAAGAGGATGCTAGGTGACCCAGAAAGACTAAGGAATAAGTATCTACTGCTAACTATGTCCACTACCAACCAAAACCAGTGAGTGACAAGTTGTCAACAGCTTTTGTTTTCTGCCTACCCTAAAATAGAATAGAATTCTTGCCAATAATTCAAATCTAAAAGGTTATATACAGCATTGAATTAAAAAGGAAAATAAAGCCACCTCTGTGAAAGATGTGCTTCTATAAAGGTGACCTTTAATGGTACATGTTAGCATTACTAAGTTCATCAGGTTGGCAAAAGTCACAAGCCTATCACCTCTGCTTGTTTTCTGGGGGAAGTCCATCCTTGACTTTCAAGTTCATTTTTAACAGTTTAAGCTATTCTCTGTTTTAAAGAACTTCACATTTAGCTCTTTTATTTATTGACACCCTGACAGATTCTCTGTGGTGTGGCAGAGGAAAAAATCCAGACTTTGGAATCAGACAGACCTGGGTTCCAGTCCTGGTTTGATACTTCTCTCTGAATCTTGGCTTTACTAGTCTGCAAAATGGAGTAGTAATAATGAATTCATGAGCTTGTTTTCAGTAGTAAAAGTGGGATGATATATATACAAAATATCTAGAGCAGTGTGTGGAAAACAGTCAATAGCTCAATAAATGTTAATAGCTCAGTAAATGTATTTATAAAGAACAGAAAGAGAAATGTGCTGAAAAAGTTACTTCCTAAAATTATATCTCTAGCCCTGATATCTATCCCTTGAACTTTAGACCTACATCTGCCAGTTGAATATACTCTAGTCTAGACTCTTACATAGCAGAGATATTAGAATTGGTTAGAATTCATTTATCCCATTCCCATTAGAAACAGGAAAGCAGATTCTAATATGGTAATTAATTTGGCCTCTGTTACCCACTGGCAGTAGGATCTATCTTTGTCACCTACCTGTTTGTGCATTTACCTAGATATCTCTTTTATGTCCTGCCATCAGCTGAACCATATACAAAAGCAAACTGGCTACCATCTTTCCTTCAAAATTAGGTATCTTCTGTACTTGTTTATATCTTCTAACTGAACCAATATTTTCCTGACCTCACTCAAGGTTTCTGAACATCCTTGGCAAAGCCTTCTGCCTTATTCTACATCTCACCTCCTCCCCCCCACAAACCCCCCATTTGGAGCCAAACTGCCATAATTTTATATTTTTAAATTCTTCTATACATTCCTTTCTTTCAGTGTTACCAGTACAATCATAGTTTAGAATTTCACTACCTCATTATTAGCATAAGTTTCCTAACTGGATCGTCTCCACCAACCACTCACTCAATCTGAAACCTCTGCACATCTCTGAAATGTTTACCATCCCATACCAATACTTTGCAGACACCTCCAAATACATTTCTACAGACAAAACTGAGTCACAACTGAGCCTTTGGGTGTAACCACATCTAGGAGACAAATGGGCAAAGCAGAGCAAGAGGAGTAACCAAAGAAGTGGGTATAGAACCAGAAGAATATATATATATGGGATGGTTAAAAGATAGGAGTAGGTGCAGAAAAAGAAGTGAGAATGATGAGCTTTGCTCCTCAATTTTGTCCAAAGTCCTCAAGTCACTGTCTGCATACCAACTAACACCCTGGGGCACTGGAAAAGAGGACTGATCCATGGAGCAACATAAGAACAGGCTAACAGGAAATCTGGGACTAAGCAGACAAGTGACCCGTGAGTGGACCCAGGTACACAGAAGGTCAAGATTAAGGAATTAAAGTCACAGGTACCAAGTAATTCACCAATATTTATACTAGAGGCCTAGTGCATGAAATTTGTGCACAGGTAGGATCCTAGGCCTGGCCAGCAAGTAAGGCTGATCTGTGGGGTGACTGGCAGGGTGATTGGAGGGCCCCCACTGGCACCCACCTTGGCTGGCCTGGGGCCTGCAGTCTGGGCGCAACTCTTGTGTTGAGCATATGCCCCTGGTGGTCAGTGCACATCATAGCAAATGGTTGTTCTACCAGTCATTCTGCTATTTGGTTGATTTGCATACTAGTCTTTTATTATATAGGACTAGAGGCCCAGTATAGGAAAATTCATGCACTCAGCAGGGAGAGTGAGGGTCCCTCAGCCCGGCCTGCATCCTCTCACAGTATGGGAACTCTCAGGAGATGTCCGACTGACAGCTTAAGCCCACTCCCCTTGGAGAGCAAGCCCAAAGCAGTCTGGAGCTCCCTCTGTGGGAGGCAACTGGACAGACCAATCAGGGACAGCACTCTACACCCCCCCCCCAGCCCGCCCCGATTGCACATCCGCCCCCTGATCGCCATCCCCGTCTTCTGTCCACTGGCATATGCTTTGGCTGGCCTGGCACTGCCTGCTTGCCAGCCCCGCCCTCCACCAACCTGTTGTTCCACCATCTGGTCAATTTTCATATTACACTTTTATTATATACAACTGTAAGGAAATCTAATACTAAAAATGGCACTCTGTATGGCTTAAGTATTCCCTGCATATTTGTCCAACTCTTTGACACCTCCTTTAAATCCTGAAAACGATGTGTGTGTGTGTGTGTGGAGGGGGTGGTTATCATAGAAAAAAATAAAGTGAAGATATATGTTAGGATCAATAAATGTTAAGTTTCAGCAATATATCTCCATGTAATTCTTCCCTTAAGTAGTTTCACCAACCTTAAAGGATACATTTAACAATATTAAATACTCCTATTTTCCATAGTTTTGATTTGCTAAATCATTCATTTATACCTTAGAAGTTTTAATATAAAAGTACTCCTCAAACTAATAGCTTCTACATGAAAGTATGTATGAAGATCCTTTCAGTGTAAATTTCTGTGATTTAAAACGGGGGAAACTTCTAAGCCAGTGATGGGCAACCTTTTGAGCTTGGTTTGTCAAAATTCACCAAAACACCAAGCATAACTTGGGAGGTGTGTCACTTCAAGAAAAAAAGCATGATTTTGTGATATTTATAGTTTAAATAACAAAAATGTATACTTGTAATATATAATTGTATTTAATAACCAAAAACTAGTTATTTAACTTACCTGCTTAGCGATTTCTTTGTTCATCTGGCAGTCGGTTTCTTTTCTTGGTCTTGATATTATTTAACTTGTGTGGGGTGCCAAGAACTAAGATAAGTGAGGGGGAGGGGTAATTCTTTAACTAACCTACCTATTAGTGACTTTTTTGTTGCTGAATTTCATTGGCTAAACCTTCAATTGAAGGTTGGTATTTTGTACACTTCAAGCCCAAGCAAGTGCTACTAACTTCATCTGTCAATCTTTCTTTTGTTGGTTTTGATATTATTTAATGCTGAGAATAAGGTCTCACAAAAGTACATAGAGGGAATAATTGTGAATAAAGCCATTGCTATATTTTTCAGGGTGCTAAAAGTGTCTAGTAATTGGCTCCAGGCACTCCAAATTTCCTGTTCATAGTGGCACTCCTCTTGATTCTCCAAGCAGCACCTTTCCAGATTCTCAAGCTTTGACCGCAAGTCCAACAACACCTGAGCCCAGATGCTGTATTGAAATTCTGCAGGTTGCATTTCCAAATCATCAATTTGCATCCATTGGAAACCATTTAATTCCAAATTACTGTAGACTACTACATCAGGATACTTAATTATTTTTATGGTCTGTTCTAGGCTTCTAAATTGATTAAATCTATCACTGACCTGGTCAAGCAACGAGTCTAAAACATGCTGGTAGTTTATATGCAAGGGTTCCATTTCATTTTGTACAGCTGCACTGGCCTTCTCAAAATACTTTATTACTTGAGGAAAATATTTTTAAGTTTTAGTTTCTGCATCTCGCTTAAAAATTTTAAGTTTACTTTCCAAAGCTTTTATGTATCCAAACATAACGTCAATATTTTTGCCAAAACCTTGTAACTTTAAGTTCAGTTCATTAATATGAACAGAGAGATCTGTAAAAAATATCAGGATGTTGACCCGCTTATCATCATTGAGCTGAGAAAAGTTTCCCAGATCCTTATCCTCAAGAAATACCTTAATTTCTTCTAAGCACTCCACAAAGCGCTCAAGAACTTTGCCTCGGCTCAGCTATCTTACATTATTGTACATCAGCAGTCCACTGTAGGTGGAATCAACCTCCAGTAAAAGTGCAGAATTTTCACTTGTGAAGGGGGTGAGCAGCTATTAAATTAACTATTTTTGGAACAACTGACATTTAGTCGTTTAAGGCAAGGTGAATTCTGCCTTGGCACACAAAACCTCCTGATGGATAATACAATGAAAAGGCACAATCAGATGTCCAATAGCTTCTGTAAACAATCTGACAAATCTGACTTTTCCCCCACCATGTTTGGTGCCCCATCTGTCGTCACTGACACAACTTTAGAGATATCAATGCTTAGGTCACGGAATGTTTGTATAACAACCTTACATTTTCGCTTCCTGATGTACTTTTTGGCACTGAACTAGCTTTATCAACTCTTCTCTCATTGTGAGACCATCAGAATATTGACCAATAATGGCCAACTGAGCATGTGATGTGAGATAAGTAGTTTCATCAAGAGAGATAAAAAAATATTTACAATTACTTTATGCCTCTCTTTAATTGATGCTGTACATTTGTGTTCAGTCTCATTATTTGTTCTTTTATGATGTTTCTACTGAATGATAACTCAATATTCCCTTAATAATTGCATCTTTGTTCTGCATATTGTGAAATAGAACTGGTGCATATCTTAGGAGAGTTTAATAAATTCTCCCTCACTGAGTGCTTTTCCATGCTGAGCTATGGAGTGAGCAATGCTTATACGTGCAGATATTTGTAGAGCCTTTTATAAATTTAAGGATGGAATTAGATTGGCTTTTATCAAGGTGTAGCTGCCTGGAAATATATTCCTTCCTTTCATCCTCACTTTTTTTCAAGAGCTGGGAATGATTATTTCAAAATGTCTATTTATATTCCACGTTCTGCTTATTACCGTTTCAGTACATAGAACGCAAAATGATTTGCCATTTTTTTCTATAATGCCATACATCTTAATCCATGTCTCTTGAAAGGGTCGGCTACTGCTACTACCACTACCTTTACTTAACCTTGGTTTTTTATTTTTTGGGTTCTCCATCAGGGGGGCAGTGACAGAAGATAGAATTATAGATACCCTGTTAGCCCTGCAGGCAATTAGGGATTAACTAGCCTAACTGACCACAAGATGGCACATGTAACTGTCTTTTAGGAAAGGGCAGGGTTAATAAGCAGAAATAGGGGTTAATAAGGATGCACAACAGTAATAGTGGTGAAATGGAGTCCACACTATGCTGCAGAATGAAGTTCCTTATATTAATTAAGATGGCTGTGGCTATATCTAATGGCGGGAAACGGCACCCATAGCACAGGCCCTCACCTCTCCCAGCCTCCCCTCACTTATCTCAGTAATGATGGTCAATTAGAAATCCATGACATCCCAGAACAGTAGATTGGATGATGGTTGCTGTGGTTATGTGGTTGCTGGTAATGGCGATCACAGGGCCCCCAGGTATGTGTCCCCTGTGGCATTCCACTGCTCCCTTCTCCGCTGGCCGGAAGTGAGGTTAAGGATCCCCTAAGGGCCTAACCAGAAGTCCCAGAACTAGACACTCTGTGCCAGAGTTCTGTTGTTTTGGCCTCCAGACCCCGGCACAGAGTGTCTACACTACAGCAAATGTCTCATCCTCGGCTACTGCACCTGGCCATGCAGTAGCTGAGGATGAAATGCCCTTCTTGACATGCGGCCCCATACTTCTCTGT
This sequence comes from Antrozous pallidus, assembly GCA_027563665.1. Classification (NCBI taxonomy): domain Eukaryota; kingdom Metazoa; phylum Chordata; class Mammalia; order Chiroptera; family Vespertilionidae; genus Antrozous; species Antrozous pallidus. The sequence goes on along the minus strand of CM050513.1, from coordinate 243,681 downwards.
ATGCGACCACATGCGGCCACGTGTCATGGAAAATGGCTATGCGTGTCAGTGCTGACACGTGTGTCACAGGTTCAACACCACGGTTCTAAGCTGTAAAAAGGTTAAGATATTTACCAATGTTAAATATATAACAGAAAAACAAGTAAAGATTAAGTTACTTCAATGATGATGTCTCTAAACAGGGAAAGAAAAATCCTCTGGTCATAATGCCGATCAAATAAGTATGCTGCCCAGCCAGTGTGCCTCAGTGGCTGAGCCTGGAACTATGAACCAGGAGGCTAGGTGAGGTTCCCAGTCAGGGCACATGCTCAGGCTGCTGAGTCCCAATTGCAGGGTGTGCAGGCGGCGGCCAATCAATGATTCTCTCATCAATTATGTTTTCTCTCTCTCTCTCCCTTCTCCCTTCCCCTCTAAAATCAATTAAAAATATTCTTTAAAATAAGCATCTTAATTTCAGGACGTGAAGATTCAGACAAAATGGAGGAGGGGGGCTGCAAAGTTGAAATGGTAAATCAATAAAAGGTACCTGAGAGGAACAAACCCGTATCATTTTGCTCAAGTTGTTTGCAAAGTATTCTTTCCAGGGTGACCGCTTAATCTGTCCTCCAGGACACAAGGATAAACCCATTCAGTGTCTCTATCAGCTAGCGAATGCATGTGCTCCCCCGTCAGCTCACAGCAGACCCGCCCTCCTCCTGAGGAGACGGGATGGGGCCTACCTCCCGGCCGCCAAGCCACAGCCGCTGCTCCCACACTGGGAAGCCCGTCTCGGCCGAGATGCACTCCTTGACGTCGCGCACAGTCCAGGACTCCAGAACGGCCACTGTCCTGCAGCCAACGCAGCCAGGAAGGACGGTCACACGCAGCCACCTGTGCAAAAGGCAAAGGCATTTCAGTGGAGACCACGTGGGTCCCTCGCTCGCCCGCCGAGCGCGCCCTCTCTCCTGGGGCTCGGTGGCAGGCACCTTCGCGGCCCAGCGCCCGGCCCGGCAGGGTTACCTGTCCCCCATCGTCTGCGTCCCGAGGTCCCGCGTACGCAACAGCGCGCGAGAGCCTGGTCACAGCCGACCCTGCCGCGCCGAGAGACCCGGCGCAAGCCCGGAAGGCTAGATCCTCATCCCTGGACAGGCGCCGCCCGGCCGCGCTCAGCCGGAGTCCCCGAGCTGCAAGAGCCCAGGGGAAATCACCAGAGGAAACCCTGGCCCCGCGAGAGGAGCACAGGGAGGCGACGGCGGCGCGCCCCGGCCTGCGAGGCCTCGGAGAGGCCGCCCACGGGCACGCGCCCGCCCGCGAGGACCGTTAGCGGAGCCCCCACCCCGCCCGCCAGGCCCCGCCCCGCCCGCCAGGCCCCGCCCAGCCCACGCCTGCAGCAGCGCCTGTGCCAGGACAGCCTCAAATGCAACCTTACATGCAGAACTGTGCGTTTAGAGATGTCTATTTTCCCTGACGGAGTTCAACAGTTATACGAAATGCGGAACTAGTGCCTACTCTCCTCCAACTCTAACGACGTTTTACCTCTAGAAGCATCTCCAAATAAGATGTAAAGGAGGGGAGCATTGTGATTGCAGAACACAAGTGTCTTCCATGGCCTGCTTGGCTCAGTAAATAGAGCCCCTGACTGAAGGGCCCGGGTTTTGATTCAGGTCAAGGGCACATGCCTGGGTTGCAGGTTCGAGCCCCAGTAGGGGGCATGCAGGAGGCAGCTGATCAATGATTCTCTCTCATCATTTATGTTTCTATCTCTCCCTCTCCCTTCCTCTCCGAAATCAATAAAAACGTATTAATAAAAAAAAAGTCTTCCATGGTTTTATTTCCTGTTAGTTTTTAAGGCACAAAAGTAGGATCAATGACTCAGTTTGCTGAAGAAAGGAGTGCCAGAAGGAAAGTAATAGATGAGAATAAACGTAAACATATCCTATGACATGTAAAAATATACATATGTGATTTATTTTAGCAATATTATATTATACTGTCAGTACCCTAAGTTTTTCTATCACATATGCTCTATGAAATCAGAAATTTGAGTCTTAGAATTTATGGATCATCCCAGAGTAACTAACATTGCCTTGTAATTTGGAAGTGCATGTGATTTGATGAAGCTTCAGAAAATGTCCTTTCTTCTGGCTTATTTCTCATAGTTATGAATGACACAGATTATCAAAAAAAAAGGCAACATCTATTAAAACAATTTTAAAGCTGCGTTGCAAACAAGTAAATTTGTGTGCTTCTTGTTTGAATATACTAAATAGAATTAAATTTTAGTGTTTACCCCAAAATGGTATTAATTACTACTGTTTTTTTAATTCCCTCTTCTCCCCTACCTCCACAAAAAATATTACTCAGAACACATTATCAGTAATAAATATACAGAATGTCCCTACAGTGTTCATCCCTTTCTTCTAAACATTTAAAAGGAAGAATGTTTTAAGTGATGTAGGTCTTTTTTACTTAGAACAAATAAGCACATTAAATCAATAAAAGAATATGCTATTTCAACAAAAATATCAGGCCAGAAAACCTCAAGAACAAACATTTACTTTTAAAAAAATCTTTATTGTTCAGTTTATTAATTACATTGTTCCCTTTTACCCCCTATAGCTCCCCCCCAAAAGGTACCCATCCCACCCTCCACCCTCACCCACTCACTGTCCTCTCCCATTAGTGCATGATTTTTGTTCAGTCTCTTGCTGCACTTCCCACACTCCCTTTTCTCCCCAAGAATTGTCAATCCATTCCCTCTCTATGTCTGTGATTCTGTTACATTCACCAGCTTATCCTGTTCATCAGATTATTAATTCACTTGAATTTTAGATTCATTTGTTGATAGATGTGTATTTGTCGTTCATAATTTACACTTTTATCTTTTTCTTCTTCCTCTTCTTAAACAATATCTTTCAGCATTTCATATAATATTGGTTTGGTGGTGATGAACTCCTTTAGCTTTTTATCTGTGAAGCACTTTATCTGACCTTCAATTCTGAATGATAGCTTTGCTGAATAGAGTAATCTTGGTTGTAGGTTCTTGCTATTCATCACTTTGAATATTTCTTGCCACTCCCGTCTGGCCTGCATTGTTTCTGTTGAGAAATCCGCTGACAATCATATGGGTGCTCCCTTATAGGTAACCATCTGTTTTTCTTTTGCTGCTTTTATTATTCTCTCTTTGTCTTTTGCTCTTGGCATGTTCATTATGATGTGCCTTGGTGTGATCCTCTTAGGGTTCCTATATATTGGAGTTTGGTGTGCTTCTTGGACTCCTAAGTCAAAGCTTCTGGGGAAGTTTTCAGTCACTATTTCTTCAAATAGGTTTTCATTGTCTTGCTCTCTCTCTTTTTCTGGCACCCCTATAATTCAGATGTTGGTATGCTTGAGGTTGTCCCAGAGGCCCCTTACACTATCTTCAATTTTTTGGATTCTTTTGGTTTCTTGCTTTTCCAGCTGAGTGGATTTTACCTCTTTGTATTTCAAATCTTTAACTTGGTTCTTGGGGTGGTCTAGAGTACTTTTAGGTCTTTGTGTAATATTTTTTATTTCAGTCAGTGTATGCTTAATTTCTGGTTGGTCCTTTTTCATATCCTTGAGGGTCTCATTCATATCCTTCAGGGTCTCATTCATTTCCTTGTAGGTCTCATTCATTTCCTTGTAGGTCTCAGCCTTTACTAGGAGCCTCTTGAGAAGCCCTATAACCGTGGTTTTGAATTCCATGTCCAGTCATTTTTTTCCTCCATTTCTTTCACATCTGATTTCTTTCCATGTCTCTGAATGGTGGCTGCTTCCCTGAGTTGGTCAATTAGCTTTTTGTGGTAGATGTCCTACAAGGGACAGTGGCTCAGCCTCCCCAGTTACCTGAGGTGGATATGGGTTGCACATCTTGTTGAAGTTAAGCCCAGGTTAATCGTTGGTAGCACTTGGAGGGTTGACCTCCAGGCCAATTGTCTGTGAAGTTCAGCTGTGCTCAGTTTGCATGGGCAGAGTCTCCGGGCCAAGCAGACAGCGTCAGCTCCCCACTATGCGGCCCCAGGGACTCTGTGCCGGGGGCAACGATTGCCAGCACCTCTGAGAGAGAGCTGCTGCCGAGCTCCACCAGCTGCCTGAGAAGTCATCCTCTCCCCAAATGATTCTGCACACCCAAGGTCTCACCCAGGGTCACAAAACAATGCAGTCTGATGGTTTCCCAAATGAGAGAGCAAGTCACGAGTGCTCTCTGTGCAGTCATGCAGCTGTGCTGTTCCCAAGTTCATGCGCACTCTGCACAAGCTCACCTTTTCCACAAGCCGGCAGGCCCCTGCAGCACCTGAGCTTCGGCGTGCCCTCCCACTGTCCAGTTTTACCCCGTATGATTGTGGGTTCCCTGGACTTTGCCTGGAGCTGGGGAATCAGTCTGGTGGGACGTCTTTGTCTCCCCCGTTCAAGAAAACTGGTAGGTTTTCAGCCCCCTGCCCTATCCGCTGGCACGTGCTCCAAATCTCTCTGTGTGTGTATCTTCAATGCTGTCCTCAGCCGCTCCTCTGAGTCACAGTGTCCTATCTGCTCTTTTACTTGTGGAATTTTCACTCAGCCAGCTTTCCGGTGATTCTAGATGGTGTTTGTTCTTTCGTGAAGTTGTAGTTTTGAAATTGCTGTGTGGGGCAGCAAGACAGGTGTTTACCTATTCCGCCATCTTGGTTCTCCCCAACATTTACTTCTTTAATCAGACAAAACTTCACAAATGCATTAGAATGTCAACATGTGGAAAGAATATGAGCTATCTGTCATTCCTTGCTATAGTATCACAGCATACCTACCCCAGGACAAATCTTTCACACTTAACTCCCAGACAATCACCAGATCTACTTGCTTCCTTATTCGCTCTCCATGGATATGAATAAGGCCCTAGCTTTCCCATCATTCTTAGGGACAAAAACAAAACTAAACAACAACAAAAAACCCACATAAATGTTGAGTTGAAGACTTGAGAGACCAAGAAATGACCTTAATGGAGAGGATTTCACAAGAAGCAAATTTGGTTGGGGAAGGAGGATCATAAGGACCTTGAACATCTGGAATTCAAAGTGTACTCAGGATCAATTTTAAAGGGTTAGTTGGTATGGAAACTAGAAATCTGGAGCTCAGGAGTTGTGCCAAACCTGAAGAAATAGATACAGCAATCAACTGTTTAATCATCCTATCTAATAAAAAGAGTAATATGCAAATTTGACCAGACCTCTGCTATACCCACCAGCCATGCCCATCAGCAAATCAGGATCGTGGAGGCATGTCCGAGGCAGCCCGGGCTGCGGGGGCATGCCCAAGGCAGCCCAGGCCTGGGGGTGTGTGGCCAAGGCGGCCCGGGCCTGTGGGTACATGTGTAAGGCAGCCCGGGCCTGGGGGGCATGGCCAAGGCAGCCCAGGCTGCAGGGGGGGGCATGGCCAAGGTAGCCAGGGCCGAGGGGAGGGGAGCGTAGCTGAGAAGGCCCGGGCCTTGGGGGGCGGGGGGGCTTAGGAGGCATATCTGAGGTTTCCTGGGCCACAGGGTTGCGTGTCTGAGGCAGCCCAAGCCTGGGCAGGCGGGGCCAAGGCCCATGCTAGCTGGGGGCGAACTGACTAGGGCTAAAGCCCTGGTGAGAGGTGTGGAGGGTAGGGCTGGGATGGAGCCAGCCATCTGTCCCATTGAAGGGCAATGGCTGGGTGCCCAAGGCCTAAAGCCTTGGCCAGAGGGCTCCCAGTATGTGTGAGGGGCAGGTTGGGCTGAGGGATCAGCCACCTCCAGTGCACGAATTTCGTGCACCAGGCCCCTAGTTCAGGTAATATTTATTAAGTTTTTCCCGTGTCCTAGATGAATACATTTCTAAATAATAGGAACACAACATGAACAAAGTAAAGCCTCCTATCTCATGCTTACACACTAGGGAAGAAAGACATCTATAAACAAATGGACCAATAATATATCAGTTCATCATATGGAGCCAGACAGGAAAGTACTATTTAAAAGGGACTATACCCCAAGAAACCAGAAGCACCAATATATGCACCCCTATGTTCACAGCAGAACAATTTACAATAACTAAGATTTGGAAACAACCTAAGTGCCCATCAGCATATGAGTGGATTAGAAAACTGTGGTACATCTACACAATAGAATACTATGCTGCTATAAAAAGAAGGAACTTTTACCATTTGCAACAGCATGGATGGAACTGGAGAGCATTATGCTCAGTGAAATAAGCCAGTCAGAGAAAGATAAATATCACATGATCTCACCCATATGTGGGATATAATGATCAACATAAACTGATGAACAAAAATATATCCAGAGACAAGGTAGCACTGAACAGGCCATCCAACCTCAGAAAGAAGGTAGGGGAGTGGGGGTTAGAAATCAACCAAAGAACTTGTATGCATGCATATTAGCATAACCAATGGACACAGATAGTGGGGCAGTGGAACTTGCCCTTAGGGGTGGGAGTGGCCAGGGAGAAGGTCAATTAGAGGGAAGGAGAAATGTGTAATAGTTTAAACAATACAATAAAAAAGGAGGGTGGAGAGAGTTGTTTCGGCAGGGCAAGGTAAGCGAATAAAGGAGCTAGAACTCTTTTCTAAGAAGTTACATTTGAGCAGAGGCCTGAGTGAAACACAGGAAGATGAAATTACCCAGAAAGAGCTTATGGGAGAAGACACAGGGCAGAGCAACTGGTGTAGTTCATGCTTCCACATCGTCTCTTACTTGTTCTCCATCCTCTACTTATCCCCTATACAATCCATTCCTCAACCCTCCACAAAATCATATTTGGAATTGGAGTATATTTTGTTTACTATTGCTTCCCAGGGTCAGAAAGAGGTCCTAATGTAGAATAGGTGCTCAGTAAATAAGAAGTAAGAGAGGGAGGGACAGAGGGAAGCAAGGACAGAGAGAGCAAGGGAGAGGGGAGGAGGGAGAAAAGAAGGAATGAATAAATATCTGAAAATATATAGAAAAGTAGAAAGAAGTTCTAACAGTATTGATAATTCTAACACCACAATACAAAAAAAGCACTTTTATAAATTAACAATATGTTTTTTAAATATAATGGAATTATATTATGGATACATAGTATTTTCAGGATCTTTATCACTATAGAAATATCATTTCTAATAACTGCATAATTTTCCATTGAGAAGAAATATCTTAGGCTGCTTAACCCTATTGATACTTACATGAGTATTTTAATTTTTTAAAAGTTTACAAACTTCAGCCGAGACCTGTTTGGCTCAGTGGATAGAGCGTCGGACTGCAGACTGAAGGGTCCTGGGTTTGATTCCGGCAAGGGCATGTACCTTGGCTGTGGGCACATTCCCAGCAGGGGGCGTGCAAGAGGCAGCTGATCGATGTCTCTCTCTCATCGATGTTTTGGACTTTCTATCCCTCTCCCTTCTGCTCTGTAAAAAATCAATAAAAATATATGTTAAAAAAGTTTACAAACTTCAATAAATATATTTGTTCATCAACTTTTACTACTATTTAGATTAAGAAGAAAGTTTGCAAACATTTTAAAAAATATTTGGCTGACCCTTGATCCACTCATCAGGAACATATTATGAAATGCTTAACAGCAAAAAGCCAAAACATCGGACCCTTCTTTTAGACTAAAATCAAACTCAGCAAGAAATGAAGAGTCTCACCAATCACCTTTTGAGCCTATTTCAGTTGTATAGATGAGCAAAGAAAATTGTCTTATTGCACAAGCTTGACTCAACACAATAGAAGCAGAAAACAATATTATTCTTTCTCATGACATTTGTTTTAACTTGTCTTTCTCTCTTTTCATTTTCTTGGATAACATATCTATTGGCCCTAGTTTTATTATCACTCCTAAGAGATAAAAATATTCCAGTCCCTTCAAATCCCTACAATGGACTTATTTTTATATTTGTAAAATCTATCTAAGGTAATCATAAAGTGTTAGTTCAACCCAATATCAAAATTCTTTAATCATAATTGGGCTGGCTTTATTTTGATCTATTCTCAAGCCCATACATCGTATCAACTATAATCAAGAAGCACAGATCAAAACTGAGAGTTAACTTCCCCTGAAACAATGCTTCATGATTTTATGAAACTGTGCCTAATAGCATGTCTTGGACGATAAAGAAACAATAATTTGTCGCTTCTGGAGAAAGTTTGCCAGAGATGTAAAGACAAAGTCTAACAAATTGTTATTCCTTTGTTTAATAAGTCAGCACAAGGCGTTTATCTTGAAAATAAAATATGAGGATATTGGATGCATGCTATTCAGTGAACTCCTAAAGAATAAATTAAAATCATAAGTCAAGTAAAGAAAGGAAAAAGATCTCAAACGGAGAGGAAACAGCACCTTCAAAATCTACTCAGAAAATTGCAGTAGAACTGAGGATGAAAACTCATGTAAAGGCATAGAAAACATGATCTTAGAGGAATCTGCAGGAATATGGTCATGAAATCTCCCTTATGCCACACGTGGAATTCCTTGAAGGGGCTGAAGAGCCACTTCCAGATTTTATTATTTATTTATTTATTTATCTATTTATTTATTTATTTATTTTTACTGAAGATAACTTTATTTTCACTCTTTTATTCCTTTTTTTAATCTTTATTGTTCAGTTTATTAATTACATTGTTCCCTTTTTTTTTGCTCCTATAGCTCCCCTCCAACTGGTACCGATCCCATCCTCCACCCTCACCCCTCTCCACTGTCCGCTCCCATAGTTGCATGATTTTTGTCCAGTCTCTTGATGCATTTCCCACACCCCTTTTCTCCCCAAGAATTGTCAGTCTATTCCCTCTCTATGTCCGTGATTCTGTTTCATTCACCAGCTTATCCTGTTCATCAGCTTAATAATTCACTTGATTTTTAGATTCATTTGTTGATAGATGTGTATTTGTTGTTCATAATTTACATTTTTATCTTTTTCTTCTTCCTCTTCTTAAAGAATATCTTTCAGCATTTCATATAATATTGGTTTGGTGGTGATGAACTCCTTTAGCTTTTTCTTATCTGTGAAGCACTTTATCTGACCTTCAATTCTGAATGATAGCTTTGCTGAATAGAGTAATCTTGGTTGTAGATTCTTGCTATTCATCACTTTGAATATTTCTTGCCACTCCTGTCTGGCCTGCATTGTTTCTGTTGAGAAATCCACTGACAATCATATGGGTGCTCCTTTATAGGTAACCATCTGTTTTTCTCTTGCTGCTTTTAATATTCTCTCTTTGTCTTTTGCTCTTGGCATTTTAATTATGATGTGCCTTGGTGTGGTCCTCTTAGGGTTCCTATATATTGGAGTTTGGTGTGCTTCTTGGACTCCTAAGTCAATTTCTTTCACCAGGTGGGGGAAGTTTTCAGTCACTATTTCTTCAAGTAAGTTTTCATTGTCTTGGTCTCTCCTTTTTCTGGCACCCCTATAATTCAGATGTTGGTATGCTTGAGGTTGTCCCAGAGGCCCCTTACACTATCTTCAATTTTTTGGATTCTTTTGGTTTCTTGCTTTTCCAGCTGAGTGGATTTTACCTCTTTGTATTTCAAATCTTTAACTTGGTTCTTGGGGTGGTCTAGAGTACTTTTAGGTCTTTGTGTAATATTTTTTATTTTAGTCAGTGTATGATTAATTTCTTGTTGGTCCTTTTTCATATCCTTGAGAGTCTCCTTCATATCCTTGAGGGTCTCGTTCTTTTCCTTGTAGGACTCATTCATTTCCATGTTGGTCTTGTTCATTTCCTTGCAGGTCTCATTCACATCCTTGAGGGTCTTGTTCATTTCCTTGTAGGTCTTGCTTATTTCCTTATAGGTCTCAACCTTTTGTTGGAGCCTCTTGAGAAGCCCTATATCCGTGGTTTTGAATTCCTTGTCCAGTCGTTTTTTTCCCTCCATTTCTTTCACATCTGATTTCTTTCCATGTCTCTGCATGGTGGCTGCTTCCCTGAGTTGGTCAATTAGCTTTGTGTGGTAGACTTCCTACTAGGGACAGTGGCTCAACCTCCTCAGTTACCTGAGGTGGATATGGGTTGCACAGTCTTGCTGAAGTTAAGTTCAGGTCAATCGTTGTTAGCACTTGGAGGGGTTGACCTCCAGGCCAATTGTCTGTGACATTCAGCTGTGCTCAGGTTGGATGGGCAGAGTCTCCAGGCCAAGCAGACAGCGTCAGCTCTGCCTTATTTGGCCCCCGGGTCTCTGAGAGCCGCTGCCGAGCTCCACCAACTGCTGGAGAATTCAGCCACTCCCCAAATGAGTCTGCACACCCAATGTCTCACCCAAGGTTACAAAAACAATGCAGTCTGACAGTTTCCCAAATCAAAGAGCAAGTCACGAGTGCTCTCTGTGTGGTCAGGCAGCTGCACTGTTCCCAAGCTCACGTGCACTCGGCAGAAGCTCACCTTCTCCACAAGCCCGCCGACCCCTGCAGCACCCGAGCTTCGGTGTGCCCTCCCACTGTCCAGTTTTTACCCCGTATTATAGTGGGTTCCCTGGCCTTCGCCCAGAGCTGGAGAATCATTCCAGTAGGATGTATTTGTCTCCCCGTTCAAGAAAACTGACCAGTTTTCAGCTGCCTGCCCTATCTGCTGGGACACGCTCCAAACCTCTGACTCCGCATGTATTTTCAACGCTGTCCTCATCTGCTCCTCCGAGTCGCAGTGTCTTATCTTCACTTTTATTTGTGGAATTTTCAATTAGCCAGCTTTCTGTTGATTCTGGATGGTGTTTGTTCTTTCGTTAAGTTGTAGTTTTGAAATTGTTGTGTATGGAGGCAAGATAGGTATTTTACCTATGCCGCCATCTTGGTTCTCCACTTCCAGATTTTAATTAGGTAAGTGATCAGAATTACATTATACAAAGAATCCTCAGGTGGCAGGACTAAAGATTATTTGGAAGGAGGCAAGACTTAAAAATAGGAACAAGAACAAGAAAAATGGTATCCGTGGGATTAAGTTAAAAGCTTCAAGAAGAAAATTCACAGTGCTAAATATCGCATAGGTAAAGTGCCCCTAGGAATTGACCATTGAACTAGTAGGCCATTGTTGAGTTAGTTCTGTGCTCCAGAACCTACAAGAATTTCTCAATGACTGTAAGAGCAAGTTCAATTTATTCTACATAGCATTCAATACCCATCACAATTTAGACCCCATCAGCCTTGTCAGATTCTTCTGAGGGCATCCCACCATCCAAATACAACCTGTCGCCATGACCAGGTGAAAATATGTAACATTTATGCAGTACTTCCTATGTGGCATGCACCCTACTAAAAGCCTTATATGATTTAGCTTTGATCTTCTCAACAGCCCTTCCAAGTACATAAAACCTCATTTTTCAGGTAGGGAAAATGAAATTAAACACCTTTCTTGTAGATCCACAGCCCAAGTTTGAACTCTAAAGCCCAAGCACTATAAAATATTAAACTACAATATTTACAAAATACAACTTCATATTACTTTTGCTGTCCCCATGTACTGTACCTGCCTTGTCCTTATCTACCTGTGCTCCTCTTCATATGGTAAATCCCGAAGTCCTAATCCCTGAATCACCACTTCCCGAGATTCCTCAACTCTTCCAGGGGCCACTCTCTATATAACTTCTACATTTTATATTTACATTAGTATCATAGCATGTATCACATTTTATTAATTATAATTAATGTTAATTCATTTCTAGGGAAGCACTTTGCATTCTTCTTTGCATCTTAAGACCCTAGCATGGGGTAATATTGAATAAATGTTACTGAGATTTTTAAAGGAAGACTAGCTCTTCAACCAGAAATGCTGGTTGCCCACATTCCATTATCAATCAGTCAGATAAATGACACAACATTCCTTTCTTTATGCTAAATAGACACAATTGCTTAACTTTTATTTTTAGTTATATTAAACATACTTTGGGAAATGAAGTCATATTTCTGAAATAACATTCCTGCACTTTCTACCAAAGAGGGCATTATGCATTCCCTAAAGTGCTATAATAGTCATGAGAAAATCACACCGTACAAAATTTACATGATGCTTTTGAATCTACTGTTAATTTCAATGAGAAATAGTTGTTTGGTTGCCCCAAATCCAAGATTATTCAAAATAGCTTTGCCCTAGCAAAATTAACCACAAGGGCCTTGTATAGTCAGTCATGCTGTAAGATATCAACTGAGTAATCCAAAGGGACCCAGATATTATAAAGATGGCACATCTTGATTTGTATTCGCCATTTCAAGGAATAATAAAACCACGTATAATTTTAAAATTCCTTTTCCATTTATAATAACCTTTGATTAAGCATTGTCTCTTGAAACATGTTATAGAAAATACGCAAAGTGGACAGGCTATAAAATATGTACATTAAAATAAATTTATTTTATGCTAATAATTAGAATTTCAGGAGTAGACACAATAGTAGGAAACTTATAACAAAAACCTATAAAACATTGTAACATAAAATTGATTACACTGAACATAAAAAAATATTGTGAGCAACAAATACCATAAAACACTTTCTTTTTCAGTTTCTTCCAACTCTTGTTACTATTCCAGTCAGTTAATTTTTATGTTTGTCCTTTACTTCCCCAAATTGTTCTTGTCTTTCTGTCCATCTCCATTCTCTGTCCCTTGTGTGGTAATGGCTTGAGAATATGAGCCCGCCAGTTGTCACAACTGCTAGCTGTGTGGGTTGTCACTGCTCAAAGCTCATTTTCTTACCTATTCAACTAGATTGATAACACCTTCCTCCTAGGGTTATTGTCAGTTGAAATGGGGTTGTCCTCGATCTAGGAGGTGCTCATTTATTCATAGGAAAAAAATGTGTAGCACTCACTATACACTGGGTACTGGTTCCTACCTACGGGAGCATTACAAAGAATTACAAGATAGTAGCCACATAATATTTTTGTCTCATTCTCAATTCCTTTCTTCATCCTTTTTTATTTGGCATGTACATAATCAAAATCAATGTCAGAAAAAATGAGATTCAGGCAAAAGGTTTCTTGGATACCCTAAACCCCTTTATCTCAAATTCATATCTTTTTTTCCAATCTGTACTCCTCTTTTCTCCACCACTTCCCCAGCTCTGCTGAGTTCAGTAAGCATTAATTGTGCATATTCTATGTGCAGGCATACTGCTGGGGTGCTCAGAAATAAAAGAAAATGGTAATAATAATAATAACTCCACTACCCATAAGGAGCTCAAAGAATAGAATAATACATAAATATAATAAAGACTAGAGGCCCAATCTTTATTATATTTATGTATTGTTCCATTCTTCCAATTCATGCATTGGAGGGGAGGTGTTCCTCAGCCCAGCCTGCACCCTCTCCAATCTGTGACCCCTCGAGGGCTGTCCGACTGCCCTCTCACATTACAGGACTGCTGGCTCCCAACTGCTCTCCTGCCTGCCAGCCTGACCAGCCCCTAACCACACTTCCGCCAGCCTGATTGATGCCTAACTGCTCCCCTGCAAGCCTGTTAGCCCCCAACTACCATTCTCTGCTGGCCTGGTCATCCCTAACTGCTCTTTCCTGCAGGCTTAATTGCCCCCAACTCCCCTCCCCATAAGCCTGGTCACCCCCAACTTCCCTCCTCTGCCTGCCTGGTTACCCCTAGCTACCCTCCCCTCAGGCTTGATCATCCCCAACTGCCCTCCCTTGTAGGCCTGGTCCCTCCCAACTACCTTCCCCTGCTGGCCTGATCATCCACAACTGCCCTCCCTTACAGGCCTGGTCCCTCCCAACTGTCCTCCCCTGCTGGCCATCTTGTGGTGGCCATCTTGTGTCCATTTGGGGGAAGGATCTTTGACCACATGGGGGCAGCCATCTTGTGTGTTGCAGTGATGGTCAATATGTATATTATTCTTTTATTAGATAAGATAGAGGCCTGGTGCATGGATGGGGGCCAGCTGGTTTGCCCTTGAAGGATGTCCCAGATCAGGGTAGGGCTCCCTTGAGCCTGGGATGGCCTGGGCGAGGGGCCTGTGGTGGTCTGCAGGGTGGCTACATCCCCCAGTGACCCAAGCGGAGGCCCTGGTATCTAGGATTTATTTATCTTCTATAATTGAAACTTTGTAGGCTGGAGCAGAACTAAGCCTTCTCCTCTTCTTAAAGAATATCTTTCAGCATTTCATATAATATTGGTTTGGTGGTGATGAACTCCTTTAGCTTTATCTTACCTGTGAAGCACTTTATCTGATCTTCAATTCTGAATGATAGCTTTGCTGGATAGAGTAATCTTGGTTGTAGATTCTTGCCATTCATTATTTTGAATATTTCTTGCCACTCCCGTCTGGCCTGCATCGATTCTGTTGAGAAATCCGCTGACAATCATATGGGTACTCCCCTATAGGTAACCAACTGTTTTTCTCTTGCTGCTTTTAATATTTTCTCTTTATCTTTTGCTCTTGGCATTTTAAATTATGATGTGTCTTGGTGTGGTCCTCTTTAGATTCCTATATTTTGGGGTTCTGTGTACTTCTTGGGCTTTTAAGTCAGTTTCTTTCACCAGGTGGGGGAAGTTTTCAGTCACTATTTCTTCAAGTAGGTTTTCATTAATTTGCTCTCTCTCTTTTTCTGGCAACCCAATAATTCGGATGTTGGCATGCTTGAGGTTGTCCCAGAGGCCCCTTACGCTATCTTCAATTATCTGAATTCTTTTTGTTTCTTGCTTTTCCAGCCGAGTGGATTTTGCTTCTTTGTATTTCAAATCTTTGACTTGGTTCTTGTGGCCCTCTGGACTGCTTTTAGGACTTTGTGTAATATTTTTTATTTCAGTCTGTGTATGCTTGATTTCTAGTTGGTCCTTTTTCATATCCGTGAGGGTCTCATTCATATCCTCAGATGTCTTGTTCATTTCCTTGAGGGTCTCATTCATTTCCTGATTGGTCTTGTTTATTTCCTCGTAGTTCTCATTAAGTTCATCGGCCTTTACTAGGAGCCTCTTGAAAAGCCTTATAACCGTGGTTTTGAACTCTATGTCTTGTCATCTTTTTTCCTCCATTTCTTTCCATATCTCTGCATGGTGGCTGCTTTATGTGGTAGATGTCCTCTAAGGGTCAGTGGCACAGCCTCCCCAGTTACCTGAGATTGGTACTCTTACTGCAATCCTTTATGGGTTGTACAGTATTTTTGAATTTAAGCCCAGCTTGTTGTTGTTAGCCCTAGGAGGGTTTGACCTCCAGGCCAATTGGCTGTGAAGGGAGACTGTGTTCAGGTTGGATGGGCGGAATCTCTGAGCTGCGCAGGCAGCCTCAGTGTCAGCTACGTCCTATGCGGTGCTTGTGCGAGCGCGGGTCTCTGTTGGATGGGGATGGCTGCAGGCACCTCCAAGAGAAAGCCGCTAGTCTCTTCCCCTTGCCAGACAACTCTGCCTCTCCCCAAATGAGTCTGCACACCCAAAGTCTCGCCCAGGATTGTAAAACAGGTGGTTTCCGGGACCAGGAGACAAGTTTCCAAGGAGCAAGTCGCACATCTGTGCTGTCGCAGTTTACTTTCCCACAAACTTCTTTTCCCAGCTACCCGGTTTCTCCGCAGATTAGGAGACCTCTGCGCGTCCCGCTTCCAGGGTGCGTCCCCTGGACCTCGGACCTTGCCTGGCACTGGGGAATCTGTGCAGTGGGACGTCTCCACGTATCCCGGATCTCAGACCTCATCTGGCACTGGGGAATCCGTGTAGTGGGACGTCTCCACCCTCCCCATTGGAGAAATCCAGCCGGGGTTGCTGCTCCAGCCCTACAGCCCGCGCGCGAGACCAGGACAGCTCCTTCCGAGTCTCAGTTTCCCACCTTTACTTTCATTTGTGGAGTTTTCACTCAGCCAGCTTTCTGGTGATTCTGGGTGATGTTTGTTTTGTTGTTATGTTGTAGTTTTTGAATTGTTGCGCGGGGCAGAACAGTAGGTGTTTACCTGTGCCACCATCTCGGTTCTGTCAGTTTCAAAAATAGCACTCTTTTAAAAAAACCTTTATATTAAGGACAAATATGTAATACCTCAATCAATAAAGAAATTAAAATGAAAAAAACTTTAAAAAATAAAACTTTATATTAAAAGAGAAGCATGCTATGGTCTTCTTCATATGGGAGGATTTATGAATGGTTATATGCTTTGCTGTCTTGCAGACCAATTGTCCTAGTTGGCAGTCAACCTCTAATGTAGGGAACACAAAGGAAATGTTAGTGAGAAATAGCTAATGAAAGCTTTTAATGAAAAACTAGAAAAGAATCTATTAAGAATAAAAAAGCCCTCGATTTTACATAAGTGCTATACAATTCAATACAAACTTCATCTGTTAAAATCCTACAGTTTAATTTTCTAAACTTTTCAAATTTTCTTCTGATATGATTTCATTGAGTTAATTAGTTATAAAATGAAAAAAATAAGATGTCTATTTACTCACTGCTTACAAAAGTGTTTCTGAAGCTATGTCATGAGAGAGCACTCTGATCACATGTATGGGACTCCTATGTATGTGTGTAAACACATTGCATTCTCTCAACTCACAGAACAAGAAGGAAAGATAGGACTCCATTTGACTCACTGGAAAAAATTATTTCTGAAGCTTCAAGGTGAAAATTCTTAAATAGAGAAAGCACATAAATTTCACATGTACATTTTCCCCACAATTTGCCTAAATCTAAACAAATCGCTTGATTGTTCACTATTTCTATAACCTTTATAAACATAATGGGTAAGTAATCTATGTTAAAAACTCACCATTTAGCCCTGGCCAGTGTGGCTCAGTTGATTGAGAATAATTATCAGTGCGTTTGCCAGTCAGGGCACATGCCCAGGTTCCAGGGTTCATCCTAATCAGGGTGCATGCATGAGGCAACTGATTGATGTTTCTCTCTCACATCAATGTTTCTCTCTCCCTCTCCCTAAAATCAATGAAAAAATATTTAAAAACTCTATTGGAAAACTACCATATTTTTCCATTTATAAGTTGCCCCCATGTAAAAGACGTCCCCCATTTTTCTCACCCAAAATTAAGAAATCAATATTTTAAACATTTTGATGGTTTCCCTCTTAAGGCCTTCTTCTTTTTTTGGCATCTTAAGGAGTTGTTCTTCTCTTTTCTCCACTCTCCGATCATACACTCAGTGGAAAGAGGACCAAATGGTCTCTCTGCAGCTCTATTTCCATGCTCTTTTTAGTTTGAATTTTTTCAGAGTAAGACAATCACTTACTGGTATTTATATTTCTCTTTTTTGACATCTTTATGGGCTCAGAATGCTTAGGTTCCTGATGCATCTGCACTCTCCACATCCATCTCCAATTACGGCAAAGCTGACCATCAGTAAGAATAAGGCTCATGATTGGAGGAGGTCTGTTTGACAAGGTATGGGCAGCTCTGCACTCATGCAGCTCCCTCCTTAACTGACTCCCATATATAAGATGCCTTTCAATTTTCAGTCTAATCATTTTAGAAAAAAATAGCGTCTTATTCAAAGAAAAAGATGGCATTTAGAGCAAATGACTATAGTTCAGGAAATATTTTTATTTTCTTTTTTTTAATCTTTATTGTTCAGTTTATTAATTACATTGTTTCCCCTTTTTATCCCCCTATAGCTCCCCTCCACCCTGTACCTACCCCACCCTCCACCCTCACCTCCCCCTCCCCACTGTCCTCTCCCTTTGTTGCAAGATTTTTGTCCAGTCTCTTGCTGCACTTCCCACAACCCTTTTCTCCCCAAGAATTGTCAGTCCATTCCCTCTCTATGTCCATGTCTCTGTTATATTCACCAGTTTATCCTGTTCATCAGCCTATCAATTCACTTGATTTATATGTTCATTTGTTGATAGATGTGTATTTGTTGTTCATAATTTATATTTTTACCTTTTTCTTCTTCCTCTTTTTAAAGAATATCCTTCAGCATTTCATATAATGTTGGTGTGGTGGTGATGAACTCCTTTAGTTTTTTCTTATCTGTGAAGCACTTCATCTGACCTTCAATTCTGAATGATAGCTTTGCTAGTTAGAGTAATCTTGGTTGTAGATTCTTGCTGTTCATCACTTTGAATATTTCTTGCCACTCCCGTCTGGCCTGCATCGTTTCTGTTGAGAAATCCGCTGATAATCATATGGGTGCTCCCTTATAGGTAACCAACGGTTTCTCTCTTGCTGCTTTTATTATTCTCTCTTTGTGTTTTGCTCTTGGCATTTTAATTATGATGTGCCTTGGTGTGGTCCTCTTAGGGTTCCGATATATTGGGGTTCGGTGCACTTCTTGGACTCCTAAGTCAATTTCTTTCACCAGGTGTGGGAAGTTTTCAGTCACTATTTCTTCAAATAGGTTTTCATTGTCTTGGTCTCTCTCTTTTTCTGGCACCCCTATAATTCGGATGTTGGTATGCTTGAGGTTGTCCCAGAGGCCCCTTATACTATCTTCAATTTTTTGGATTCTTTTGGTTTCTTGCTTTTTCAGCTGAGTGGATTTTACCTCTTTGTATTTCAAATCTTTAACTTGGTTCTTGGGGTGCTCCAGAGCACTTTTAGGTCTTTGTATACTATTTTTTATTTCAGTCAGTGTATGCTTAATTTCTGGTTGGTCCTTTTTCATATCCTTGAGAGTCTCCTTTATATCCTTGAGGGTCTCCTTCATTTCCCTGTAGGACTCATTCATTTGCACGTAGGTCTTGATCATTTCCTTGCAGGTCTCATTTATATCCTTGAAGGTCTTGTTCATTTCCTTGTAGGACTCATTCATTTCCACGTTGGTCTTGATCATTTCCTTTGTGGTCTTGCTTATTTCCTTATAGGCCTCGACCTTTTGTTGAAGCCTCTTGAAAAACCCTATAACCGTGGTTTTGAATTCCATGTCCAGTCTTTTTTTCCCCTCCATTTCTTTCACATCTGATTTCTTTCCATGTCGCTGCATGGTGGCTGCTTCCCTGAGTTGGTCAATTAGCTTTGTGTGGTAGACTTCCTACTAGGGACAGTGGCTCAGCCTCCCCAGTTACCTGAGGTGGATGTGGGTTGCACAGTCTTGTTGAAGTTAAGCTCAGGTTAATTGTTGTTAGCACTTGGAGGGTTGACCTCCAGTCCAACTGTCTGTGAAGCTCAGCTGTGCTCAGGTTGGATGGGCGGAGTCTCCGGGCCAAGCAGACAGCGTTAGCTCCGCCCTATGCGGCCCCAGGGACTCTGTGCCAGGGGCAATGGCCGCCAGCACCTCCGAGAGCGAGCCGCTGCCGAGCTCCACCGGCTGCCGGAGAATTCAGACTCTTCCAAAATGAGTCTGCATGCGAAATGTCTCACCCAGGGTCATAAAACAAAGCAGTCTGACGGTTTTCCGAATGAGAGACAAGTCGCAGATCGCTCTCTGCAACATCACGCAGCCAAGCTGTTCGCGCACAAGCTGCCTTCTCCACAAGCCAGCAGAGCCGGCAGCACCCGAGCTTCGGCGTGCCCTTCCACTGTCCAGTTTTCACCCCGTATGATAGTGGGTTCTCTGGACTTCGCCCAGAGCTGGAGAATCAGTCCAGTGGGACGTCTTTGTCTCCTGGTTTGAGAAAACTGGCCGGTTTTCAGCCGTCCGCCCACTCCGCGGCGCGCGCTCCAAACCTCTCTCCGCACGAATCTTTCAACGCTGTTTGCCGCCGCTCTTCCGAGTCACAGTGTCTTATTTTCACTCTTATTTGTGGAATTTTCCCTCGGCGAGCTTTCTGGTGATTCTGGAAGGTGTTTGTTCTTTCGTTAAGTTGTAGTATTAAAATTGCTGTGTATGATGGCAAGATAGGTGTTTTGCCTATGCCGCCATCTTGGTTCTCTCCAAATATTTTTATTTTCATTGATAATTAAATTCGTGTGTATTTTAAGACTTTTGGTTATTTTCTTGTTTTCTAAATATTTTCCATTAAACAGTCTGCAGCTATTACAGTTATAAAACAAATACTTTGAGAAAGAAAAGTTGGTTATTCTCAATAAACTGACTACTTACACATTCAATCATGCTCAACCATGCTAAAGATCATTTGAATCCATACTATTTCCTCCTCTTGTTCATACTGGGTCAGGTCCTTACCATCTCTTACTAAGACTGTTAGGTCAAGGTCCCAACTATTCTCACTGTCACAAATCCTTTCTCTCCAATCAATCCTTCATTTGCCACAGAATTATTATATCATGTAGTATGACTAAACCTCTCTCTGTCATAACAATATTCAGTACTTTAAGTTACCTACATGATAAAGTCCAAATACTTCAAAGTCAGACTCACCTTTCCAGCCTTGTCCCCACCCTGCCTTCCTGGACATCTCCTCCTCCCATACCCAGGTCTGCAGAAGCATTTATCTCTTTATAACTTATTTTTGCACATTCTGTTTCCTCATTCAGCATCTACTTCCTCCTACCCATTAAACCCATTACTCATTTCTGTTGGCCCAGCTCAAATGTCACTTCAATTGTGAAACCTTCTTTTTCTGCCAAGACTATTTTAAAAAAAAAGGGAATTAGTTCATGGCAAATTAAATTTATGTCTCCTTTCTTATTCTCTCTTAATACTCTGTACATCCATCCATCCCTGGTCTTCCCACATTACATAAAGAATATATTTACATGGCTGTGTCCTCTCTAGAGACTGGGAAAATCTTAAGAACAGGCAACAGGTCTCAGCATCCCTTCTTCACATCTACAGTTCATGGCACAATCCAATAAGTATTTATGGAGTGAATAAGGACTGAGATAAATGAGCAGGTTGATTATAAGATCTCTTTCTCTGAAGAGGTGGTTAAAAGCTGGAATTTCAGGCTTGAATTATGTAACCGGAAATTACATGAATGGGGTGTTGGAAACATTTTAAGAAATATATATATACTAGGGGCCCGGTGCACAAAATTCATGCACTGGGGGTGGGAGGTCCCTCAGCCCAACCTGCCCCCTCTCACATACTGGGATCCCTCAGGGGATGTTCTACTGACGGATCACCCCCAGGCTGCCCAAGGCCTAAAGCCTCTGGCTGAGGCTTTCGCCCTTGAGCAGGGACCTCGGCCAGGGGACCCCAGCCAGTGGTCATCCTGCAATCCAGCTTTTGCTGGCTGGCTCTGCCCAAGCCCCGGCCCAAGCCCACCCCAAGGCCGAGGAAAAAGGCTCTTGGAAGAGGCTTTTTTCCTGGCCTTGGGAACCCAGCAGATCATCCTTCCATGGGGATGATCCGCTGGCTGGCCCTGCCCCAGCCCTGGCCCAAGTCTACCACAAGGCTGGGAAGAGCTTCTTAGAAGAGGCTTTTCCCCCGGCCTTGGGAACCCAGCAGATTGCCCTGCCATGGGCAGCAGTCATCTTGGTTGGGTGTTAATTTGCATATTGTTCCTGATTGGCTGGTGGGTATGCCTTGTGATCATGGTTTATTGGGTGTAGCGAATGTATGGTCAATTTGCGTATTAGTCTTTTATTAGATAGGATATCACACCAGGATATATATATATATATATATATATATATATATATCACACCAGAAGTTGGAAGAATCTAATAACACTACTGAGTTTCTAGCCATCAGTCAATCCTCAGCCAGAATAGAAAGATTTTCCTAGTGAATCTTCAGAAGAAGGTGTGAGGAAGGAATGAGAGTGAGGTCATAGAATTTCTTCCCCCAACACCCATCTTACAGTCTCTCCAGGGCCTGACTATGTACTTCAGTCTCACCACGGCCCTTCTCAAGAAATCTTGCTCTACAGTATTACCCTTTGTCCATCAAATGTCAGGCAATTTCTCCTAGCCCTAGTTCCTTGGGTTTTAAGAAGCAATAAAGCCACTATTTCTAGCTCCAAGTTTCTTAGTGATTTCTCATGGTTACTTTTTACCCTTTGTATAATCTCTTTGGTTATCCTAAGCTGATTTTCCCCATATTGTGAAAAAAAGTAACTTATTCAAGGCCACATGACTGGTAAAGAGCAAAGCTAAGATTCAAACCAAATATGTCTGTAGGGACCCTAACTGATAGACCATTTAATGAGGCATGATCACCTATTCATGAAGGAGAGGGTAAATCAAACTCACTATTGTAAAAAGCAGCAGTATGCCTTATAGGCAGAAAATACTACAAAGCACTAATCAACGTATTTTCCTTCCCTTACATCACCAAATTCCTTATCTTGCACATTGACGATGGATTTCTTGCCCCTCTGAGGCTGACAGCACTAATGGTGAGTCACCTGTTGCAGACCAGACACAAGGCTGATAATATGCCACAGAAGAGCTGTGCATCTCACATGTAGGCTGAATTTGCCCTTTCTCAGAAGGCTGTGGGAGGGAGCTACATGAAAAATGAGCTGGTCTTTTCACTGCCACTTGTGGAGACCACCAATTACTAGGAATCATCCTGTCAACTTTTGATTATTCTTTCTGTAAAGATACTGTGTGGTATTCACCAAGATTCTCTCCAGACCCTTCTCTGCATCTTATATTTCCTATATCATGGTCAAAGATACTCAATAAGTCTCTCCTAAAAACAGATCATGGCATACTGGACAAATTGAGGGGACAGTAGTAGCAGGAACAAAAATCCCCATAACCAACCAACAGGAATAAGACAGACCAGTTTGCAACTCCTCATGAAGCTGGGAGAGTGTTGGGCAGCACCTTTCCTGTAACAACTACATGATGACAGATACTTTGAGATGTGGCAATAAAAGTTAACAAAGGATGGCCAGACTTTGTGCTAGTTTTTGGAGAATGGACTAATAACAATGGTTTCCTTCGGGGTGTGTATTCTGTGTCACTACTATACAAAGTGTTTTATATTCATGATCTCTAATCTTATATAATTATAGGCATGATTTCCCCATATTATGAAAAACAAGTAACTTATTCAAGGCATGTGACTGGAAAATAGCAAAGCTAAGATTCAAGTCAAGTATGACTGACTCAAAAAGTTTATACTCCTTCAATTACACAATTTGTTTGCTCTTAAAAGAGCTGGGAGAATATTTGAGAGTGTTTCTTTTGTTTATATACAGAGATATTTAAGGAAATGAGGAGAGAGAGAAGACAATAGAAGGAACAGAACATGAGACAGGTTTTGAGCCTATAAGGACAAAAGGTGAAGCCACAGTATTCATGAAATATTGGATAGGACTAAGTCCATGCAGCACAGCTTCCATCCTACAAAACAATATCAGCATGGGCTTGAGAAGAAGCTATTCATCTTCCCTTACCACCCCATCCCACAAGTTGCAGCATTGTTTTGGACTCAAGGGAGGTGTTGGATGGAGAGGATAATATCTGACAGAGGCACCAGCTGCAGAAGCCATAATAAGTTCCCTTGACAAAGAGGCTCAAGTGGGAAAACATGAGCAAATTAATCTGAGATGTTACTGCCCTGGTGATGCCCAGAAATAGCCTGGGCAGAATTTAAGCAGAAGAGAGGAGCATGAGGGTTAGGTCTTCTCAAGTAAGTGACGGTTTAAAACCTTGGAGATATGGGTGCAAATATTAACTGACCTTATCAGCTACAGAAATCTAGGAGACGTGGAATACTTTCTAATCTACTTCTTCTTTCTTTGGATGCCTGTCATTCTGGTTCTATTTCTGGGCTGCTAAGAATAGATTCATGGCTCCAAGTCTAAATTCAGTCCTGTCCTCACAGAAGGAACAGAAGGACAGGGATGTCTCAGTTTCTTGGCTTTCTCTTCTCTGCTGGGCTCACTTTCCATACACTTGGACTCCGCTTATCTGTCCGTTCTCCTGAGGACTGGACTCTGTTCTCTTATCTGAATCTTTGCTACTCCTAATATTATATATATATATATATATATATATATATATATATATATATATGATCTGTTTTCATTACCTGACACAGAATTCCTAAAACTCTTAGAATTTGAATGGTGGGAGTATCTTTGTATGCTAATGAGATTATAGATGGCAGAGCTCTTAGATAGCCTCAAGATGGGGGTTGGTCACCAAAGGGCCCTATCATAAGGTTAGAGAGCTAGATCTTTCAGTCCCACTCCCAGATCTTCAGAAAGAGGGCAGGGGCTAAACATGGAGTTTGGTCACCAAAGGTTTTATTAATTTAATAAAACATGCGTAAGTAAGGAAACTGAGAAAAATTCTGAAATTATATTAAGGGAGCTTTCAAATTGGTGAACATATCGAGGTGCTCAGAAGTTGGTAAACCTGGAGAGGGCACAGAAGCTCTACATAACCCCTGCCTTCAAATCTTGATCTATGTATCACTTCCATATTCCTGCTCCTGAGTCAAACCTTTATAAAAATACTAGAGGCCTGGTACACAAAATTCATGCATGGGGAGTGGGGGATGTCCCTTAGCCCAGTCTGCACCCTCTCCAATCTGGGACCCCTCGAGGGATGTCTGACTGCCCAATTAGGCCTGATCCTGGTAAGGCCTAAATGGGCAGTCAGACATCCTTCTCACAATCCAGGACTGCTGGCTCCAAACTGCTCACCTGCCTGCCTCCCTGATTGCCCCTCAGCGCTTCTGCCTGCCAGCCTGATCACCTGCTAACCACTATCCTGCCAGCCTAATTGATGTCTAACTGCTCCCCTGCCAGCCTGTTTGCCCCCAACTTCCCTCCTCTGTTGGCCTAGTCACCCCTAACTGCCCTCTGCTGCAGGCTTGATTGCCCCCAACTGCCCTCCCTTGCAGGCCTGATCCCTTTCAACTGCCCTCCCCTGCTGGCCTGATTGCCCACAACTGCCCTCCCTTGCAGGCCTGGAACCTCCCAACGGCCCTCCCCTGCTGGCCATCTTGTGGTGGCCATCTACATGGGGGCAGGATCTTTGGCCATATGGGGGCAGCCTTCTTGTGTGTTGGAGTGATGGTCAATTTGCAAATTACTCTTTTATTAGATAGGATAGTGGCCTGGTGCATGGATGGGGGCCAGCTGGTTTTCTCTGAAGAATGTCCCAGATCAGTGTGGGGGTTCCCTTGGGGCGAGGGGTGGCCTGGGCAAGGGGCCTGTGGAGGTTTGCAGACCAGCCACACACCCCAGTGACCCAAGCGGAGGCCCTGGTATCTGTGATTAATCTATGTCTACAATTGAAACTTTGTAGCCTGGAGTGGAGTCAAGCTTTCTGCTTGCTCTGGGAGGCAGCCATTTCTGTTTGAAACTTTGTAACTTAAGAGTGGAGGCATAGGCCGGCAATGGCAAGCTGAAAGCTTGGCTTCCTCTGTTTTGAGGGAAACTCAAGCTTTCCTC
Organism: Antrozous pallidus; assembly: GCA_027563665.1. Lineage (NCBI taxonomy): Eukaryota > Metazoa > Chordata > Mammalia > Chiroptera > Vespertilionidae > Antrozous > Antrozous pallidus. The sequence continues at coordinate 218,567 of CM050513.1, read as the reverse complement.
TTGCTCTCAGTGGCAGCAGCTGTTTTGGTTGGGGTTTATTTGCATAATCTGCTCCTGATTGGCTAGTGGGCATAACTGGTGGGTGTGACTTTTGGGTGTGGCGGAGGTATGGTCAAATTTGCATATTACTCTTTTATTAGATAGGTTAGTCATTGTAAGTAAAGAGTTTTCTGAGTTCTGAGTCATTCCAGTGAATTATTGAACCTAAAGGAGGAGGTCATGGGAATCCTCAGTTTGTAGTTGGGTACCTGAGGATCCTATATATAACTAGCACCTTAAGTAGGGGCATTCTTGCAGGACTAAGCCTTTAACCTATGGGGTCTATGCCAACTCTGAATAGTTAATGTCAGAATTGAATTATTGGATACATAGCTGGTATTGGATAATCAAAGTATTAATTGTTGGAAAAATGACACAGCACCTGTCATAAAAGTGTGTTGATACTCATTTTAAATGCATTCAATATCCCAATACTGCTAGATGGTAAGGATATTCTCACAACCCCACTGAGAGATTGACACATAAATTACCACAGAGCCAGAAGCTAAATCTCTGTAACACACTAGCACCCTGGCCAGAGCCACCCCCCTGTAGATGGTTATAACAATCCTAACAGTTTTCCCTCTTCTACCCCTGCACCTCTACATGGAAGTTAGAGGGATCCTTTAAAACTTTAAATCAACCCTGGTGTAGCTCAGTTGATTGGAGTGTTGTCCCTTGCACCACAAGGATATATATAGAGATAGATAGATAGATAGATAGATAGATAGATAGATAGATGATAGATATATCATTTCCTTTCTCTTTAAAAAATCAATAAAAAACTATAAATAAAAATGTTAACACATGATTACTAGAATTAGTGGAGTGATCATACTGTAAACTATAAAAATATTGAATCACTATATTATACATTGGGAATTAATATAACTAATATAATATTGTATACCAACTATATTACAATTTTTTTAAAACTTTAACTGAAGAAAAAACATAAGTCAGATCATGTCACTCCTTAAAACCCTGCAATAGTTCAAATTTCCTTTTCTGTGATCTGGTGTCTGGCTACCTCTTCAACCACATATCAACTTCCCTGGTCCCACTCACTTCACTCCAGCATGCCATCCCCCTCCTTGTTCTCGGAAGTTACCAAGAAGCTCCCACCTGGGCTTTGCATTTGTTTCACTGTCTGGAACATCTTTCCCTGAATAGCTTATGGCCGACTCTGTTACCTTTTTCAAGTGTTTGCTCAGATTTCACCTCTCCCATGAGGTCTGTCTTTACCGTTCTATTTAAACTTGTAACACATGTTCCTATATAACCCACTGGGCTCCCAACTCATTCTCCTTGCCTACCATTCATTTTGTTTCACTGTATAGGTACCATATAGTTTAATTATTGATTATATTTATTGTTTGTTTTCTATATTCCCCTGCTAGAATGTAAATTTTAGAAATCAGTATCTATGTCAGTTTCATTCCCTGATGTATTCCAAGGACACCCTCTGTGCATGCCTGCCCCCCTATCCCCCTGATAATAAATGTTCAATACATGCAGTTGAATGACTAATTTTTAAGTACAAAAGTCTGAAGAATATTAAATAAAAGTGCCACATTGCAATTCCCAGTTAAATGTAGTCAGACACATTGGACGGACCCTGGAAGGACACAGGAGACGCAAGTCCTGTCCTGACGGCTTGAAATTACCAAGACTCTCTCTTTGACCAAATTTCAGAAGGCTCCTCTGAACCCTCTTTTCAATGGGACCTTGTCCTTAGGCTTTAACTTTGGCCTGCCAAATACAGTTTTAGCAAGAATCCTGCTCAGTCAAGTTAGCAAGATCCCTCACCCTCAATGCATGATATCTTCAATATCTAATCAAAATCTTCATCCCTTGCCTTTGTCACCTGATTATCCTGGCCTGCCTGTCAAGTTTGTTTAAACATTATATATATATATATATATATATATATATATATATATATATATATATATATTTTTTTTTTTTTTTTACAGAGGTGAAGGGAGAGGGATAGAAAGGCAGAAACATCGATGGGAGAGAAACATTAATCAGTTGCCTCTCGCACACCTCCTACTGGGGATGTGCCGCAACCAAGGTACATGCCCTTGACCGGAATCAAACCTGGGACCTTTCAGTCCGCAGGGCGACGCTCTATCCACTGAGCCAAACCTGTTTGGCTGTTTAAACATTTGAAACATTAAACAAATTTGAAACATTTAAGAAACTTATTATTTGATTTTCTCTTTACCTTTCAAAAATTTTTATTCATTAGACAGGGGAAGTATAACTTTTTAATAGAACTTGCCTCTTAACAAATCAGAATTATTTTGTGACTGTTATTTAAATGTATAAATACATATAGGTATTGACTACTTAATGTGTTTGATTTTTATTGACAATTAGGATATTTGATTATTTTCTAATATTGTGAGAAGTCATCTACCCTTGATGTCTCCTCTTATTAATTTGCCATCTACTGATTCCCCTTACTCTGCCTCTTGGCTATAAATCCCCAGCCACCTTTTCTGCATTCAGAATTAAGTTTGCTCTTTCTTTCCTACTGCAATGGTCTTGTGTTGGGGGCGACCTCAGTTGACAAAGTCCTGAGAAAAGCAGGTTTCACAAAGTGGCCTGTCTGCCCCCTAGAACATGGTGACCTCTAAACATAATAGTTTAGTGAACATGCATTTTGCCCCCCAGAGCACAGTGACCTTTAAGTACAATAGTTGGTAAACATGTTGCCCTTGAGCGAGTAGCAGAGCATAGGGAGCTAGTTAGGGGTTCGAGTGGCACCAAGCTGGGATAAGGAGTTTTGTGTGAAAGTTAATGCTTGTCAAATTATGGGAACGATGAATGTGTTATGTAACCAGCACTGCTTAAAAGATTGGAGGAAAATAAACTTGGAGTTGCAGTCTGAAAGAGGGCTTGTGGACCCCGATCCCATCTGTTATCTGTCTATCATTTCCCATCCTCACCCCCCTTTCAGGTGCTGTACCACTGATGCCGGCTGGCTCTGGCAGTCTTGACATCTATTGCAATAGTCCTAAATAAAGTCTTTCTTACTATTTACAAGTGTCAAAGTTATTTATTTCTTTAGCCAACCATATAAGTTTGAGTAAGTCACATACTAGTAAGTTAAGTTTTCTCATCTATTAAATGAGACCCATAAAAGAGTCATTAGATATTACTACAGCTTGGGCCCATTCCAAATATACCAATCCCCTCAGCACACCCAGGACTATTTCTTTGGCATTCTAGGGGCAGTTTCCCCAAATCTGATTCGTCCCCCATATCCTGAAATGTGATCTCTTCATTGTTATGTACTCATGTTCCAGAATCTTTCTGAAAGCAGTGGAGAGGGAACCAATCCCCAAATGGCTTTCAACTAGAGATTGTCTTAACTTTTACCTTAAGTATTTAGATGGCATATTTAATAATATATATGCTTTTATTTTGGCAACGTTTTTATATTGCTTATCAGTTAGGTAATCTAGTTTCTTCCCCCCCCGCCCCCCCAGTAAATAGCTACATAAAACCAGTGCCCCGGGAAGGCCCTGCATGTTCATGCTGTGACTGAGCAAAACTCTACTAGTCCCACACACTCATGAGAACTCAGGACAGAACACCCAGAGATAAGAAGCACACATTAGATTCTTTTTACCTTTAACAATTACCACCTTCTCCCAGGAACAAGGAGGCCAAGCAATCAAGTTTTTCATAGTTATGGTCTTAATAAAAGTATGTTTATAAAAATAATTTTAAGTTGATAGTTTGATTCTCAACCCATGAACTCTATTCTATGTATCTATAAATATTGCTTTATCCAGCCACTGACATTTTAGCTTTAAGTAAATTATAAGTTTTGAGGAAATTCTAAGATATTCAACCTATGTAATGGCAAACTCTGCAAAGATGCTTTCAATTAATTTACATATTTTACTAACTACAAATTGAATTTATCACTTAGTAATTGCAAAGACAATCTAATCTGTTGTTCTTTTTTTTCAACATGTTAGATACTTTAACTCAATCCTGATTTTTGTTGAAAATTTACACTATTGTAAGCACCAATGATTCTATAAATCATTGATCTTTAACATAAATTATAAATGGAATTATTTCTAACAAATCAGCCTACTGGCAAGTTCAATGAAAATGAGTTTAACTCTAATTTGAAAACAATATGTACTTTCAAAACCAAGAGGAAAGCACTATATAGGAGCACATAAGAAGGCAAAAAGAAATATCCACAGAAATACTGTGATATAACATGTATGATAATACATAAATATATTTCTCTCATGTTTAAATAATTTAGCGTCAGTGATAGAAAGAAAATTCATCTCAGAATACTTCTCCTAATATTAGAAAATATAGAAAATAATACTAATATATACATTTTATTGATTATTTTATAGAGAGTAAGGGAGAGGGAGAGAGAGTTAGAAACAGCTGATCGATGAGAGAGAAACATCAATCAGCTGCCTCCTGCACACACTCTACTGGGGATGTGCCTGCAACCAAAGTACATGCCTTTGACCAGAATCAAACCTGGGACCCTTCAGTCTCCGTCCGATGCTCTATCCACTGAGCTAAAATATTTTTTTCCAATAAACATTAAACACATTAAGTAGTATCAATACTTGATTGCAGACACATATTTAAATAAAGAGTCACAAAATTAATTCTGATTTGGAAAGAGGCAAGTTCTGTTGAAAAAGTTACACTTACTTCCTCTATCTAATGAATATTTTTCATAAGGTAAAGAGAACAACAATTATTTTTTTCAATGTTTCAAACTTGGAAAACAATATTTTTTTGTTGATATCATTAGGTAACAAGATGGTGTCTATGGCACCAAAATTTCAATTATTGGACATTCTACTACATATGACAGTGAAAATCAATGAAAAAGTCTTTTGTCATGTGCTCAAGAGAAAAAGAAGAGCACATAGTAATTTAAGAGGTAATTATAACTGTGTATTATATTTATAGATAAATCCTCAAGCTTGTAAAATAGAAATATGTTCTTATAAAATAACAACTAAATTGGAGAAAAGGAACAAGCATAGCCTTTTATCATTGTAGTTTAAAAAGGAAAAGCAGAGTGATCTTTCTCTTTTCTCAGGTTATTTGATACATTTCTAAGCACTTTATAGTTTTTTATTTAATATTTTCCAAATAATTATATGTCTAGTAAGAAGCATGAACATATCCTATTTAATAAAAGAGTAATATGCTAATTGACTATACATCCGCTAGACTAACAAGCCACACCCACCAGCCAATCAGGAGTAAACATGCAAATAAACCCAACAAAGATGGCTGCAAGCCACAGAGAGCAGGAGGAAGGCTTGGGTTTCCTCGGCGATGGAGGAAGCCAAGCTTTCTGCCTGCCCTTGCCAGCTCAAGCCTCCACTCAATGCTACAAAGTTTCAATTATAGAAGATAATGATGCAGCCACAGAGCTGGAGAGAGCAGGAGGCTTGAGTTGTACCCAGAGACGGAGGAAGTCAAGCTTTCCACCTGCCCAGGCCTCTGCTTAAGGCTACAAAGTTTCAATTATAGAAGGTAAATAAATCCAATAGAAATGGCTGCCACCACAGAGCGAGCAGAAGGCGTGGCTTTGTTCCAGGTTACAAAGTTTCAATTGTAGAAGATAAATCCCAGATACCAGGGCCTCCACTTGGGCTGCCAGGGGCGAGGCCAGCCTGCAAACCAACACAGGCCCCTAGTCCAGGCCACCCCAGGCCCAAGGGAACCCCACCCTGATCCAGGACACCTCTCAGGGAAAACCAGCCAGTTCTCTCCCATGCACCAGGTCTCTATTCTATCTAATTAAAGAGTAATATGCAGATTGAGCATCAATCTAACACATAAGAGGGCTGCCCTATGTGGTCAAAGATCCTGCCCCCATGTGGACACAAGATGGCCACCACAAGATGGCCAGCAGGGGAGGACAGTTGGGAGGGACCAGCCCTGCAAGGGAGGCAGTTGTGGGTGATCAGGCCAGCAGGGGAGAGCAGTTGGGGGGGACCAGGCCTGCAGGGAGGGCAGTTAGGGGTGACCAGGCCAGCAGGGGAAGGTAGTTAGGGGCAAACAGGCTGGCAGGGGAGCAATTAGGTGGCATCAATCAGGCTGGCAAGGGAGTGGATAGGGTGTGATCAGGCTGGCAGGTAGAAGTGGTTAGGGGCAATAAGCAAGGCAGGCAGACGAGCAGTTATGAACCAGCAGTCCTGGATTGTAAGAGGGATGTCCGACTGCCCATTTAGGCCCGATCCCAGTGGATCAGGCCTAAACGGGCAGTTGGACATCCATCAAAGGGTCTCAGATTGGAGAAGGTGCAAGTTGGACTGAGGAACACTACCCCCATTCACAAATTTTGTGCACTGAGCCTCTAGATAAGGAGGTAGTGTGGTAATCTAGTCAACTGTCCATTACACCTGTTATCCCAGGAGACAGAAAATTCAAAGCTCCTGAACAAATGTAAGGAGTGATTTCCAAGCCTTGGCTTGAAATGTTACTTAAGCATTCCAGTCAGAACTAAAGTATCCATAGTTGATTCTCTTTCACCTCTAGAACCTTTCATTTGTTTTAGTGTACATATGTCTCATTTAGGAAAACCACAAAACCTTAAAATCTCAATGCAACTGGGTGTAAGTTAAAAAATTATCTCATTTACCGATTATCCTTGATCTCCATTATCACTTCTCCTGAAATATTTGTTCGTGAAAACCATAAAAATTTCTTTCTTCTGTTTGTCTTTTGTTTGTGTTTTCTTTAAACATGCTCCAAATTCAGCTCTCAAAGCCACAGAAAAGCCGGTTTTCCTCCTTAGTGTCCATTCATCATCTGCTATCCAAAAACATTGTTGTTTTGTGTCGTGCTCCTTAAAGTAGGACTATCCAGTCTGAAAGAGGTTGCTCCTTGGGTTATGTCTTCTGATCCAACAAAGTTCGTAAGGCAAAAAGTATCAATCAGCTAATGATTTTTGGCTTTTCTCCAAAACAAAAACAAGCTGTTTTCATCTCTTTTATGAAGATAGTGGGACAAGACATTGTAGGTGTTCTTGGGGCTGGTGTTTCTCACCCTCATCTCAGAAGATCTAAAATCCTCATGGGCAGGCACCTTCTTTCTTGCTGTGGTGATTCCTGCATGTCAGCATCACTTCTGCTCTTCTGAAAGAAAAATCAAGAAAGAGTAAAGGAAGGAGTAGTGAACATACTCAAAGTAAATGAACTGAAAATGTCATTCCTTGTGGAGGACAGCCATGGTTCTTAACTCCAATGACTTTCTAATTATAAACTTATGTCTGAACTATAGCATTTACCCCTTGCCTCACATCAACAATTGCACATGTGGAATTGGAAATAGTGGTCTCTATAAAAAAACAACAACATACTACCTAATTTAGTTTCATTTTCTCACTCCCTATGCATTTCTTCTCACTGGTTTCTTCCAACTGGGAGCATGTGCTTCACACATGTGACTTTTTTTCATGAACAAGACCCTTAAATATAAATCTAAAACATTACATATGATGTAATTCATGTTTGAAAGCAAAAGAAGAAAAAATGTGTCTATCAGAAAGTCTTCATTTTCTAGCAATATTTTCTGTAACCATTGGTATCTTGGTGTATGCAACAGTCTAACTTTTAAAGAAATGAACTACAAAAAATGTCACACTTTTACAATGATAAACCAGAGGGACAAATGATATTAAATTTTCTACCCATTCATACAAACATCATAATTATATATACTCTATAATTTTCAAGGTGCTCTCTTAGACATTATCACATTTAATAGCTCCCTAAAAGAAACAGAACAAAAGAAGTAAAATTGCTAATATGTTAAAGAAACTTGCAAGTTAAGTAACTGTGTTTTTGTTGTTGTTGTTATTGTTGTTAATCCTCACCTCAGGATATTTTTCCATTGATTTTTAGAGAGAGTGGAAGAGAGGGAGAAAGACAGAGAGAAACATTTTTTTTACAATTGTTACTATTTATTGAGCTCCATATGCCTAGCATCATGATAAGCATATATATATATGCTTCCTAAAATGTATTTACTTTTTAATCTTTATTGTTCAGTTTATTAATTACATTGTTCCTTTTTTTCCCCCCTATAGTTCCCCTCCCCCTGGTACCCATCCCACCCTCTGCCCTCACCCCCTTCCACTGTCCTCTCGCATAGTTGCATGATTTTTGTCCAGTCTCTTGCTGCACTTCCCACACCCCCTTTCTCCCCAAGAGTTGTCAGTACATTCCCTCTCTATGTCCGTGATTCTGTTACATACACCAGTTTATACTGTTCATCAGCTTATTAATTCACTTGATTTTTAGATTCATTTGTTGATAGATGTGTATTTGTTGTTCATAATTTACACTTTTATCTTTTTCTTCTTCCTCTTCTTAAAGAATATCCTTCAGCATTTCATATAATATTGGTTTGGTGGTGATGAACTCCTTTAGCTTTTTCTTATCTGTGAAGCACTTTATCTGACCTTCAATTCTGAATGATAGCTTTGCTGAATAGAGTAATCTTGGTTGTAGATTCTTGCTATTGATCACTTTGAATATTTCTTGCCACTCCTGTCTGGCCTGCATTGTTTCTGTTGAGAAATCCGCTGACAATCGAATGGGTGCTCCTTTATAGGTAACCATCTGTTTTTCTCTTGCTGCTTTTAATATTCTCTCTTTGTCTTTTGCTCTTGGCATTTTAATTATGATGTGCCTTGGTGTGGTCCTCTTAGGGTTCCGATATATTGGGGTTCGATATGCTTCTTGGACTCCTAAGTCAATTTCTTTCACCAGGTGGGGGAAGTTTTCAGTCACTATTTCTTCAAATTGGTTTTCATTGTCTTGCTCTCTCTCTTTTTCTGGCACCCCTATAATTCGGATGTTGGTATGCTTGAGGTTGTCCCTGAGGCCCCTTACACTATTTTCAATTTTTTGGATTCTTTTGGTTTCTTGCTTTTCCAGCTGAGTGGATTTTACCTCTTTGTATTTCAAATCTTTAACTTGGTTCTTGGGGTGGTCTAAAGTACTTTTCGGTCTTTGTATAATATTTTTTATTTCAGTCAGTGTATGCTTAATTTCTGGTTGGCCCTTTTTCATATCCTTGAGAGTCTGCTTCATATCCTTGAGGGTCTCGTTCATTTCCCTGTAGGACTCATTCATTTTCACGTTGGTCTTGATCATTTCCACATTGGTCTTGATCATTTCCTTGCAGGTCTTGTTCATTTCCTTGAGGGTCTTGTTCATTTCCTTTGCGGTCTTGCTTACTTCCTTATAGGTCTCGACCTTTTGTTGGAGCCTCTTGAGAAGCCCTATAACCGTGGTTTTGAATTACATGTCCAGTCGTTTTTTTTCCCTCCATTTCTTTCACATCTGATTTCTTTCCATGTCTCTGCATGGTGGCTGCTTCCCTGAGTTGGTCAATTAGCTTTGTGTGGTAGACTTCCTACAAGGGACAGTGGGTCAGCCTCCCCAGTTACCTGAGGTGGATATGGGTTGCACAGTCTTGCTGAAGTTAAGTTCAGGTTAATCATTGTTAGCACTTGGAAGGGTTGACCTCCAGGCCAATTGTCTGTGAAGCTCAGCTGTGCTCAGGTTGGATGGGCGGAGTTTCCAGGCCAAGCAGACAGTGTTAGCTCCACCCTGTGTGGCCCCAGGGACTCTGTGCCAGGGGCAATGACTGCCAGCACCTCTGAGAGAGAGCTGCTGCCAAGCTCCACTGGCTGCTGGGGAATTCAGACTCTCCCCAAATTAGTCTGCACACCCAACATCTCACCCAGGGTCGTAAAACAAAGCAGTCTGATGGTTTCCCTAATGAAAGAGCAAGTTGAGAGTGCTCTCTATGCAATCACGCAGCTTCGCTGTTCCCAAGTTCTCACACAAGCTCGCCTTCTCCACAAGCCAGCAGACCCCTGCAGCACCCGAGCTTTGGCGTGCCCTCCCACTGTCCAGTTTTTACCTCGTATGATAGTGGGTTCCCTGGACTTCGTCCAAAGCTGGAGAATCAGTCCAGTGGGACGTCTTTGTCTCCCCGTTTGAGAAAACTGGCCGGTTTTCAGCTGCCCGCCCTCTCCGCTGGCGCGCCTGCTTCAAACCTCTCTCCGCACGTATCTTCAATGCTGTCCACCGCTGCTCCTCCGAGTCACAGTGTCTTATCTTCACTTTTATTTGTGGAATTTTCACTCGGCCAGCTTTCTGGTGATTCTGGAAGGTGTTTGTTCTTTCGTTAAGTTGTAATTTTAAAATTGCTGTGTATGATGGCAAGATAGGTGTTTTGCCTATGCCGCCATCTTGGTTGCCAGAGAGAAACATTGATATGAGAGAAACACATTGATTGGTTGCCTCTTGCATGCAACCTGATCAGGGTTTGGACAGAGGAGTAGCCTGAAACCGATGTACGTGGCCTTGACCAGAATCAAACCTAGGACCGTTTGGTCCTCAGGCCAGTGCTCTAACCACTGAACAAACTGGCTATGGCATAAGTAACTGTTTTTAAGTTCTCTCAATGGACTGGAACTAGAGATCCAGCTGCTGACTTCATACATGTTTCATTGAGAAAAAAAGTAATATAGAGATTACAATATAAACTATACTTATAACTCTACTAGAGGCCCAGTGCATAAAATTTGTGCACAGGCAGGGATGAGGTATGGGGGAAAGGGTCCCCTCAGTCCAGCCTGCAGTCTCTCCAATTCAGGACCCATTGGGAGATGTCTGACTGCCCGTTTAGGCCTAATCCCGCGAATCAGGCCTAAACCAGCAGTTGGACATCCCTCTCACAATTCTGGAGCACTGACTCCTAATTGCTCACCTGCCTGCCTGTCTGTTTGCCCATAACTGCCCCCTCCCCTGCCAGCCTGATCACCCCTCACTGCCTCTGTGTGCCAGCCTGATCGCCCTTAACTGGCCTGATTGGCCCTAAGTGCCCCCTCTACCAGCCTGGTCACCCCTGTCATCTGCCAGCCTGGTTGCCCCCAAGTGCCCCCCACTGGCCTAGTCCCCCCTCATTGGCCCCCACTCTGACAGCCTAATTGCCCCCCTGACAGCCTGTTTGTCCTCAACTGCACCCCTCGCAGCCAGCCTGATTGCCCTTAAATGCCCCCCTGCTCGCCTGGTCACCTCCAACTGCCCCCTCCTACTGTCCTGGTTGCCCCATGCAGCCTGCTGTTCAGTCGTTTTGTTGTCCTTCACTAACCTCCCTGCTGACCTGGTCACCCCACACAGCCTGCTGGTCAGTCATTTGGTCTTAATCATCCCTCACTAACCCCCTATCAGCCTGGCCATAGGCAGCCATCTTGTGAGGGTGCTATGTTCAATTTGCATATTATCCTATCTAATAAAAGAGTAGCATGCAAATTAACTATCACTCCACCATACCCACAAACCATGCCCACTAGCCAATTAGGAGTGAGTATGCAAATTAATCCCAATCAAAATGGCTACAGCCTTGGAGAGAGTAGGAGGGAGGCTTGGGTTTCCCCAGCAATGGAGTAAGCCAAGCTTTCTGCCTGCCTTTGCTGGCCTAGGCCTCCACTCCATGCTACAAAGTTTCAATTATAGAAGATACATAAATTCCAACAGAAATGGTGGCAGCCACGGAGCTGGAGAGAGCAGAAGCTAAGGTTGCCCCCAGCAATGGAGGAAGCCAAGCTTCTGCAGCCCTGGCGGGTCTAGGCCTCCACTCCAGGCTACAAAGTTTCAATTATAGAGGTAAGGTGTAAGAAAGTGATTCAATTTTTTTTTTTTTTACAGAGAGGAAGGGAGGGGATAGAAAGTCAGAAACATCGATGAGAGAGAAACATCGACCAGCTGCCTCTTGCACACCCCCTACTGGGGATGTGCCCACAGACCAGGTACATGCCCTTGACCGGAATCGAACCTGGGATCTTTCAGTCCGAAGGCCGACGCTCTACCACTGAGCCAAACCGGTTTGGGCGTGATTCAATTTTTTAGTGACTGGTTTGGCAATCTAGTGCATATGGCTGGCTATCCGTCCAGATATAAGGATTATGTGTTTTTGTCTGCCAAGAACATCTCCTCCTGCTGAAAAAGGCTTTTTCTCCACATTTAAGCAATCCTATCCTATATAATTTATTTATACTAATAAAAGGATAATAGATTAATTACAACAGGTCAAACAGACAACTTCCAGATGTCTATCTTCCTTCTAGACAATACCATGGTGCTGGGGGCTGAGGCAGAGACAGTCAAGGGTGATCAGGCTTACAGGGGAGGGCAACTTGGGGGGAGGATTCAGGCGGGCAGTTGGAGGCGATATCAGGTCAGTTGGGGAGAGCAATTAGGGGCAAGATCAGGCTGGCAGGGGAGGGCAGTTAGGGGCAATCAGGCAGGCAGGCAGAGGCAGTTAGGAGTGATCAGACAGGCAGGCAGAGAGGTTAGGGGCAATCAGGCAGGCAGGCAGAGGCAGTTAGGGGTGATCAGACAGGCAGGCAGAGAGGTTAGGGGGCAATTAGGCAGGCAGGGGGCAAGATAGGGGTAATCAGGTCAGCAGGCAGAGGGGTTAGGGGTGATCAAGCAGGCAGGCAAAGGGGTTAGGGGTGATCAGGAAGGCAGGCAGGTGAGTGGTTAGGAGCCAGTTATCCAGGATTGGGAGAGAAATGTCTGACTGCTGGTTTAGGCCCAATCAGTCAGATATCCCCCAAGGGGTCCCAGATTGGAGAGAGTGCAGGCCAGACTGAGGAACTCTCTTCATGTACAAATTTTGCATATGGGGACTCTACTATGTATATACAGATGTAACTCCAATAAATTTAATAATTATTTTTAAAATAGTAAAAGTAAAGAGGACCAGATAAAACTAGTTTTAATATTTCAAACCCAGTATGTTTATAATATTTCAACATGTAATTAATATTATAAACTATTTATGAGAAAACTGATATTCATGTATAATAGTAAAAAAAAGAAATTACATTGGAATCATTATAACAAAAGAAAATTAATTTTTTTAATTGATAGTATTACAGATGTCTTCCTTTTCTCCCCCTATTCTCCCCTCCACTTGGTTCCTTTCCTACCCGAGGCCTTCACACCCTATTTTCTATGTCTATAGGTAATGCATATATGCATATAAGATCTTTCGTTAAACTCTTCCAGCCAACTCCCTTCCCTCTGAAATTCATCAGTCTGTTCCATGTTTCCATGTCTCTCATTCTATTTTATTCATCAGTTTATTTTGTTCATCAGAGTCTTATTCCTTTACTTTGATTTTTAGATTCAATTGTTGATAGATATGTATTTATTGTCTTCTTCTTCTTCTTCTTCTTCTTCTTCTTCTTCTTCTTCTTCTTCTTCTTCTTCTTCTTCCTCTTCTCCTTTTTCTTCTTCAAGAATATCCTTCAACATTTCACATAATATTGGCTTGGTGGTGATGAACTCCTTTAGCTTTTTCTTGTCTGTGAAGATCTTTATCTGACCATCAATTCTAAATGACAGCTTTGCTGGGTATAGTAATCTTGGTTGTAGGTCCTTGCTTTTCATCATTTTGAGTATTTCACGCCACACCCTTCTGGCCTACAAAATTTCTGTTGAGAAATCAACTGACAGTAATATGGGCATTTCCTTCTAAGTAACTAACTGATTTTCCCTTACTGCTTTTAAGATTCTCTGTTTGTCTTTAATCTTTGGCATTTTAATTATGATGTGTCTTTGTGTGTGTCTCTTTGGATTCCTCTTGTTTGGAACTCTTTGCCCTTCCTGGACTTGTAAGTCTATTTCTTTCACCAGGAAGGGAAAGTTTTCTCTAATTTCTTCAAATAGGTTTTCAATACCTTGTTCTCTCTCTTCTACTTCTGGCACCCCCATAATGCAAATGCCAAATTGTTGAAGTTGTCCCAGAGGCTCCTTGCACTATCTTCATATTTTTGGATTCATTTTGCTGTTTTGTTAGGGTGATTTTTGCTTCCTTATATTTCAAATTGTTGGTTTGATTCTCAGAATCCTCTGCTCTACTGTTGAATCCCTATAAATTATTTTTTATTTCAGTTAGTGCATGCTTAATTTCCAACTGGTTCTTTTTCATGTCTTTGAGATTCTCACATAGATCCTTGAAAGTCTCACTAAGTCCCTTGAGCCTCTCATTAATTTCCTTGAAGCTCTTATTAAGATCATTGAGTAACCTTATAACCATTGTTTTGAACCCCGTATCTAGTAATTTGTTTGCTTCCATTTTTTCCCATTTGTAACATGTTTCTTTGTCTCTGCATTTTTTCTGCTTCTCTATGTTTGTTTCTATGTATTAGGTAGAGCTGTTATGTCTTCTGGAAATTGGTCGAGTGGCCTTGCTTATTAGGTGTCTATCCTGTAGGGCCCAGTGGCTCAGCCTCTCCAGTACCCTGAAGTGGGAACTCTAAATGTGTCTCTGTGTGGGCTGTGTGCAAGGTTTTGTTGTAGTTGAGCCTTGATTGCTGTAGACATCACTGGGAATAATTGACCTCCAGGCCTGTTGTCTGTGAGGGCCACCTGTGTCTACCATGGAAGAACTGCTGTGCAGGAGACACTGGAGCAGGGCTTGCTTCAGTGGGGCTTTGGTGCACACTGAGTCTGCCTCTTGAGTATCACTAGTGGATACATAGAGTTGTAATCTGGTATAGCCTGAAGCTGGCCACTGGAGGCACTGCCTTTGAGGCCTCTTGGGAGGTGCAAAGTCAGCCACTGACTGGGGCCCTCCTGCAGGAGCTACAGAGAGATCTGCAGATGGCTTCTATTTGCATTGAGCTAGTAAGTGCCTAGGCAAGGCCCAGCTTTGCAGCAAGGCAGGCTGGGGATAGTGCTGGGTCTTAGGCCTTTTATTGATAGGTTTCTGGCACACTGACTTCAGCTGCTGTTTGTTAAGAGAATATGGGAAAGTATGAAGCCAGAGTTGGGACAGGCCATTGATATGGAAAAGCAGCTGCAAACAACTTGGGTGGGGCTTCAAATGGAATAGGGCGGGGCCTCAGGGAATCACCAGAGCTGAGCAAACAATGTGGGTCATGCTAATGAAAATTCAGATATGGCTGCTAGCCAGCTCTGTAATGGGAGAGGTCCCAGCAAAAAAACGATGATCCATACGAGCACCGCTGTCTGGAGAAAGCTACTTCTGAGTTCCTTCCCTGATACCAGACAACGCAGTTCTCCCCGTATATCCCTAGATTCCCCAAAATCTACAGCTCAGGCTTGAGCTCAGAGGAAGCAAGACTGTGTAAATGGACTCATTAAGATGAATGCTTGGAACACCAGCAGCCTCTGTGTCACTCAACCACAATCCCCACTGGCTTTTAAAGCCCAAAGTTATAGGGACTTCTCTTCTCAGCTTTGGAACCCTGGGCTGGAGGACTGATGTGGGACTGGGAGCCCCTCTTCTCATGGAAGGCCTTGAAGATAAATCTCCCAATTAAAAAGAACATCACACATGGGTGCCAGACCAACTGGTTCCGTGCCTCTTTCCCTCTTACCATTCTCAATGTACTTTCTTCTTCTCTAGTTGTAGGACTTCCATTCAGCCAGATTTCAGGTGGTTCTGAATGATGGTTGTTCTGTATTTTAGTTGTAATTTTGATGTGGTTGTGGGAGTCAGAAAGTACAGGTGTCTACCTACATGTCGTCTTGGTTCTCCAACAAAAGAACTTTTATATAAATTTTATGAAATCTAGAAACTTTTACAAAAGTCATTAAAAATGGAAACCTCAAGTTTGACATGCTTGACGTACATAATGGACAGGAAGGCTCAATATCTTTGAAAAATCAACTCTCATCAAATTGATCTTTTAATTTGAAGTAATTTCAATCAAAATTCCAACACCAAATAAACAAGTTCATGCAAAAAATAAAACTTGACAAGCTGATTATAAACATTATTTTGAAGAACAAAGCAATATGAATAAAGACACTCAGAAGTGTAAGGGAAAAAACTTGTTTTACTTACAAATCTTATATAATATCCTATATAATAAAAGCCTAATATGCAAATTGCTCCCTCTAGCTGTTGTCCAACTGGGAGTGTGACCAGGAGTTCGACCACCCACTGTGATGTGTGACGACCACCAGAGGGCGGCACAAAACATGGTGGGCGTCGGCAACTCAGTACAGGCAGCAGGCAGCAGTGGAGGTACTGCCGGCCCCAATGGATCTTGACAAGAGCAGGACCGCAGTGGGATGGTGGAGCAGGTGAGTGCGTGGCACCATGTCAAGGCAGGTGCGATGGGAGCCCAATTGCCCCACTGATCACCCCACAGATGGCAAACAGTGGCCAGGCAGGTCCTGATCGCCCAATTGGTGCTAGGCCCTGGACTGGTATGGAAACCTGGGGGTGGTTGGTGGAGGCCAACCTCCCATGGTGCGCAGGCAGGGGCTGCGGCCTCTTGCCAACTACCTGGAGGCAGGGATGACAGGGATGGAGGTGTGGTGAGAATGCTGGGTGTCCACCAAGCTCTCTCTCACTCCCCCTGCTACCCTTCCCTAAGACACTAGAGCTCGTGTGACAGGGAAGTCCCCATGCTCAGGAGCTGGGCACCTGCGAGGAGCCCACTCTGCACCTGAGCGGCCTCTTCTGGGTGAGCCAGTCCACAGCCGCCAGGAGCATAGGGTCCAGTTGGGCTTCCTGTGGGCTTGCACAGGAGCTGGTCTGCGAGGCTGGCTGGGAGAGAGTGCACTGCCCACCTGGCTTCCATGCAGTGCTGCTGGGTGGCCCAGAGCCCCACACTATAACCTGCCCAGTGCATCTACCTTCACTTACCACATCTCTGCATGGGGACTTGGGTGCCATGAGTCAGGTGGTTGGGGGATGCTCGGAGGCCTGGGGGCCCAGGTGCTGCTGAGGGCACAGAGGTTTAGCTAGGACCTGCCCTTCCATGCCAGATGCTCACTTTAATTGCTGGTCAGGCCTAGGGATGGTGTCCATGGATAAATTTTGTGTACTGGGCCTCTAGTCCTTCCTATCTAATAAAAGAGTAATATGCAAATGTGACTATACCTTGGCTCCTGACTAGCTATGCTACCAGCCAATTAAAGCAGGGGGCAGAGCAGGGGCTGGAGCAGAGCAGAGCAGAGCAGAGCAGAGCAGAGCAGAGCAGAGCAGAGCAGAGGGTGGGGCAGGGCAGGGGAGGGGAATGGCCAGCACAAAGGGGGTGAGGCTGGCAGGCATATGGCTGCAGAACAGTGAAAGCAGCCACCAACCTATAAAACTGGCCCACAAGGTACTTAAGGGCCAGCCCTCCTTAAGCTTATGGTGCCTGAATTACATGCAAATGAGCGCCCGGGGCCCCTGCATGCCCCCCAGCCCAGCACCCACAAGGGGAGTGGGGGGGCTGTTGCCAGTCAGTCTCTGGGGTGTGTGGAGCCACCACGGGGTGGAGAAAATTCACGGTGCTCTTGGTTCATGCAGGGTATCGTGGGTGCCAGGAATTCTGGGAAATGTAGTTCTCTTGATAGACCCACTGTAGGAGTGAGTTTGGAGTACTGACGGGGGGTGGGGGACGTGGAAGCGGCAGGGTGGGGCGGGTGGGGGGCTTTAGGCCTTGGGCTGGTGAGGGCTTGGTGGGCGGGGCAAGTGCAGGGTGCAAACCTGCTGGGAGGCTGGCACCCAATAGCCCCTGGATCAGAGACACAAACCCACAGGGGGCCGGTACCCAGCACCCACAAGCTCTGCCACTCAGGTGCTGGAGCTGCAAAGTCCGAATCGGAGACATAAACCTGCATTGAGACCAGCATCCAGCAGCCCCCAGATTGGAGATACAAACCAGCAGGGAGGCTGGCACCCAGCAGCTGCAAGCCCCGCCATGGGGGCGCTGGGGCTGTGAGGGGCTGGATCTGAGACACAAACCAGCAGGGAGGCCAGCACTCAGCAGCCCCAAGCCCCGCCACCTCAGACCTGGGGTTGGGGGTTGGGAGAGGGTTGGACTGGAAATACAAACCCGCAGGCCTAGCAGCCAGCAGCCCCAAGGCCCGATGCGTAAGTGCTGGGGCTGCTGGGGGGGGGGGGGGGGCGGGGGGGGCGTGGTGGGCGGGGGCAACTGAGATGCAAATCCACAAGAAACCTGTGGAAAGGGAGATAAACTATTATAACTTTATCTCCCTTTCCTCAAGATGAGAAAACTGTCCCTGGATTATTTAGTGATGTGGCCCACACCTTTCTACATACACAGGGTATGTTATGACCACTCCCAGAATACCGTCTCCAGGGAATAACCGGCTGTGGCAAATCATCTGAGAGAGGAAACAAGCTTTTGTTGGGTTTATTCTGAAGGTCAAAGAACATGCCAACATATGCTTTATTGTTATATTGATTATCTTGAGCTGCAGATTCTTGAAAAACTGCAAGTGCATGCAGAGGATTTCACTGAAGTCTCCTGATCTGTCTAAAATTGGACGCCCCCCCCTAAAGGAGCTTAAATGTCATAGGTCCCCTTGATGGGAGAGGTGTCATCAGGCAGAGAAGACTGACTCCTGTCACAAGACATAACACCCAAACTTTGTTACAAACTATTTCTCTCCACCCCCATTCATCTTTCCTAAAAATCATTTACTCTCCTCTAGGAGGCCTACATCTTCTGTTCCCTTTCCCTAGGAAGAAGGTATTTAAATCTGCATTCTAAGCCAGCTTGGGGAGTTATTCATTTTTCCCTGAGATCTCCCACATATACATGAGGTACACATGTTAATGAACTTTTGTTTTTCTCTTGGCGATCTGTCTTTCATTACAAGGGCCTCCACTAAGAACTCAGAAAGGTTGACGAAAACTATTTTTCTTCCTCCATAACTCTATCTCGGGGAAATCAAGTCCCCAGCTGAACAATGAGGTTGGCTCAAGTATCAAGTGTTCCCAGCTGACAGGAGAGAAGCTTCTAGGGAGAAATCAATGATATTGGCATCAAAGTGGGATGGAGGGCACACGCATGGTTGATGGTGGGAGTTTAAAGTGGTTTGACATTTTTGGAGGATGACTTGGCAAATTTGATAGAAATGTTCAAGGTATATCCAAGAGTCTTCTTCTAGGAATCACATCTGCTGAGATAAAGCACAAACATTTAAGCCCTGGTCAGAACCCAGGATGCTACTGTGGGCTCCCCTTCCATGATAGGAAAACCTGGGAACAACCTGTGTTTTTAGGACAAGGTAGCATCTATGCTAATAAAAGGGTAATATGCTAATTAGACTGAATATCTTCCTGGCCACCTTCCAGATGTCCTTCTGGACATCCTTCCCGACAAAGCCATGTTGGCGGGGCCAAGGCAGAGGAGGTTAGAGGCAATTAGGCAAGCAAGGGAGAGCAGTTAGGGGGACCAGGCCAACAGAGGAGAGCAGTTAGGGCAAACAGGCTGTCAGGAGAGAGCAGTCAAGGGGGATCAGGCTGGCAGGCAGGTGATTGGTTAGGAGCCAGAGGCCTGAGGGGTCCCAGATTGGAGAGGGTGCAGGCTGGGCTGAGGGAATCCCCTGCCCCCCCCCCCCCACTCCCCTCCTTCATGCACGAATTTCATGCACCGGGCCACTAGTCTTAATATAAAACAATAATAGCTAAATTAGTGTGGTATTTGCACAAGAACAATAAAATAGAGAAAAAAGCTTAGAAATAGATCCAAGCATTTTTGGACACTTAATTGAAAACATGATTATATTTCTAATAACTGGAAATATGACAGTGTATTTGTAGAGTTCAAGGGGAAAACCATCTATACAAAGATATTACTGGGACAAGTGGTTATAAACACAGAAACAAAAATTTGTCTGTACTTCACAGTGTGCACAAATATCAACTTCAGATGATTAAGGGCAGAGTAAGAAATATAAATCTTAAAGTTTTCAGAAATATATATAATACAATGTCTTTATGAACTCAAGGTAGAGAAGAATTCCTTAAACAACAAATAGAAAGTACTAAACATAAAAAAAGATGGTCACATTCAAACTACATTAAATTAAGAACTTTATCTAAGGCAAGCTAGTTAATCAGAACAAGGTATTTGCTATACAGATAATTGACAAATGTGTCCAGAATATACAAAGAACTCTTAAAAATACAAAAAAATAAAAAAAGAGCCCTAGCTGGTTTTCTCGGTGGATAGAGCATCGACCAGCAGTCTGAAGTGTCTCAAATTTGATTCCAGTCAAGGGCACATGCCTGGGTTGTGGGCTTGATCACCAGTAGGGGGCATGGAGGAGGCAGCCAATAAATGATTCTCTCTCATCACTGATGTTTCTATTTTTCTCTCCCTCTCACCTTCGTCTGAAATCAACAAAGATATTTTTTAAAATAAATTAAAAAAATAAAATTTTAAAAGAAACAAACTAACATAAAACTGTCCAAAGACTCTAATTTATATATACACTTTTGCATACATAATATTTTCATTTAAAAACAATAAAAATTAAATTTGTACTATAAATTGTGTCTTGTACATAGGATAAAGTAAAAAAAAAAAAACAGGTTTCAAACTTCTCTACTTGAAATCGTGTCTTTCTCTAAGTAGTCTCAAGAGTACTTGGAATGTGGCTAATCCAAATTAAGGGTCTGTAAATATAAAACTACTCCACATTTTGAAGATTTTGTATGAAAAAAGAATATAAAATACCTAAGTTATAAGTTTTATATTGATTACATGGTGAAATTATCACATTTTTTGATATCCTGAGTTAAATAAAACATACTATTAGAACAGTGCAGAGGCACCTGACCCAGCTTGAGCTCTGCACCAGTGGAGAAGTGCTCAGTCTGCCCTGCCATCTTGACAAGGGGCCTGCCTGGATCCTGGTACTTGCTTCCCTGACCCAATATGCCCAATCTGGTGCCCCTGGATGACTGGCCTCACCACCTTGAAGTGTTGCACCTGGACTTGCCACCTTCACCAAATGTTGCCAGACACAGGGACCAGCCACCACAACCCACTGTGCCTGGCCCAGTGTTGCTGGACAAATAGGCCCAATGTCTGACATTGCTGGTAGAAGTGGTCTGAAATCCCCAGATGCACAGACTTGTCATAGCAACTAAGCATGCCTAACCCAGTGCCATCAGAAGATCAGACCCACCACTGTGACCTGGCAGGACCGGTCACCTCTGGATACACAGGTGCAACCCCACAACCCCAAAAGCCTCACCGGGTGCCTCAGACTGGGGGGCTGCCAAAATGGGGAGACAAAGAAACAGCCCTTGAATGAAAGAAATGTAGGAATCACCAGAAAAGCAACTTAATGAAATGGAGGCAAGCAATTTGTCAGATAAGGAATTCAAAGTAACAGTAATATAGGTGCTAAAACAACTCAGTGAGAACTATAAACAACTTATTAAAATTATAAGGGACTTAATGAGATCTACACCAACATGAAAAGTGAGGTGGAAACAATAAACAAAAATCAATTAGAAATGAAGAATGACATAGGTGAAATAAAGAACACTTGGACCCCAGCCATGGTGGCTCAATGGTTGAGCATCAACCTATAAACCAGAAGATTACAATTCAATTCCTGGTCTGGGCATATGCCCAGGTTGTGGCTTGGTCCCCAGTGAGGGGTTAGCAGGAGGTAGCTGATCAATGATTCTCTCTGATCATTGATGTTTCTATCTCTCTCTCTCTCCATCTCCCTTCATCTCTGAAATCAATAAAGAGATTAAAACAACAACAACAACACCATAGTAAGATTCAATAGTAGACTAGAAGAAGCTGAGGACAGAATTAGCCAATTAGGAGACAAAGTAGAAAAAAACACTCAACCAGAATAGCAAATAAAAAAAAAAGCAGGAGGAGAGTTTAAGGCAACTTTGGGACAACATGAAACTTAACAGCATTCACATAACAAGTGTACAAGAAGGAAAAGAATCTGAGCAAGGAATATAGAATCTATTTGAAGAAATAATGAGAGAAAATTTCCCTGACCTAGCAAACAGTCATAAAGTCCAGGAAACACACAGAGTCTCAATCCAGATGAACCCAAAAGACCCATCCCAAGACACCATCATAATTAAAATAGGAAATTTTAAAGATGAAGAAAGATTAAAACATACAAGATAGAGACAGACAGTTATCTACAAGAGAGCTCCCAGTAGACTGTCAGCTGATTTCTGAATAGAAAAATGATAGGCCAGGAAAGAATGGGATGATGTACACAAAGCGGTGCAAATCAAGGAATTCAATCCAATACTATTCTATCCAGCAAGAGTAACATTAAAAAATGTTATGCAAATGAATTGAAAAAGAAAGTGGGGGTAGCAATACTCATATTGATAAAATTGAAGATGAAACTAGAAGTGTCACAGATAAAGCCTGAAATAGTTTATTACCAGAAAACCAGCAGCGCAAGAAATGCTAAAGTGACTGTTTTAAGAAAAAAAAAATAGAGAGAGGTGAAGAAACACAAGCATAAAGAACAAAAATGGCAACAAATAACAATACCTAACAATAATAATCTTCAATGTAAATGGCTTAAATGCTCTAAAAGACATACAAGAGGTGAATGGATAAGAAAACATGACCCATATATATGCTGTCTACAAGAGACTCACCTAAGAACAAAAGACTCGCACAAGATGAAAGTGAATTGATGGGGGAAATTTTTTTTATGCAAATGGTTGAAAAAAAAAGTGGGGGTAGCAATATTCATATCTGACAAAATAGATTTCAAAATGAAGGCAATAATAAGAGACAATGAAGGCCACTTCATAATACCAAAGAGATCAATAAAACAAGAGAATATCACTATGGAAATATATATGTACCTAATATAGGAGCAGCCAAATATATTTTAAAAACTTACAGAGAATTTAAAGGAAGAAATAGACAGTAATATAGTAATAGTAAGCAATTTTAACACCCCACTGAAATCACTTGATAGATCTTCTAGATAAAAAATCAATAAGGAAACAGTGACCATAAACAAAACACTAGATCAAATGGACTTAAATAGACATTTGCAGAACATTTCACCCCACAGCTGCAGAATATACATTCTTCTCAAATGCACATAGGACATTCCCAAAGATAGACCCTGCAATTGGCCAGAAACTAAATCTCTGCAAATTTGAAAGGATTGAAATCATATCAAGCATTTTTCGGATCACAATGACATGAAAATACAAATCAACTACAATAAAAACACCTCAAATAATTCAAACACATGAAAGTTAAATAGCATGTTATTAAACAACTAAAGGCCCAGTGCACAAAATTCATGCACAGGGGGTCTGGCGGGGGGGTGTCCCTCAGCCTAGCCTGCACCCCCTCCAGGGGTGGGGAATCGGGCCTAATTGGTAGTCAGACATCCTTCTCACAATGCAGGACTGCTAGCTCCAAACTGCTTGCCTGCTTGTCTCCCTGATTGCCCCTAACCACTTCTGCTTGCTAGCCTGATCACCCCCTAACCACTACCTTGCCAGCCTGATTGATGTCTAATTGCTCCCCTGCCAGCCTGTTTAACCCCCAACTTCCTTCCTCTGCTGTCCTGGTCACCCCTAACTGTCCTTCCCTGCAGGCATGATTGCCCCCAACTGCCCTTCCTTGCAGGCCTGGTTCCTCCCCAACTGCCCTCCCCTGCTGGCCATCTTGTGGTGGCCATTTTGTGTCCACATAGGGGCAGGATATTTGACCACATGGGGGCAGCCCTCTTGTGTGTTGGAGTGATGGTCAATCTGCGTATTATTCTTTTATTAGATAGGATAAAGACCTAGTGCATGGGTGGGGACCGGCTGGTTTGCCTTGAAGGGTGTCCTGGATCAGGGTGGGGGTTCCTTTGTGGTGTGGGGTGGCCTGGGTGAGGGGCCTATGGTGGTTTGCAGGCTGGCCATGCCCCCCAGTGACCCAAGGGGAGGCCCTGGGATCTGGGATTAATTTATGTTCTACAATTAAAACTTTGAAGCCTGGGGCAGAGCCAAGCCTTCTGCTTGCTCCATGGCAACAGCCATTTCCTAGAGTGGAGGCCTAGACTAGGGCTGCAGAAGTTTGGCTTCCTTCATTGCCCTGGCAACCCTAGCCTCTTCTTTCTCCAGCTCTATGGCAGCCACCATTTATGTTGGGATTATATATCTTCTATAATTTAAACTTTGTAGCATTGAGTGGAGGCCTAGGCCAGCAACGGCAGGCAGAAAGCTTGGCTTCCTCCATTGCCAGGGAAACCCACACCTCTCTCCTGCTCTCAGTGGTGGCAGCCATCTTGGTTGAGGTTTATTTGCATAATTTGCTCCTGATTGGCTGGTGGGCATGGCTGTGGGCATGGCTTGATAGGAGGTTCAGTCAATTTGCATACTACTCTTTTATTAGATAGGATGAATGAGTTACCAATTAAATCAAGGAAGAAATAAAAAACTTCTAGGAATAAAATGAAAATGAACACATAACAACCCAAAATCTATGGGACACAGTCCTGAGAGGAAAGTTCATAGCATTACAGGCCTATTTCAAAAATCACAAAAAAAATTGCCAATAAACTAACTCCACAACTTGAATAGGTAGAGAACAACAAGAAAATCTTAAAGTAAGCAGGAGAAAGGAAATAAATAATAAATATCAGAGTGGAAATAAATTACATAGATACAAAAAAACAAAACAAAACCAAAAAAGAAAAAAAAATCAATGAATTCAAGAGCTTGTTATTTGAAAAGATAAAAATTATTGATGAACCATTAGCCAGACTCATAAAGAAACAAAGATAGTGGACCCACATACATAAAATCACAGATGAAAGATGTGAAATAACAACTGACACCATAGAAATACAAAGGACTATAAGAAAATACTATGAAAAACTAGATGAACAACGTGGATGAAATAGACAAATTTCAAGAAAATACAATATTCTAAAATTGAATCAAGAAGAATCAGAAAACCTGAAAAGGCCTACAACAACTGATGAAAATGAAGCAGTAATGAAAAAAACAAACTTCCAGTACATAGAAGCCTGGGCCCACATGGCTTCACCAAGGAGTTTTCCAAACATTCAAAGAACTAACACCTATTCTCCTCAAACTATTCCAAAAAATACAAGAGGGAGGAACACCTTCAAGCTTTTTTCACAAGGCCAGCATTATCCTAATTCAAAAAAACAGATAAAGATACTACATAGAAAGAGAACTACAGGCCAGTATCTCTGATGAACACAGATGCTAAAATCCTCAAAAAATATTAGCAAATCAGATCCAGCAATATGTTAAAAAATATCATAGATGAAGTGGAATTTATTCTAAGGCTGCAAGACTGGTACAATATTCAGAAATCAATAAATGTAATACACCACATAAACATAATGAAAGATAAAAATCACATGATCACTGTGCTCAATTAATATTTGCCAAAGGAGGCAAGAGCATACAATGGAGTCAAGACAGTCTCTTTAATAAATGGTGTTGGGAAAATTGGGCAGATACGTGCAAAAAAAATGAAACTGGACCTCTAGCTTACACCATACACAAAAATAAACTCAAAATGAATAAAGGACTTAAACATGAGATGGTAAACTATAAAAATCTTCATTGGAATCCATAGGCTGCAAAATCTCAGACATATACTGAAGCAATATCTTCACTGATACAACTCCTAGGGCAATGGAAACTAAAGAGAAAATAAACAAATGGACCACATCAAAATAAAAAGCTTCTGCACAGCAAGAGAAACCATCAATAACAACAACAACAACAACAACAAAACAAGAAAGCCACTGCATGGGAGAACATATTTGCCAATGTTATCTCCGATAAAGGTTTAATCTCCAACATTTACAGGGAACTCACACAACTTAACAAAAGGAAGATAAACAATCCAATCAAAAAATGGGCAACAGACCTAAATAGATACTTTTCAAAAGAGGGCATACAGAAGGTCAAGGGACATACGAAAATATGCTCAAAGTCATTAATCATCTGAGAGATGCAAATCAAAATGACAATGTAGTACCATTTTACACCTATCAGAATGTCTATCATCAACAAATCAACAAACGACAAGTGCTGGTGAGGATGTGGAGAAAAAGGAACCCTTGTGCACTGCTGGTGCAGACTGGTGCAGCCACTGTGGAGAACAGTATGGAATTTCCTCAAACAATTAAAAATGGAGCTCCTATTTGACCCAGTGATCCCCCTTCTAGGAATATATCCCAAGAAACTAGAAATACCAAGCTGAATGGATATATGAACCCCTATGTTCACAGCAGCACAGTTTACCATAGCAAAGATTTGGAAACAGCCAGGTGCCCATCAGCAGATGAGTGGATTAAAAAACTGGTACATCTACAAGATGGAATAATATGCTGCTATAAAAAGAAAGGAACTCTTACCTTTTGCAACAGCATGGGTGGACCAGATAGCATTAGAAATAAGTCAGTCAGAGAAAAATAAATATCACATTATTGCACTCATTTGTGGAATATAATGAAAACCAGATGCAGAGACAGAGAAGCATCGATGAGACCATCAAACCTCAGAGGGAAGGCAGGAGAAGGTGGGGGTAAAGAGAAGAGATCAACCAAAGGACTTGTATACATGCATATAAGCCTAACCCATGGGCACAGACACTAGGGGGAGTCAGTGCATGAGTGGGGGTGGGTGGAGGAGAGGAATGGGGTACAAGCATACATATGTATTACCTTAATTAATAAAAAAATCAAATGATCATATCAATTGATGCAAAAAAAGCATTCAACAAAATATAACACCAATTCCTCCCTTTGTCTGTTATCTTTAGGAAGGAAAAGGTCAGAGGATATAAGCCACCTGACCAGCAATATAAAAAATCAGGGGTCCAAACTACATGATCCATGATATGCTAGGGAAGGTTAGGTTACCCTGGGAGTGAGGTTTTTGTTTTCCATTTTTTTTCCTGCTAGGCATCAGGGGCTTTCTGCTCTGATGAGTTTCTATACCTAGCCCATCATCATTGCCCTGCTCATGTCTGTCTAACATTAATCATGGAAAAGATCTTACAAACCAAGCAAGGTATAAGAAAAATATGGGAATATGGAATGTTTATCTAGAGTTTGTTTGAAAGGGATTCTGAAGAAGCCTCGATCTAGAGACAAAGGGAGGATATTGGCCATCCCAAAAGCCAAGAAAGGTAAAGATAGGATGAAAAGAGTAGCCAAAAAGGAAAAAGGAAAAACATCTGAATGTCATTGGTCCATACATGAAGTAAAACTTCTGGGCAAGATTAGGGAAAGGAAGGTGGTTAGTCATAAATAAAGCCATTGTGACATGGTAGCCGTACATTGACCTCGTATATATTTGGTTATCAATGAGTGGTTTAAACAATAATGTAAAAATTTCACTTTTCATAATTTACTTTTGTGGCGAAAAGGCGACACATGTAAATGTAACTAGCTCAAGGAAGGCCTGCATGGCAGCCTTGCAAACTCAGAAACCTAAAGTAACCACAAAAGTTGGTCTGAAATGAAAACTTTTTTTTTTAACTAAAAGCAGTTTATGATGGATAATCATGTCCTAAGGCCATGATGGCGAACCTATGACACACATGTCAGCACTGACAAATGTAGCCATTTTCAATGACACGCGGCCACATGCGGTCACATATAGAGAAGTATAGTACTGCATGCCGAGAAGGATGAAACATTTGCTGTAGTGTAGTGTAGACACCTGTGCCAGAGGTCTGTAGGCCAAAACAACAGAACTCTGGCACAGAGCGTCTAGTTCTGGGACTTCTGGTTAGGCCATTAGGGGATCTTGGACCTCTCTTTTGGCTGGCGGAGCAGGGAACCGCAGAATGCCGAGGGGGATGCATCTCTGGGGGCTCTGTGATCGCCATTACCAGCAACCACATAACCACAGCAACCATGATTCAATCTACTGTTCTGGGGTGTCGTGGATTTCTAATTGACCATCATTGCTGAGATAAGTGAGGGGGAGGCTGGGAGAGGCGAAAGCCTGTGCTATGGGTGCAATTTCCCGCCATTAGAAATAGCAGCAGCCATCTTAATTTATATAAGGAACATCATTTTCCAGCAGAGTGCAAATTCTATTTCACCACTATTACTGCTGTGCATCCTCATTAACCCCTATTTCTGCTTATTAACCCTGCCATTTCCTAAAAGACAGTTACATGTGCCATCTTGTGGTCAGATAGGCAGGGCTATCAGGCTATTTATAATTCTATCTTCTGTCACTGGCCCCCTGATGGAGAACCCCCCCCCCAAAAAAAAAACAAAACAAGCTTAAGTAAAAGAAGTGGCAGTAGCAGTAGCCAACCTTTTCAAGAGACATGGACTGAGATGTATGGCATTATAGAAAAAAATGGCAGATCATTTTGCATTCTATGTACTAAAATGGTAGTAAGCAAAATGTGGAATATAAATAGACATTTTGAAATAATCATTCCCAGCCTTTGAAAAAAAGTGAGGATGAAAGGAAGAAATACATTTCCAGGCAGCTACACC
Source organism: Antrozous pallidus (assembly GCA_027563665.1). Classification (NCBI taxonomy): domain Eukaryota; kingdom Metazoa; phylum Chordata; class Mammalia; order Chiroptera; family Vespertilionidae; genus Antrozous; species Antrozous pallidus. The sequence goes on along the minus strand of CM050513.1, from coordinate 190,167 downwards.
TTTATAAGAGCCAATCTAATTCCATCCTTAAATTTATAAAAGGCTCTATAAATTTAACATCTGCAAGTTTGATCATTGCTCACTCCATAGCTCAGCATGGAAAAGCACTCAGTGAGGGAGAATTTATTAAAGAAACTCTCCTAAGATGTGCAACAGTTCTACTTCATGATATGCAGAATAAAGATGCAATTATTAAGGGAATATCTGAGTTACCACTCAGTAGAAATATCATCAAAGACCAAATAATGAGACATCACACAAACATACAGCATCAATTAAAGAGAGACAGAAGTAATTGTAAATATTTTTTATCTCTCTTGATGAAACCACTGATGTCACATCACATGCTCAGTTGGCCATTACTGGTCAATATTCTGATTGTCTCACAATGAGAGAAGAGTTGATAAAGTTAGTTCACTGCCAAAAAGTACATCAGGAAGCGAAATATGTAAGGTTGTTATACAAACATTCCGTGACCTAAGCATTGATATCTCTAAAGTTGTGTCAGTGACGACAGATGGGGCACCAAACATGGTGGGGAAAAAGGTCGGATTTGTCAAATTGTTTACAGAAGATATTGGACATCTGGAGGTTTTATGTGCCAAAGCAGGATTCACCAACTTAAATGACTTAATGCCAGTTATTACAAAAATAGTTAATTTCATCAACTGAAGGACTTGTATGCATGCATATGGGCATAACCAATGGATGCAAGACACTGCGGCGGGGGAGAGGTGGGGACATGTGCTGGGAGGTAGGGAAGGCTGCGGGGAGGACAATGCGGGAGGTAAATGGAAAACATATGTACTACTATTAAATCTAAGTTATACTGCATATATATATATATATATATATATATATATATATATATAGTCAAATTGGCAAAAAATAGTTAATTTCATAGCTGCTCACTCCCTTCACAAGGGAGAATTTTCTGCACTTTTACTGGAGGTTGATTCCACCTACAGTGGACTGCTGATGTACAATAATGTAAGATGGCTGAGCCGAGGCAAAGTTCTTGAGCGCTTTTGTGGAGTGCTTTGAAGAAATTAAGGTATTTCTTAAGGATAAGGATCTGGGAAACTTTTCTCAGCTCAGTGATGATAAGTGGGTCAACACCCTGATATTTTTTACAGATCTCTCTGTTCATATTAATGAACTGAACTTAAAGTTACCAGGTTTTGGCAAAAGTATTGATGTTATGTTTGGATACATAAAAGCTTTGGAAAGTAAACTTAAAATTTTTAAGCGAGATGTAGAAACTAAAACTTAAAAGTATTTTCCTCAAGTAACAATGTATTTTCAGAAGGCCAGTGCAGCTGTACAAAATGAAATGGAACCCTTGCATATAAACTACCAGCATGTTTTAGACTTGTTACTTGGCCAGTTCAGTGATAGATTTAATCAATTTAGAAGCCTAGAAAAGACCATAAAAATAATTAAGTATCCTGATGTAATAGTCTACAGTACTTTGGAATTAAATGGTTTCCAATGGATGCAAATTGATGATTTGGAGATGCAACTTGCAGAATTTCAATACAGCATCTGGGCTCAGGTGTTGTTGGACTTGAGGTCAAAGCTTGAGAATCTGGAAAGGTGCCGCTTGGAGAATCAAGAGGAGTGCCATTATGAACAGGAAATTTGGAGTGCCTGGAGCCAATTACTAGACACGTTCGCACCTTGAAAAATATAATAATGGCTTTACTCACAATTTTTCTCTCTATGTACTTTTGTGAGACCTAATTCTCAGTGTTAAATAATATCAAAACCAACAAAAGAAACAGATTGCTTGGGCTTGAAGTGTACAAAATAACAACCTTCAATTGAAGGTTTAACCAATTCAGCAACAAAAAAGTCACTAATAGGCAAGTTAGTTAAAGAATTTATCCTCCCCCTCACTTATCTTAGTTCTTGGCACCCCACACAAGTTAAATAATATCAAGACCAACAAAATAAACGGACTGACAGATGAACAAAGAAGTCACTAAGCAAGTAAGTTAAATAATTAGTTTTTGGTTTATTAAATAGTTATATATTACAATTATACATTTTTGTTATTTAAACTATAAATATCGTGAAGTTATGGTTTGTTTCTCAAAGTGACACACCACTGAGTTATGCCCGGTTTTATTTTGTTTTTTTTTCCTTGGCAAATTTTGACTCACCAAGCTCAAAATGTTGCCCATCACTTTCCTAAGGCAATATTTTTTCCTAACAAAGGTTAATCTTAACCCTAACTAAGCCTGTCCCATTGTATTTTTGCATCTAAAGTAATATGCTTGATTAACAAAAGCCTTTGCAAAAACAATGTAATTCCCTTTTTCCAACCCTTCAAAGTGTTGGCACAGCTCGGTAGAGACCACAAATCCCCTCATGGTTACCGAGTTCACTGTTGACTGTTAGCTATCCTGCACCCACCTGTGTAAAAGAAGCATGTGTCTATTATTTTACTTTTTATCCAATCCCAGAGGTTTCTCCACTTTGTTTTCTCCCACCTCCCTAATCTATCACCAATGGATTTCATGTAACCCATGTGGACGAAAGAGGCCATATGCTAACCTGACTAGTTCAGGGAAGGCCTGCATGGCTGTTGTACAAACTCAAAGACCTAAAATAACCAGAAAAAATGGTCTGAAAACTAAATACTTAACTACAAGCAGGTTATGGTGGGTAGTTGTGTCCTAGGCCAGTATTTTCCTAACAAAGATTAACTTAGATCTTTACTGAGCCCATTTATCTTTTTGCCTTTAAGATAACATATTGTTGAAATGACTGGGTAGCTTGTAACTTCCTTTTTTTTTTTCTGGACCCCTCAGGGCACAACAAATGGCACCAGAACATTCCCTCATTGTTATTGTTATCAATTTAATTGTCCACTGTTAATTATGTAAAACTATTTGGTACTCATTTATGTAAAAGAAGCAAATGTCCATCATTCCACATTTTACCCTATCCCAGAGGTTTCCCCAATTTGCTTTACAATCTATCACCAATGAATTTCATGTAAACCACCCAGGTCCCTTTCCTTTAATTGCAATCCTATCTAATAAACGAGTAATATGTGAATTGACCAACACTCCAACACACAAGATGGCTGCCCTCTTGGGGACACAAGATGGCCATCACAAGATGGCTAGGAGGGGAAGGCAGTTGTGGGCGATCAAACCAGCAGGGGAGGGCAGTTGGGAGGAACAGGTCTGTAAGGGAGGGTAGTTGGGAGTGATCAAGCCTGCAGGGGAGAGCAGTTAGGGGTGACCAGGCCATCAGAGGAGGGGAGTTGGGGATGACTTGGCCTGCAGGGAAGGGCAGTTGAGGGGGACCCAAGCCTGCAGTGGATAGCAGTTGCGGGGGACCAGGCCTGCAGGGGAGGGCAGTTAAGGGTGACCATGCCTGCAGGGGAGGACAGTTAGGGGTGACCAGACTGGCAGGGAGGCAGTTAGGGGCAATTGGGCTGGCAGGGGAGCAGTTAGGCATCAATCGGGCTGGCAGAGGAGTAGTTATGGGATGATCAGGCTGCAGGCAGAAGCAGTTAGGAGGAATCAGGCAGGCAGGCAGGTGAAGTATTGGGAGCCAGCAGTCTATATTGTGAGAGGGATATTTGATTGTCCATTTAGGCCCTATCCAACTGGGTTCGGACCTAAACGGGCAGTCGGACATCCCTCAAGGTTTCCAGATTGGAGCGAGTGCAGGCTGGGCTGAGGGACAACCCCCCTCAATGCACGAATTTCATAAATTGGTCTCTAGTGTATAAATACAGATGTAACTGGCCATTCTCTGGAGCATTATCTCAATTTGTTAAGGTTCTGCTTCCCAGCATATGATAATAGTTAGGCTCAAATAAACTTACAAAATTCTGTACAGGTTTCAATTTTTTTTAATGTTAACACCCACTTAGTCTCCTCTTTTGATTGTAATGTATAAAATAAAGTGCAAAACTACCGTTCTCCAGATCATTCTCTCAATCCATTGAGATTCTGTTTCCCAGTAATTGTTGACAGTTTGGCTCAAAGAAACTCAAAAAAATTCTTCACATATTTGAATGTTTCTTATGTTAACATTTTTCATGTGACAAATTGCTTTTGTCTGCATTGGTAGAGAAATAAAAAGCTCCCCTTCAGTATAAATTACAGGCAGCTGTGCTGGGAATTAACCTGCTTTCCACCTTTAACTTAAACAGAGCAAGCTTTCAATCCATAGAAAGGCTAAAATTAAAATCAAAACAATTGATATGTTAGAAGCAAATACTGGTATAGCACTCTTCACTGAGGTGTCAACTTTGTTTTAAGGAGAGAGAAAAAAACAACAGCAAGAGACTTCATTGTTAAAACTGAAATATTTTTTCTAACAATTTTCTGATCACTTAGAATGAAATTAAATAACTAAATTGCTCTTAAGTAAAAGCAAGATTTTCAAATATTAATACATAAGGTAGCTATGAAATATGGAATAATTTAAGGGTATACTGTTAAAATGAGAACAGTTACTACAAAATAAAATGTAAGTTACTTGAAGAATCCACTTTCTTTTCCTACAGGACTCTTGACCCTACAGTCTGGTTTATAGCAGTAGACTGACCCATTGTGAGTAAACAGGGCAGTCCAGAGTGGAAATTAAGATAACAAAACCAGGGTGTCTGAGCGTCTTGGTCAGGTGAATCTCTAATATCGCCATGGCTGGCTGCCTGCCCAACCTGCAAATTTTGCAAAGGATCCACTACTCACTGCTGCACAGCACGGTAAAGAAGATTCTCCATCCTTTAATAAAGGCCAGCATCTTAGGAAAGTGGTCAAAAGTCTCCACAAATTGCAATGACTGACCCACCTGGTTCCAGCCTAGCCCACACAGGACTGAATGACCCATCACACCATAGAGCCCGCTCACTTCCATAGGCTTCTTCATTTTCCCTTCTCATTTGCTATCTAGTTGGATCCTCAAATACTTACTGTCAGCATCATGCCTCCATGCTTTTGTTTTCCTTTGTCACATCAGCAGATCCCAGCGTCGCTGCCACTGCAGCTGCCGGGTCCAGGCTGTCTAGACGCATTGATGCGGCAATCAGCAGCACTCCCCCTGCTCCGCCCCTCACCCCCCCCCCCGCCCCCCCCCCCCCCACACACTCAGTGGTCATTTCTTTTTCTTCTTAAAGAGATAGAACTACCCTCAACCTTACATTTCAGTTATGCTGCAAAAGGCAGCATCGTTGCTCAGGTTGATGCTATAAAATAAGAGTAAGTGCATTTTCTATTCTCTTCATATTGTAAAGATTAATTTTAGGATATAGGCATGGCTAACAAGACTGGCTCTATTAAACACCAGCTGTGTGACCTTGGATAAGCCAATCGTGGCTCTCATTTAACTCTTGGAAAATAAAGAATTGTGACCAGGCAATGCCCAATTTGGAAATCCTATAATTTATCAAAATTAAATTTAAAAATATCAGCTACACACTCACTGATAAAAATACAATAGCGTTGCTTGCATTGCAGGGTATGGCTCACAAACCTTTTTTTGTGTTTTATTTGGATTTGGGTATGAGGTTCCAAAGGTTTTAAAAAAGACATTCACTCAAAATTCTTTGTAAACTGTGAAATGCTTGCTATGCAGTTATAAATGTTCTAAATTGTCATTGTTATTGCCAATTTCATAATAAAAATAGTGTAACAATCAAATAAAATTCTATGTTCTTATTTCCTACAAATGGTGGTGTGCAATACCAAGAAAGCCTGTTTTTGTAAACAGCCCTCTTTCTACTCCCTTTGGGTACATTCTATTTCTCATGATAGTATCCTACAGAACTGCCTATTTCATCTATGAAAATCTAGAATGGAGGCTTATCTATATCTATTGGAACACTGAAGCTCCCAGTTGTGTTACCACTGAGAATATCTAACTCCACTCAGCAAACTCCAGACCTGAAAAAGCTAACCTGATCTTTTTTAGGGAAGGTGAAAGCAGGCCCCAAATGTTATCATTCTCTTCAGAAGCAGTTGTCTGCCTCTCTGTGGTATAGCTCTATCAGACACCAAATCTGTTTCCTTCTCATTCTTGACTCACAGATTCAGATATAGATATAATTTCCCAGGAGATAGTAGGGCAAGGTCTTGTTCTAACAAAATTGCTACGTAACAAATTTTTATCAGAAAGAAAAAATGTTTTGCGGAGCCCTTTTATCTGATTCTCACTGTGGTGTTGTGCAGGCCCTTGGTGGCATGCACCTATGGAAGTGAGCCTGTCTCCTCCAGCAGCCACCTCACTTCTACCAACATAATTAAGTTGTCTTCAAATTCATTGAACACTGGCACTCAGCTAGATGCCAGGATTGAAACAGCAATATTTAGTTTCTTGTTCACTTCACATAGTATCTATTCATAACTTTGAACTACCAGAGCCCCATAGGGCAAAATGTTCCCAATTGTGAGAATTTGTAATTCCCCCACCTTCCTAGAAAAGCTGGTCCCTAAAAAGCTCATTTTGTTTTGCTGATGTAGGGGTGTTGAGATGCAAGCAGCAAAAGACTAGGAAAGAATAGATCATGATGCTTAAGAGTGCTGACCAAGCTAGAAAACTCTTCAGGAGCAAGGAACCCTGAGAAAAGTGAAATCTATACAGCTGAGAGACCTTGGGGAGGCTGGAGAAGGTCAGGGGGTGAAGAGAGGAGAGCTGAAGTGTTTCCATAATGAGTGAAAATTTTGGGAAACAGATTTAGAAAATGAAGTTTTCAGAAGTCATGCTAGGGAAGCATAGTTGTGCAATGTAATTCTGTTTTCAGTATCCTCGTCAAGAGAAAACCTTTAGTAATAAATAAATAAATAAATAAATAAATAAATAAATAATTCCTGTTTCTCCTCTTTGTAGCTAGGTGTAAGATCCTTTGGAATGTGACACAGTGCTGAGTCACATTTAGCTCTGGTAGCAAGAAGACATATTTGGGTGACAAAGAAACTACTGTAAGGTGAATGTGGAGCCCTGCTATCTGGGCAAGAGATCTCCTAGGTGTAGACCACTCCAGGTGTGGCCTCCTCTTCATGCTCCTACCTCCATGTCCTATAACTTCTCATTCCCCTGTGTCAGTTTTGCCACCACCCAGCGGCAGGCTTTTTTTACCCTGCGCTTGCGTGATTCCAATTGCTTCTTTGGTCTCTCTTAAATATATTATTTTTTCATCAAAGGTGGTTCTTCAAACTGCTCCCTTGTGCATCCTATGGCACTATATATAGATAGAAAGATGAGTCCTGGACCTAGCCTTCCACCTATATCCACATGGTGCAACTAGTTCTACGGAGTCCCATGGTCTTAAGCTGTCACTCATTTGGTGATATTTTTGCAATTAAATGACAAAATCTAGATTTTTTTCTTAATGACAATTATTGTTTTATATTAATTAGAAAGAAAACATGTATTTATTTTAGAAAATATAACATATAATTCTACCAATTGAAATAACTATAGCTGCTCTTCACCTTTTTATAACTATAACCTATACTAATAATAGACTAGGGGTGTCATGACCAAATAGACTACTGGTCCAGGCGGGAGCTCTATGCAGGCGTACTGGGGCCACCACTAGGTGCGGGGAAAGCAGAGTCTGGGCAGAAATGGCCTGAGAGTGAGGGCGGGTGACTGGGTGGCCTCAGGTACCCTGCGGACTGATGGACGGACTGCATGGGATGGCACCTGTGGGCTGTGCAAAGGGCCGCAAAGGTATGGAGCTGTCAGGGCAGTGGCCTACTGGGTCAGCAAGACTGGGGTGCCAGGTAGGCCCCAGGTCCTTTTGTGCTGCCAGGGGAGCATGGCCGGCCAGAGTAGGAGAAAAAGCCCTTCTTTCCTGAAGAGCGTGGATGGTTTCAACGTGCATAGAGAAACTGTGGTGGCACCGACGTGGCTGTCAGTTCCCTGAGCCGCCTGTCGGTGCCTGACCACAGGCTCCACTGTGGGCGTGGCCGGTAAGGGCCAGGACACGGCCTTGGCAGCCAGACTCCCCTGGCGACCCTTAGCGTCACAAGTTCACGACGTCAGCCAAGTGGCCATCTGCCCCTCTGTGGGCCCCGGGAGCCGTACTGTGCGTGCTCGGGGCAGTGCTCTCTGTTTCCGTGGAAAGAACACTGTATGTGATGGGTGCTGTTGATTCCTCAAGATTGAAACGGGCAGCCTGAACTTAAATACGATATTTTCTCCGTAACTTCCCGCACAGTCTTCTCGGGCTCAGGGAACCGGCAGCCACTGGAAGGCCAGCTTGGCCAACCCGCACAGCCAGAGGCCACCAGGAAGCACAGAAATGCCAAAGCCCTAGTGGAACCTGTCGCGAAACAGACCCCAGTTCACATGCTGGAGCGGAAACAAGAGAACAGTGAAGAGTGTTGGACCTCAGCCAGGACTGTGCCCACAGGCCTGTCTGCAGGTGCCTGCACTCTGGCCGGGGCCCAGTGGTGAGCCTCCTCTGAAAGCCTTGATTCTGGAGTGTCGGATCTTAGCAAGTAGACAGGTGCACAACGGTGGCGTCGAAAACAGCGGGGTTAGACTGTGTGAGCGTGTGTGTGCGCGCGCGCGTGTGCATTTATACATATGCATGCCCATTGCCCCCAGTCTTTTTCTGAGCTCTTTGAGAGCACACTCTACACAAGACGGGATGCTGGGTACTCCTCTGTGTATTTCCTAAAAGCAGACACTCCTAATAGCAATGCTCCACCCAACCACATGAGGAAATCCCCATGCAAGTGGTAGTAAGGTTCAATCCACAGACCCCATTTGAATTCTGACAACTGTGTCAACAATGTTCCCCACTCCCCACCCCCAGGATCCTATCCACCTAGGATGGGTCCTCTGTCTTTACTGTCCCTGACAGTTTTTCAGTTTTAATTAAAAATCATAGACTTTTGCCCTAAAAAAAAAAAAGTTAAATAAAAAAAATAAAGACCCACTGGCACTCCGAGTTAGGAGCCAGCAGTCCTGAATTGTGAGAGGGATATCCAACTGCTGGTTTAGGCCTGATTGGAGAGGGTGTAAGCTGGGTTGAGGGACAGGCCCCAATGCCCCCTGTTCACTTGTGCACCTGGCCACTAGTATATACTATGTAATAAAAGAGCAATATGCAAATTAACCATCACTCTGCTACACCCACAAGCCACACCCACAAGCCAATTAGGAGCAAATATGCAAATTAACCCAACCAAGATGGTGGCCAGCCACGGAGCAAGTAGAAGGCTTGGATTTCCCTGGCAATGGAGGAAGCTAAACTTTCTGGCCGGCCCTAGCCTCCACTCAAGGCCACAAAGTTTCAATTATAGAAGATAAATAAGTCCCAGATCCCAGGGCCTCCACTTGGGTTGCCCAAGGGCATGACCAGCTGCAAACCACCACAGGCCCCTCACCCAGGTCAACCCACACTCAAAAGGAATTCACACCCTGATCTGAGACACCCTTCAGGGAAAACCAGCTGGCCCCACCCATGCAACAGACCTCTATCCTATCTAATAAAAGAGTAAAATTCAGATTGACCATCACTCCAACACACAAGATGACTGCTCCTATGTGGTCAAAAATCCTGCCCCCATGTAGACACAATATGGCCACCACAAGATGGTCAGCAGAGGAGGGCCGTTGGGAGGGTGAACAGTTGGGGGTGATCAAGCCTGTAGGGGAGGACAGTTAGGAGCAAACGGGCTGGCAGGGGAGCAGTTAGGCATCAATGAGCCTTTCAGGGGAGTGATTAAGGGGTGATCAGGTTGGCAAACAGAAGTGGTTAGGAACAATCAGAAAGACAGGCAAGTGAGCAGTTGGGAACCAGCAGTCCTGGATTGTGAGAAGGATGTCCCAGATTGGAGAGGGTGCAGGCTGGGCTGAGGGGCACTTCCCCCCATGCATGAATTTCATGCATGGGGCCTCTAGTATATAATATTATACATATGTATCAATTTTGTATTGGTTTTCCCAATTAGCATTATACTGAGAATATTTTTTTCTTTCACTCTTTAAGAACATATTTTTTAATACCTGCATAATGATCTTTCTTACAATTTTACCATAACTTATTACACCAATTCTATGTTGTTCAACTTTTAGGTTCATATATATTGTTTTCAGAAAGGTTATACCTTCTTACCCACCTAGTCCCACTGCATAAAAGTAAAATGTAGTTTATGCAGAAATAGCCCAGTAATGCAGAGTTTAAAGTTTTAATACTTTCATGAGCATTGCCCATGATATGCCTTTTTACTCTCACAATAATTTGCATATGTTGATATATGGCTTTATACTCATTTTGAAAGTGGTTTCCTGCATATCAAAAGCCCTTTACCCCTGCCACTGTCCAGATACACTAGCATACTCAATAATCCATATGAATTCAGTTAAATTCATGGTACTATTTATGGTATTTTAATGTTGTTATCAAAAGATTTAGACTTTGTCCTAAAAGTGTTAATAAGCCAATGGCTTCTGGATAATTGGGGAATCATAAATCTTCTATGTTTTGGTTAAAGATTGATTATCATGTACACAGGTTAGAGGTCAACAAGTCTTCATATCACCTGAAGCTGACCCAAGAAAATGCTGTAACAAAATATTATAGAGTGCCACCCTAGCCCAGCACAATGAAGGCTTAGCCAAAGGGATGTCTTTGCCACTTCTTTAGGGCTTTTAAAGACCTGGTACCACCAACCCTCTGGCTTCTTCTCCTAGAGGACTCTCTTTTGTTGCTCTCACTATTACCCACTCTTCCTTTCCAGCCACATCATGTAGTCTTACTTCTATTCCAGTGTGGCCTAGAGACCACATGCCCTTCATGGTCTTCTTCCACAAAGTTGTATGAGTGTCAGATTTTTATCAGTCCAGAAATATATACCATTGTATGACATACCTGAAGATGTCAGCTCAGTCTGAGCATCCATAATAATTCTGGAATCTTAGCTTTAATATCTTTGTCACAGATTCTGTTAATTCACTTGTGCACTCTCTCAATCTCAATAACTGCTTTTGGCAGTTTAATAAGGCAAATATGAATTCAATCTTTATAAACCAGTAAATGTCTAGGCAAGTTGCTTATGCAAATTGACCTTCAGTTTCTTCATCTGTAAAATGGAATATTATCTTCCAATATGGGAGTACACCATGCTTGGCATATAATATGTGTTAAAATGATAAGTTATTAGTTTTGTATGTTATTTTTCCTGATTTAGGGCACTCTCCCAATTTAAGAAGTATGACTTTTAGGGGTGGAAACAAGATACTTGCCCTTAAAAACTATCTATATAACCTCATCTCAAGACTTTCAGGAAATCCCCTAATTTCTAATAGCAGCAGAAAAATGACTTCATGATGTGCTTTAAGAAGGATACATAAACCCCTTAACTATAGAAATATGAAGGGCATCAGGTAACAACTCACAGAACATAACCCCATAAGCATTGTGTCTCCTTAGTATGACTGGGCTGGCACAGTAAAGGCATCAGCCATGTTGTAGATTTCCTTTAAATTCCTCACAGCTTCTAGTCCATGTTGGGCATGTAGAAGGTGTATGGCCAATGTTAGCTGGACAGAAGAGACTTGGAAAGAGCCCACTTCTTCCTCAGGCTAATTGTGTTCTCATGCTTTACTCTATAAGTAAGGGACCAGAATAAGACACTCTAAAATATGCCGCTTTAGCATATGTATTATTGTGAGCTGAAGACAGGTGAGTATTTCACAGTAGACACAGAAAAGCTCTTAATCATCTTAATTACCAAAAAGGACTCTGGACTCTTATCAGAGGAATCTACATAGGAATCTTGTTAAAACAATCCTATTTCTATTATTTTTCCCATATATTTACACTCACACAGTTTGCCACCCCAAAAGCCTAAATCCCCTCTCCTTTATCTTTTTATCTCTACAAACTTAGGGTTCTTTGTTAAGACTCCATATAAGCCCCAAGTTCTAATCACTCATTATTCGGTGTATATACACATTGCACACATTATTTAAATTTGTATGATTTTCACTTGTTAATCTGTTTGTAAGTTTAATTTCCCATCTGCAGAACCTAGGAAGATAGAGGAGAAAGGATTTTTCTCTCCCCTGCAATTATGCTTGCCATTGGTTTCCTGAGAATTCAGTCCCTACGCTCATCTCTGACTTAATATCCCCTGCAGTTTTCTAGTACTGTGATGTCCCAGAAGAACTGGGCCTTCTGAGGCAAGTAGACAAAGTCCACCACTACACAGCTTCCTTTAAGTAGCTTTCCTTAAAAAGCCAAAATCATGTTCCTTTTGTGCCTACTTCACAATATAACAATATTACAATGAAGAATTGCAAACTTTGTTCATTTTAATTACAATGTACATGATTATGCCACATGATGCAGCCTAGGCAAAATAATAATCAATTTTTAAGGTAATGCACGAAGACACCCCGCTCACCTAAAAAAAGAAAAAAAGCACACACCATTTTACAGGATTATCAACTCACTTAAAAAAGGGATACTATTGTCAACAAACCTACTAAGTTCCCTGAGACCACAAAATAAAACAGAATATATACATCTGGGAGCTGTCTCAAATGAGCCTCCCAGCTCCCACATTTAAAAAGAAAAATTTGAAAAATAGTTTATTTAAACTCTATAAAAGTCAACCATAATTATATTAGTCAGTGAAAATGGTTAGTATTTTAGGGAGTGTAATTTGTATGTGTGCAATCAACAACTATCTATTTATTAGCTGCATATCCTCTATATGAAAGGCTGCATCACATATGCTGCAGTTAACTAATAGCAGTAGCTCTGCATGTGGTGCATCCACTCCAGTGGGGTGACCAAAATTATTCAAATAAACATATCTGCCAAGTGGTAAAATAAATGTTTTGAAGAAAGTTAAGCAATGTAAAAAGATAGCAATGGCATGCAGAGGTCCTATTTTAGGCAGGGATATTCAATCAAAAGTATTTACTGTACCCTTACCATGTGTAAGGGTTATCTATCTATCTATCTATCTATCTATCTATCATCTATCATCTATCATCTATATGACTTGAATATGCAAATAAACTGAATGGTGCAACAACCAAACAACTGAACAACCAGTTGCTATGATGTGCACTGACCACCAGAGGACGTGCACAGAACATGGTGGACATCAACCTCAGTGGGATGTTGGAGCAAGTCAGTGGGGGTGCCAGACCAAGGCGGGGCACTGGTCACTGTCATCAGGGCGAGCCTCTGGTGGTTATTGAAAATTATTTGCTCCCGTGCACTGCAGTCGTGCCCAGCACTCTCACCTGCTGCTGTCACCAGCTCTGCTTGTACCCACTGCTGGCGCCAGAGCCACCACTTGCACCTGCTGCAAGCGCCAGCCCCACTTGCACCTGTAGCCGACGCTGGAGCTGCAGCTCCAACCCACTGCTTGTGCCTGGTGCTGGTCCCAATCACTTGGTTCCACCAGTGGGTGCGAGTGGTGGCTGCCAGCCCCAATCGCCCCTGAAGTCTTCTCCACCTCCTTCTGCTTCTGAGGGGCACGTGGGGCAGCAGTTGCATCTTACACCCACTGACAGCGTTGGCCCCAATTGCTCCGTGCCATCAGAGGGTGCAAGCAGGGCTGGCGCTGTCAGTGTGTGGGAGCTGGCCTGCCTGTAGAGTTGGGACTGGGGGCCACGGCAGAAGGGGTCAGGTGGGGGCAATGAAGGATGGGCCAAGACCCACCCCTGTAGTCATCGTAGCCTCAAGGTCCACAGTTTCTTTCAAGGTGCATGAGTACATACTGGGCCCCTAATCAAATATAGAATTTTAGAATTAGAACTACAGTTTCTAATTTAATGATATTGAAGTTATTATAATCAAAGAAAATAATAAAATACAAAGATAGCCACCCAATATTTTTTTCTTTAATACTCAAAATATTAGTTTATATTTTTATTATGTAAGCATCATAGAATTGCATTCTTCTTATAAATAATTCAAGCATCACAACTAAAATAAACCTTCTTTTATGACTAGCATCCCCCATTTCTCATATTCAAATAAGTAGCCATTATCACACATTTCTCCTTCTGGAGTAAATCTAGATCTTTTCAAGAATGTATACTCATACAAACATAGCAACATATTGTACTGAATCTTCCAAATATCATAAATTATATTTTCTATTATGCAGCTTGCTTTTTTCACCTAATAATCTCTTGGTAAATATTCTTATATTTCCATGTCAGTGGCCAATTTTTTCCAATGATTGCATAGTATCCTACAGTTAGGAGATATCATTATATTTAACTCTTCCTTTCTGGATGGATAGTAAGGTGATTTCAAATTTGCCTCTTTATGTTCATGTAACCATTTTCCTTAAGCAGGTGATATGGAATGGAATTGTTGGATTATAGAATTTAAACATTAATATATATATACTGTTCAATCTCTATCCACTTTTAAAGAACCTGTATTAGTTTTAATACTCCACCAAAAATGTATTCTTTGCAAAATTAAAGGGATATTTGGTTAAGACTGCATTTTCTCCCACATAACAAAGCAATGTAAGTATTTTTCTGTGTATTTGTGTCCTTTTAAAAGACAATTTTTAATGGAGGCATATTATTTCATTTCAGTTATATTGTAACTAGAGGCCTGGAGCATGAGTTTGTACATGGGTGGGGTCCGACTGACCTACCCTGATTGGGGCTTATTGGGCTGGGCTGGTGTGGGTGAGGGGACTCAGGATGTTGGCAGGCTGGCCCCGCCCCTGATTGGGGTTGGGGGATAATCAGGGTCAGGGCTGGCTGATGGGAGGGAGCAATTGGCTGTCTAGCCCCAACCCCTGGCCAAACTCCTGGTCAAACTCCCAGTCAAGGGGGCAATTTGCATATTAGCCTTTTATTATATAGGATGTATTTTTAAAATCACCTTCCCAACTGTTGCACATTTCAGATATATCCAAAGGTAGCTATAATATTCACATGCATTTAGGATAATTTCCATATGTTATATTCTTTTAAAATACTGGACCAAAGAGGATGGACATTTTTAAAGCATTTTATACAAGTTGCCAAATTGCCCTCCAGAAAGACTTCACCAGTTGGCATTCTTACCAGCAGGGATAAGAATAACCACATTCATTTTTAGGTGAGTATTTCAGGTGTTCCTCAGGATTTACAAGGTATGAAGAAGTCATGAAAGGCTTTAGGAAGGTACAAGTCCCTTCTATGGAAGGGGCTCTGCACCACAATGTAAGGTAATATGACAGAACGGGTAAGACAATGTGCCACCTGTGTCCCAGTCCTGGCTTCCCACTTACTACTGTGGGCCCTGGAAATACAACTTGTTCTTTTCATACTTCAGTTGTAAACACTGTCAAATATTTGTGTGAAATAAACAAGCCTACATACATAAAGGTTTTTGCACAGCACCTGAAATATTAGGAGGAAAAGATTATTGCTGTTTTCTATGATGTTCAATGTCAGCAGCATAAAGTTCAATATTCACTTAAATTATTTATTGAACAACTTCCTGTGAACCAGATAAGTAAGGTAGAGGATAAATAAGGCAGGCACTATCTTCAAGCTTGTGACAAATTATTTAGAAAAGTTATCTGCTAGAAGCACTATCTCTTGTGAGCAATGGGGATTCTATGTGCACATATATTTACCCTTTTGCCTTTGTTCTTGGGAAATTCAGAGCAAAATTTAATGCTCAGTTATAAAACTGATAGTATTAGCCTACTAATTCAGTATATTGACTTTTCTCTCATTTTGATAATTTTTTTTCATGTTACATTTCACTATCATTGGCCTCACTTTGGATAGGTCATATATACATATATATATATATATATATATATATATATATATCCATAAAGTTTTATTTAAACGCTTTACATTCTAAATTATGAGTCAGGAACCTTGTCCTTTAAACAAATATAGAGGTTTCAGAAAAAGGGTAAACGCAGAAAGTATACCAAAGTTACTCTAATGCTTTTTTTTAAGTAATTGATTTTGATATATATATAGAAACATTGATTTGTTGTCCACTTACTTATATATTCATTGATTAATTCTTGTATGAGCCCTGGCCAGAGATCAAGTCCATAACCCTGGCATTATGAGGATGATATTCTAACCATTCAGGGATCTAACGTTTTTTCTTAATCTTCACATAAGTAGTCCTTCAGGGTAGGTATTATCCCCCAATAGATGAAGAAGCTCATGTCCAGAGTGATTAATTTCCAGGTCTCTGTGATTGATACCCTTTTTGTTAAGGAGCAAGCACTGTGGGATCTCTTCTCACACATCCTTGTCTGCACATCCTTTATCCCAGGCTGTGTGACAAGACAAACAAGAGTATTGCTCTCTTCAGGAGCCTAAAGTTGACTGATCCTCTTGTTGGATTAAAACAATGGGATATGTAATACCTTTTTAAATAAAGACTATGGGTGGAGAAATGTAGATATCATATCAGAATCTGGTAACATGAAACATAAAAATCTATACACTGTGACCCATAAAAACTGTACCTTGAAAGTAACCTGAGTAATTTAATAATACAACATTCTATAAACATAAAGATATTTCTATGATTCTCTATATTCATTACAGCTTAAATGAACATAGAGTAAATTATGAAATAGTACAGTTATAAAAACAAAAGAAAAAGAAAAACTAAGACAAGCTACATAATTTGCAGGTCCCAGTGCCAAATGAAAATTTTGGGCATCATGTTAAAAATTAAGAACTTCAAGATCGTGACAACAGAGCATTAAATCTGCTCTTCTGAGCATGAGACCGGGTGGGATTTCCTGAAGTTTGGCCTGATAAAAACATAGGATGTTTACAATATGCTAAATGGGAAATAGAACAAATAAAGTAAGTGTACCATGAGTATAATTATTTAGAACCTACATATATGCACATGCCGAGAGTCTGGGAATTAACTCAAAATAACCAAAGTACCCCAAGAACCAAGTTAAAGATTTGAAATACAAAGAGGTAAAATCCACTCAGCCAGAAAAACAAAAAACCAAAAGAATCCAAAAAATTGAAGATAGTGTAAGGGGCCTCTGGGACAACCTCAAGCATATCAACATCCGAATTATAGGGGTGCCAGAAAAAGAGAGAGAGCAAGACAATGAATACCTATTTGAAGAAGTATTGACCGAAAACTTCCCCCACCTGGTGAAAGAAATTGACTTAGGGGTCCAAGAACACACCGAACCCCAGTATATAGGAACCCTAAGAGGACCACACTAAGGCACATCATAATTAAAATGCCAAGAGCAAAAGACAAAGAGAGAATATTAAAAGCAGCAAGAGAAAAACAGATGGTTACCTATAAAGGAGCACCCATATGATTGTCAGCGGATTTCTCAACAGAAACAATGCAGGTCAGACGGGAGTGGCAAGAAATATTCAAAGTGATGAACAGCAAGAATCTACAACCAAGATTACTCTATCCAGCAAAGCTATCATTCAGAATTAAAGGTCAGATAAAGTGCTTCACCGATAAGAAAAAGCTAAAGGAGTTCATCACCACCAAACCAATATTATATGAAATGCTGAAAGATATTCTTTAAGAAGAGGAAGAAGAAAAAGAAAAAAGTATAAATTATGAATGACAAATATACATCTATCAATAAATGAATCTAAAATTCAAGTGAATTAATAATCTGATGAACAGAATAAACTGGTGAATGTAACAGAACCATGGACATAGAGAGGGAATGGACTGACAATTCTTGGAGAGATAAGGAGTGTGGGAAGTGCAGCAAGAGACTGGACATAAATCATGCAACTATGGGAGAGGACAGTAGGGAGGAGGTAAAGCGGAGGGTGGGATGAGTATCGGTGGAAGAGAGCTATAGGGGGACAAAAAGGGAACAATGTAATTAATAAACTGAACAATAAAGATTAAAAAACACACACAACAATTCCGGAAGCCAAGATGGTGGCATCGGAAAACACCTAAACTGCTGCTTTGCACAATAATTGCAAAACTGCAACTAAAGGACAAAAATGTCTATCACCCAGAATCATGGCAAAGCTGGCTGAGTGGAAGTTGTGGAACTAGAAGGAAAGAGAGAGGAGCATTGGGACGTGCACAAGTGTGGAAAAGCTGAGGTGCAGACTCACATGATCCAGGTTGGTGGCAGGCGACTTTGGGCATTGTTATTTTTTAACAAGAAGGGAAACAGGTTCCTGATTACTCTGGGCTCCATTTTCTGGAGAGACACTGGTGACCCAGAGTCATATGGGAAGAAGCTGGATGGTCTGCCAATGGGTCAGAAAGTGAAGGTGATTCCCTTGCAGAGGTGCCTGCAGCAATCATTGTTCACTGTGTGGGGTGCAGGTCATGGGGACTTGGAGATGCAGATATACAGAGAAGGCTGAGTAGCAGCCATCACTGTTTGCCATGCCCTACCCTAGTGACTCCCTAAGACCCCACCCCGCACAATCTGCAATCCAGCCCTAGCTGCTAGCAGCAGCATTTGCATATAAATGGCCTGTGCTTTTGCAATTTAACCTAATCTGCAGCTCTCATCAGACCAGGAGAAATCTGAAGACCTAGTTGTAGCTCCTTCTGGGTTGCCTTCTATAATAGCTTACCTGCACCCCAATAGAGATCCAGAAGCTAGTGTATCTAGAGGTCAGTGTGAGACACCAGAATTCAGCTACGCATATCCATAGGTGACACATTCAAGAAGCAGACTCAGTGAGCACAAAAGACCCCCTGAAGCAAGTCTGGCCCCATAAACGTGTCTCCAGCACAGCAGTTCTTTCACTCCATCAACACAGGGAAGCAGCAAAATGCAGAGACAAAGAAACATGTCATGAATGAAAGTAATGGAGAAAAGCAGACTATCAGACATAAAGTTCAGGACCACATTTATAAGGTTACTCAAGAATCTTCTAAAAACCACTTAGGGAGAACTTCAAGGACCTTAATGAGAATGCCAAGAAAATGGGAAAGGACCAGACAGAAATTAAGCATACATTGTCTGAAATAAATAATATACAGAAATTCAATGGTAGATCAAAGGACTCCAAGAATCACATCAAAGATCTGAAATATAAGGAGACAAAAAACACTCAACAAGAAAAACAAAAAGAAAAAAAATCCAAAAATATCAAGATAGTGTAAGGAGTCTCTTAGACAACTTTAAGCATACCAACATCAGAATTATTGGGTTGATAGAAGAGGAGAGAGAGCAAAATATTGAAAACCTGCCAGAAGAAATAATGACAGAAACTTCCCCTACCTGGTGAAAGAAATAGAGTTACAAGTCCCGGAAGCATCGAAAGCCCCAAACAAGATGAATCAAAAGAGGATCATATCAAGACACATCATAATAAAATGGCAATGGCAAAAGACAAAGCGAGAATATTGAAAGCAGCAATAGAAAACCAGTTGGTTACCTATAAGAACGTACCCATACGACTGTCAGCTGATGTCTCAACAGAAACTATACAGGCCAGATGGGAGTGGCAAGAAACACTCAAAGTGATGAACAGCAAGATTACTCTATCCACCAAGGCTATCATTCAGAATTGAAGGTCAGATAAGGAGCTTCACAGACAAGAAAAAGCTAAAGGAGTTCATCACCACTAAACCAGGGTTATATGAAGGCTATTCTTGAAGAAGAGGAAGAAGAAGAAAAAGGTAAAGATAAAAACTATGAACAACAAAATGACAACAAATACATACCTACCAAAAAGTGAATCTAAAAATCAAGTGAATAAAAAATCTGATGAACAGAATGGACTGATCAATTTAATAGAATCAAGGACATAAAAAGGGAGTGGACTGACAATTCTCAGAGGAAAGAATGTGTGAGGGATGCGGGAGGAGATTGAACAAAAATCTTACACCTATGAATGAAGACAGTAGGGGTGGCTAAGGGCATGTGGTGGGTTGGGGGATCGGGTGGAAGGGAGCTATGGGGGAAAAACAAAAATACCTGTAATAATATGAACAATAAAGATTTATTTTTTAAAAAGAAACTCCTGGTAGACTGGCTTGTGTGGCTCAGTGGTTGAGCATCCACCCATGAACCAGAAAGTCATCATTCGATTCCCTGTTAGTGCACATGTCCAGGTTGTGGGCTTGATCCTCAGTGTGAGGCATGCAGGAGGCAGCCAATCTCTCATCATTGTTTCTATCTCTCCATCTACCTTTTTCTTTTAAATCAATAAAAATATATTTTTAAAATAAACTCCTGACCACTCCCACACACAGGCAGAACCTTCAGTCAGTGTGTGCTCCACACTCAGGCTCCCCACAGAGCTGTCACACAGTACATGCCTTATCCCAAGCCCAGGTCAGAGGTGCTGGTGTGACCTGGTATGCCCAGTCACAGATTACAAGACCATGCTGCATGTGTAAGAGGTTCCTAGGGTGTCATCCTGCCTTGAGTGGTGGGGCTGCATAATGAATTGCATGTCACAGGGCTCTGGGTCCTCACAGGGAGTTGCACACCAGAGTGAATGTGCATGCACCCCCACCACCCTGAGAATCTGAAGTGGACAACTGAAGGACCAGAATCATGGGAGAAGGGAATACGACTCAGAGCAGACAATAAAGGTGTGAAACTCAAGGCACACCCAGCCTCTGGTCTATTGAGCCCCAGATCATTGGACCACTAGAGGATTCAACCCCTTGGATCCCAAGCAGGGATCCAAAGCCAGAAAGAGGAGACAGCAAAAAGGATTGTAAGAAAAGAAGAAATCACCAGAAAAGGAACTACTGTATTTTCCAGCGTATAAGATGACTTTTTAGCCCAGGAAAATCTCAAAAGTCAGGGGTCATCTTATATGCTGAGTGTAAAAAATACTGTAGCTTGAAGTTATGATGGATGTTGCTAACTCGCCAGGGACTTGCCCGGCACTTGCTCTCTCTGTATTGTTTGTTATCTTCCTCCTATCATCATCAGTTCTAGTCGTCTTATACTTTGGAAAATAGGGTAAATGAAATGGAGGCAAGAAATACGTCGGAGGAAAAATTCAGAGTAAGAGTCATGCAATTCTTAAACTGACTAGATGAGAAAATTACCAACATATGTAAGAATCAAGAAAAAATGAAGAATGACATAGCTAAAATAAAAACCACAATGGAAGGTTTCACTAGTAGACTAGAAAAAGTAAAGGACCAAATCAGTGAGTTAGAAGACAGGGTTTAAAACATATCAAATCAGAACAGCAATTGGAGAAAAAAATATTAGAAATCAGGAGAAGAGCCTAAGGGAGATTTGGGACAACATGAAATGAAGCACCATCTATATAACAGGGGTTCCAGAAGGAGAGGAAGAGGAGTAAGGTTTAGAAAATCTATTTGAAGAAATAATGACAGAAAACTTTACTAACATAGGGAAGAAAAAAGTCACATAAAGAGAGCCCCAAACAAGATGAACCCAAAAGACCCACACCAAGACACATCATAATTACAATGGCAATTGTTAGTGACAAAGGAAGAATATTAAAGGCTTCAAGAGAGAAAGAGAGTTACCAACAAGGGATCTCCCATTATATCTATCAACTTACTTCCCAACAGAAACACATCTGGCCAGAAGGTAATGGAATGAAGTATACAAAGTGATACAAAATAAGGGAATGACTTCAAGAATACTCTTTCCAGTGAGGCTATCATTTAAATTGAAACAGAAATCAGGAGTTTCACAGACAAGAAAAGGCTAAGAAATTTTATTACTATCAAGCCAGCAATGCCAGAAATGCTAAACAGACTGATATTAAAAGAAGAAAAAAGAAGAGAAAAAGGAACACATGCATAAAAATTAAACTTTCTACAAACAAGTACTTATCAATAATAACCTTAAATATTAATGGATTAAATGCTCCAATCAAAAGACATCAAGCGGCTGAATGGAAAGAAAACATGATCCATACATATGCTGTCTAGAAGAGACCTACCTCAGAACAAGGAAATCACAATACTGAAAGTGAATGAATGGAAGAAATTTTTTCAGGCACATGGAAATGAATTTTAAAAAGCTGGGGTAGCAATACTTATATATCACAGAATAAACTTCAAAGTGAAGGCCATAACAAACGATAAGGAAAGCTACTTCATAATACTGAAGGGATTGGTACAACAAGAGGATATAACTCTGGTAAACATATATGCACCAAATGCAGGAGTATCCAAATACACAAAAAGCTTCTGAAAGATATTAAGGGAGAAATCCACAGCAATACATTCATAGTAGTGAACTTTAATATCCCAATGACAACACTGGATAAATCTAGACAAAAAATCAACAAAGAATTAGCAGTCTAAAAGACTCACTAGATCAGTTGGAATTAATTGACATCTTCAGAACATTTCACCCCAAAGCTAGAGTTTATACATTCTTCTCAATTGCACATGAGGCATTTTCATAGATAGACTGCATATTAGGACTTAGACTAAGTCTCTACAAATGCAAGAAGTTTGAAATCATATCAAGAATCTTTTCAGATAACAGTGGCATAAAATTAGAAATCAACTACAATAAAAACAATTTTATAAAAATCAAACACTTGGAGGCTAAATAGCATGTTATTAAACAATGATTGGGATATGGAAGACATCAAATAAAAATAAAAAACATCCTGGAAACAAATAACAATGAAAACACAACAATCCAAAAATAATGGGACACATTTAAAGCAGTTGGGAGAGGGAAGTTTATAGTTCTACAGGTCTACCTCAGAAAACAAGAAAAGCGGGTAATAAATTATCTAACCCTTCAACTTAAAGAATTAAAAAGAGAGCAACAAGAACAGTCCAGAGAAATCAAAAGGAAGGAGATGATAAACATAAAAGCAGAAATAAATGCATAGAGAAAAAATATCAATAAAACAAAGAGCAATTTCTTTGAAAATACACAAGATTGTTGAATTTCTAGCGAGGACCACCTAGAAGTAAAGAGATGGCCCAAATAAACAAAATCAGAAATGAAATAAGTGAACCAACCCTACAGAAATATAAAGAATTGTAAAAAAAATACTATGAATAACTTCATTACAACAAATTGGACAACCTAGAGGAAATGGACATATTCCTAGAAAAGTACAATCTTCCAAAACTCAATCAGGAAGAATAAAGAAAATCTGAAAAGGCCAATATCTATAGAGGGAATTGAAGCAGTCATCAAAAAACTTCCAGCAAATAAAAGCCCTCAGCTATACAATTTCACAGGGGAGTTTTACCAAACACTCAAAGAACTAAAACTTAGCATCCTCAGACTATTCCAAAAAATTAAAGAGGAAGGAAAACTTCCAAGCTTTTACTATGTAGGCAACATTACCCTAATCCCAAAACCAGATAAAGACACCCCAAAGTAAGAGAACTACAGGCTAATATCCCTGATGAACACAGATGCTAATATACTCAACAAAATTCTAGCAAATCGGATCCAGTGTTACATTCAAAAGATCTACACAATTATGCAAGGGTGGCACAATATCCACATATCAATAAACATAATGCATCACACAAAAAATTGAGAGGCAAAAATCTTCCAGTCATATCGACTGATGCAGAAAAAGCACTTGACAAAATCCAACACCCTTTCTTGATAAAAACTCTCAGCAAAATGGGAATACAGGGATCATACCTTAACATAATAAGGTCCATATGACAAACCTACAGCCGACAGCATATACAATGAGCAAAAATTAAAACCATTTCCTCTAAGAACAGCAACAAGACAGAAATACCCAGTTTCACCACTCCTGTTCCACATAGAACTGAAACTGCTAACCATAGCAATCTTCAAGAAGAAAAAATAACAGGCATCCATATTGCCAAAGAAGAAGTAAAACTGTCATTATTCACAGATGACATGATATTGCACATAGAAAATCCTAAAGACTACATAAAAAAACTACTAAACTTAAATGAATTTGACAATATATGAAAATACAAAATTAACACTCAGAAATGTATGGCTTTTTATACATAAACTAGAGGCCTGGTGCATGAAATTTATGCACAGGGGTGGTGCGGGGGAGGAGTATCCCTCAGCACAGCCTGCACCCTCTCCGATCTGGGACCCCTACAGGGATATCTGACTGCCCATTTAGGACCGATCCCCATAGGATCTGGACTAAATGAGCAGTTGGACATCCTTCTCACAACCCAGGAATGCTTGCTCCAAACTGCTCACCTGCCTGCCTCCCTGATTGCCCCTAACCCCTTCTGCCTGCCAGCTTTATCACGCCCTAACCACTACCCTGCCAGCCTAATTGATGTCTAACTGCTCCCCTGCCAGCCTGTTTGCGCCCCCCCCCCCCCCCCGCCGCAACTTCCCTCCTCTGCCGGCCTGGTCACCCCTAACTGCCTTCCCCTGCAGGCTTGATAATCCCCAACTACCCTTCCTTGCAGGCCTGCTCCCTCCCAACAGCCCTCCTCTGCTGGCCTGATCACCAACAACTGCCCTCCCTTACAGGCCTGGAAACTCCCACAGTCCTCCCCTGCTTGCCATCTTGTGGTAGCCATCTTGTGTCCACATGGAGCAGGGTCTTTGACCACATGGGAGCAGCCCTCTTGTGTGTTGGAGTGATGGTAAATCTTCATATTACTTTTTTTTAGATAGGATAGAGGCTTGGTGCATGGGTGGGAGGGGGAGCGGCTGGTTTTCCCTGAAGGGTGTCCCCATCAGGGTGGGGGTTCCCTTGGGGTGTGGGGTGGCCTGAGCAAGGGGCCTATGGTGGTTTTCAGGCCGGCCATGATTCCCCCCTCCCCCACCCCGTGACCCAAGTGGAGACCCTGGGATCTGGGATTAATTTATGTCTACAATTGAAACTTTGTAGCCTGGAGTGGAGCCAAGCCTTCTGCTCACTCTGTGGCGACAGCCATTTCTGTTTGAAACTTTGTGGCCTAGAGTGGAGGCATAGGCTAGGGCTGCAGAAGTTTGGCTTCCTCCATCGCCCAGGCAACCTTAGCCTGTTTCTCTCTCCAGCTCCATGGTTGCCACCATTTCTGTTGGGACTATGTATCTTCTATAATTGAAACTTTGCAGCATTGAGTGGAGGTATAGGCCAGCAATGGCAGGTGGAAAGCTTGGCTTCCTTCATTGCTGGGGAAACCCAAGCCTCCCTCCTGGTCTCAGTGGCGGGAGCCATCTTGGTTGGGGTTTATTTGCATAATTTGCTCCTGATTGGCTGGCGGGTGTTAATATGGGCGTGGTTTGATCAGAGGTACAGTCAATTTGCATATTACTCTTTTATTATTATTATTATTTACAATATAACATATTTAATAGTAGTACATATGTTTTCTTTCCCCCCTCCCAATATCCTCCCCCCCTCCCCGCCCTAGTGTCTTTCATTCATTGGTTATGCTCATATGTATGCATACAAGTCCTTCAGTTGATCTCCCCCAGCATCTGCCTCCCATCCACTCCAGCCTTCCCCCTGTAGCTTGACAGCCTGTTGGAGGCCACCCTGCCTCTATATCAATCACTTCCCCCTATTTCTTCAAAAATATCTTGCCTCTGCATACTAGAAACAAACGTATAAGAGCAAAAAAAGTTTGAGTGTCAGTTTCAATGTCCAACTGTTCTGAGTCCCAGTTTCAATGTCAAATAGTTCTTCATGTGTACATGTCAGCAATGGTATCCAGATGATGGACACATCGTGGCAATGCAAGATCCATCCTCTCTGGTTTGGTCCTGGGCCGCCTGCAGCCACACACAGCTGCCGACTGCTAGCATGGCAAGGTGTCGTCAGCGTCCGCCATCTCTGGACTGTCCTTGTGGCTGGAACAGACCCCTCACTGTCGCAGGAACCCACATGGTCTTGGAGTTGTTCTCTGCAAACACACAAACACATTCTCTACCGAAATTTAACCAAGGGATCCTCTCTGCAAAATAGACTTAGAATTCTTTTTATTTTTGTCTAAATGATTTTCCTTTGGCTTATTTTGACACCATGTGTGTTTTTTTTATGGGTGTCCCACAGCTGGTTTTACAAATGGAATTTTCTTTTCTGGAGCAAGAATTTTCTACATGTATTTTACTTATAGGATATTTTTCCTTACATAATATTACCCCACTGTCCCCCCCCCCCTTTTTTTTGGTTAATAGGGGCTTTTGGAAATTTTATCTTGCAGTCTTGGTAATTTTAAATTTTAATTTTTGCACACAAATATTACTGCGTTAGGTTCTTTGGATATTAGGCAATTTTGCAGTGAGATGAACTACTAATAGGTATTTTAGTTAATGTTTTAGGAAAAGCTTTTTGTCCAGTACACTTAGATTTTCTTGAGTATTGACTTATTTCACTTGGCCAATTTAAATTAATCTGAAAACTTGATTACTATTTTACTGTCAGTTTTAATACTCAAGCAGAAATCTTAGTTTACCCAGTAAATACTTGTGGAAAGGAATATTTGCATTTTTGAGTAGGTCCTCAGCATTCCTGATAAACTAAATTTAGATACAGGGCAGCTATTGCTGGTCGAGTCTTTGTCTGCCACCTGGGTCCCATTCTGAGTTGTGCATGGGAGGCGTAGCAGCCGTGGGGGTAGGAGACCTTCCTCAGGAAGGGTGAGAATTCAAGCCCCTGCAAGGTTTGTGGATGAGGGTCTATGCCCCACCTCTGTTGAACTTTTAGTTCTCTCCTGTTGGCCCCTCTGCAACTGTGCCTGTCTTAGGTTGTTCCTTCCCTGAGGAATCTTACCCGTCTCTGGCTAACCAGCCATCCTCCGGGGCCAAACAGGGTGATGTGAGGTTCAGTTCTGTCTCCTTTGCTATACCCCCGTGGCCTCAAGGACCAGCACCTGCCTTGGGGTCCCCTAGCCTGCTGGCGGGGTCCCGGTACTGATCACATATCTCGGGGACCCAGGTTTATTCTCCAGAGAGGGCCCAGCTCACAACATTGGTTGAGAGACAGATCCATGGTGCCAGCTGCTCAGAGGCTTCAGCCACAGCTTGAACTGAAAGCTCAGGCAACAGCTGTGTGTATTTGGATAGTAAGAAGAGGGTCCCTCTTGGCAAAAGGGCAAGAAGGGCCAATATATTATGCTCGGATGCCTTCCCAGTGCCTTAATTTCTCCTGAAAGGGAGTAATTCCTTTCCTATCCTTTTTTTAAATTGCTGCCCAACATTCAAAGAATTAGGTTGTAAGTTTATTTGGGATAATTGTATAATATGCTCTTGTCAAATATCAAATATTATAATGACATTGTAGAATAGTATCATGTAAGGGTATTATGGTGACACGGGAGGTTATGGAGGGCCTAGCCTTAGGACTGGTGTCCATAGGAGATGACAAGCTCTAGGCCATGTTAATTCAATCTCAAACTAGCTGCCAATTTTTTTTCATAACTTCATATAAACTTTGTCAGGGATGTAAAAACACAAATTACTTACCTTTTTTCAAGAGTTCAAATATATTGTCTTTCTCCCTTACTCCCACCACCTGCCACTTACCCCGAGGTTTGACATTCTGATGGACTTTTCTCAGTCTCTGGATCCATTCTTGTTCATCAGTCTATGTCATTCATTATATTCCTAAATGAGTGAGATCATGTGATATTTGTCTTTCTCTGCCTGGCTTATTTCACTTAGCATAATGCTCTCCAAATCCATCCATGTTGTTACAAATGGTAGGAGCTCCTTTTTTTCTGCGGCGTAGTATTCCATTTTGTAAATGTGCTGTAGTTTTTTAATCCACTCATCTGCTGATGGGCACTTAGACTGTTTCCAAGTCTTAACTATGGTAAATTGTGCTGCTATGAACATAGATACATATATCTTTTCTAATTTGCATTTCTAGTTTCTTGGGGTATATTCCTAGAAGTGGGATCACTGGGTCGAATGGGAGCTCCATTTTTAGTTTTTTGAGGAAACTCCATACTGTTCTCCACAGTGGCTGCACTAGTCTACAATCCCACCAGCAGTGCATGAGAGTTCCTTTTTCTCCGCATCCTCGCCAGCACTTGTCATTTGTTGATTTGTTGATGTAAGCCATTATGACAGGTGTGAAATGTTACATTGTCGTTTTGATTTGCATCGCTCAGACAATTAGCGACTTTGAGCAAGTTTTCATATGTCTCTGGGCCTTCCTTTTGTCTTCTTTAGAAAATATTCTATTTAGGTCTGTTGCCCATTTTTGTTATTGGATCATTTGTCCTCCTTTTATTGAGTTGTGTGAGTTGCCTGTAGATGCTTGAGATTAAACCTTTATCACTGATAACATTTGCAAATATGTTCTCCCATACAGTGGGTTTTCTTGTTGTTTTGTTGATGGTTTCTTTAGCTGTGCAAAAGCTTTTTATTTTGATGTAGTCCCATTTGTTTATTTTGTCTTTAGCTTCCATTGCCCTAGGAGCAGTATCATCGAAGACGTTCTTTTGGCATATGTCTGAGATTTTTTTCCCTGTAGATTCCTCTAATGTTTTTATGGTTTCTCATCTTACGTTTAAGTCCTGTATCTATTTCAAGTTTATTTTTGTGTATGGTGTAAGTAGGTGGTCTAGTTTCATTTTTTTTGCATGTATCTGTCCAATTTTCCCAACACCATTTATCGAAGAGACTGTCTTGACTCCATTTTATGTTCACGCCTCCTTTGTCAAATATTAATTGAGCATAGTGGTTTGGGTTGATATCTGGATTCTCTATTCTATTCCATTGATCTATATGTCTGCTCTTGTGCCAGTACCAGGCTGTTTTGAGGATAGTAGCTTTGTAATATAGCTTGAAATCTGGTATTGAAATCCCACCAACTTTGTGCTTCTTTCACAGGATTGCTGTGGCTACTCAGGGCGTTTTTTTATTCCAGATGAATTTTTGGAGAGTTCTTTCTAGGTCTGTGAAATATGCAATTGGTATTTTAATGGGCAGTGCATTAAATTTATAGATCGCTTTGGGTAGTATGGACATTTTAATTATATTGATTCTCCCAATCCTTCAACATGGTATGTTCTTCCACCTGTTTACATCTTCCTCTATCTTTTTGTTCAGTGTCCTGTAGTTTTCCACGAATAGGTCTATTACCTCCTTACTTAAGTTTATTCCTAGGTATCTTAATTTTTTTGGTGTAAATGGGATTGCTTTTTTAGTCTCTCTTTCTGTAATTTCACTATTAGTGCATAGAAATGCCATAGATTTCTTGGCATTAATTTTGTGGCCTGCTACGTTGCTGAACTCATTTATTAAGTCTATTAGTTTTTTTATGGAGTCTTTCAGGTTTTTTATGTACAATATCATGTCATCTGCAAATAAGGAGAGCTTTACTTCTTCTTTTCCAATTTGGATGCCTTTTATTTCTTCTTCTTGTCTAATTGCAATGGCTAATATTTCCAGTACTATGTTGAACAGGAGTGGTGAGAGTGGGCATTCCTGTCTTGTTACTGTTCTTAGGGGAAATGGTTGTAGTTTTTGCCCATTGAGTATGATGTTTGCTGTGGGTTTCTCATATATGGCTTTTATTATGTTGAGGTATGATCCTTCTATTCCTACCTTGTTGAGAGTTTTTATCAAGAAAGGGTGTTGGATTTTGTCAAATGCTTTTTCTGCATCAATTGATATGACTATGTGATTTTTATCTCTCAATTTGTTAATGTGATGTATCGCATTTATTGATTTGCGGATATTATACCATCCTTGCATTCCTGGGATAAATCCTACTTGGTCATGGTGTATGATCTTTCTGATGTACTGCTGGATCCGATTTGCTAGAATTTTATTGAGGATTTTGGCATCTATATTCATGAGGGATATTGGCCTGTAATTCTCTTTCATTGTGTCATCTTTATCTGGTTTTGGTATTAGGGTGATGCTAGCTTCATAGAAGGAGTTTGAAAGTGTTCCATCCTCTTGAATTTTCTGAAATAGGCTGAGGAGTATAGGCTTTAGTTCTTCCTTGAATATTTGGTAAAACTCCCCTGTGAAGCCGTCTGGCCCTGGGCTTTTGTTTGCTGGAAGCTTTATGATGAATGCTTCAATTTCTTCCACAGTTCTTGGTCTATTGAGTTGTTTAGATTCTTCCTGATTGAGTTTTTGGAGGTTATATTTTTCTAGAAATATAACCATTTCCTCCAGGTTGTCCAGTTTGTTGGAGTAGACTTGTTCATAGTATTTTTTAACAATCCTTTGTATTTCAATGGGGTCTGTTGTTATTTCACCTCTTTCATTTCTGATTTTGTTTATTAGGGTCCTCTCTCTTTGCTTCTTGGTGAGTCTGGCTAGAGCTTCATCAATCTTGTTTATCCTTTCAAAGAAGCAGCTCTTGGTTTTGTTGATCTTCTGTATTGTTTCTTTGGTCTCTATGTCATTTATTTCTGCTCTGATCTTTACTATTTCCTTCCTTCTGCTTACACTGGGCTTTTCCTGTTGCTTTCTTTCTAACTCTTTGAGTTGTTGGGTTAGATAATTTATTGCCACTGTTTCTAGTTTTTTGCAGTAGGATTGTAGAGCTATGAACATCCCTCTCAGAACTGCTTTCACTGTTTTCCATACATTTTGGATTGTTGTGCTATCGTTGTCATTTGTTTCCATGATGTTTTCTATCTCTTCCTTGATCTCTCTAGTAACCCAGTCATAGTTGAATAGCATGCTTTTTAGTCTTCATGTGTTTGATTTCTTAGGATTGTTTCTATTGTAGTTGATTTCCAGCTTTATGCCACTGTTATCTGAGAATATGCTTGATATGATTTCTGTCTTCTTGAATTTGGAGAGACTTTGCCTATGACCCAACACACGGTCTATCTTTGAGAATGTCAAATGGGCACTTGAGAAGAATGTATATTTTGTGGCTTTTTAGGTGAAATGATCTGAAGATGTCAATTAATTCCATCTGGTCTAGTGAGTCATTGAGGATTGATGTTTCTTTACTGATTTTTTGTTTAGAGGATTTGTCCAATGGTGATAGTGGGGTATTAAAGTCTCCTACTATGATTGTATTGCTGTCTATCTCTCCCTTGATATCCTCTAGGAGTTTTTGTATGTATTTGAATGCTCCCATATTGGGTGTGCATATGTTTACCAGAGTTATTTCTTCTTGTTGTATTGCTCCCTTTAGTATTATGTAGTGGCCTTATTTATCTCTTGTTACGTCCTTCACTTTGAGATCTAATTTGTCAGATGTAAGCATTGCTACCCCAGCTTTTTTTCCATTTCCATTCGCCTGAAGAACCTTTTTCCATCCTTTCACCTTCAGTCTGTGTGTGTCTTTTATTTGGAGGTGGGTTTCTTGTAGACAGCAGATATATGGGTCGTGTTTTCTTATCCAGTCTATTACCCTATGTCTTTTGATTGGAGCATTTAAACAATTCACATTTAAAGTTATTATTGATAGGTAGTTATTTGAAGCCATTTTTGTTCTTAGCCCCTGTGTTCTTTCTTGGCTTCCTATTGCTTTTTCAGTAGACCCTTTAGCATTTCTTGCATTGCTGATTTGGTGGTAATGTATTCCCTTAGACCTTTTTTGTCTGTGAAGCTCCTGATTTGACCTTAAATTTTGATTGACAGCTTTGCTGCATACAGTATTCTAGGATTCAGACCCTTTCTTTGCATGACTTTGTATATTTCATTCCAATCCCTTCTGGCCTGATAAGTTTCTGTTGAGAAATCACTTGCTAATCGATGGGGGTTCCTTTGTAGGTGACTTTCCATCTCTCTCTGGCAGCTTTTAAGATTCTCACTTTGTCATTGATGTTTGCCAATTTAATTATAATGTGCCTTGGCGTAGGTCTTTTGGGGTTTATTTTGCTTGGGACTCTGTGAGCTTCTTGGATTTGTGTGGGTTTTTTCTTTTCTATATCAGGGAAGTTTTCTGTCATTATTTCTTTCAACAGGTTTTCTATTCCTTGCTCAGTTTCCTGTCCCTATGGAAGCCCTATTATGGGGATGTTGTTTTGTTTCATGTTGTCCCAAAGTTCCCTTAGGCTCTCCTCTTGCTTTTTAATTTTTTTTCTAGAAGCTGCTCTACTTGGGTATTTTTTCCTACCTTGTCTTCCAGCTCACTGATGCAGTCCTCTGCTTCATCTAGTCTACTCCTGATACTTTCTATGGAGTTCTTTACCTCAGCAATGTGACTTTTCATTTCTTCTTGGGTCTTCTTCATCTCTTCATAATTCCTCTTCATTTATTCATAATTTTTCTTCATTTATTCATGGCTCTTCTTCACTTCCTCTTGATTCCTCTTTGATTCCTCATGGTTCTTACTCATATTGACTTCTATTCTCTTCAGCCACCCTATGACCATTTCTCTGAACTCTCTCTCTGACAGGTTGCTTGCTTCCATTTCGTTTACCTCCTTTTCTGGTGAGGCTTGTTTTTCTTTAATTGGTGGGCTGTTTCTTTGTCTCCCCGTGGTCTCTCTTCTCTGTGTGTCTGATTATGTAGGTCTCACTCTCCTGTGTTGATTTAAAGGCTCAAACTACAACACAACCTGGTGCAGCACACCAGGCACTGAATAAGAATGTATTCACGGTATTGGTAACTCCAAATTAAAGGTGATTGTCAGAGGAAGGTAAATTAGGTGATAGGTGGGAAAAAAGAAAGTAAGAGAAAACCGTCACACACACCAAAGAAAGAACAAAAGAAAAAAGAAAGAAAGAAAAAAGGGAATGCCAAAATGAAATTGGGAAAGGGGGAGGAGTAAAAAGATAGGAAAAGGGAATAAACTATAAATATGGGCTGGAAAGTCCCAAAGTACCACCTCTAATCCCAGCAAAAACCAGTAACAAGTACCTGGAGATTGATACAAACTACATACAACAACTAATATCAAGGGAGGTTAGGGAACAGATAAGCTTAAATCTATCAAAAGAACAATGTAAACAACACCAAAACTAAAAACAATGTCACACACCCCCAAAAAAATTAAAAGAAAAGAATAACCAAACCTATCTCACCAACATGTATAAAATATCAATATAAACAACAGTCAGGTAAACAACATCAGCAGGACCGAGAGAAAAACAGTTTAGGATAGTGAAGTCGGATAAGCAATAGATGTGTATGGACTTGGGAACAGGTGGTTGGAGATTGGATATAAGAGTGGGGTGAAATTTTAATAGGGGGTAAAAAGAGAGAATAAGGAAAAAGTGTGAGGGGAATAAGACACTAACTAGCGAAAGGTTAGAAAGAGAGTACTGGCATAATGGTGAAGTTGAGTTGGAGTAAAAATATACTAAAGGATAGATGAAAAAAGACTGTATAACCCTAATCTCTAAGTAGAGTGAAGATGAAATAAAATGGCACTTAAAAAAAAGTTTAAATAGTAATAGAAATAAAATTGATTCCTTAATTTGTGTTACACAAGAGTCTATTTGTGAATCAGCCCCTAGGTGGCAGTGTTTCTGAATTGACCTCCAGGTCTATTGGTCCTCTCTAGCCTGAACTAAAATCCAGCTATGTCTATGGTATTCTCTGCTGATTTGTGGAAATAGGGTAACCAGAGTTGCCTCTCTAAGGGTGAGGACCTGTTCTGATCCCTAGCCTCAGCAAAACAACTCACCCTTGAGGTCTCCCAGGTTTTCCCCCACCTGGCGATCCCACGTTCCTGGTTCAGTGCTGAGAAATTCAGGTTTGGAGAAGACAAACATGTGCACTCGAACTCACGTCCCGCTGGTATGTTGTGCGAAACCCCTTTCTCCCTTGGGTTTGGCAGCCCGCTTCCTCCCAAAATTGTTAGACTGGCCTTCTCTGTCAGGTCCAAATGGGTTGCCTTCTATGTATCCCCCCTGCCACCAGCTCCGAGGGCCCTCTTCCACGTTTGCCAGCTCCAACAACCCCGGACTTTTTCTCTTTTATTTTTTTCCCCCAGGCACGAATCTCCTTGGGGAAAAACCCCCAGGGGAAATCTGACCTTTCCGTGGCAGAACACAGGGTTCCTCGGAATCTGCTTCTGTGCCAGCTAGGGAGCGATGTTCCAGGGGGGTTTCAGCCACCCAGTGGGTACCCCAACTGTAAAATTTTCAGGCTCTTCCCCTTCAAGGTGGCGCAGCCACCTCTGAGCCACTGGCTCTGAGAGAGAACCCAGCTGCACTGGAGCCGCTCCATTAAGGGAGGCTAATCTAGCAGTCCCCCTCCTTCTCTCAGAGCCCAGCTGTCCCCCGACTGGCCAACAAACACTCCCCGCGCCAACCTCAGCTACTTCCTCCTTCTGCCCTGGGACACAAATGATTATGTGTCCTTCTGTTCCGCCGCCATCTTTCCCTCTATACCACAGTTTTTTAATACAATCATCTGCTGATGGGCACTTAGGCTATTTCCAAACCTTAGCTATGGTGAATTGTGCTGCAATGAACATAGGGGTGCATAAATCCTTTCTGATTCGTGCTTCTAGTTTCTTGGGATATATTCCTAAAAGTGGGATCACTGGGTCAAATGAAAGTTCCATTTTTAGTTTTTTGAGGAAACTTCATACTGTTCTCCACAGTGGCTGCACCAGTCTGCATTTCCACTAACTATGCAAAAGAGTTCCTTTTCTCCACATCCTTGCCAACACTTGTCCCTGCTTGATTTGTTGATGATTGCCATTCTGACAAAAGTGAGATGATGCTGCATTATTGTTTTCATTTGCATCTCTCGGATAATTAGTGACTTTGAGCATATTTTCATATGTCTCTTTGCCTTCCTTCTTTCCTCCTTCGAAAAGTGTCTGTTTAGGTCTGTTGCCCATTTTTTTCATTGGATTGTTTATCTTCCTTTTGTTAAGTTGTATGAGTTCCTGTAAA
The DNA here is from genome assembly GCA_027563665.1 of Antrozous pallidus. Classification (NCBI taxonomy): domain Eukaryota; kingdom Metazoa; phylum Chordata; class Mammalia; order Chiroptera; family Vespertilionidae; genus Antrozous; species Antrozous pallidus. The sequence goes on along the minus strand of CM050513.1, from coordinate 155,537 downwards.
TGTTGGAGATTAAACCATTGTCTGTGGTGACATTGGCAAATATGTTCTCCCATGCAGTGGGATTTCTTATTGTTTTGTTGGTGGTATCTTTTGCTGTGCAAAAGCTTTTCATTTTGATGTAGTCCCATTTGTTTATTTTCTCTTTGGTTTCCATTGCTTTAGGAGCATTATCATTGAAGAAGTTCCTGCTGCATATGTCTGAAATTATTCTACCTGTGGATTCTTCTAGTATTTTTATGGTTTCTCTTCTTATGTTTAAGTCTTTGATAAATTTTGAGTCTATTTTTGTGTATGGTGTAAATTGATGGTCTAGTTTCATTTTTTTTTTTTGCATGTATCTGTCCAATTTTCCCAACACCATTTGTTGGAGAGATTGTCTTGACTCCATTTTATGTCCATGCCTCCTTGGTCAAATATTAATTGGGCATAGTGGTTTGGGGCAAATTCTGGGTTTTCTATTCTATTCCATTGATCTATGTGTCTGTTCTTGTGCCAGTACTAGGCTGTTTTAAGAACAGTGACTTTGTAATACAGCTTGAAACCTGGTATTGAGATCCCACCTACTTTGTTCTTCTTTCTCAGAATTGCTGCAGATATTCAGGGTAAAATACCAAATCTGGTATGAACAACTCTACTCAAACAAACTAGATAACCTAGGATAAATGGACATATTCCTAGAAATATGACTGCTTCAATTTTCCAGACGAATCTTTGGAAAATTTGTTGTAGGTCAGTGAAATATTCCATAGGTATTTTAATGGGGATTGCATTGAATCTGTAGATTGCTTTGGGTAGTATGGACATTTTGATGATGTTCATTCTACCAATCCATGAACACGGTGTGTTTTTCCATCTATTTATGTCTTCCTCTATCTCTTTTTTCAGTGTCCTGTAGTTTTTCGCATACAGTTCTTTTACCTCCTTAGTTAAGTTTATTCCTAGGTATCTTAATTTTTTTTGTGTGAGGGTAAATGGGATTGCTTTTTTAAGTTTCTCTTTCCATAAGTTCACTATTGGTGTAAAGGAATGCCATAGATTTCTTGGTATTAATTTTATATCCTGCTACATTGCTGAATTCATTTATTAAGTCTAATACTTTTTTGACGGAGTCTTTTGGGTTTTCTATGTACAATATCATGTCATCTGCCAATAAGGACAGTTTTACTTCTTCTTTTCCAATTTGAATGCCTTTTGTTTCTTTTCTTGTCTAATCGCAATGGCTAGTACTTCCAGTACTATGTTGAACAGGAGTGGTGAGAGTGGGCATCCCTGTCTTGCTCCTATTCTTAGGAAAAATGATTTCAGTGTTTGTCCATTGAGTATGATATTGGTTGAGGGTTTTTCATATAGTTTTTATTATGTGGAGGTATGATCCTTATATTCCCACTTGAGCATTTTGATCAAGAAGGGGTGTTGGACTTTATCAAATGCTTTTTCTGCATCAATTGCTATGACTATGTGATTTTTATCTTTCAATTTGTTTATGTGATGTATCACATTTATTGATTTGTGGATATTGAACCATCCTTGCATCCCTGAGATAAATCCTACTTGGTCATGGTGTATGATCTTTCTGATGTACTGCTGGATCAGATTGCTAGAATTTTGTTGAGGATTTTAGCATATATGTTCATGAAGGATATTGGCCTATAATTCTCTTTTATTGTGTTGTCTTTATCTGGTTTTGGTATTAGAGTGATGCTGGCTTCATAGAATGAGCTACGAAGTGTTCCTTCCTCTTGAATTTTTTAGAATAGTTTGAGGAGGATAATTTTTAGTTCTTCTTTGGATGTTTGGTAAAACTCCCCTGTGAAGCTATTTTGGGGTTGATCCTGCTTGGGACTCTCTGTACTTGTGTAACTTTTTTCTTCCCCATATATGGGAAGTTTTCAGTCATTATTTCTTCAAATAGATTTTCTAATCCTTGGTGCTCTTCTTAGCCTTCTGGCAGCCCTATTATACAGTGAAGCTGCCTGGACCTGGGCTTTTGTTTGCTGGGAGCTTTTTGATGACTGCTTCAATTTCTTCCACAGTTATTGGCCTATTGAGATTTTTAGAATCTTCCCTATCGAGTTTTGGAATTTTGGATTTTTCTAGGAATATGTCCATTTATCCTAGGTTGTCTAGTTTGTTTGAGTAGAGTTGTTCATAGTGAGTTTTTTTAAACAATCCTTTGTATTTCTGTGTGGTTCGTTGTTATTTTGCCTCTGTCATTTCTGATTTTGTTTATTTGGGTCTTCTCTCTTTGCTTCTTGGTGAGCCTGGCCAGAGGTTCATCAATCTTGTTTATCCTTTCAAAGAACCAGATCTTTGTTTTATTTATACTTTGTATTTTTTTGGTCTCTATGTCATTTTTTTCTGCTCTGATCTTTATTATCTCTCTTCTTCTGCTCACTCTGGGTGTTTCTTGTTGCTCTCTTTCTATTTCTTTGAGTTGTAGAATTACTTTATTTACTACCATTTTTTTCCTGATTTTTGAGGTAGGCTTGTAGAGCTATACATTTCCCTCCTAAGACTGCTTTCATTGTGTCCCATAGATTTTGAATTGTTGTGTTTTGTTGTCATTAGTTTCCAGGATGCCTTTAATTTCTCCTTTGATCTCATTGACAACCCAATTATTGTTTAATAGCATGCTATTCAGTTTAAGTGTTTCAGATTTTTGGATTGTTTTTATTTTAATTTATTTCTAATTTTATGACATTGTGGTCTGATAAAATGCTTGGTATGATTTCAATCCTCTTGAATTTGGGGAGACTTTGCTTGTCTATTTTTTAATATGTCCCATGTGCACTTGAGAAGAACATATATTCTGTGGCTTTTAGGTGAAATGTTCTAAAGATGTCAGTTAAGTCCATTTGTTTTAGTGAATCATTTAGGATTGCTGTGTCTTTGCTGATTTTTTGTCTAGTGGATTTATCCAGTGATGTCAGTGTCGTATTAAAGTCCCCTATGATGATTGTATTGTTGTCGCTCTCTCCCTTGATATCTTCTAAGAGTTTTGTTATGTATTTGGGTGCTCCTGCGTTGGGTGCATATATGTTTATCAGGGTTGTATCCTCTTGTTGTATCAATCCCTTTAGTATTATAAAGTGGCCTTCCTTATCTCTTGTTATGGCATTTACTTCAAGGTCTATTTTGTCAGATATAAGTATTGCTACTCCAGCTTTCTTTTCATTTCCATTTGAAAGGTATTTTTCCATCCCTGCACTTTCAAACTGTGTGAGTCTCTTGTTCTGAGGTGGGTCTCTTTAGACAGCATATATATGGGTTGTGCATTTTTTATCCATTCAGCTACACAGTGTCTTTTGATTGAGGCATTTAGTCCATTTACGTTTAAAGTTATTAGTGAAAGGTATTTGTTTGTAGTCATATCTCTATTTGTGTCTGCATTTCTTCTTACCTGATTATTTCTTCTTTTTACGGTATTCCCTTTAGCATTTCTTGCATTTCTGTTTTGGGGGTGATATACTCCCTTATCCTCTTTTTGTCTGTGAAGCTCCTGACTTCCCCTTCAATTTTGATTGATAGTCTTGCTGGATAGAGTATTCTTGGATTCATTCCTTTGCTTTGCAACACTTTATATACCTCCTTCCAATCCATTCTAGCCTGATGTGTTTCTGTTGGAAAATCATTTGATAATCTGATGGGGGTTCCTTTGCAGGTAACTCTCTGTCTCTCTCTTGCTGCCTTTAAGATTCTCTCTTTGTCATTTATATTTGCCATTGAAATTGGTGTTGGTCTTTTGGGGTTGATCCTGCTTGGGACTCTCTGTACTTGTGTAACTTTTTTCTTCCCCATATCTGGGAAGTTTTCAGTCATTATTTCTTCAAATAGATTTTCTAATCCTTGGTGCTCTTCTTAGCCTTCTGGCAGCCTTATTATACATTTGTTCCTTCATTGCATGTTGTCTGAAAGCTCCCTTAGGCTTTCCTTCTGTTTTTTAATTTTTTTCTCCAATTGCTGTTCAGTTTGAGCTTGTTTCTGTACCTGTTTCTCTAGCTCACTAATTCGGTCCTCTGCTTCTTCTAGTCTACTGTTGAAACTTTCCAAGGTGTTTTTTATTGTAGCTATATCATTTTTCATTTCTTCCTGATTCTTACATAGGTTGTTGATTTTCTCATCCATCTGATGTATAAATTCTACGACCATTACTCTGAATTCTTTTTTGGTCATGGTGCAAGCTTCAGTTTCACTAATTTCCTTTCTTTGCGACTCTTCATTTTCTTTCTTCTGGATGTTGTGTTGTCTCCCCATTCTGACTCTCACCAGAAGGTTCAAACTTTGAGTTGCGTGGACCTGGGCTGTGTGCCGTGGGAACTCCGCACCACCTGAGTGTCACTGAAGTGCTCGGACACTAGGACGTGTGGGTGCTGTGGGTTGGTGGGAATCAGGCTTTCCCAGGGTCAGTGTTTCCAGTGTTCTGTGTGGTCTCATGTGCACACCTAGAATCAGGGACCCTGCCTGCACCACGCTCTTGGTGTATGTTGAAGATGGTACCAGGAGTCCAAGTTTCCCTGTGTCTGCACCAAGAATCGAGTATCAGAGTCTGTTGCCTCGTGTGGTTTCTCATTGAGAAACAGGGTCCCTGTGTGCGCATGCACCAAGATTTGGAGTCACTGGCTCTTAGTGTGGATATGCTGTGAGTCAGGGATTCCAGGCACATAAGGTAAGACACAGAGTCAAGTCAGTTGTTCTCAGTGCTGCCTCTTGCTGGGAGAATTTGGGTCCTGATCACCATGGCAGATTGGGTTGCACAATAGCTCTGTGGTGTGCCTGCACTGTGGGAGACTGACTTCTGTGAGTGTAACCAGGTCAGGTGGCACTGATGCCTTGCGGGTTTTGATCACCCAGTTGTGATTGCATTGCAGGAGGCCACCTCCAGTTTCTCAAATTCTCTTAGCAGTACTGAGGCCCCTGAATGAGATTGCTTGCTCCAGGGCCCTATTCTCTGTCTGGGAGTTTTGGACACAGGCATGTGCAGGGGCGCAGAGTGTGTTTCCAAGCCCAAGACCCCCTGGTATAGCTGGGAAAGTGACTTTTCAAGCTCCAAGCTCCAATTACTGTCTGAGCGCTTCGGCCACAGGTGTCTGCGCACACAGGCACACACAGAACATTCTCCCACGCCCAAGTTCCACTGGGATATCCGGGAAAGTGACTTTTTTCTTTTTTAATTTTTTAAAATCTTTATTGTTCAGTTTATTCATTACATTGTCCCCCCCCTTTTTTCCCCTATAGCACCCCACCACCTGGTACCCATCCCACCCTCTGCACTCACCTCCCCCCACTGTCCTCTCCCATAGTTTCATGATTTTTGTCCAGTCTCTTGCTGCACCTCCCACACCCCTTTTCTCCCCAAGAATTGTCAGTCCATTCCCTCTCTATGTCCATGATTCTGTTATATTCACCAGATTATCCTGTTCATCAGATTATTAATTCACTTGATTTTTAAAAAATCTTTATTGTTCAGTTTATTAATTACATTGTTTCCCCTTTTTATCCCCCTATAGCTCCCCTCCACCCTGTACCTATCCCATCCTCCACCCTCCCCTCCCGCTCCCCACTGTCCTCTCCCATTGTTGCAAGATTTTTGTCCAGTCTCTTGCTGCACTTCCCACAACCCTTTTCTCCCCAAGAATTGTCAGTCCATTCCCTCTCTATGTCCATGTCTCTGTTATATTCACCAGTTTATCCTGTTCATCAGCCTATCAATTCACTTGATTTTTATGTTCATTTGTTGATAGATGTGTATTTGTTGTTCATAATTTATATTTTTACCTTTTTCTTCTTCCTCTTCTTAAAGAATATCTTTCAGCATTTCATATAATGTTGGTTTGGTGGTGATGAACTCCTTTAACTTTTTCTTATTTGCGAAGCACTTCATCTGACCTCCAATTCTGAATGATAGCTTTGCTGGATAGAGTAATCTTGGTTGTAGATTCTTGCTGTTCATCACTTTGAATATTTCTTGCCGCTCCCGTCTGGCCTGCATTGTTTCTGTTGAGAAACCCGCTGATAATCATATGGGTGCTCCCTTATAGGTAACCAACTGTTTCTCTCTTGCTGCTTTTATTATTCTCTCTTTGTCTTTTGCTCTTGGCATTTTAATTATGATGTGCCTTGATGTGGTCCTCTTAGGGTTCCTATATATTGGGGTTTGGTGCGCTTCTTGGACTCCTAAGTCAATTTCTTTCACCAGGTGTGGGAAGTTTTCAGTCACTATTTCTTCAAATAGGTTTTCATTGTCTTGGTCTCTCTCTTTTTCTGGCACCCCTATAATTCGGATGTTGGTATGCTTGAGGTTGTCCCAGAGGCCCCTTACACTATCTTCAATTTTTTGGATTCTTTTGGATTCTTGCTTTTTCAGCTGAGTGGATTTTACCTCTTTGTATTTCAAATCTTTAACTTGGTTCTTGGGGTGCTCCAGAGCACTTTTAGGTCTTTGTATACTATTTTTTATTTCAGTCAGTGTATGCTTAATTTCTGGTTGGTCCTTTTTCATATCCTTGAGAGTCTCCTTTATATCCTTGAGGGTCTCCTTCATTTCCCTGTAGGACTCATTCATTTGCACATAGGTCTTGATCATTTACTTTGTGGTCTTGTTTATTTCCTTATAGGCCTCGACCTTTTGTTGGAGCCTCTTGAAAAACCCTATAACCGTGGTTTTGAATTCCTTGTCCAGTCGTTTTTTCCCCTCCATTTCTTTCACATCTGATTTCTTTCCATGTCTCTGCATGGTGGCTGCTTCCCTGAGTTGGTCAATTAGCTTTGTGTGGTAGACTTCCTACTAGGGACAGTGGCTCAACCTCCCCGGTTACCTGTGGTGGATATGGGTTGCACATTCTTGCTGAAGTTAAGCTCAGTTAGTCGTTGTTAGCACTTGGAGGGGTTGACCTCCAGGCCAATTGTCTGTGAAGCTCAGCTGTGCTCAGTTTGGATGGGTGGAGTCTCCAGGCCAAGCAGACAGTGTTAGCTCCGCCCTGTGCGGCCCCTGGGACTCTGTGCCGGGGGCAATGGCTGCCAGCACCTCTGAGAGAGAGCCGCTGCCGAGCTCCACTGGCTGCCGGGGAATTCAGATTCTCCCAAAATGAGTCTTCGTGCGCAATGTCTCCCCCAGGGTCGTAAAACAAAGCAGTGTGACGGTTTTCCGAATGAGAGACAAGTCGCAGAGCGTTCTCTGCTCCGTCACGCAGCCGAGCTGTTCACACAAACTGCTTTCTACACAAGCCGGGAGACCCGGCAGCACCCGAGCTTCGGCGTGCCCTCCCACCATCCAGTCTTCACCCCGTATGATAGTGGGTTCTCTGGACTTCGCCCAGAGCTGGAGAATCAGTCCAGTGGGACGTCTTTGTCTCCCCGTTCGAGAAAACTGGCCGGTTTTCAGCCGCCCACCCCCTCCGCGGGGCGCACTCCAAATCTCTCTCTGCGTGAATCTTTCAACGCTGTTCGCCGCCGCTCCTCCGAGTCACAGTGTCCTATCTTCACTTTTATTTGTGGAATCCTCACTCGGGGAGCTTTCTGGTGATTCTGGAAGGTGTTTGTTCCTTCGTTAAGCTGTAGTATTAAAATTGCTGAGTATGACGGCAAGATTGGTGTTCCACCTATGCTGCCATCTTGGTTCTCCAGTTCACTTACTTTTTAGATTCATTTGTTTTTTTTTTTTAATTATACAGACAGTGTTTATTAAAATACATTTCATTTTCTTTTTTTTTTTTTTAGTTTGAAATACAATTTTTTTTTAATTTTCTTTTTTTATTGTTCAGTTTATTAATTACATTGTTTCCCCTTTTTTATCCCCCTATATCTTCCCTCCACCCTGTACCTATCCCACCCTCACCTCCCCCTCCCCAATGTCCTCTCCCATTGTTGCAAGATTTTTGTCCAATCTCTTGCTGTACTTCCAACAAGCCTTTTTTCCCCAAGAATTGTCAGTCCATTCCCTCTCTATGTCCATGTTTCTGTTATATTCACCAGTTTATCTTGTTCATCAGCCTATCAGTTCACTTGATTTTTATGTTCATTTGTTGATAGATGTGTATTTGTTGTTCATAATTTATATTTTTACCTTTTTCTTCTTCCTCATCTTAAAGAATATCTTTCAGCATTTCATATAATACTGGTTTGGTGGTGATGAACTGCTTTAGCTTTTTCTTATCTGCGAAGCACTTTATCTGATCCTCAATTCTGAATGATAGCTTTGCTGGATAGAGTAATCTTGGTTGTAGATTCTTGCTCTTCATTATTTTGAATATTTCTTGCCACTCGCGTCTGGCCTGCATCGTTTCTGTTGAGAAATCTGCTGACAATCGTATGGGTGCTCCCCTGTAGGTAACCAACTGTTTTTCTCTTGCTGCTTTTAATATTCTCTCTTTATCTTTTGCTCTTGGCATTTTAATTATGATATGTCTTGGTGTGGTCCTCTTTAGATTCCTATATTTTGGGGTTCTGTGTACTTCTTGGGCTTTTAAGTCAGTTTCTTTCACCAGGTGGGGAAAGTTTTCAGTCACTATTTCTTCAAGTAGGTTTTCATTAACTTGCTCTCTCTCTTTTTCTGGGACCCCAATAATTCGGATGTTGGCTTGCTTGAGGTTGTCCCAGAGGCCCCTTACACTATCTTCAATTATCTGAATTCTTTTTGTTTCTTGCTTTTCCAGCTGAGTGGATTTTGCTTCTTTGTATTTCAAATCTTTGACTTGGTTCTTGTGGCCCTCTGGACTGCTTTTAGGACTTTGTGTAATATTTTTTATTTCAGTCTGTTTATGCTTGATTTCTAGTTGGTCGTTTTTTTTTATCTGTGAGGGTCTGGTTCGTATCCTCAGAGGTCTTGTTCATTTCCCTGAGGGTCTCATTCATCTCCTTGTAATTCTCATTCATTTGCTGGTTGGTCTTGATTATTTCCTGGTAATTCTCATTAAGTTGATTGGCCTTTTGTAGGAGCCTCTTGAAAAGCCTTATAACCGTGGTTTTGAACTCTATGTCTTGTCGTCTTTTCTCCTCCATTTCTTTCACACCTGGTTTCTTTCCATGTCTCTGCATGGTGGCTGCTTTATGTGGTGGCTATCCTCAAAGGGACAGTGGCTCAGTCTCCCGGTTACTTGAGGTGGGTACTCTTACTGCAATCCTTTATGGGTTGTATTCAGTGTTTTTGAATTTAAACCCCGCTTTTTGTTGTTAGCCCTAGGAGGGTTTGACCTCCAGGCCAATTGGCTGTGAAGCTCAGCTGTGCTCAGGTTGGATGGGCGGAGTCTCTGGGCTACGCCTCGGCGGCGGCAGCGGAGGCGGCGCGGCGGCGCTGGGACGCGGCGGCGCGGCAGCGCGGCGGCTGGGTCCTATGCAACGCTCGTGGGCTCGGGTCTGTGCTGGGTGGGGATGGCTGCAGACTCTTCCAAGAGAAAGCCGCTAGTCTCTTCCCCTTGCCAGACAACTCTGCCTTTCCCCAAATGTGCCTGCACACCAAAAGTCTAGCCCAGGGCTGTAAAATAGATGGTTTCTGGAACCAGGAGACAAGTTTCCAGGGGGCAAGTCGCGGGTTTGCTGTCCCTTGGGACTAGGAGCTTCTGCCGCGCCCCGCTTCCAGGGTGCTTCCCCCGGACCTCGGACCTCGCCGGTTCTGGGGAATCTGTGCAGGGAGACTTCTTGTACCCTGGATCTCGGACCTCGCCCGGCTCGGGAAATCTGGGCCCCGTCGGAGAAATCCGGCCGGTCCCTGCTCCAGCCCCAGCCCGCGCGCGAGACCAGGGCGGCTCCTAACCTGTTTCAATCTGCGCTCCCGCTGGTCCTGAGTCTGTGTCCCTCCTCTGCTGCTATTAGTGGAGTTTACATTCAGCCAGCTTTCTGGCGATTCTGGGTGCTTGTCTGTTCTGCTGTTATGTTGTAGTTCTTAAATCGTTGCGCGGGGCAGAACAATAGGTGTTTGCTTATGCCGCCATCTTGGTGTCCCCCCAGATTCATTTGTTGATAGATGTGTATTTGTTGTTCATAATTTATATTTTTATCTTTTCTTCTTCCTCTGCTTAAAGAATATCTTTCAGCATTTCATGTAATATTGGTTTGGTGGTGATGAACTTTAGCTTTTTCTTATCAGCGAAGCACTTTATCTGACCTTCAATTCTGAATAATGGCTTTGCTGGATAGAGTAATCTTGGTTGTAGATTCTTGCTATTCATCACTTTGAATACTTCTTGCCACTCCCATCTGGCCTGCATTGTTTCTATTGAGAAATCCGCTGACAATTGTATGGGTGCTCCCTTATAGGTAACTAACTGTTTTTCTCTTGCTGCTTTTAATATTTTGCTCTTGGCATTTTACTTATGATGTGTCTTGGTGTGATCCTCTTTAGATTTCTATATTTTGGGGTTTTCTGCACTTCTTGGGTTTTTAAGTCAATTTCTTTCACCAGGTGGGGGAAGTTTTCGGTCAATATTTCTTCAAGTAGGTTTTCATTATCTTGCTCTCTCTCTGTTTCTGGCACCCCAATAATTTTGATGTTGGTATGCTTAAGGTTTCCCCATATGCCCTTTACACTATCTTCAATTATTTGGATTCTTTTTGCTTCTTGCTTTTCCGGCTGAGTGAATTTGGCTTCTTTGTATTTCAAATCTTTGACTTGGTTATTGCGGTTGTCTGGACTGCTTTTAGGTCTTTGTATAATATTTTTTGTTTCAGTTAGTGTATGCTTAATTTCTAGTTGGTCCTTTTTCATATCCTCGTAGGAGTTGTTCATTTTCTCATAGGTCTTGCTCATTTCCTTGTGGTTCTCATGAAGTTCATCGGCCTTTTCTAGGAGCCTATTGAAAAACCTTATTACTGTGATTTTGAACTCTATGTCTAGTCGTCTTTTTTTCCTCCATTTCTTTCACACCTGATTTCTTTCCATTTCTCTGCATTGTGGCTGTTTTCCTGAGTTGGTCCATTAGCTGTATGTGGTAGATATCCTCTAAGGGACAGTGTCTCAGCCTCCCCAGTTACCTGAGGTGGATACTCTTACTGCAATCCTTTATGGGTTGTACAGTATTGTTGGAGTTAAGCCCAGCTTATTGCTAGCCCTAGGAAGGTTTGACCTCCAGGCCAATTGGCTGTGAAGGTAAACTGTGTTCAGGTTGGATGGGCGAAGTCTCTGGGCTGAGCAGGCAGTGTCAGAGTCAGCTCTGCCCTATGTGGCAGTCCGGTCACTGTGTTGGGTGGTAATGGCTGCAGGCACCTCCAAGAGAAAACCACCGCTGGCCTCCACCCATTGCCAGACAACTCTGCCTCTCCCCAAATGAGTAGGCACACCCAAAGTCTTGCCCAGGGTTATAAAACAAAGTAGTCTGGTGGTCTCCCAATCGAGGGAGCAAGTCAAGAGTCCTCTCTGAGCGGTCGTGCACTTTCTATACGAACTGCTGTTCCAAGTTACGTGCACTCTCCTCAAACTTGCAGACCTCTGCCACGCCTGGGTTTTAGCTTGCCTTTCCCGGACTTGGGACCTTGTGTGGAACTGGGGAATCAGTGCAGTGGGATGTCTCCCCACTCCCTGTTGGAGAAAACCAGCCAGGTTTGCTGCCGTCCACCCTTCACCACTCACACATGCAAGGCTCCGAACTTCTCTCAGCACGTATCTTCAAGGCTGTGCACCGCTGCTCCTCTGTGTCACAGTGTCCTATCTTTTCTTTTATCTGTGGAATTTTCACTCAGCCAGCAATCTGGTGATTCTGGATGATGTTTGTTGTGTTGTTAAGTTGTAGTTTTGGAATTGTTGTGTGGGACAGCAAAATAGGTGGTTATCTATGTTGCCATCTTGATTCCTCCTCTGGGAAAGTGACTTTTAAAGTTCTGAGCTCCAATTACTGTCTGAGTGCTTCAGCCACAGGTGTGTGCACAGGCGCAGAGCATTCTCCCAAGTCCAAGTTCCCCTGGGGTACCTGGGAGAGTGAGTTTTTAAACTCCAAGCCTGAGGTTCCCTGTAGGGTCTAGGGGAGTTGTGGCTGGAGTGAGGGACGGGTCTATTGGTTACCATGGAGTCATCCACAATCCTGCAGGGAGGGCGATAGGCTCCTGACTCACAGAAATCTGCTGCCGGGAAGTCTGGACTCCTGTTGTCTGTTGGTCTGAAGCTGTGGCTGCAATTCTCTGTCCCTAGTGGCTGCAGGTCGCTGGCTTGCATCTGAGATGTGATTGATTGAGGGCAGGGTCCCAGTCCAGGCAGTTCCGCTTCTCAAGTTGGCATAGTCTCCACTGCCGCACTGGCTGGCCTCTTGGGAGTGTCTGCCTTGTTCATGGGACTCTGCTGACCAGGAATACCCGGTTTGGCAGCCCCTTGGAGGACCTGCAGAGTTTAACTGTTCCTAGTTCATACTCACACACACACCACACATGCTACACTCTCCTCTATGGGTTCCTCACTCTCTCACATTCTCTCCCTCCCTACCTTCCTGCTCGTTGCCATCTTTCCAAGTCTATTTTCTGTTTTTTTTTTTAACAAATGTTAAAATTAAGGTTCAGAACCCTTGCTGGGCCTCGGGTTGCAGAGATGGAAAGCACAGCCGATGCCCCAGGCTTGCCAGGGCCAAGTTCCTGTGAAGGCTTGGACACCTGACCTGTTATTTTGACATCTGAGAGGTTTAAAATTTTTATACAGGTTCTGAGCCCTCTGAAAATGAAGTTTTAAGTGTTTATCCATCTGTTTCTGAAACACCAACTCACTGATTTTGAGTGGTAAAGATAAGCATTATCAAACTCAGTTTACAGCACTTTGAACACGATTTTCCAGTGATTAAACACTGCCCTACAGATATTACACTATATGAACACCTATTCCTACTGTTCAAGCACATTTCCAAAGATACCCTCTTCAACATTGTGAGTTCTAGAGCTTTAAACTTTCATACAATTATCAAAGCTTAATGGTCATATATTCTACTCTGTTTAACCAACATTTTTGCAAAAATGCCAACAATTTGAGACCGAATTCTAAATGATTCAAGTATCCATCTCAATTCAAAGCTCTTTGAACATGATATTCCAGTGATTAAACACTGCCCTACAAATATTACACTGTATGAACATGTATTCCTAGTGTTTCAAGCACATTTCCAAAGATATCCATGGTCAATATTGTGAGTTCTAGCGTTTAAAACACTTTCACACAATTATCTGAGCTCTATGAACATGTATTCTGCAGTGTTTTACCAACATTCTTCCAAAAATGCCAACACTTTGAGACAAAATTCTAAATGAATCCAGTATCCAACTCAGTTCACAGCTATTTGAACCTGATTTCCCAGTGATTAAACACTGTATTATAGATATAAAGACTCTTTCAACATGTAATCCTAGTGTTTCAATCACATTCCTATGTATTTCCCTAGTCCATCATTGTGAATTCTCAGTGTTTCATTCACATTGGTCCTGTATTACAAGTACATCCATTGTGAATCCCAGTGTTTCAACAGTGTTTTACATAAATATCACATCTTTAATGGTGAATTCTCACTAATTTAAACACTACCCTGCTGTGCACAGCCCTTTGTATACAAATTCTCAGAATATCAACCTTGCACTAGAAATATTATGTTGCACAAAGGTATTCCCAGGATTGCAGACACATTCCTAAATATTTCCCTGTCCTGTTATTTTGACATCTGTGAGGTTTAACATTTTCACACAGGTTCTGAGCCCTATGAAAATGAAGTTTTAGGTGTTTATCCATCTGTTTCCGCAAATGCCATCTCACTGAGATTGAGTGGTAAAGATAAGTATTATCAAAGTCAGTTCACAGCTCTTTGAACACGATCTCCCAGTGATTAAACACTGCTCCTCAGATATTACACTATATGAACATCTATTCCTACTGTTCTAGCACATTTCCAAAGATATTCATCTTCAATATTGTGAGTTTTAGAGTTTTAAACTTTCATACAATTATCTAAGCTTAGTGGACATATATTCTACTCTGTTTAACCAATATTTTTGCAAAAATGCCAACAATTTGAGACTGAATTCTAAGTGATTCAAGTATCCATCTCAATTCAAAGCTCTTTGAGTACAATTTCCTGGTGATTAAACACTGCTCTACATATATTACACTGTGTGACAATGTATTCCTGGTGATTCAAGCACATTTCCAAAGATATCCATGGTCTACCATTGGAGTTCTAGAGTTTTAAACACTTTCATACAATTATCTGAGCTCTATGGACATGTATTCTCTAGGGTTTAACCAACATTTTCCCAAAATTTCAACTCATTGATCCAGAATTATAAATGTAAGCAGTATCCAACATAGTTCTCTTATCTATGAAGACCATTTTCTAGTGATTAAAAACTGAACAGGCTGTCAAGCTACAGGGGGAAGGCTGGGCTGGATGGGGTCGGGTGCTGGGGGAGATCAACCAAAGGACTTGTATGCATGCATATGAGTATAACCAATGAATGCAAGAGACTGGGGCAGGGGAGGGGCAGGTGGGGACATGTGCTAGGGTTTAGGGGAGGCTGGGGAGAGGACAATGGGGGAAAAAAGGAAAACATATGTACTACTATTAAATCTAAGTTATACTGCAAAATAAAAAATAAAAAATAAAATAAAATAGGAAAAAAACTGCTCTGCAGATATTAGGCTATATAAACATGTAGTCCTAGTGTTTTAAGCACATTCCCAAACTTGTCTATGGTTCACCATTGTTGGTGCTAGGGTTTCAAAGACTTTCATACAATTATCTGAGCTCTTTGAGCATGAATTCTGCAAGGTCTAAACAACTTTCTTCCAAATATGGCAACCCTTGAGACAGAATTCTTTTTTTTTAAACTGCATTTATTTATTTATTTATTTATTATTTTAGTTTTCCCATTTTTTAAAAATTTTATTTACAATATAACTTATATTTAATAGTAGTACATATGTTTTCCTCCCCCCCAATATCCTCCCCCCAGCCTCCCCTACCCCCCAGCACATGTCCCCACCTGCCTCCCTCCCCACTCCAGAGTCTTTCATTCATTGGTTATGCTCATATGTATGCATACAAGTCCTTTGGTTGATCTCCCCCAGCATCTGCCTCCCCTCCACTCCAGCCTTCCCCCTGTAGCTTGACAGCCTGTTCGAGGCCACCCTGCCCCTATATCAATCACTCTCCCCTGTTTCTTTTCTTCAAAAACATCTTGCATACTGAAAACAAACGTATAAGAGCAAAAAAAGTTTGAGTGTCAGTTTCAATGTCCAACTGTTCTGAGTCCCAGTTTCAATGTCAAATAGTGAGACAGAATTCTAAATGAACCCAATGTCCAACTTTGTCCTCAGATCTTTGAACTCGATTTCCCAGTGAATAAACACTGACTTACAGATAAAAAGGCTCTATGAACATGTATTTATGATGTTTCAAACACATTAACAACTAGTGGCCCAGTGAACAAAATTCGAACAGGGAAGACCTGCCCCACCTGCACCCTCTCCAATCTGCAAATTCTTGGGGGATGTCCGACTGCTGGTTTAGGCCCACAGGGATCAGGCCTAAACCAGCAGTTGGACATCCCTCTCCAATCCAGGACTTCTGGCTCCTAACCACTTGCCTGCTGGCCTGATTGCCCCTAACCACTTGCCTGCCAGCCTGATCACCCCCAACTTCCAGGTAAATAATTTAAGACTGTGTGTGTTTTTAATTGTTTGTCTATATGTCATTGCTACTGTTATTTATAGCAAATAAACAATAAGAAATGTCAAGTAGCCAGGAAGCCAGCCTGCACATATAAAAAAAGAAAAAAAAAAAGAGAAAAAGTAGCTGTGCTGAGTCATCTTTTTACCTGGTGTCATTTCTCCTCTTGGGCACATGCCTTAGAGCATTGGGGCCTCCAGGAGCTTTCTATTGCGTTAATTGTTTAGCTCAGTAAGTGTTCCCTTGTGATTTTGCAGTAATATGCCTCTCTTTAAGAGAAAAGTATGAACACTATATAGTGCTGAGGTCGTGTAATGAAATTCTGATTGAAAAAAACCACATGAACGTCAATATTGACTGAAACTGGTGGATAACCAAATAGTTGTTTCACTATATTTTTTTGTTTTTTGTTTTTTAACAAATGTGAAAATTAAGGTCCAGACCCCTTGCTGGGCCTGAGGCTGCTGATCAACCTCAGAAAACAGTATACGTCATTTAAAAATATGGAAGTCACCACTCTAGACTCACATTACTCTGTAGAACAGTGTTTGAAAAAATTACTATTCAATTCTAAATGGTTAATCACTGTTTAAAAGTATTTGAAACCCTTTGCATATCACTGTTTAACACATGGAAACAGTACAGAACAGCATTTGGCAAAACAAAAATCTCTGCTAAAGAGCAGAACACTGTAGGGCACTCTTTGATACCACTTAGGATTCATGTCTGGAAGACACCTACTTGTGTGAATGTGTTTGAAAACACTGCTCAATATCAAGAAACAGTATAAGATAACACTTGAGAAATCTTGGGAATCACAGCTCATGAGGAGCACAATGTGGAACAGTGTTTGAAACCTTATGGTATTAACTACTTCTGCGGGGCTCAAAACAGTGTAATTACGTTTGAAAACAATTGTACATCACTGATCACCATGGGATAACAGTGTAGAACAGCCATTAACAGAACTTGGGAATCATAGCTATATATCAGTACACTTTACAATAGTGTTTGAAACTACATAATAGTCACTTGCAGGTGGCTGGAAACTGTGTAAAAGTGTTTGAAAGTACTTTGAAATAGCTGATCAACCTCAGAAAATGATGTAGATCATCTGAGAAAATGATAATCGCTGTCTAAAAGTGTTTGAAACCCCTTGCAGATCACTGTTCTACACAAGGAAACAGTGCAGAACCGCCTTTGGCAAAACACGTAAGTGTCTGATAAACAGCAGAACACTGTAAGAGACTCTTTGAAACTACTTGGAATTCAGGTCTAGAAGACACCTATTACTGTAAACGTATATGAAAACACTGCTCAATATCATGAAACAGTGTAAAACAGCACTTGACAAATCTTGGGATTCAAGGCTCATGAAGAGCACAATGTGGAACAGTGATTAAAACCACTTGGAATTCACTTCTATATGCCTGCACACTGAACTGATGTGTTTGAAAGCACTTACTAATCACTGATCAACGTCAGAAGAGTGCACTACATACTTTGACAAGACTTGGGAGTCACTGGTAAAGTGGAGCACACTTTGGACCAGTGTGTGAAGCCTCTTGGAATTCACTATTTCTAGGGTTCATCTCAGTGGGGATACTTTTGAAAACAATTGTAAATCACTGATCACCATGGGATAACAGTGTAGAACCGCCACTGACAGAATGTGGGAATCGTAGCTAAAGATCAGTACACTGTACAATAGTGTTTGAAACCATTTAATAGTCACTTGCAGATGGCTAGAAACTGTGTAATAGTGTTTTAACATATTTTGAAATAGCTGACCAACCTCACAAAACAATGTAGATCATTTGAGAATATGAGGAAGTCACCGCTCTAGATTCACATTACTCTGTGAATTGCTATTCAATTGTGAATTGCTATTCAATTCCAAATGGTTAATCACTGTCTAAAAGTGTTTGAAAACCTTTGCAGATCACTGTTCAACACAAGGAATCTCTGCTAAAGAGCAGAACACTGTAGGACACTTTTTTTAAACCACTTGGAATTCACGTCTAGAAGACACCTACAATGTAAACATATTTGAAAACACTGCTCTTCATCAAGAAACAGTATAAGATAACACTTGAGAAATCTTGGGAATCACGGCTCATGAATAGTACAATGTGGAACAGTGTTTGAAACCTCGTGCTATTCACTACTTCTGCACAGCTCAAAACAGTGGAAATACGTTTGAAAGCAATTGTAAGTCAATGATTACCATGAGATAACAATGTAGCAAAGCGTTTAACAGAACTTGGGAATTATAGCTAAATATCAGTACACTGTAGAATAGTGTTTGAAACCCCTTAAAAATCACTTCCAAATGGCTAGAAACTGTTTAAAATCTTTGAAAGTACATTGAAATAGCTTATCAACCTCAAAAACAGTGTAGATCATTTGAAAAACGTGGAAGTCACTACTCTAGACTCACACTACTCTGTAGGACAGTGTTTGAAACCATTGCTATTAAATTCTAAATGGTTAATCACTGTCTAAAAGTGTTTGAAACCCCTTCCACACAAGGAAACAGTGACAGATAGCATTTGGCAAAACATGGAAATCTCTGCTAAAGAGCAGAACACTATAAGATGCTCTTTCAAACCACTTGGAATTCACGTCTTGAAGACACCTAGTAGTTTAAACATGTTTGAAAACACTGCTCAATATCAAGAAACAGTGTTAAACAGCCTTGATAAAACTTGGAAATCACAGCTCATAAAGAGTAAAATGTGGAACAGTGATTAAAACCACTTGGAATTCACTTCTATATACTTGCAAACTGAACAAACGTCTTTGAAAGCACTTGGTAGTCACTGATCAACATCAGAAGAGAGTCCTACATTATCTGATGAAACTTGGGAGTTACTGGTAAAGAGGAGCACACTGTGGACCAGTTTGCGAAGCCTCTTGGATAAGATCAGTGATAGTGAGGAGCTATTCTAGACTCTGTCTTAGAAGAGGGAGAAGCCTGGGAGGGGTAATCAATAGCTAACCCTTGAGGTGTTCACAAAGCACCAGGCCCTGTTCTTCATGCTTTACATGCATTAAGTTGCTTAATCGCCATACTGGCCCTGGAGGCAGAAACCATTCCTATCTCCCTGTACCCAGGTTTATTTGTCAAGGTGACTGAATGCCTTTGAAAGGCATTCCATACTACACAGGGCCATGTGGAGAAGCACCAGGGTCAGTAGGGAGGCAGAAGGGCCACAGGAGAATGCATGGCTCAGAGCCTTTATTGTGATTTCTGCAAGAAGGGATGCATAGGGTAAGGGATGCAAGTTTGAGAAAATGTAGAATTGGATACTTTATAGAATTTTGATGGGCTCTGTGTTACAAAGGTGGTATCTAGTTGTCCAGGACCTGCCTGGCCTGTGGGTGATTTAGGGCATGGAAAATATTGGCTTAGTGTGTGAGAGTTAGATAAAGGAGGTAGTTGGATATATGACTTTGAATTAGTTGGTTTTCATATGAAAGGCACACTCTCAGGCAAGCTGTTCAGTTATTTATAGGAATTAACTAGCCCTGGGATGGCAGTCTCTCCCCAACTAACTGGTGAGATCCCCAAGAAGTCAAGGCATAATAAAATATAGAAAAAAAACATGATGAATACAACCCCAGAATAAATAAGGAAATTCTAACACAGAATGGGTAATAATGTTCATGAGGCTACACAGTTAAGTGATGGAATTTGATATTCAATCAAGGAATAGTTTCTGCACTTGATCACTATGATAACTGCTTCCAGTTAATGTTAATCTTTCTCAAAGAGTTGTTATTTTGGCAAATAGATTCTTACAAACCAGTAAATGACATAACAGATAATGGGAGGCAACTTTCCAATGTTCACATGAAGTCATATCTGCTATTTGACTAAATGAATTTCATTTTCATGATCCAAGAAAAAATGCAATCATCATACACCAGGCCGCCTTCCAGAATTCCAAAGGGCACATATGACTCTAGATGTCATCCTGATTAATGAGGAACAGGTGACATGACAGGAGAGACCAACTCTTATCTCCCATGTGGGGTTTAGATTTAGGCTGGCCTGAAGCAAAAATGGTCTTTGATGATCTTTCAAAGTTCACTATTGGCATACTGATTTTTCTAGCTTGTAGATCTCATGGATCCATACTTCCCTCCTGCTTTACACAAAAGAGTCAAAAAACAATGTTGAAAATCTGCAGTTTTCATGGCATTGTGACTATCTCTACAATTTGCTTAATTTCTTTTTCAAAGTCTGTTATTAAGTGGAAATGCATATTTATATGAAAATTGCAAATTCACAAACAATAGTGTTCTCTATTTTTTTGTGAAAAATAAAATGTATCATTGCTTTCCTTAATCAAACCATACAAATATTTTTTACCTCAAATACTTCCATTTATTCTATGTAAGATAAAGACAGACAAAAACAAGTAAACTGCTTAATGTGTGTTGGGTCTAATTCAGCACACATTTCTTAGGTAACTGTTACGTGCAAAGTACTGAATGAAAATATCTTATTTTAGTATCTTGTGAATAGATATATTAGCTCATTTAATTAACATAACAACCAGTTGATATTGGTAGGTCAAACTGTGGTAGATATTATTTTTGTCTGACAAATCACACTTCTTATTCCACAAATAATGGAAAACTCACAAAAACTGGCTTTATCCCAATGCAATCTCATTGGCTTTCCCACATAAGCAGAGTTTGAAGGTTATGCAGTGATTGGCATTAGTTTGGCTGATCTATGATGTCTTTTGATACTCAGCTCTTTCCAGCTTTCTGCTCTTCGTGAGCTGGCTCTTATCCCCAGGCTACCGCCACCAACTTGCAACCTTTTGCCTAAATTGCACACTTAAAACGCTAGCAGAATCAACTTTGTTTGACCTCTTTCTCTTGGGCAACAACTCTTTATTTTCAGCCATGAAGATAAAAGTGTTATGATGCTCATGAATCTAGGGCATTTGTTACACAAGCCTTTTGGTCCTGTGAGGAGGGAGTGAAAGAGGGTAAATTATCTTTTTGTCCTTTCATTGAAAAGTCTATTTTTATGGAGGGTAAAAGAATCATGGAATTATTTCTACATTGACTTTTCAGTCTACTTTTTTGTTAAATTTCTCTTGATGTATTATTTCTATTCTTTTTTAAAATTGATTTTTTTTAGAAAGCGAGGAAGGGAGAGGGATAGAGAGACAGAAACATCCATGAGAGAGAAACATCATTTATTGACCGCCTCCTGCATGCCCCCCAATGGGGATTGAATCCAAAACCTGGGTATGTGCCCTGACAGGAAATCAAACCCATGACTTCTTGGTCCACGCTCAATTGTTGAGCCACACCAGCCTGACACTGTTCTATTCTTAACCAAGTTTTGTTATGGATTGCATTCTATAGGGACAATGAATAACAAAGTTACAGTCAGAACTTTTGGCAGAAACTATGACTTCTGGACTAAAAAGCCAGAAAACAACTTAAGAACATAGACTTGAGCACAGCAACATTAAACAGCCCCCCCCCCCCAATTAATAGCTCAGGGATGGTTTTTTTTTTGTGTGTGTGTGTGTGTTTTCATGTGTCATCTCGATAAGTCTCCCATCTCTAGTTACTAATTAAATACTAATCTAGTGGATGTTGGGAAGGTATTTTGTAGATGTAATTAAAGTTGATTTTGAAATTAATTTAGGTCATTTGGATGGGACTGCTTCAAACAATTGAAGTCCCCTAACCCCTTCATTTTATTTTTTTCTTTTCTAAACTCTATTTTTTACATTAAAAAATTTAAAAATTATTTTTCAATTACAATTTATATTCAATATTATTTGTTACTAGTTTCAAGTGTAACGCATAGTGGTTAGACAACCATACAGTTTACAAAGTGATCACCCCTGATATTTCCAGTACCTACCTGGCATCATAGAAAGTTGTAGTTATTACAATATTATTGACCAAATGCCCTATGTTGTACTACAGGTGAAAGGCTTTAATAGCTACCTGAGGTTTCCCTACGGAAGAAGAAAGTCTACCTGTGGGCAGCAGCATCAGCCTGTGCCAAGGGCTCTGGCCTGCCTTCTGCTTAGCCAGCCCCTATCATCTATAAACCAATTCCTTCTAACAAATCTCTTAATATTGTGTCCTACTGGTTGAACCCTGACTGATATAGATGTTTTATCTCAGTATCTTGGAAGCCATACTTCTTCATTTTCAAAACTGATAATTTTTGTTCTTATACATTGTGTTCATTTCCTTGGGCTGCCATTGCAAATAATAAAAACTTGACTTAAAGAACAAACATTTATTTTGTCACAGATTTGGTGGCCACAGTATGACATCTAAGTGTTGCCAGGTATATACTCCCTCCAAAGGCTCTTAAATCCTTACTTTCCTCTTCAGCTCTGCTGAGTCCAAGTGTTCCTTTCTTACAAATCAGCACTCCCATTTCTGTTAATTGTATTTGCATGGCCTTTTTCTGTGCCTGTGTCTGTGTGTGATAAGGAGACTCATCATTGGATGTAGGGCCCACCCCAAAAAATCACATTTCAAGGGCTTAATTTAATTATATCTGCAAAGACCCTTTTTCCAAATAAGGTCACATTCACATATTACAGGGAATAAAATGGGGGAGGGGGTTATCATCATACTGGGGCATCAAACTATGTGCAGCTTTAAGTTTGGGATAATTTTCTAGAGAGTGCAATTATATAGAGTTAAATCTGAGCATCTGTGACTTAACCATCTTTTTTTTATGTTTGCATGAGTCATTTATTTTAAGATCACTAATTTTGCAAACATTATAAAATAGACATATGAATATATGAATAAGCATGAAAATACATATTAATCATAATAATGTCTATACCTAATAATGTCTATTCCCTACAAAATGAGTTTTTATGTTAATTTACATAGAATATATAATTAATTCAATATTCAGGTTTTCATTTTACCTAAGGGTAGTACTCTTGAAAAAGTTAGAGTTCTCTGCTTTGGGTAATTTTAATTTCACTTTTGTTAATCCCACTTGCAAAATGTTCCCTGATCTTCCATGGTTGTCACTCTCCATTACAGGCCTGCCCCACTTCCCTCCATAACACTTTCACAATAGTTGAGTGTGTTGGTGTACAGTAAGCCCCCCCTTAAGTATGAGGGATTTTTGTCAAGACCCCCAGTATATGTCTAAATATCTATACTAATAAAAGGGTAGTATGCTAATTAGACCAGACATCTTCCAGATGACTTTCGAACATCCTTCCTGTGAAAGTGTCTCTTTGCAAGGCCCAGAGAGAGACAGCCTGGCAGCTGCTGTGGCTGCAAGGCCCAGAGAGAGCCCCGGTTTGCTGGAATCCTGCCTCTGCCCGTGAGCTGCACAGGAAACACCTTTTCTGACTACTCATTGACTAAACTTGCAGTATGCCACTTGCTTGGGTAATAAGAATCCAAGAAGGTGATCTAATATTTCTCCACCTCACGCCTGGAGGAAAAAAGGAGGTCTGGGCTAGAGGGGCTAAGAAATGTCATATTCTGCCCTAGCCAGTTTGGCTCAGTGGATAGAGCTTTAGCCTGTAGACTGCAGAATCCTAGTTTGGTTCTGGTCAAGGGCACATACTAGGTTGCAGGCTATTCCCTGTCCAGGACCCATGCAGGAAGCAACCAATCGATGTTCCCCTCTCAAATTGATGTTTCTCTCTGTCTTTTCCTCTCTATTCCACATTCTCTAAATATTAATGGAAAAATATCCACAGGTGAGGATAAAAATAAAGAAATGTCATATCCTATGAAAGAGATATCTTGAAAATGCCTGAAGAAATTTGTCATTTTTCTTCCTGCTTGAGTTTTGTGAGGTTATATATTTTTAGGAATATATCCATTTCCTCTAGGTTGTCCAGTTTGTTGGAGTAATACAATCCTTTGTATTTCGGTTGGGTCTGTTGTTATTTCACCTCTTTCATTTCTGATTTTATTTATTAGGGTCCTCTCTCTTTGCTTCTTGGTGAGCCTGGCTTATCAATCTTGTTTATCCTTTCAAAGAATCAGCTCTTGCTTTTGTTGATCTTTTGTATTGTTTCTTTGGTCTCTATGTCATTTATCTCTGCTCTGATCTTTACTATTTCTATCCTTCTGCTTACCCTGGGCTTTTCTTATTGCTCTCTTTCTAACTCTTTGAGTAGTTGGGTTAGATAATTTACTGTTGCTGTTTCTTGTTTTTCGCAGTAGGATTGTAGAGCTATGATCTTCTCTCTCAAAACTGCTTTCGTTGTGTCCCATATATTTTGGATTGTTTTGCTATCATTGTCATTTGTTTCCATGATGTTTTCTATCTCTTCCTTGATCTTTCTGGTAACCCAGTAATTGTTTAATAGCATGCTGTTTAGTCTCCATGTGTTTGATTTCTTTGGATTATTTTTATTGTAGTTGATTTCTGTTTTATGCCACTGTGATCTGAGAATATGCTTCATATGGTTTCTATCTTCTTGAATTTGGAGAGACTTTGCCTATGCCTCAACATATGGATGGTGACGGAGTGTCCCTGGTCGAGAGGTATGGTGACGGAGCGTCCCTGGATGGGAGAGATGGTGATGGAGAGTCCCCAGTCAGAAGGGATGGTGAGGGAGCATCCCTGGTCGGAGAGATGGTGACGGAGTGTCTCCAGTCAGGAGCAAATGTGACGAAGTGTCCCCAGGTGGGCGGGATGATGACGGAGCATCCCGGGTCGGGAGAGAAGGTACGGAGTGTCCCAGGTCGGGAGGGATGGTGATGGAGTATCCTTGTTTGGAAGGGATGCTAAGAAGCGTCCCCTGGTGGGAGGGATGGTAATGGAGCGTGCCTAGTTGGGAGGGATGGTGACTGAGCGTCCCTGGTCTGGAAAGATGGTGATGGACTGTCCCCGGTCGCAGGGATGGTGACCGAGTGTACCCGTTCGGGAGGGAGGGAGACAGAGCGTGCCAGGTCGGGAGGGATGGTGACGGAACATCCCTGAGGGGGACGGACTGTCCCTGGTCGGGAGGGATGATATGGAGTTTCCCGGGTCTGGAGGGATGTTGACAGAGCGTCCCTGGTAGGGAGGGATGGTGACGGAGTGTTCAGTCGGGAGGGAGTGTGACAGAGTGTCCCTTGTTGGAAAAGATGGTAAGGAGTGTCCCCAGTCGGGAGAAATGTTGACGGAGCGTCCTCGGTCAGGAGAGATGGTACAGAGCGTCCCCAGGCGGGATGGATGATGACAGAGTGTCCTTGTTCGGGAGGTATGGTAAGGGAGTGTCCCCGGTGGGGAGGGATGGTGACGGATCGTCCCTGGTAGGTAGAGATGGTGATGGAGTCTCTCCAGTCAGGAGAAAAGGTGACCTAGTGTCCCTGGTCAAGAGGAAGGGTGACGGAGTGTCCCCGGTCGTGAGTGATGGTACGAAGTGTCCCTGGAAGGGAGGGATGGTGACTCAGTTTCCCCGGTCAGGAGGGTTGGTTCAGAGTGTCCCTGGGAGGGGGCGATGGTGATGGAGTGTTCCCCAGGCAGGAGGGATGGTGTCGGAACCTCCTTGGTGACGGAGAATTCCCGGTTGGGAAGGACGGTGACGAATGTCTCCAGTCAGGAAAAAAGGTGACGAATTGTTCCTGGTCGGGGCAGTGGGGGTGAGAGGGATGTGACAAAGCGTATCTGGCCGGGAGGGATGGTGACAGAGTTTCCAAAGTCTAGAGGGAGGGTGACAGAGTGTCCCCGGTCAGGAGGAAGGGTGACAAAGATTCCCCGTTCAGGAGGAGCGATGGTGACAGAGTGTCATAGGTGAAGAGTAAGGGTGACAGAGTGTCCCCGGTCAGGAGGGAGGTTGATAGGTGTCCCCAGTCAGGAGGGATGGGGACTGATTTTCCCCGGTTAGGAGGGATGATGACAGAGATTCCCAGGTCAAAAGGAAGGGTGACAGAGTGTCCCAGTTAGGAGGGAAGGTGACAGAGTGCCCCCTTTCAGGAGGAAGGGTAACAGAGTGTCCCTGGTGGGGAGGGAGTATGACAGAGTGTTTCCGGTCAAGAGGAAGATGACAGAGGGTCCCCCGGTTGGGAGGGAGGGTGAAAAAGTGTCCCTGGTCAGGAGGGATGATGACAGAGTGTCCTTGGTTGGGAAGGAGGGTGACAATGTCCCTGTTCAAGAGGAAGAGTGACAGAGTGTCCCGGGTCAAGAGGGAGTGTGATAGAGTGTCCCAGGTCGGGAACGAGAGTGACATACAATCCAGGGTCAGGAGGAGGGATGGTGACAGAGTATCCTCATTCAAGAGGAAGAGTGACTGAGTGTCTTCAGTCAAGAGGCAGGGTGACAGAGTGTCCCTGGAAAGGAGGAGGGATGGTGACACAGTGTCCCCGGTCAGGAGGGATGGTGACAGAGTGTTCCCGGTTGAGAGGTAGGTTAACAGAGTGTCCCAAGTCAGGAGGGAGGTTAACAAAGAGTCCCCGGTCAGGAGGAGGGATGGTGACAGAGTGTCATAGGTGAAGGACAAGCATGACAGTGTCCTATTCCAAGAGGAAGGATGACAGAGTGTTCCTGGTCAGGAGGGAGGGTAGTAGGTGTCCCCGTTCAGGAGCAATGGTGACAGATTTTTCCCAGTCGGGAGAGATGGTGACAGAGTGTCCCCCTTTAGGAGAGATGGTGAGAGAGTGACCCCGATTGGGAGGGAGGGTGACAAGTGTACCTGGTCAGGAGGGAGGGTGACAGAGTGTCCCTGGTTGGGAGGAAGAGTGACAGAATGTCCCCGGACAGAAGGAAGGATGGTGACAGAGTGTCCCTGGGCAGGAGGGAGGGTGATAAGTGTCCCCGTTCAGGAGGAGTGGTGACATATTTTGCCTGGGAGGGAGGGAGGGTGACAGAGTGTCCTTGGTCAGGGAGGAGGGTGAGAGTGTCCTCCGTCTGGAGGGAGGGTGACAGAGTATCCCCGGATAGGATGAAGGGTAACAGTGTCCCTGGTCGTGAGGGATGGTGACAAAGTGTCCCTGTCAGGAGGGATGGTGACAGAATGTCACTGGTTGGTAAGGAGGGAGACAGAGTGTCCCCTGACAGGAGGAAGGGTGACTAAGTATCCTCGGTCGGGAGAAAGAGACACAGAGTGTCCCTGGACAGGAGGATGGATGGTGACAGAGTGTCCACGATCTAGAGCAAGGGTGACTGAGTGTCCCCGGTTGGGAGGGAGGGTGACAGAGTGTCCCCCATCAGGAGGAGGGTAACTTAGTGTCCACAGTCTGGAGGAAGGGTGACAGAGTGTCCCTGATTGAGAGGGAGAGTGACAGAGTGTCCCCGGACAGGAGGAAGGATGGTGACAGAGTGTCCCTAGTCAGGAGAAAGGTTGACAGAGTGTCCCAGGTCAGGAGCGATGGTGACAGAATGTCCCTGATCAGGAGGGAGGATGACAGAATGTCCCCATTCAGGAAGGATGGTGACAAAATGTCCCAGGTTGGTAGGGAAGGTGACAGAGTGTCCCCGGTAAGGAGGAAAAATGACAGAGTGTCACCAAGTGGGAGAAAGAATGACAAATTGTCCCCGGTCAGGAGGGATGGGGACAGGTTGCCACGGGTCGGAAGATAGGGTAACAGAATCTCCCAGGTCAGGAGGAAGGGAGAAAGACTGTCCCCAGTCAGGAGGAAAATTGACATAGTGTCCCCATTTGGGGGGGATGGTGAGATAGTGTCTCCTGTCAGAAGTGATGGTGACGGTATCTCCCGTCAGGAGGAAGAGTGACAGAGAGTCCCCGGTAAGGAAGGATGGTGACATAGTGTCCCATATTGGGAGGGATGTTAATTTAGTGTCCCCAGTCAGGAGTGATGATGACAAAATGTCGATGTCAGGAGGGAGGGTTACAGAGTGTCCCTGGTCAAGGGGAAGGGTGACAGAGTGTCCCCAGTTTGGTGGGATTGTGACATAGAGTCCCAGGTTGGGAGGGATGTTGACATAGTGTCCCTGATCAGGATGGATGGTGACAAAATGTCCCAGGTATAAAGGGAGGGTGACAGAGTGTCCCTGGTGCTGAGGATGTGTGACAGAGTGCCACCGGTCCGGAGGTAGGGTAACAGAGTGTCCCAGGTCACGAGGAAGGGTGAAAGACTATCCCCTGTTGGGAGGAAAGATGACATAGTGTCCCCCGTCAGGAGTGATAGTAACAGAGTGCCCCCCATCGGGAGAAGGGTGACAATGTGTACCCCGTCTGGAGGGAGAATGACAGAGAACCCAGGTAAGGAGGAGGGATGGTGACAGAGTGTCATCGGTCAAGAGGAAGGGTGACAGAGTGTCCCTTGTCAGGAGGGATGGTGACAAAATGTCCCCAGTCGAGAAGGATGGTGACAGAGTGTCCCAGTTCATGAGGGAGGGTAATAGAGTGTCCCTGGTTGGGAGGTAGGGTGACAAAAAGTCTCCGGTCAGGAGAGACGGTGACAGAGTGTCATCTGTCAAGAGAAAGGCTGACAGAGTGTCCCAGGTTAGGAGGGAGGGTGACAGAGTGTCTCCGGTCAGGAGGGATGGTGAAAAAATGTCCCAGGTTGGGAGAGAGGGTGACAGAGTGTTCCCAGTCAGGATAAAGGGTGACAGACTATCCCCAGTCAGGAAGAAAGGTGACATAGTGTCCCTATTTGGGGCGGGGTGGTGACATAGTGTCCCCTGTAAGGAGTGATGGTGACAGAGTGTCCCCGGTTGGGAGGAAGAGTGACAATGTGTACCCGGTCAGAAGGGAGAGTGACAGAGAGCCCTGGTCTGGAGGAAGGATGGTGAAAGAGTGTCATTGGTCCAGAGGAAGGGTGACAGAGTGTCCCCATTCAAGAGTTTCAGAGTGACAGAGTTTCCCAGTTCATGAAGGAGGGTGACAGAGTGTACCTGATCAGGAGGGAAGGTGATAGAGTGTACCTGGCCAGGAGGGAGGTGACAGAGTGTCCCCGGTAAGGAGGGAGGGTGACAGAGTGTCACATAACTGGTAGGAGGGTGACAAAGTGTCCTTGGTCAGGAGGGATGGTTACAGAGTGTCACAGGTGGCGAGAAGGATGACAGAGTGCCACCCGTCGGAGGTAGGGTAACAGAGTGCCCCAGGTCAGGAGAAAGGGTGAAATCCTGTCCCCAGTCAGGAGGGATGGTGACAAAATGTCCACAGTCAGGAGGGATGGTGATAGTGTCACAGGTCAGGAGGAAGGGTGACAGTGTCCCTGGTCAGGAGAAAGGTGACAGACTGTCCCTGGTCAGGAGGGAGGGTGAGAGAGTGTCACTGATCAGGAGGGAGGGTGATAGAGTGTTCCCCTGTCATTGGTGGTGGGGCTGGGGGCAGAGTGGGGGGAGGGAGAATCCAAGGATCTTCACCTGAATATCAACTGTCATTGCCAAATTGGTGGATTCCTTCAAAATTCACGATAAACTTCAATACCTTTCATCACTTCATGTAGCGAATGCAGCACCGCAGTCAAGCTACTGGCTGCAAAGAAGACATCACAGGTCTGACCCTGGAGTTTTTTCTCAGAGGCTCTTGTAAAAGATAGAACTTTTTTCCCCCTAATATATTTTATTGATTTTTTTTTTTTTTTTACAGAAAGGAAGGATGAGGGATAGGGAGTTAGAAACATCGATAAGAGAGAAACACCCATCAGCTGCCTCCTGCACACCTCCCACTGGGGATGTGCCCCCACCAAGGTACATCCCCTTGACCAGAATCAAACCTGGGACCTTTCAGACCACAGGCCGATGCTCTATCCACTGAGCTAAACCAGTTTCCACAACAACTTTCATTTTGGGAGAAAATCCGCTGGATGCCATGTAAGCCTGGCCACAATAGTCCATGGTTAACCCCCATTTCTCAGCTATCAAAGTGTGACATTTCACAGCCAAAATTTCGGCAGCAGCTTCAGAAGGCAGAAAACCCACAGATTCCTCTCTTAGGTCATGAGCTGCATCAGCAAACCTCACCAATACGGGCAGGTGCTCTTCTCCTGCCATGTCCCATCATGTTCGTTTGCTTGTCCGCCCGTCCATCAGCGGTCATCGAAAAGGAGCGAGAGCCCCTCACTTTCCTGAGCGTTCCTTCCCGAATGCAGCCCCCACAGATCTCTACAGCTTCTGCCGTGCTTTTGAACAGAACAGTGTGTGGACTGCTGTGGTCTCAAAGTGCTTTCTCAGAACCTCTTCCCCAGAATGTATCCGGCACTCACTCCAAAAGCGCCTGCCTGAAAGTCATCAGGAGTAAAAAGATCTTTTGGGATTTCATCAGCTTCATAGTTTGTTTTCCCATAAGAATAGAAATTTCAAATACAGATTTCAAATGTTCTTTGTTTTTCTTCTCTTCAAGGGTTAAAGGTAAAATGTCTTCATCTTGTTCTTCACCCCCTTCTGTATTGGAATTCTGAGCATGGCTGTTGTGGATTTCTTTATATATATAACTTATTTTTCTTTACCGCGAGGAAGGGAGAGGGATAGAGAGCTAGAAACACCGATGAGAGAGAAACATGGATCAGCTGCCTCCTGCACACACGCACACACTGGGGATTTGCCCACAACGAAGGTACATGCCCTTGACTGGAATCAAACCTGGGACTCTTCAGTCCACAGGCCGAGGCTCTACCCACTGAGCAAAACAGGTTAGGGCTGTTGTTAATTTCTTTATGTTTTTGTTTCTGCTCAGAAGTTTCCTCGTTTTTTTTTTTTTTTTTTTTTTTTTTTTTGCCTCTTTCAGTGTCCTGGTTTCATCTTCACTCAATTCTCTTATTGGTTTTCTGAGTCTACTATGTGGCTTGTTCAAATGACTGGTAAGATCAAATATTGTTGGTATTGCATTATCTCCAAGAACTGTCCTAAAGGACCAGTTCTACAGATCATAGAGGTCTCACAGTGTTTGGCACATAACCGATAATGCTTGCTTAGTTGGTCAGGTGTTTTATCTTCTAAGTCTGCTCTCCTACAATTTTCCACCCACTTCTGTCATCTGGCCAGATCCTTTGGGAACTTGAAGAAGGCCAAATCTGACTGCGTGCTCTTCGGCGTGCAGTTACCCCCTCCCACCCTCCACCCCACCCCACCCCACTTCCACATCTTCCCCTGCGACCTTGCCCACACCGCCAACCCCCCCGCCCCCCACCCCACCCCACCCCACCCCCGCCTCCTCCAGTCTTGCAGGCTCAGCGCTCCCCTCTCCTCCCACGCCTGCCCTTCAGGCAGGTGGCGGGGATGGGCCTTCACTGTTTTAATAACAGGAAACACAAGTACAAAACATTGTACAAGTATACCTTTTACTACATGGATGTGGAATCATACATATTTGTTGTTTTGTAAATATGTCTTCACTGATTTCAGAGAGGAAGGGAGAGGGAGAGAGAGCGATAGAAACATCCACCATGAGAGACAATCACTCATGGGCTGCCTACTGCACACCTCCTACTGGGGATCGAGCCCCCAACCCGGGCCTGTACCCCTCAATGGAATCGAACTGGGGAGCCTTCGGTACCAAGGCCAGTGCTCTACCCACTAACCAAAACCGTCCGTGGTGGCACTCTGTTTTATGTGTGACAAAGCAAGGAGGAGATGTAAGTGGGTTGTAGGAAATCTACTGGTGATAAAGGAAGAAGGGAGGGAGGGAGGGAGGGAGGAGAAAGCAAAGGGAGAGTGGGAGGAACCTCTGGGATTGGACAAAAAGTAAAATGACAGACACATACTTTTTTAAAAAAATATACATATTTTTTATTGAATTCATAGAGATAGAAGCATCATAAATGAGAGAGAGTCCGAATTGGCTGCCTCCTGCATGCCCCCTAGTGGTGTGGCCTAAACCAGAATAGAACCCGGGACCCTAAGGTCCACAGGACGGGGAGGACTCTACCCACTGACTGAGCCAAAATGGCCAGGGCCACACCAACTTCTTTTACTTAGGTGGGTGCAGGATAGATGAGTTAACACGCAACAATACATACACATGATAACAATGAAAATGAAGGAATCTATGGTGACTGTCCAGGCGCCCAGGCGCGTTTGCGTGTGTGTGTGTGTGTGTGTGTGTGTGTGTGTGTGTGTGTGTGTGTCTGTGGAGGAGGGAGGGGGGCGGGGAAGCAGAGGAGGCGCAGCGGCTGCATAATTACAAGTTCCTCTGACATTTCAGAGGTATGTTGTCTTAGATGCAAAAAACATCGTAGGTTCAGTGAAGGTAAACGCTGACCTTGTCAGGGAAGATTCCGGCCCAGGACGCGACTACCCACCACAAATGCACTCAGTACACGCAGCCAGCAGCAGCTTGCCTGCAGGACCAAAGGCCCCGGGACCAGCACTGAATGCGTCTTTCACGGGCGTCTCTGCCACCAGGAAGCTCTAAGCAATGGTGGCCTGTGGCGTCAAGCATGCGTCTATTTAGGCGGCCTCGTGCGAGCACACGGCATCTCAGGATACTCATCACCTCCCTGGAAGCACTGGCTGCCTCAACCATCTTGGCTTCTCGGTTTGAAAGGGGTTCCTGATGTCAGTGCAGCAGCTGAGGCCTCCCTTTGCAGGGCTGGGGCGGGAAGAGGTGAAGAACCCACAACTGTGATTTTGGTCCTTCCTGGGAAGGAATGATTGCCGCCCTGGCCAGCCTCGCTGATCTTGTGACCGTTTTCCTTTCCTGGGTAGAATGTTTGGTCCCGTTCACAAGGCTTTAGCTGGAATGTCAGCACCAGGACACAGGCACAGGGTGTTGTTATTCGGAAAGGTCCACAGGACAGCAGCAGAGGACTACTTTTGATCAGCAATGAGCAGACGAGCTTCTCTGAACGAATCTCGAAAGAGAGACATAGACCCGCAGATCTGTAGAGTGTAAGCGGTAACTTACCTGAAGAAAAAAATGTAACCGTTTGTCCTAAAAACCAGTGTATTAGTCTGCTATCTCTGTGATTACATTCTGAAAAATCACAAAATAGAGGATGCTTGTTCTTAGCGTGTTTCTACAGGATTCTTCATCTTTTGTTCTGAAAGAGAGGGGCAGAGGTAATGAGCAGAACCGTTGAAGATACAAGAACAGGTTTCAAAACCAATGTGTTTCAAAACCAAAGTAGTAGCTGAAATCTTTTATTCAGGAAAAAAACAGTTTACAACTAAGTTACTAGGAGAAAAAACACTCTCTTCGTAACCTAATGTTACAGAAGTAACTTGAGAAAACGTGAGGCAATATTGCAATTTACTAGTAACCAGGCAATCAGTTACCTAGTTAACAGGTACCTATTAACCAGGTAACTAGTAAGCAGCGGCACATACCCTGGTAAATGGCCACCAGTATCCTAAAAACTTGGAAACTAATACCCAGTAACCTCGACAAGAAAATCTGTCAAATCCCTCCTGCCTCATTAGTGTTAACTGGTGACCTGACCCTATCCCGCTGCCTCTCACGGGACTCAGCACCTGTCTAAATAGAATGGCCACCTGTCAAATGGCGTCCGCACATTCCCCAAGCCGCAAACGGAGCAGGCTCCTTATAACTGCCTGCATCAAGGACTGGGGTCTCCACCCACCTGGCAGCCTCAGTAGAGGTGGCCAGCAGCAGCCTCCCTGCAGGGAAAAGGCCCTGTTCCCCGCACTAGCTGCATGGTTAGCCGGAGACCCAGGTTTTGCCCAAGGTCCCGGTAATGGCGACCTGCGGCTTACAGCTTGCGTCAATTGACGGGCCCTCTCCGAGCATGCTGCATGTAGCGGTTCTGAGCACCCGGCTGTGCCAAATGGCTGCCTCAAGAATGACGGCCCACACGGCCTGCAGGCCGCATCCCTGGTGGGCTTCGTACAACAGCCTGCCTCGAGGTTCGGGGCCTATTACCTCCCGGCAGGCTCACGAGGTGGCCCGCAGCAGCCTGCTTACCAGGATTAAGGCTTTGTGCCCCGTTCTGTCTGCCTGGGTAGAGGTGGGGGGTCTCGGGGGCCTATGCTTTACCTAAACTCTAAGGAATGACGGTTGATGAAGTGATGCACCCCTCAATCAAGGTGGCCTGTCGCGAACAGACTGGGTCTCGGGGTACTCAGCACCTGGCTGTATGGACTGGCTGCCTCCATAATGGCGGTCCACACAGTGCCCAAGCCCCAACGCTAGCGAGCTCTTTATCAGCGCCTTCCTCAAGGACTGTGGACGCCAACCCCTGGCAGCCACAGTACAGGCGGCCTGCAGCGGCCTGCCTGCCAGGGCAAAGGCAATGGCCCCAGTGGTGGCTGCCCGTCAGCCGCGGACACCCTCCACACCGAAGGTCTCTCTAATGGCGGCAAGCGGCGAAAAGCATGGGGCAATCTGGGCGGCCTCTGGCGAACAGGCTGCGTCACGTGGTACCCAGCACCTGGCTGTATGGACGGGCTGCCTCCATAATGGCGGTCCACACAGTGCCCAAGCTGCAATGCAACTGCCTGCCTCCACGACCGCGGCCGCCGTCCTCCTGGCATCCTCAGTACACGCAGCCTGCAGCAGCTTGCCTGCAGGACCAAAGGCCCTGGGACTAGTACTGAATGCATTGTTAACAGGGCATCTCTGCCGCAAGCAAGCTCTAAGCAATGGCGGCCTGCGGCATCAGGCATGCGTCAATTTAGGCGGCCTCTTGCGAGCACGATGCATCTCAGGATACT
This sequence comes from Antrozous pallidus, assembly GCA_027563665.1. NCBI lineage: Eukaryota > Metazoa > Chordata > Mammalia > Chiroptera > Vespertilionidae > Antrozous > Antrozous pallidus. Next base: position 121,364 of record CM050513.1, on the reverse strand, counting down.
GATCACCTCCCTGGCAGCACTGGCTGCCTCAACAACCCTGGCATCTGGGTTTCAAAGGGGTTCGAGATGTCAGTGCAGCATTCGAGGCCTCCTTTGCAAGGCTGGGGCGGGGAGTGAAGAACCCAAAACTGGGACTTCGGTCCTTCTTGGGAAGCAATGATTGCCGCGGTGGCCAGCTGTCCTGTTCTCAACTCATGGGCACCTCCCTCCCTGGCCTTTTGACCAGAGGACCACGCAGAACCACCTGATGCTGAGCTTCTCAAGACTCCTCAACAGACGTCGGGTTTTGCATGAAGATGGCGGCTCTGACCGCCAGCAAGGCAGCCTCCCTGGGCTGCAACAACAAGCCGAGGTTGCCGGAGCTGGATTTCAGGTCCGGCGCTCGGGTGGAGGAATTGAACAAACTCATCCAAGAATTCACGAAGCACGACCAGCGGGAATACGGCGACCAGAGAGCGCTGGAGATCCACACAGCCAAGGATTTCATCTTCTCCATGCTGGAAATGCAGGTCATTAGCAATTCATGGGGCAACTTTAACCACAATCAAGCTACAAAGACACTCCTGAGAAGCTCTTACATCTGAGAAACACAAACAGTTCCATCGATCTTACTAACACCCAAGAGGGAAGCTGTATTTCTCCTAGACACCTCAAACACAGAACGTGGCCAAATTTTGTTGAAGATTTTGGAAGATGGGAAAGCTTTATATTCATAAATTACTTTTGCCAACCCACCACATGGAATTTCTCATTGACCCCATTTCTCTTTGGTGTATTTAGTTGAACATTACATGGTATCAGTTCTGCTATGGTCTGAAGTTTGTGTCATAAATTTGTATGTTGAGAACCCAGTGCCTAAGGTTATTAGGAGGTAATCAGTTGATAAGAGCACAGCCCTCATAAGCAGTATTAGCACCCTTACCAAGGAGAGCTCTTAGAGGTCCCAAGACCCTCCTGTGAGGACACAGAGAATAGTGCCGACTGTGAAGCAGGAAGCAGCCTTCATCAGAACTCGTCCAGACTGGCACCCTCATCTTGGACCTCCCAGCCCCCAGTAGTCTGAGAAATTAATTTCTGGTTGTTATTAAAAAAAAAAAAGACTCCTCAGCAGAAATCAAAGGCTCAGCTCACTTCCCAACTGATTTCCTTCTGGGGCATCAAGCTCTCTGGCTGGCTGTCTCTAGGGCGCTAGGCAATCTCTCAGAGTCCCTTTCTGGGAGTGGGCGTGGTTGGCTCTATGATGCAATTTTACCATGCCCACCGCATCCCTGAAGCCCAGGAGTGGCAGTTAAGAGGTGTCTGGGCTTCAGTGAAAGGAGAAGAAATTGAAGTCACTTTTTCGACATCTCTTAGCCTCCTACTGTGGTAAAAACAGTGTGGTGAGCAAGCTCTCAGAGGCCCTTCAAAGGTGGAGCGAGTTATATTCCATTTATACTTTGTGCACGGACACATGGCAGCTACAACTAAGAGACACCTTGGGGGCAGCCTTCTTGCAGGAAGTGCACTTTCCTGAGGCATAGGAGACGCCTGGTCCTAAGATTTTGGATGAAAAACTGCAAGTCTTTAGGAGTCAAGACTGAAGAGGTGGCGGTCAGCCCTCACAGGGCACCCAGGAGGCCTTTCAGTCCTGGTGAGATTTGGGCATGAGGAGGGCTGGGGGTGGGATTGAGTAGGGCCAGTTTGGATGACTTTTGGTCAGACACCTATTGTACAGTCAAAAGCAATGGTGAGGGCAGAGCTCTGAAACAATCGAGACCCATGGATTCACTTCAAAAGTGATTGTCTGGAATCATGAAAACCCAGAATGAGGGGAAGTAAGAAAAATTCCTTTCTCACAAAGACCAGTTATACTTTTATGATTTATGTGTTATAAAATCTTTCTTGTTGTGCCCTAGGTGGTTTGTTTCAGTGGATAGAGCATCAGTCTATGGATAGAGCATCAGCTCAGGGGCACATGCCCAGGTTCTGGGCTCCATCCCCAGGGTGTGTGTGTGTGCGGGGGTCGGGGTGGGGCGCAGGAGGCAGTCAATCAATGATTCTCATCATTGAGGTTTCTATCTCTCCCTTTCTCTCCCTTCTGCTCTGAAATCAATAAAAAAAAATAAAAATACATTTTAAAAATCTTTATCTTTGAAAGTATTACATATGTCTCCCTATCAGCCTACCTCTGTCCCCCTACCCAGCCCTCAACACCCCACTATGTGCACCTGTGGCTTATGCAGAAGACCAGTAATGTTCTTCTTAATTGCCTGTTTGGCACCCAGTGTTTGAACTGCATGCACTTCCAACAACAAAGCTATTAGGAAAGGCACAATGAGGTATAGTTAAGATGTTCAAAGGCACACAACTTAGGATTCAAATAAGTCAGGTGTGAGTTCAGAACCTATTCCTAAGCATTGTTCAAGATGAAGGGTAGATTTAATTGGAACATGAGGGTCCTACGTTGTGATAGGACGTTCAGGTAAGAGCTAAGCTGTCTACACCTGGAGTGGTGAAGCTTTCAAGATGCATGCAGCACATAGGTTTCAGATCAGCCTGGCCAACCTATCTCTACTTCTGTCCTGAGTGTTCAGTCCCATGCCCATGATGTTGGCAAAAAAAAAACTCTAGTAATTTTGCCAGCATAAATGAATACTGCATACCTACAACTGTAGTCTACATATTTATATCTGTGAGTCACTTGTGATAATGTTCAGCAAATGGATATCACTGGAATCTCACTTAGTAATTGGTTCTATAATATTATGGCTTAAATTTTCTACAGAAGTTTTAACATGTGCATCAACCAATGTTCCAACTGTGCTAAGTCACAGCCTAACCTTGGAGACATATTCTGTAAAAATGTAAAATTACATATGTACGGTTAGATACCTCCTTGTAACCCTAACTTTAAAATATGGATAAATAGAAAAGAGTTAATTTAGCTCAGCTGACCTGGATATCACAGTTAGATTTCCCATGGTTATATGCCTGGGTTGCAGCTTAATCCTCAGTAGGGGGAAAGGAGGGGTAGCCAATGGGTTATTCCCTCATCATGGATATTTTCAGTTCTCTCTTCCTCCCTCAAGCCAATACAAATGGGTGTGTGTGTTTATATGCACATATATATAAAGTTAATGCTTAGCTCTGAGTGGTTTGGCTTAGTGGATAGAGCATAGGCCTGAGGACTGAAGGGTTCTAGGTTCCATTCTGGTCAAGGAAATGTAAGTTGGTTTGGACATATCCCCAGTTGGGTGTTTGAAGGAAGCAGATGATTGATGTTTCTCTCTCATGGATGTTTCTAAATCAATCTCTCTCTCTCTCTCTTCCTTCCTCTCTGTAAAAAATGAATAAAATATATGTTTGAAAATAAAAATAAATACATGGAAAAATATCCTGGGGTTGGGGGTGGGGCTGGGGGTTAAAATACAGAGCGCCATCACCAGGCCATGCCACACCCTCACCTCAGACTTCCATCCCAAAGAAGCCATGAAACTTCTGAGACTGAGACAAAGACATTAGTATTCACAGTTCAACTGGCCACAAGAGCTTCAGGTTTCTATGGCTGCTATGATCCCAGAGAGCATGGCTCAGTGGTTGAGCATCAATTGCGGGTCAGGGTGCCTGCCCAGGTTGTGGGCTCCATCCCTGGTGGGCTTACAGGCACCAGAGAGGACGGATCAAAATCCTGGGGTGCATTACCCAACAGCCTCTTGCAATCTGGGACACGTTGGGGGATGTCAGAGAGCCATTTTTAGCCTGATTCTTGTCACAGGCCAGGCCAAGCGAACCACCGGACCTCTAGTCTTTTGGCTCCCCACTTCGGGTCTGGCTACCCAGGAGTAGTGGTCATGGGTCTGACATTAGGACCTTACATGGGCAATTCTTAAAATAAATAAAAAATATAAATAAATAAATAAACAAATAAATAAAATAATGAAATATAATAAAATATAAATAAATAAAATAAAATAAATAAAATGAAATATAATAATATATAACTAAATAAAATAAAATAACTAAATAAATTAAATTATAAAATAAAATGAATAAATAAATAAGTAACATATAACAATAAATAAATAATTAAATAAGTACAATAAATACAATAAAAAATAAAATAAAATGAAAAGCTCAGCACAACCATTGACTTTAATCGCCCATCTCCTGTGTAAAGAGAGTCCACGGAGGAGAGTGAGAGGAGACAAACCCTTGTGTTGAGGGCTGACTTTCAATAGATCGCAGCGAGGGAGCTGCTCTGCTACAAAGGAAACCCCGACCCAGAAGCAGGTCGTCTACGAATGGTTTAGCACCAGGTTCCCAACGATTGGGGGGGGGGGGGCGGTTTTCTGTGATGGGCTTGGGGGCGGCCCCCTTTCCAGAAACAGCTGGTCTCCCGGGACTAAGGGCTGGGCAGGTGGGCCCTGGCCCTGGCCCAGCAGGGACTGCGGTGGACCGGCTGCCCTATCGTTCCGCCTGGGCGGGATTCTGGCTTAGAGGCCTTCGGTCATAATCCCACAGATGGTAGCTTCCCCCATTGCCTCCTCAGCCAAGCACATACACCAACTATCTGAACCTGCATTTCCTCTGGTACTGAGCAGGATTACCATGGCAACAACACATCATCAGTAGCTTAAATCTAACCTGTCTCAGGATGGTCTAAACCCAGCTCACGTTTCCTATTGGTGGCTGAACAATCGGACCCTTGGCGAATTCTGCTTCACAATCATAGGAAGAGCCGACATCCAAGGACCAAAACCTGATGTCACTATGAAAGCTTGGCCGCCACAAGCCAGTTATCCCTGTGGTCACTTTGCTGACACCTGCTGCGTAAAACCCCAAAAGTCAGAAGGATTGTGCGGCCCTGCTTTCACAGTCTGCATTCGTACTGAAAATCGAGATCAAGCAAACTTTTGCCCTTCTGCTCCAGGGGAGGTTTCTGTCCTCCTGAGCCCGCCTTAGGACACCTGCGTGGCCCTTGACAGGTGTACTTCTATCGCTGCTGATTCTGCTAAGCCCCTTCCTTTGGCTGTGGTTTCGCTGGATAGTAGGTAGGTGACAGTGGGAATCTCCTTCATCCATTCATGCGCCTCACTAGTTAGATGACAAGGCATTTGGCCACTTTAAGAGAGTCATAGTTACTCCCGCCCTTTACCCGGCTTCATTGAATGTCTTCACTTTGACATTCGCAGCCCTGGGCAGAAATCACATCGCGTCAACACCCGCCGCCAGTCTTCGAGATGCTTTGTTTTAATTAAACAGTCGGATTCCCCTGGTCCGCACCAGTTCTAAGTGGGCTGCTAGGGCCTGGCCAAGGCAAGGCGCCGCGCGGAACCGCGGCCCCGGGGGCGGTCCCGGCGGGGTAAGGGGGCGCACAGAGGGGAGTAAGAGCGCTGAAGCCCTCTTCCCCCCGGAGTTGAGAGTTGTATCAAAAATCAAGGGAAAGGAGTGTTAATATAATCTGTAGGCTTATCAAAGGTTCAAAGAAAGTGTGTGTTTACCACCACTTAAAGAAAACAAACCAAAATAGACAGCAAAGGCCTCCACACCCTCTCTTGGACTGGGAATGAGAGAGTTCCTGCATCTGTCCAAGAGGGTCATCTGCAGTGTGCAAAGCCAGGGCTTGGCAACAGGGGATAGGTATGCATTGCGACGTGTTTTCTAGCATTTTGTGTCTTTTGGAGACCAATAAATGCAGAACGAATAAATAAAAATAAATAAAGTGAGTAAATGAGTGAATGAATGAACAAATAAAGAAATTAATTAATTCTGGCAACATTCATTTGCTCTGCAGCTCCAACCCCTCCCACCTTGTGTTCAACTGTTCATCTCATCCCAATTGCTCTAATCCACTGCCAGAGACTAAGTGAATGAGTGAATAACGAAGAAAAATTGAAAAGTAAAAATAAATAAATAAATAAATAAATAAATAAAAATAAACATAACAAAAATAAAACAAAACGATAAAAATAAAAAATAAAATAACAAGAAAAAATTAAAATAAAAAAAATAAAAATAAAATAAAATATAAAAAATAAAATAAGTAATAAAACAAATAAATGAATAATTAAAACAAAGAAACAAATAAAAAACAATTAAATAAATAAAATACAAAAATAAATAATAAAAAATAAAAATAAAATAAATAATATATAATGAAATGAAATAAACGAATTAATTAAAAAGAAATAAATAAAAATAAATAACAAACGAATAAGGTAAATTAAATAAATAAATAAAATAAAACAAATAAACAAAACAAACAAATAAATAAATAAATAAATAAGTCCCTCATTATATCTCTACTGTATTTTTCAATTTATTATTTTATATCCTATTTTAGAAATATATTTTAATTATTTTTTTATGGAAATGAAGGGAGAGGGAATGAAAGTTCGAAAAATCGAGGAGAGAGAAACATGGATCAGCTGCTTCATGTACACCCCCCACCAGGGATGTGCCCACAACCAAGGTACATGCCCTTGACCGAACTTCAACCTGAGACCTTTCAGTCCGCAGGCCAAGGTTCTATCCACTGAGCCAAAATGGTTTCAGCTGTAGTATATTTTTTAAAAAGCTAAGGGACGAATGAATAAACAATGGAACAGTCTCTCTCTCTCTCCCTCTCTTTCTCTTTCCCTCTCTGTCCTCCTCTCCCTCTCCTTTCCACTAGCTCTTTAAACAAACAAACAAACAAATGACCCTAGCTGGTTTGGCTCAGTGGATAGAGTCAGGTTGCAGACCGAGAGTCCCGGGTTCGATTCTGGTCAAGGCCACATGCCCAGGGTTGTGGGCTAGATCCCTAATAGGGGGTGTGCATGAGGCAGCCCATTGGTGATTCTCTCTCGTCGTGGATGCTTCCATCGCTTTTTCCTTCTCCCTTCCTCTCGAAAATCAAAAAAGATATATTAAAAGGAAAAAACAACACAAAGGTATTATTCCACCTTCATGTATTAAAAAGTACACTTGTACAATATTTTGCATTTAGTGTTATTAAAACAGTGAAAGGAAAACCGGCGTCGTGGGGGTGATGGGGAGGAAGATAAAAGGGAGGAGTTGACCTTAGCCATTTCAAAATGGCAGCTGCCAAGTCACTGGAGCTAAAATGGCCGCTAAATATCCAGGATGAGAGAGAATCATGGATCTGCTGCCTCTTTCACGCCCTCTACTGGGGATGGAGCCCACAACCCAAGCAGGTGCCCTTGACAGAAATCAAATCTGGGACCCTAAGGTCTGCAGGGGGACCTCAAATCTACCCACTGACCCAGCCAAACTGGCCAGGGCCACACCTACTCCTTTTACTTAGGTGGGTGCAGGATAGAGAGGAAACAGGCAACAATGCACATGATAACAATAACAGTGAAGGAATCTCTGCATGGTCTCTGTCCTGGCACCTCACCGGTGATGTTTCTGTCTCTCTCTCCCACTCCCTTCCTCTGGGAAATCAATGAAAATGTACCCCCACCCCAAAAAAGACTGAATAAGACAAAGTGAAAAACAGCATTCTCTGGAGCATTGCCCCAGCCCCTTGAGATTCTGCAGTTTCGCTCAAGTAAACTCATAAAAGTTCTCTTCAGGTTTGAATGTGTTTACGTGAACTCCTGCTGGTTTCTGAGGGCGAGGCCACAGAATCAGTGCATGAGGTTTGCTGTGAAACTGGAGAGCAGTCTGTTTTTGCTGTCAAAAGCCAGGTCACTTTTAGAAAGAGGGCGGAAAAACCTGAATGGGATTTACAAAGAGAAAACAGGCAGAACCGAACATAGGGATGCTCCGAGGACTGTGAGAGGGGTTCTTCCCTCCGCTCGCCCACACTGCTTTCGGAAAAAATGGAAATGATCCAAAGCGGTGAAGCTACTGAAGCTCTTGGAGAGACCGGGGGCCTGCTATAAAGCGGACCATGGAGAGGTATGGTGGCCAGTTCCTGGTACCACGGGGTTGCATGCTACCCTGCCTGCAGCTAGACCCCTTTCCCATTCCCAGGGAAGCGGATGGAGAACGAGGCCTTCTCAGATCCGTGTGTCTTTTTCCATACACGTGAGCCCTCACTACTCTGAGAAAATGACCCTCCTCAGCTCTAGGCTCCCCACAAACTAGATGGCTCTGTAACGGCTGCGGAGCCTCAGAGAAAAACATGCTCACACAGAAAGACACATCTCCAGAACCGGCGCCTGGACTCGTTAGCCCATTGCCGACCCTCCCCAGTCCTCGAGGAATTAAAACGACATCGTCTCCCTTTGACGACGCGGTCGGTACAGGGTCCCAGGTGTGAGGCTCCAGAATATGAAAGCGCAACACATCCTCTTACTACCTCACCGGGTTGAGGAGAGAGAAGGGAGAGAGAGAGAGAGAGAGAGAGAGAGAGAGAGAGAGAGAGAGAGAGAGGTGATTGTGGAAGAGCACCTAATTAGGCGGGGGGGGGGGGGGGGGGGAGGATGCAGTGGGGACGGAAGGGAGGAGAAGAGCAGTTGTACTCAGCTACAGAAGAACCAGCAATTGTTTCCAATTTTATCTGAGACCCTGATGGGTTCACAAAGAAATTTCACTGCTAGAACCTGTCATGCTGGCTCTTCTTCTGACCTATTCCGATTGTTAGAAATAAGGCGAGCCCCTCCAAACCGGGGGGGGTGGGGGGGGGAATGGCAGAACACAGAAGACACTCAGGAGGCATACAGCAAGATGAACATCTTTCTTCCTGGAGGTGGGTACAAGGTCCGCTAGAATTTGCCGCTGGTTACTAGTTACCTAGAGAATAGGTACCTGTTAATTACATAAATTATTACCTGGTTATTAGTAAATTGCAATATTGCCTCACGTTTTTTCAAGTTAATTCTGTGACATTAGGTGACTAACATTGCGTATTTTTTTCTGCTAGTAATTTAGATGTAAACTTTTTTTTCCTGAATAAAAGATTTCAGCTACTACTTTGGTTTTGAAACACATTGCTTTTGAAACCTGTTCTTGTATCTTAAACGGTTCTGCTCATTACATCTGCCCCTCTCTTTCAGAACGAAAGATGAATAATCCTGTAGAAACACGCTAAGAACAAGCATCCTTTATTTTGTGATTTTTCAGAACGTAACCTCAGAGATAGCAGTCTAATACACTGTTTTTTTTTAGGACAAACGGTTACATTTTCTTCTTCAGGTAAGTTACCGCTTACACTCTACAGATCTGTGGATCTATGTCTCCATTTCGAGATTCCTTAAGAGAAGCTTGTCCGCTCATTCCTGCTCAAAAGTAATCCTCTGCTGCCATCCTGTGGACATTTTATGAAAAACACCCTGTGCCTGTGTCCTGGTGCTGACATTCCAGCTAAAGCCTTGTGAACGGGACCAAACATTAAAAATGGTCACAAGAGGAGGAACTAAGATGGCGGAGAAGGCAAAACACCTATCTTACCGTCATAATCAGCAATTTTAATACTACAACTTAACGAAAGAACAAACACCTTCCAGAATCACCAGAACGCTCGCCGAGTGAAAATTCCACAAATAAAAGTGAAGATAAGACACTGGGACTCGGAGGAGCGGCAGCACGGAGAGAGGTTTGGAGTGCGCGCCGCGGAGAGGGCGGGCGGCTGAAAACCGGCCAGTTTTCTCGAACGGGGAGACAAAGGCGTCCCACTGACTGATTCTCCAGCTCTGGGCGAAGTCCAGAGAACCCACTATCACACGGGTTGAAAACTGGACAGTGGGAGGGCACGCCGAAGCTCGGGTGCTGCCGGGTCTCCCGGCTTGTGGAGAAGGCAGCTCGCGCGAACAGCTCGGCTGCGTGAGGGCGCAGAGAGCACACCGCGACTTGCCTCTCTTTCGGAAAACCTTCATTCTGCTTTGTTTTACGACCCTGGGTGAGCCATTGCGCATGCAGACTCATTTTGGGAAAGTCTGAATTCCCTGGCAACCAGCAGCCTGTGGAGCTCCGTAGCGGCTCTCTCTCAGAGGTGCTGGCAGCCATTGTCCCCAGCACAGAGTCCCTGGGGCCGCATAGGGTGGAGCTAACGCTGTCTGCTTGGCCCGGAGACTCCGCCCACCCAACCTGAGCACAGCTGAGCTTCACAGACAGTTGGACTGGAGGTCAACCCTCCAAGTGCTAACAACGATTAACTGAGCTTAACTTCAGCAAGACTGTGCAGCCCATATCCACCTCAGGGAACCGGGGAGGCTGAGCCAATATCCCTAGTAGGAAGTCTAACACACAAAGCTAACTGACCAACTCAGGGAAGCAGCCACCATGCAGCAACATGGAAAGAAATCAGATGTGAAAGAAATGGAGGAAAAAAAACGACTGGACATGGAATTTAGAACCACGGTTATAGGGTTTTTTAAGAGGCTCCAACAAAAGATCGAGGCCTATAAGGAATTAAGCAAGACCACAAAGGAAATGAGTGAGTCCTACAAGAAAATGAACAACACCCTCCAGGATATAAACGAGACCTGCAAAGAAATGATCAAGACCAATGTGGAAATGAAAGAAACCCTCAAGGATATAAAGCAGACTCTCAAGGATATGAAAAAGGACCAACCAGAAATTAAGCATACACTGACTGAAACAAAAAATATTATACAAAGACCTGAAAGTGCCCTGGAGCACCCCAAGAACCAAGTTAAAGATTTGAAATACAAAGAGGTAAAATCCACTCAGCTGAAAAAGCAAGAAACCAAAAGAATCCGAAAAATTGAAGATAGTGTAAGGGGCCTCTGGGACAACCTCAAGCATACCAACATCCGAATTATAGGGGTGCCAGAAAAAGAGAGAGAGCAAGACAATGAAAACCTATTTGAAGAAATAGTGACTGAAAACTTCCCACACCTGGTGAAAGAAATTGACTTAGGAGTCCAGGAAGTGCACCGAACCCCAATATATAGGAACCCTAAGAGGACCACACCGAGGCACATCATAATTAAAATGCCAAGAGCAAAAGACAAAGAGAGAATATTAAAAGCAGCAAGAGAGAAACAGTTGGTTACCTATAAGGGAGCACCCATACGACTGTCAGCGGATTTCTCAACAGAAACGATGCAGGCCAGACGGGAGTGGCAAGAAATATTCAAAGTGATGAACAGCAAGAATCTACAACCAAGATTACTCTATCCAGCAAAGCTATCATTCAGAATTGAAGGTCAGATGAAGTGCTTCGCAGATAAGAAAAAGCTAAAGGAGTTCATCACCACCAAACCAACATTATATGAAATGCTGAAAGGTATTCTTTAAGAAGAGGAAGAAGAAAAAGGTAAAGATGAAAATTATGAACAACAAATACACATCTATCAACAAATGAACATAAAAATCAAGTGAATTGATAAGCTGTTGAACAGGATAGACTTGTGAATATAACAGAGACATGGACATAGAGAGGGAATGGACTGACAATTCTTGGGGAGAAAAGGGTTGTGGGAAGTGCAGCAAGAGTCTGGACAAAAATCTAGCAACAATGGGAGAGGACAGTGGGGAGGGAGAGGTGAGGGTGGAGGGTGGGATAGGTACAGGGTGGAGGGGAGCTATAGGGGGATAAAAAGGGTAAACAATGTAATTAATAAACTGAACAATAAAGATAAAAAATAAAAAATAAATAAAAAAAATAAAAAATAATAAAAAAAAATCAATAAAATATATTTAAAATTAAATTTAAAAAAAAAATGGTCACAAGATCAGCGAGGGTGGCCAGGGCGGCAATCATTACTTTCCTCGAAGGACCGAAGTCCCAGTTTTGGGTTCTTCACTCCCCGCCCCAGCCTTGCAAAGGAGGCCTCGAATGCTGCACTGACATCTCGAACCCCTTTGAAACCCAGATGCCAGGGTTGTTGAGGCAGCCAGTGCTGCCAGGGAGGTGATCAGTATCCTGAGATGCATCGTGCTCGCAAGAGGCCGCCTAAATTGACGCATACCTGACGCTGCAGGCCGCCATTACTTAGAGCTTCCTGGCGGCAGAGACACCCAGTTAAAGAGGCATTCAGTGCTGGTCCCGGGGCCTTTGGTCCTGCAGGCAAGCTGCTGCAGCTGCGTGCACTGAGGATGCCAGGAGGACGGCGGCCGCGGTCGTGGAGGCAGGCAGTTGCATTGCAGCTTGGGCACTGTGTGGACCGCCATTATGGAGGCAGCCCGTCCATACAGCCAGGTACTGGGTACCACGTGACGCAGCCTGTTCGCCAGAGGCCGCCCAGATTGCCCCATGCTTTTCGCCGCTTGCCGCCATTAGAGAGACCTTCGGTGTGGAGGGTGTCCGCGGCTGACGGGCAGCCACCACTGGGGCCATTGCCTTTGCCCTGGCAGGCAGGCCGCTGCAGGCCGCCTGTTCTGTGGCTGCCAGGGGTTGGCGTCCACAGTCCTTGAGGAAGGCGCTGATAAAGAGCTCGCTAGCCTTGCGGCTTGGTCATTGTGTAGACCGCCATTATGGAGGCAGCTAGTCCATACTGCCAGGTGCTGAGTGCCGCGAGACCCAGCCTGTTCGCGATGGCCGCCTTGATTGAGGGGTGCATCATTCCGTCAGCCGCCATAACTTAGAGCTTTGGTACAGTGTAGGCCCCCGAGACCCCCCACCTCTACCCAGGCAGACAGAACGGGGCACAAAGCCTTAACCGTGGTAAGCAGGCTGCTGCGGGCCACCTCGTGAGCCTGCCGGGAGGTAATAGGCCCCGAACCTCGAGGCACGCACTTGTATGGAGCCGACCTAGGATGCGGCCTGTGGGCCGCTTGGGCCGCCATTCTTGAGGCAGCCATTTGGCACAGCCGGGTGCTCAGAACCGCTACATGCAGCATGCTCGGAGAGGGCCCGTCAATTGACCCAAGCTGTAAGCCGCAGGTCGCCATTACCGGGACCTTGGACAAAATCTGGGTCCCCGGCTAACCATGCAGCTAGTGCGGGGAACAGGGCCTTTTCCCTGCAGGGAGGCTGCTGCTGGCCACCTCTACTGAGGCTGCCAGGTGGGTGGAGACCCCAGTCCTTGATGCAGGCAGTTATAAGGAGCCTGCTCCGTTTGCGGCTTGGGGAATGTGCGGAGCCATTTGACAGGTGGCCATTCTATTTAGACAGGTGCTGAGTCCCGTGAGAGGCAGCGGGGTAGGGTCAGGTCACCAGTACACACTAATGAGGCTGGAGGGATTTGACAGTTTTTCTTGTCAAGGCAACTGGCTATTAGTTTCCAAGTTTTTAGGATACTGGTGGCCATTTACCAGGGTATGTGCCGCTGCTTACTAGTTACCTGGTTAATAGGTACCTGTTAACTAGGTAACTGATTGCCTGGTTACTAGTAAATTGCAATATTGCCTCACGTTTTCTCAAGTTACTTCTGTAACATTAGGTTACTAAGATTGAGTATTTTTTTCTCCTAGTAACTTAGTTGTAAACTGTTTTTTTCCTGAATAAAAGATTTCAGCTACTACTTTGGTTTTGAAACACATTGGTTTTGAAACCTGTTCTTGTATCTTCAACGGTTCTGCTCATTACCTCTGCCCCTCTCTTTCAGAACAAAAGATGAAGAATCCTGTAGAAACACGCTAAGAGCAAGCATCCTTTATTTTGTGATTTTTCAGAATGTAATCTCAGAGATAGCAGACTAATACACTGGTTTTTAGGCCAAACGGTTACATTTTCTTCTTCAGGTAAGTTACCGCTTACACTCTACAGATCTGTGGATCTATGTCTCTCTTTCGAGATTCGTTCAGAGAAGCTCGTCTGCTCATTGCTGATCAAAAGTAGTCCTCTGCTGCTGTCCTGTGGACCTTTCCGAATAACAACACCCTGTGCCTGTGTCCTGGTGCTGACATTCCAGCTAAAGCCCTCTGAACCGGACCAAACATTCTACCCAGGAAAGAAAAATGGTCACAAGATTAGCGAGGCAGGCAAGGGCGGCAATCATTCCTTTCCTTGAAGGACCCAAGTCCCAGTTGTGGGTTCTTCACCTCTTCCCGCCCCAGCCCTGCAAAGGGAGGCCTCAGCTGCTGCACTGACATCAGGAACCCCTTTCAAACCGAGAAGCCAAGATGGTTGAGGCAGCCAGTGCTTCCAGGGAGGTGATGAGTATCCTGAGATGCCGTGTGCTCGCACGAGGCCGCCTAAATAGTCGCATGCTTGACGCCACAGGCCACCATTGCTTAGAGCTTCCTGGTGGCAGAGACGCCCGTGAAAGACGCATTCAGTGCTGGTCCCGGGGCCTTTGGTCCTGCAGGCAAGCTGCTGCTGGCTGCATGTATTGAGGATGCCAGGAGGATGGCGGCCGCGTTCGTGGAGGCAGGCAGTTATACAGAGCCTGCTTGCGTTGCGGCTTGGGCACTGTGTAGACCGCCATTATGGAGGGTTAGAGATAGGGTTAGGATGAACATGAAAGGCTAATATGGATTACGGTTAGAGTTAGGGTTAGGGTTGGTTTAGGGTTAGGGTAGGGTTAGGGTTAGGATATTCATAAAAGCCTAATATGGGTTATAGTTAAGATTAGGGTTAGGGTTAGGGTTACAGTTATGGTTTGGGTTAGGCAAGGGCTAGGGCTGAGGCTAGGGTTAGTGTTAGGGATAGTGTTAGGGTTAGGAATAGGTTTAGGAGGTACAGGAAAGCCAAATATGGGTTAGGGTTAGGGGGTGCAGGAAAGCCTAATATGGGTTAAGGTTAAGGTCAGGGTTAGGGGTGGGGTTTAGGCTAGGGTTAGGGTTAGGATTAGGGAAAGGACCAGGGTTAGGGTTAGGGTTACTGTAAGGGTTGGGTTTAAGGTATAGGGCAAGTGGTAGTGCTAAAGCTAGGGCTAAGGCTAGGGGGAGGCCTAGGGCAAGGGTTAGGTTTAGGTTCCGGTTTATGTTTATGGTTAGGGCTAAGTCTAGGTCTAGGGCTAGGGATAATGTCAGGGATAGGGTTAGGAGGTGCAGGAAAGCCTAATATAGGTTACAGTTAGGGTTAGTGTTAGGTTTAGGGTTAGATTTAGGATTAGGTTTACTGATAGCCTTAGAGTTAAAGCTAGGATTAAGGTTAGGGTTAGGGTTATGGGTAGGACCAGGGTAGGTTTAGTGTTAGGACTAGGGTTAGGGCTTGGGTTAGGATTAGGGTTCATAGTAGGGTTAGAGTTTGGTTTAGGTTTGGGGTTAGAGTTAGGATTAGGGTTAGGGCTAGGGCCAGGTCTAGGTTTACTGTTAGGGTTAGTGTTAAACCTAGGGTTAGGTTTACGGTTAGGTTTAGGGTTAGGGTTAGGGTTAGAGTTAGGGTCAGGAGGTGCAGGAAACACTCATATGGATTAGGGTTAGGGTTAGTGTTAGGATTAGGGATTGGCTTAGGGTTAGTTTTACTTTTAGGGTTAGGGTTAAAAGTAGGGTTATTGTTAGGGTTAGGGTTAGGGTTATGGTTAGGCTTAGGGTTAGGTTTACTGTTAGTGTTAGGGTTAAACTAAGATTACGGTTAGAGTTAGGGCTAGGGTCAGGGCTAGGGTTAGATTTAGGACTAGGTTCAGGGCTTGGGTTAGGATTAGGGTTCAGATTAGAGTTAGGGTTTGAGTTAGGGTAAGGGTTAGGGTTACGGTTAGGGTTAGGGTTAGGGCTAGGGCTAGGTCTAGGGTTAGTGTTAGGGCTAGGATTAAACCTAGGGTTACGTTTACGGTCTGGGTTAGGGTTAGATTTAGTGGTAGGGTTAGGGTTAGGAGGTAAGAAAATCCTCATGTGGGTTAGAGTTAGGTTTAGTGTTAGGATTAGGAATTGGCTTAGGGTTAGATTTACTGTTAAGGTTAGGGTTAAAGCTAGGGTTAGGGTTGGGTTACGTTTAGGGTTTGGTTTAGGGATAGGGATAGGGATTGGGCTATGGTTAGAGAAAGGGTTCGGATTAGGGCGAGGGCCAAGGCAAGGGTTACTGTTAGGACTAGGTTTGTGGCTTATGTTAGGATTAGGGTTCAGATTAGTGTTACGTTAGGGTTAGTGTTAAGGTTAGGGTTAGGTTTAGTGTCTGGTTTAGGGTTAAACATAGGGTTAGGGTTAGGTTTAGTGTTCGGGTTACAGTTACTTTTAGGGTTAGAGCTAGGGCCAGGTCTAGGCTTAGTGTTAGGGCTAGGTTTAAACCTAGGGTTAGGTTTATGGTTTGGGTTAGGGTTAGATTTAGGGGTAAAATTATTATTAGGGCTATGGTTAGGAGGTAAGGAAATCCTCATATGTGTTAGGGTTAGGTTTAGTGTTAGGATTAGGGATTGGCTTAGGGTTAGGTTTACTGTTAGGGTTAGGGTTAAAACTAGGGTTAGGGTTGGGGTTACGTCTAGGGTTTGGTTTAGGGCTAGGGATATGGATAGGGATTGGGCTATGGTTAGAGTAAGGGTTAGGATTAGGGCTAGGGCCAAGGCAAGGGTTACTGTTAGGGCTAGATTTGTGGCTTATGTTAGGATTAGGGTTCAGATTAGTGTTAAGGTTAGGGTTAGGTTTAGTGTCTGGTTTAGGGTTAAACATAAGGTTAGGGTTAGGTTTAGTGTTCGGGTTACAGTTACTTTTAGGGTTAGAGCTAGGGCCAGGTCTAGGGTTAGTGTTAGGGCTAGGGTTAAACCTAGGGTTAGGTTTATGGTTTGGGTTAGGGTTAGATTTAGGGGTAAAATTATGGTTAAGGCTATGGTTAGGAGGTAAGGAAATCCTCATATGTGTTAGGGTTAGGTTTAGTGTTAGGATTAGGGATTGGCTTAGGGTTAGGTTTACTGTTAGGGTTAGGGTTAAAGCTAGGGTTAGGGTTGGAGTTACGTCTAGGGTTTGGTTTAGGGCTAGGGCTAGGGATATGGATAGGGATTGGGCTATGGTTAGAGTAAGGGTTAGGATTAGGTCTAGGGCCAAGGCAAGGGTTACTGTTAGGGCTAGGTTTGTGGCTTATGTTAGGATTAGGGTTCAGATTAGTGTTAGGGTTAGGGTTAGGGTTAGTGTTAAAGTTAAGGTTAGGGTTAGGTTTAGTGTCCGGTTTAGGGTTAAACATAGAGTTAGGGTTAGGTTTAGTGTTCTGGTTATGGTTACATTTAGGGTTAGGGCTAGGGCTATGGTTAAGGTTAGATCTAGGGCTAGGACTAGGGCTAATGTTAGGGATAGTGTTAGCATTAGGGATAGGTTTAGGAGGTACAAGAAAGTGTAATATGGGTTAGTGTTAGGGTTAGTGCTAGGATTAGGGATTGACTTAGGTTTAGGTTTACTGTTGGGTTTAGGGTTAAAGCTAGGGTTAGAGTTAGGGTTAGGGTTAGGGTTACAGTTAGGGTTTGGTTTAGAGACAGGGATAGGGAGAGGCTGAGGGTTAGAGTAAGGGTTATGGTTAGGGCTAGGGTAGGTTTACTGCTGGGGTTACATAACCCTAACCCAAACTTTAACCCTAGTTTAACCCTAACGCTAATAATAAACCTAACCCTAGCCTAACCCTAATCCTAACATTAACCCTAACTCTAACCCATATTAGGCATTCCTGTCCGTCCTAACAATATCCCTAACCCTAGCGCTAGCCCTAGCTCTAGTCCTGGAACTAGACTTAGCCCTAACCGTAACCTCCAACATGAACCTAAACCTAACCCTAGCTCTAGCCCTAGCCCTAGCCCTAGCTCTAGCCCTAGTCCTTGCCCTAGACCTAAACCTAACCCTAAACCCCAACCTAACCCTAGGACTAATCCTAACCCTAAGGCTAGGGTTAGTGCTATGCTTAGTGTGAGGGTTAGGGTTAGGTTTATGGCTAAGGCTATCGCTAGGGCTAAGACTAGGGCTAGGCCTAGGGCCAGGGTTAGGTTTAGTTTCAGGGTAATGGTTAGGGTTAGGGCTAAGTCTAGGGCTAGTCCTATGGTAGCACTATTGCTTGTGTTAAGGATTTTGTTAGGGTTAGATATAGGGTTAGGCTTAGGTTTATTATTAGTGTTAGGGTTAAACTAGGATTAATGTTAGGGTTAGGGTGGGATTTAGGGTTAGGGCTAGGTCTACGGCAAGGACTAGGGCTAGAGCTAGTGCTAGGGCTAGTCCTAGGGTTAGGTTTAGGTTCATGTTGCAGATTATGGTTAGGGCTAAGTCTAGAGCTAGGACTAAGGCTAGGGTTAGGGATAGTGTTAGGAGGTACAAGAAAGCCTAATATGGGTTAGAGTTAGGCTTAGTGTTAGGATTAGGGTTAGGCTTCCTTTTTGGTTTAGTATTAGGGTTAAACTAGGGTTAAGTTCAGGGTTAGGGTTAGTTCTAGGTTCAGGGCTAGGGTTAGTGTCAGGAATATAATTAAGGTTTAGATTAGGATTAGGGTTCAGTTTAGGGTTAGGGTTTGCGTTAGGGTTGGGTTTAGGGTTAGGGTTAGGGTTAAGAGGTGCAGGAAATACTTATATGGGTTACGGTTATGGTTAGTGTCAGGATTAGGGATTGGTTTAGGGTTAGGTTTACTGTTAGGGTTAGGGTTAAAGCTAGGGTTAGGGTTAGGGTTAAGGCTAGGGTTAGGGTTAAGGTTAGGGTTATGGTTAGGATTAGGGTTACTTTTAGGATTAGAATTATAGTTAGGTTTACTTTTCGATTTAGGATTAAATTTAGGGTTAATGTTAGGATTAGGGTTAAGGTTAGGGTTATGGGTACGGTTAGGTTTAGGATTAGGGCTAGGGCTAGGGCTAGGGCGAATGTCTGTGTTAGGGCTAGGGCTAGACCTAGCGTTAGTGTTATGGCTGGGTTAGGGCTTGTGTTAGGAATAGGGTTCAGATTAGGATTAGGGTAAGGTTTAGGGTAAGGGTTAGGTTTAGGCTTAGTGTTCGGGTTAGGGTTAGGGTTAGGAGGTGCAGGAAAGCCTAATATGGGTTAGCGTTAGGGCTAGGGGGTAGGAGAGGCTGGAGGGAGGATAATGGGGAGGGGGAAAGGAAAACATATACTACTATTAAATATGTTATACTGCAAAAAAATCAATAAAAATATATTAAATAGAAAAAATTAAATAAAACAGTAAAAAAAGAACCCTAGCTGTAGCCCTAGCCCTAGCCCTAAACCTAACCCTAAACATAACACTAGCCCTAACCCTAGCCCCACCCATAACCCTAAACCTAACCTTAAACCAAACCCTAACTCTAACCCTAAACCTAACCTTAAACCAAACCCTAACCCTAAGCTAGGGTTAGGGTTTAGGGTTAGGGTCAGGGTTAGAGTTAGGGTTAGGGCTAGCACTAGTGCTATGCCTAATGTGAGGATTCGGGTTAGGGTTAGGGCTAGGGACAGGGTTAGCTTTAGTTTCAGTGTAATGGTTAGGGTTAAGGTTAATTCTAGGGCTAGGGCTAGGGATAGGGATAGGGATAGGGATAGGGCAAGGGTTAGGTTTAGGTTCAGATTTGCGGTTATGGGTAGGGCTAAGTCTAGGTTTAGGGTAGAGCTAGGGCTAGGGCTATGGTTAGGATAGTGTTAGGGATAGGGTTAGGAGGTACAGGAAAGCCTGATATGGGTTAGAGTTAGGGTTAATGTTAAGATTAGGGTTAGGCTTAGGGTTATGTTTACTGTTAGCGTTAGGTTAAAGCTAGGGTTAAGGTCAGGGTTAGGGTTAGGTCTAAGGCCAGTATCTAGTGCTAGTGTTAGGGCTAGGGTTAAACCTACGGTTAGTTTTACGGTTAGGGCCAGGGCTAGGGTTACTGTTAGGACTAGAGTTAGGGCTTGGGTTAGGATTAGGGTTCAGATTAGGGTTAGGTCTAGGGTTAGTGTTAGGGCTATGGGTTAAATCTACGGTTAGGTTTACGCTTAGGGTTAGGGTTTGGTTTAAGGTTAGGTTTAGGGTTACGGGTGGGGCTAGGGTTAGGGCTAGTGTTATGTTTAGGGTTAGGTTTAGGGCTAGGCCTAGGGCTACAGCTAGGGTTCTTTTTTTTTACTGTTTTATTTAATTTTTTTCTATTTAATATATTTTTATTGATTTTTTTGCAGTATAACATATTTAATAGTAGTATATGTTTTCCTTTGCCCCTCCCCATTATCCTCCCCCCAGCCTCTCCTACCCCCCAGGACATGTTCCCATCCCCCCTCCCCACCCCAGTGTCTTTCATTCATTGGTTATGCTCATATGTATGCATACAAGTCCTTTGGTTGATTTCACCCAGCATCCACCTCCCATCCACCCAAGCTTGACAGCCTTTTCAATGCCTCCCTGCCT
Organism: Antrozous pallidus; assembly: GCA_027563665.1. Classification (NCBI taxonomy): domain Eukaryota; kingdom Metazoa; phylum Chordata; class Mammalia; order Chiroptera; family Vespertilionidae; genus Antrozous; species Antrozous pallidus. Next base: position 101,326 of record CM050513.1, on the reverse strand, counting down.
ATATATCAATCAGTCTCCCCTGTTTCTTTTCTTCAAAAATATCTTGCCTCTGCATACTAGAAATAAATGTATAAGAACTAAAAATGTTTCAGTCTCAGTTTCAATGTCCAACTGTTCTGAGTCCCAGTTTCAGTGTCAAATAATTCTTTATGTCAGAAATGGTATCCAGATGGTGGACACATCATGGCAATGCAAGATCCATCCTCTCTGGTAAGGTTCGGGTTCGTGTTAGGGCTAGGGCTATGGTGAGAGTTATGGCTGGGTTAGGGCTTGGGTTAGGATTAGGGCTCAGATTAGGATTAGGGTAAGGTTTAGGGTGAGTGTTAGGTTTAGGGTTAGTGTTAGTGTTAGGGTTAGGGTTAGGGTTAGGGTCAGGGTCAGGGTTAGTGTTAGGGTTAGGGTTAGGGCTAGGGCTAGTGCTATGCCTAGCCCGAGGGTTCAGGTTAGGGTTAGGGCTAAGGCTATTGCTAGGGCTAGAGCTAAGGCTAGGGCTAGCGCTAGGGCCAGGGTTAGATTTATTTTCAGGGTAATGGTTAGAGTTATTGCTAAATCTAAGGCTAGGGCTAGGGCTAGGCCTAGGGCTAGGGCCAGTGTTAAGGATAGTGTTAGGGCTATAGATAAGGTTAGGATGTACATGGAAGCCTAATATTGTTTAAGCTTAGGGTTAGGATTATGGTTAGGTTTAGGGTTAGGGTAAGGTTTGGATTAGGATATTCATAAAAGCCTAATATGGGTTAGATAGAGTTAGGGTTAGCGTTAGCGTTAGTGTTAGGGTTAGGTTTACTTTTAGGATTAGGAATAAAGTTAAGGTTAGGGTTAGAATTAAGGTTTGGTTTCAGTTAGGGTTTGGGTTAGGGCAAGGCTAGGGCTGGGGCTAGGGCTAGTGTTAGGGATAGTGTTAGGGTTAGGTATAGGGTTAGGAGGTACAGGAAAGCCAAATATGTGTTAAGATTAGGGTTATGTTTAGGATTAGGGGGTGCAGGGTAGCCTAATATGGGTTAGGATTAGGGTCATGGTTAGGGTTAGGGTTAGGGTTAGGGTTAATGTTGGGTTTAGGGTTAGCGCTAGGTGTAGGTTAAGGGCTAGGGCTAGAGCATGGCTAGCGATAGAGCAAGGGTTAGGTTTAGGTTCAGATTTGCGGTTATGGTTAGGGCTAAGTCTAGGTCTAAGGTAGAGCTAGGGCTAGGGCTATGGTTAGGATAGTGTTAGGGATAGGTTAAGGAGGTACAGGAAAGGCCTAATATGGGATAGACTTAGGATTAAATTTAGGATTAGGCTTAGGCTTAGGGTTAGGTTTACTGTTAAAGTTAGGGTTAAACTAGGGTTAAGGTTAGGGTTAGAGTTAGGGCTAGGGTCAGGGCTAGGGTTAGTGTTATGAGTAGGGTTAGGGCTTGGGATAGGATTAGGGTTCAGATTAGGGTTAGGTTTTGGGTTAGGGTTGGGCGTGGGTTAGGGTTAGGGTTAGGGTTAGAGACAGGTCTAGCGTTCGTGTTAGGGCTAGGGTTAAACCTAGGGTTAGGTTTTCAGTTAAGGTTAAGGTTAGAGTTAGTGTTAGGGTTTGGTTTAGGGTAGGGCTAGGGATAGGGATATGGATAGGGATAGGGCTAGGATTAGAGTAATGGTTAGGTTTAGGGCTCGGGCCAGTGCCAGGGTTACTGTTAGGGCTAGATTTGGGGCTTGTGTTAACATTAGGGTTCAGATTAGTGTTAGGGTTAGCGTTAGGGTTACAGTTAAGGTTAGGGTAAGGTTTAGTGTTCGAGTTAGGGTAAAACCTAGGGTTAGGGTTAGGGTTAGGGTTAGGGTTAGGTTTAGGTTTAGGTTTAGGGCTAGGGCTATGGCTAGGGCTAGATCTAGGCCTAGGACTATTGCTAGTTTTAGGGATAGTGTTAGCATGAGGGATAGGGTTAGGAGGTACAGGAAAGCCTAATATGGGTTAGAGTTAGGGTTAGTGTTAGGATTAGAGTAAGACTTAGGGTTAGGTTTACTGTTGGGGTTATCATTAAAGCTAGGGTTAGGGTTAGGGTTAGGGTTAGGGTTAGGGTTAGGGTTAGGGCAATGGCTGGTGTTAGGGATAGTGTTAGGGTTAGGGATAGGGTTACGAGGTACAGAAAAGTGAAATATGAGTAAGGGTTAGTGTTAGGTTTAGGTTTAGAGGGTACAGGATAGCCTAATATGGGTTAGGGGTAGGATCAGGGTTAGGTATAGGGTTAGGCTTAGGGTTACGTTTATTGTTAGGGTTTGGTTTAAAGCTAGGGTTAGGGTTAAGGGTTCGGTTAGGGTTAGAATTGGGTTTAGGGTTAGGACTAGGTCTAGGGCAAGGGCTAGGGCTAGGTTTAGGTTTCGGTTCACATTTGAGGTTATGGTTAAGGCTAAGACTTGGTCTAGGGCTAGAGCTAGGCCTAGGGCTAGGGTTTGGGATAGTGTTAGGCATAATGTTAGGAGGTACAGGAAAGCCTAATATGGGTTACAGTTGGGGTTAATGTTAGCATTAGTGTTAGGCTTAGGGTTATGATTACTGTTAGTGTTAGTGTTAAACTAGTGTTAAAGTTAGGGTTAGGGTTATGGCTAGGGTCAGGGCTAGGGTTAGTGTTAGAACTATAGTTAGGGATTGGGATAGGATTAGATTGTTTTGGGGTTACGGTTAGGGTCAGGGTTAGGGTTAGGGCCAGTTCTAGGCTTTGTGTTAGGGCTAGGGTTAGACCTAGGGTTGGGTTTATGGTTAGGGTTAGGGTTAGGGTTATGGTTATATTTATGGTTAGGGCTGGGGCTAGGGCTAGGGGTAGGTTTTGGACGAGGGCTAGGGCTAGAGCTAGTGTTCCTGTTAGAGCTAGGGCTAGGGCTGTTGTTAGTGTTAGGGCTGGGTCAGGGCTTGGGTTAGGATTAGGTTTCAGATTAGGATTAGGGTTAGGTTTAGGTTTAGGGTTAGGTTTAGGGATAGGGCTCAGGCTAGAGCTAGAGTTTGAGGTAGTCCTAGAGTAAGGGCTAACATTAGTGTTATGGCTCTGTTAAGGCGTAGGTTAGGATTAGGGTTCAGGTTAGGAGTAGGGTAAGGTTTAGGGTTAGGGTTAGGTTTAGGGTTAGTGTTAGTGTTAGGGTTAGGGTTAGGAGGTGCTTGAAACCCTAATATGGGTTAGTGTTAGGGTTAGGTTTAGGGCTCGGTCTAGGCGTAGGGCTGGGGTTAGGGTCATGGTTAGTGTTAGGGTTAGGGCTAGGCCTGGTAATATGCCTAGAGCAAGGGTTCGGGTTAGGGTTAGGGCTAAGGCTAGGCTAGGGTTAGGGCTATGGCTATGGCTGGTGTTAGCGAAAGTGCTCAGGTTAGAGATAGGGTTAGGATGTACATGGAAGCCTAATATGGTTTAAGGTTAGGGTTAGGGTTAGGGTTAGATTTACTGTAGGGGTTACGTTTAAAGCTAGGGTTATGGTTAGGGTTATGGCTAGGGCCAGGGCTTGGGTTAGTGTTAGGGGTAATATTAGGGCTTCATTTAGGATTAGTGTTCAGATTAGGGTTAGGCTTGGGTTTAGGTTTAGGCTTAGGGTTAGGGTTAGGTTTAAGGTGACTCTTAGAATTAGCGTTATGGATAGTTTTAGGGTTAGGGCCAGGGTTAAGGCTAGGGATATGTCTAGGGGTAGGTCAAAGGCCGAGGCTATGGCTAGGGTTCGCATTAGGTTTAGAGTTAGGGTTAGGGTTAGGGTTAGGATTAGGTTTAAGGTTAGGGTTAGGTTTGGGTTAGAAGGTGCAGGAAAGCCTCAAATGGGTTATTGTTAGGGTTAGGGCTATGGCATGGGCTAGGTTTCCTGTTAGGGTTAGGGTTATGATTAGGGTTAGGGTTATGATTTGTGTAAGGATTAGTTCTAGAGGTAGTCTAGGTCTAGGGCTAGAGCTAGGGCTATGGGTAAGGCTAGGGTTAGTCTTAGGGTAGGGTTAAGTCTATTGTAGGGTTAGTGTTACGTTTAAGGTTAGGTTTAGGGCTAGTTTTGAGAGTAGGGCTAGGCCTAGAGCTAGGGCTAGGGTTAGTCTTAGGGCCTGGGTTTGGGCTAGTGTTAGGGTAAGGTTTATGGTTAGGCTTAGGGTTAGTGTTTGGTTAGGAGGTGCCAGAAAACCTTATATGGGTTAAGGTTAGCATTAAGGTTAGGGTAGGGTTAGGGCTAGGGTTAGGGTTATGGGTAGGGTTAGGTTTAGGGTTAGGGCCAGGGTTGGGGCTAGGTTTTGGGCAAGGCTAAAGCTAGGGTTAGTGCGAAGTGTAGGGCTAGTGCTAGGGGTAGGGATAGGTTTAGGGTTAGGGTTAGGGCTAGGCCTAGGGCTATGCTAGGGTTAGACTTAGGGCCAGGGATCGGCCTAGGGTTAGGGTTAGGTTTATGGCCAGGGTTAGGTTTAGGGTTAGGGTTTAGAGGTGAAGGAAAACCTCAGATGGGTTATGGTTAGCGTTTAGGTTATGGTTAGGGTTAGGATTAGAAGTAGGGTTAGGTTCAGGGTTAGGGCCAGGTTTAGGGCTATTATTAGGGCAAGGCTAGAGCTAGGGCTACAGCTACAGCTAGGGCTAAGGTTAGGATTACGGTTAGGGTCAGGGTTTGGCTTAGGGATAGGGCTAGTTTTAGAGTTAGGTTTACAGTTAGTGCGATGTTTAGGGCTAGTGCTAGGGGGAGGGATAGGTTTAGGGTTAGGGTTAGGGCTAGGGCTAGGGCTAGGACTAGGTTTAGGGGTAGTTCTAGGGTTATGGCTAGGGCTAGGGGTCGCATTAGGGTTAGTTGGGGTTAGGATTAGGGTTAGTGTTAGTGTTAGTGTTAGTGTTAGTGTTAGTGTTAGGGATTGGGTTAGAAGGTGAAGGACAGCCTCAAATGGGTTATTGTTTTGGTTATTGCTATGGCATTGGCTAGGTGTCCTCTTAGGATCAGGGTTATGATTAGGGTTAAGGTTATGATTAGGGTAAGGATTAGTTCTATAGCTAGTGCTAGGTCTAGGGCTAGAGCTAGGGCTAGGGCTAAGGTTAGGGTTAGTGTTAGGGGTTAGGGTCAGGGATAGTGACAGGGTTAGGGCTAGGTTTAGGTTAAGTGTTAGGGTTAGAGTTAGGGCTAGGTTTAGGTTTAGTGTTAGGGTTATAGTGAGGGTTATGGTTAGGGTTAGGTTTAGGGTTAGTGTGAGGTGTAGGGCTAGTGCTAGGGGTAGGGACAGGTAGAGGGGTAGGGATAGGTTTAGTGTTAGGGTTTGGTTTAGGGTTAGGGCCAGGGCTAGCGTATGGGTGGGTTTAGGGTAAGGTTGAGGGTTAGGACGCTGGATAGGTGTAGGGCTAGGTTTAGGGGTACATCTAGGGCTATGGCTAGCACATTAGGGTTAGAGTTAGGGTGAGCCTTAGGATTAGGGTTTGGGTTAAGTTTGTGTTACAAGGTGCAGGAAAGCTTTCAGTGGGTTATTGTTATGGTTAGGGCTACGGCACTGTCTAGGTTTCCAGTTAGGGTGAGGGTTATGATTAGGGTTAGGGTTATGATTACAGTAAGGATTCATTCTAGAGCAAGTGCTATATCTAGGGCTATGGCTAATGCTAAGGTTAGTCTTAGGGCTAGGGTTAAGTCTACTGTAAGGTTAGTGTTAAGGATAGGGTTAGGTTTAGGACTAGGGCTGAGAGTAGGGCTAGGCCTAGGACTAGGGCTAGGGTTAGTCTTAGGGTCTCAGTTAGGGCTGTTGTTAGGGTTAGGTTTATGGCTAGGATTAGGGTTAGGATTTGGGTTAGGAAGTGCAGGAATACCTCATATGGGTTACGGTTAGCGTTAGGGTTAGTGCTGGGTTAGTGTTAGAGTTAGGGGTAGGGTGAGGTTTAGGGTTAGGTCCAGGGTTAAGGCTAGCAATAGGGCAAGGCGAGAGCTAGGGCTAGAGCTAAGGCTACAGCTAAGGTTAGAGTTAGGTTTAGGGTTAGTGCGAGGTGTGGGGCTAGTGATAGGGGTAGGGATAGATTTAGGGTTAAGGTTACGGCTAGGGCCAGGTCTAGGGCTAGGGCTAGGTTTAGGGTAAGTTTTAGGGTTATGGCTAGAGCTAGGTCTATGGCTAGGTCTAGGGGTAGTTCTAGGCCTAGGGCTAGGGCAAGGTTTAGGGTTATGGTTAGGGTAACGGTTAGGTTTAGGGTTAGGGGTTAGGCTAGGGCTAGGGGTAGGGATAGGTTTAGGGTAAGTTTTAGGGTTAGGGTGAGGTTTAGGGCCAGCGCTAGGTCTAGGTGTCGGTCTAGGGCTATGGCTATGGCTAGGGTTAGGGTAAGGGTTAGGTTTAGGGTTAGGTGTAGGGCTATTGCTAGGGTTAGGAATAGGCCTATGGCTAGAGCTAGTGTTAGTGTTAGGGCCAGGGATAGGGCTAGGTTTAGGGCTGAGATTAGGGATAGGGTTGTGTTAGGAGGTAGAGGAAAACCTCATATGGGTTAGTGTTAGCGTTAATGTTAGGGTTAGGGTTACTTTTATGGTTAGGGGTAGGGTTAGGTTTAGGGTTAGGGTTAGGGTAAGGGCTAGGGTTATGGTTATGGTTAGGGTTAGGAGGTGCAAGTAAACCTCATATGGGTTAGAGTTAGCATTAAGGTTAGGGTTAGGCTTATGTTTAGGGTTAGGGGTATGGTTAGGTTTAGGGCTACGGCTGAGAGTAGGGCTAGGCCTAGGGCTAGGGCTAGGGTTAGTCTTAAGGCCTTGGTTAGAGCTAGGGTTATTGTTAGGTTTATGGCTATGGTTAAGGTTAGTGTTAGGGTTAGGAGGTAGGAAAACCTCATATGGGTTAGGGTTAGCGTTAAGGGTAGTGTTAGTGTTAGGATTAGGGTTAGGGACAGGTTTAGGGCTAGGATTAGGGCAAGCTAGAGCTAGGGCTAGAGCTAGGTCTATGGCTAATGCTAGGGTTAATCTTAGGGCTAGGATCAAGACTACTGTAGGGTTAGTGTTACGGTTAGGTTTAGGTTTAGGGCTAGGGCTGAAGGTAGGGCTAGGCCTAGGGCTAGGGCTAGGGTTAGTCTTAGGTCCTGAGTTAGGGCTAGGATTAGGGCAAGACTAGAGCTAGGAATAGAGCTAGGTCTGGGTCTCATGTTAGGGTTAGGGTTAGGGTCATGGCTAGGGCCAGGGCTAGGGCTGGAGCTAGGTTTAAGTTTACTGTTAGGGTTAGAGTTAGGTTTAGGGTTATGGCGAGGTGTGGGGCTAGTGCTAGGTGTAGGGATAGGTTTAGGTGTAGGGATAGGTTTAGGTTTAGGGCTAAGGGTTAGCTTTATGGCCAGGCTTGGGTAGGGCTAGGTTTAGGGTAAGGTTTAGTTTTAGGGCTAGGCGGACCTCTATTGCTAAGTCTAGGGGTAGTTCTAAGGCTATGGCTATGGCTAGGATTAGGGTTAAAGTAAGGGTTAGCTTTAGGATTAGGGGTAGGTCTAGGGCTAGTTTTAGGAGTAGGCCTAGGGCTAGGGTTAGGGTTAGGGTTAGGAGTTATACGAAAACCTCATGTGGGTTAGGGATAGCGTTAAGGTTAGGGTTAGGGTTAGGGTTAGTTTTAGGGTTAGGGGTATGGTTAGGTTTATGGTTAGGGTTAGGGTTAGGGTTAGGACTAGGGTTAGGGTCAGGGTTAGTGTTAGGAGGTGCAAGAAAACCTAATATGGGTTAAGGTTAGTGTTAAGGTTAGTGTTAGGTTTAGGGTTAGGGCCAGTGTTAATGCTAGGAATAGGGCAAGGCTAGAGCTAGGGCTAGAGCTAGGGCTAGGGCTAAGTTTAGGGTTAGGCTTAAGGTCAGGTCTAGGGCTAGGGCTAGGGCTAGGGCTAGGTTTAGTGTTAGTGTTCGGGTTAGAGTTAGGTTTATGGTTAGGGTGAGTTATAGGGCTAGTGCTTGGGGTAGGGATAGGTTTAGGGTTAGGATTAGGGTTACGGTTAGGGCCAGGACTACGGCGAGTGCTAGGTTTAGGCTAAGGTTTATTGTTAGGGCTAGGGCTAGCTCTAAGGCTAGGTCTAGGGGTAGGTCTGGAGCTATGGCTAGGGCTAGGGTTCACATTAGGATTAGAGTTAGGGTTAGGGTTAGGGTTAGGGTTAGTGTTAGGGTTAGGGTTAGGGTTAGGGTTAGGGTTAGGTTTGGTTTAGATGGTGCAGGAAAGCCTCAAATGTGTTATTGTTAGGGTTAGGGCTACGGCATTGGCTACGTTTCCTGTTAGTGTTATGGTTATGATTAGGGTTAAGGTTATGATTACAGTAAGGATTAGTTGTAGAGCTAGTACTAGGTCTAGGGCTAGAGCTAGGGCTAGGGCTAAGATTAGGGTTAGGTCAGGGCTAGGGCTATGACTAGGGCTAGGGTTTTCATTAGGGTTAGAGTTAGGGTTATGATTAGTGTTAGGATTAGGTTTGGGTTACAAGGTGTTGGAAAGCCACAAATGGGTTATTGTTAGGTTTAGGGTTACGGCATTGACTAGGTTTCCTGTTAGGGTTAGGGTTATGATAAGGGTAAGAATTAGTTGTAAACCTAGTGCAAGGTCTAGGGCTAGAGCTAGGGCTAGGGGCTATGGTTAGAGTTAGGGTTAGGGCCAGGGCTAGGGCTATTGCTAGGGCTAGGGTTCACATTAGGTTTAGAGTTAGGGTTATGGTTAGGGTTAGTGTTAGATTTCTATTACAAGGTCCTGGAAATCCTCAAATGGGTAATTATTAGGTTTAGGGCTAAGGCATTGGCTAGGTTTCCTGTTAGGGTTAGGCTTATGATTAGGGATAGGGTAATGAGTAGGGTAAGGATTACTTCTAGAGCTAGTGCTAGGTATAGGGCTAGAGCTAGGGCTTTGGCTAATGTCAGATTTAGCCTTATAGCTAGGGACAAGTCTACTGTAGGGTTTGTGTTACTGTTAGGATTATGTTTAGGGCTAGTGCTAAGAGTAGATTTAGGCCTAGGGCTAGGGCTAGGGTTAGTCTTAGGGCCTGGGTGGAACTAGGGTTAGGGTTAGGTTTATGCCTAGGGTTAGGGTCAGATTTAGAGTTAGGGGTAGGGTTAGTTTATTGTTAGGGCTAGGGCTATGTCTAGGGCTAGGTTTAGTGTAAGGTTTAGAGGTAGGGCTTGGTATAGGACTAGATGTAGGGGTAGGTCTAGTGCTCAGGGTAGGGCTAGGGTTAGGTTTATGGTAAGGGTTATGCTTACGGTTTGGGGTATGGCTAGGTCTTGGATTAGGTCCTGGGTTAGGTCTAGGGTTAGTTTTAATGCCAGGGTTAGGCCTGGGATTAGGGTTAGGTTTATGGCTAGGATTAGGGTTAGGGTTAGGGTTAGGATTAGGGTTAGGGTTAGGGTTAGGGTTAGGGTTAGAGATAGGTTTAGGGTTACAGCCAGGGTTAAGGCTAGGGATAGGGCAAGGCTAGGGCTCAGACTAGGGATATGGTAATGGATAGGATTAGGTTTACGGTTAGGGTTAGGGTTTGGGTTAGGTTTAGTGTTTGGGCTACGTTTAAGATTAGAGCTAGGGATAGGGATAGGGTTAGCATTAGGGTTAGGGTTAGGTTTATAAGTATGGTTAGGGTTAGGTTATGGTTAAGTTTAGGATTACTGTTGGGACCAGCTTTAGGTCTAGGGCTAGGGCTATGGTTAAGACTAGGATTAGGGTAAATATTAGGGCTAGGGTTATGCCGATGGTTAGGGTTATGGTTAGGAGGTGCAGGAAAAACTCATATGGGTTAGGGTTAGGGTTAGGGTTAGGCTTAGGGTTAGGGTTAGGGTTAGGGTTAGGGTTAGGGTTAGAGATAGGTTTAGGGTTACAGCCAGGGTTAAGGCTAGGGATAGGGCAAGGCTAGGGCTCAGACTAGGGATATGGTAATGGATAGGATTAGGTTTACGGTTAGGGTTAGGGTTTGGGTTAGGTTTAGTGTTTGGGCTACGTTTAAGATTAGAGCTAGGGATAGGGATAGGGTTAGCATTAGGGTTAGGGTTAGGTTTATAAGTATGGTTAGGGTTAGGTTATGGTTAAGTTTAGGATTACTGTTGGGACCAGCTTTAGGTCTAGGGCTAGGGCTATGGTTAAGACTAGGATTAGGGTAAATATTAGGGCTAGGGTTATGCCGACGGTTAGGGTTATGGTTAGGAGGTGCAGGAAAACCTCATATGGGTTAGGGTTAGTGTTAAGTTTAGGGTTAGGTTTAGGGTTAGGCTTAGGGGAGGGTTAGGTTTATGGTTAGAGCCAGGGTTAAGGTTAGGATTAGGGCAAGTCTAGAGCTAGGGTTTGAACTAGTACTAGGACTCGGTTTAGGGTTAGTGTTAGGGTGAGAGTTAGGTTTAGGGTTAGTGCGAGGTGTAGGGCTAGTGCTAGGGTTTGGCATAGTTTTAGGGTTTGGGTTAGGATTAGGGCAAGGGCTAGGACTATGTCTTCGTTTAGGCTAAGGTTAATGGTTATGGCTATGGCTAGGTCTAGGGCTAGGTCTAGGAGTAGGTCTAGTGTTCTGGCTAGGGCTAGTGCTAGGGCTAGAGCTAGGGTAGGGGTAGGGCTAGGGCTAGGACTAGGACTAGGTTGAGGGCTAGGGCTAGGGTTAGTAGCCCTAGGGTTAGGGCCAGGGTTAGGGGTAGGTTTAGGGTTATCTATATGGCTAGGATTAGAGTCAGGATTAGGATTCTGAGGTACAGAAAACCTCATATGGGTTAGGGTTAGGGTTATGATTAGGGTTAGGTTTAGGGTTAGGATTCGGTTTAGATTTAGGGTTCGGGTTCGGGTTAGGTTTGGTATTTGGGCTAGGGTTAAGATTAGAGCTAGGGATAGGGCTAAGGTTTGGGTGACGGTTAGAGTCAGGGCTACGGCAAGGGCTAGGACTAGGTTTAGGTTTAGTGTTAGGGTTAGAGTTATGTTTAGGGTTAGTGCTAGATTTAGGGCTAGTGCTAGGAGTAGGGATAGGTTTATTTTTAGGTTTAGGGTTAGGGGTAGGGCTAGGACTAGGGCTAGGTCTCGGTTTAGGGTAAGGTTTATGGTTAGGCCTAGGGCTAGGTCTATGGCTAAGTCTAGGGATAGGTCTAGGGCTATGGCTAGGGCTAGGGTTCAGGTTAGGTTAAGGGTTAGGTTTAGAGTTAGGTGTACGGCTAGGGATAGGGTTAGGACTAGGCCTAGGGCTCGGTGTAGGGTTAGGGTTAGGGTTGGTATTAGGGTTAGAGTTTGGGTTAGGGTTAGGGTTACAGTTAGGGCTAGGTTTGGGGTTAGGGTTAGGGTTAGGAGTTGCACAAAACCCACATATGGATTATGGTTAGCGTTAAGGTTAGGGTTAGGGTTACGGTTAGGTTTAGGCGTAGGGTTAGGTTTAGGGTTAGGGCCAGGGTGAGGGCTAGGATTAGGGCAAGGCTAGAGCTAGGGCTAGGGCTAAGGTTAGATTTAGGGTTAGGGTCAGGGTTAATGCTAGGGCTAGGACTAGTTTTAGATTTAGTGTAAGGGTTAGTGTTAGCTTTAGGGTTAGTGCGATGTGTATGGCTAGTGCTACAGGTAGGGATATGTTTACGGTTATGGCTAGGGATAGGGTTATGGCCTGGGCTAGGGCTAGGGCTAGGGCTAGGGTTAGGGTAAGGTTTAGTGTTAGGCCTAGGGCTAGGTGTAGGGCTATGTTTTTGGGTAGGTCTAGGTCTATGGCTAGGGCTCAGGTTAGGGTTTGGGTAAGGGTTATTTTTAGGGTTAGGGGTAGGGCTAGGGCTAGGGCTAGGGTTAGGCCTAGGCCTAGGGCTAGGGCTAGGGTTAGTGTAAGGGCCAGGGTCAGGGCTAGCTTTAGGGTTAGGTTTATGGCTAGGATTAGGGTTACGGACATGGTTAGGAGGTATAGGAAAACCTCATATAGGTTAGGGTTAGTGTTAAGGTTAGGGTTAGGGCAAGTTTTAGGGTTAGGGGTAGGGTTAGATTTATGGATAGGGTTAGTGTTAGGGCTTAGGTTCAGGTTCGGGTTAGGGTTAGGTGGTTTACAAAAACCTCATATGGGTTATGGTTAGCATTAAGTTTAGGGTTAGGGTTAGGGGGAGAGTTAGTGGTAGATTTAGGTTTAGGGTTAGGGCCAGGGTTAGGGCTAGGATTACGGCAAGGCTAGAGCTGAGGCTAGAGCTAGGGCTAGGACTAAGATTAGTGTTAGGGTTAGGGTCAGGGCTGGTCCTAGGGCTAGGGCTAGGGCTAGGTTTAGGGTTAATGTTAGGGTTAGAGTTAGGGTTATTGAGAGGTGTAGGCCTAGTGCTAGGAGTAGGAATAATTTTAGGTGTAGGGATAGGTTTAGGGTTAGGTTTAGGGTTAGGTTTATGACCAGGGCTAGGGCTAGGTCTAGGTTTATGGTAAGGTTTAGGGTTAGGGCTAGGTCTAGGGCTAGGTCTAGGGGTAGGTCTGGGGCTATGGCTAGGCCTAAGGTGTGCATTAGGGTTAGAGTTCGGGTTAGGGTTAGGGTTAGGGCTGCGTTTACGGTTAGGGTTAGGGTTAGGACCAGGATTAGGGCAAGGCTAGAGCTAGGGCTAGAGCTAGGGCTAGGGCTAATGTAAGCGTTAGGTTTAGGGTTAGTTTTTGGTTTAGAGTTAGGTTTAGAGTTAGTGCGAGGCTTAGGGCTAGTGCTAGTGGTAGGGCTAGGTTTAGAATAAGGTCTAGAGTTAGAGCCAGGGCTAGGTCTAGGGCTAGGGCTATGTGTAGGTCTAGGGTTCTGGCTAGGGCTAGGGTTACGGATAGGGTAAGGGTTCTGTTTAGGGTTTGGGTTAGGAGGTAAAGGATAGCCTCAAATGGGTTATTGTTAGGGTTAGGGCTGTAGCATTGTCTAGGTTTCTTGTTAGGTTTAGGGTTATGATTAGGGTTACGGTTATGATTAGGGTAAGGATTAGTTCTAGAGGTAGTGCTTTGTCTAGGGCTAGAGCTTGGGATATGGGTAAGGCTAGGGTTAATCTTAGGGCTATTTTGAAGTCTAGTGTAAGGTCAGTTGCTGTTAGGGTTAGGTTTAGGGCTAGGACTGAGAGTAGGGCTAGGCCTACGGCTAGGCCTAGGGCTAGGGCTAGGGTTAGTCTTAGGCCCTGGGTTAGGGCTAGGGTTAGAGTTAGGTTTATGGCTAGGTTTAGGGTTAGGGTTAAGTTTAGGAGGTGCAGGAAAACCGCATATGGGTTAGGATTAGTGGTAAGTTTAGGGTTAGTATTAGGGTCAATGCTAGGCCTAGGTCTAGGACTAGGGCTACGTTTAGGGTTAGTGTTAGAGTTAGAGTTAGGGTTATTGAGAGGTGTAGGGCTAGTGCTAGGAGTAGGAATAATTTTAGGGGTAGGGATAGGTTTAGGGTTAGGTTTATGGCCATGGCTAAGGCTAGGTCTAGGTTTATGATTAGGTCTACGGTTAGGGCTAGGGCTAGGGCTAGGTCTAGGGCTAGGTTTAGGGGTAGGTCTGGGGCTATGGCTAGGGCTAAGGTGCGCATTAGGGTTAGAGTTCGGGTTAGGGTTAGGGTTAGGATTAGGGTTAGGAGGTGCAGGAAAACCTCATATGGGTTATGGTTAGCGTTAAGGATAGGGTTAGGGTTAGGGTTAGGACCAGGATTAGGGCAAGGATTAGGGCAAGGCTAGAGCTAGGGCTAGAGCTAGGGCTAGGGCTAATGTAAGCGTTAGGTTTAGGGTTAGTTTTTGGTTTAGAGTTAGGTTTAGGGTTAGTGCGAGGCTTAGGGCTAGTGCTAAGGCTAGGTTTAGAGTAAGGTTTAGAGTTAGCGCCAGGGCTAGGTCTAGGGCTAGGGCTATGTGTAGGTCTAGGTTTATGGCTAGGACTCGGGTTACGGATAGGGTAAGGGTTCTGTTTAGGGTTTGGGTTAAGAGGTGAAGGATAGCCTCAAATGGGTTATTGTTAGGGTTAGGGCTGTAGCATTGTCTAGTTTTCTTGTTAGGTTTAGGGTTATGATTAGGGTTATGGTTATGATTAGGGTAAAGATTAGTTCTAGCGGTAGTGCTATGTCTAGGGCTAGAGCTTGGTTAATAATGGGTAAGGCTAGGGTTAATCTTTGGGCTATTTTGAAGTCTACTGTAAAGTTAGTGTTACTGTTAGGGTTAGGTTTAGGGCTAGGACTGAGAGTAGGGCTAGGCCTAGGGCTAGGCCTAGGGCTAGGGCTAGGGCTAGGCTTAGTCTTAGGCCCTGGGTTAGGGCTAGGGTTAGAGTTAGGTTTATGGCTAGGTTTAGGGTTAGGGTTAAGTTTAGGAGGTGCAGGAAAACCGCATATGGGTTAGGATTAGTGGTAAGGTTAGGGTTAGTATTAGGGTCAGTGCTTGGCCTAGGGCTAGGGCTACATTTAGGTTTAGTGTTAGGGTTAGATTTAGGTTTAGGGTTAGTGCGAGGTTTAGGGCTAGAGCTAGGGGTATGAATAAGTTTAGGGTTAGGGTTAGTGTTAGGGTTAGGGCCAGGGTTAGGGCTAGGGCTAGGGCTAGGGCTAGGGCTAGGTTAGGGTAAGGTTTAGGGTTAGGTCTAGGGCTAGGTCTAGGACTAGGTCTAGGGGTAGGTCTAGGGCTATGGCTAGGGTTAGGGTGAGGGTGAGGGTTAGGTTTAGGGTTAGGCTTAGGGCTAGGGCTAGCGTTAGGGTTAGTGTTGGCATTAGGGTTAGAGTTAGGGTTAGGGTTAGGTTTAGGGTTAGGGTTAGGAGGTGCAGGAAATCCTCATATGGGTTATGGTTAGTGTTAAGGTTAGGGTTAGGGTTAGGGTTAGGGTTAGGTTTAGGGTTAGGGTTAGGAGGTGCAGGAAATCCTCATATGGGTTATGGTTAGTGTTAAGGTTAGGGTTAGGTTTAGGATTAGGGTTAGGTTTAGGGAAAGTGCCAGGGTTAGGGCCACAGTTAGCAGTAGGATTAGGGCAAGGCTAGAGCTAGGGCTAGAGCTAGGGCTAAGGCTAAGGTTTAGGGTTAGTGTTAGGGTTAGAGTTAGGTTTAGGATTACTGTGAGTTGTAGGGCTATTGCAAGGGGTAGGGATAGGTTTTAGGGTTAGGGCCAGGGTAGGGCGAAGTCTAGATTTAGGGTTAGGGCTAGGCCAAAGCTAGGGCTAGGGTTAGGGTTAGGGTTAGGTTTATGGCTAGGGTTAGGGCAAGCGTTTGGGTTAGTGTCAGGGTTAGGAGGTGCTGGAAAATCTCATGTGGGTTAGTGTTAGTGTTAAGGTTAAGGTTAGGGTTAGGGATAGTGGTAGGGTTAAGGCCAGGGTTAGGGCGAGATTTAGGGTTAGTGTTAGGGTTAGAGTTAGGTTTAGTGTTAGTGTGAGGTGTAGGGCTATTTTTAGGGGTAGGGATAAGTTTAGGGTTAGGGCCAGGGCTAGGTCCAGGGCTAGGTCTAGGGGTAGGTCTAGGGCTATGGCTATGGCTAGGGTTAGAATTAGGGCCAGAGTTAGAGCTTGGTTAGTGTTAGTTTTATGGCTAGAATTAGGGTTAGGAGGTACAGGAAAACCTCATATGGGTTAGGGTTCGGGTTAGGTTTACCGATAGGTTTAGAGTTAGGACCAGTGTTAGGGCTAGCGATAGGGCAAGGCTAGGGCTATGACTGGGATATAGTTACGGGTAGTATTAGGTTTAAGTTTAGGGTTAGGTTTAGGGTTTCCTTTGGTTTTTTGAGCTAGGTTTAAGATTAGAGCTAGGGATAGAGCTAGAGTTTGGGTTAGCGTTAGGATTAGGGTTACGGGTAGGGTTAGTGTGAGGTGGAGGGTTGTGCTAGGGCTAGGGACAGGTTTAGGGTTAGGCTTATGGGAATGGCCAGGGCTAGGGCTAGACCCAGGTTTCGGGTAATATTTAGCGATATGTTTATAGATAAGTGTAGGTTTAGGGTTAGGGTTAGTGTTAGGATTTGGTTTGGTGTTTGGGCTAGGGTTAAGATTAGAGCTAGGGCTACCACTAAGGCTAGGGTTAGTCTTAGGGCTAGGTTAAGTCGAGGGTATGGTTAGTATTACAGTTAGGTTTAGGTTTAGGGCTAGGCATAGGGCTAGGGCTAGGGTCAGTGTTAGGGCTTGGGTTAGGGCTAGGGTTAGGGTTAGGGTAGGGGTTAGGGTTAGGGTTAGGGTTAGGGCTAGGGCTAGGTCTAGGATTAAGGCTATAACTAGGGTTGGGGTTAGGGTTAGGGTTAAGGTTAGGATTATGGTTGGGGCCAGGTTTACGTCTAGGGCTAGGTCTAGAGATAGCGTTAGGGCTAGCATTATGGTTAATATTAGGGCTAGGGTTATTGCTACCATTGCGGTTAGGATTATGGCTAGGCTTAGGGTTAGGAGGTACAGGAAAGCCTTATAGGGTTAGGATTATGCCAAGGGCTAGAGCTAGGGCCAGGTTAGGGTTGGGGTTCACGTTCGTTTTATTGTTCGCATTAGGGTTAGTGTTAAGGTTAGGGTTAAGGTTAGGGTTAGGGTTAGGTTTGGGTTAGAATGTGCAGGAAAGCCTCAAATGGATTATTGTTAGGGTTAGGGCTATGGCATTGGCTAGGTTTCCTGTTAGAGTTAGGGTTAGGATTAGGATTAGGGTTAGGGTTAGGGTTAATGTTAGGATTAAGATTAGTTCTAGAGCTATTAGGTCTAGGACTAGGGCTAGGGCTATGGCTATGGCTAAGGTTAGTATTAGGGCTAGCGTCAAGTCTACTGTAGGGTTAGTGTTACGGTAAGGGTGAGGTTTAGGGCTAGGGCTGAGGGTACAGCATGGGCTGAGGGTAGGGCAAGGCCTATGGCTAGGGCTAGAGTTAGTGTTAGGCCCTGGGTTAGGGCTAGGGTGATTGCTAGGTTTATTTCTAGGCTTAGGCTTAGGGTTAGGGTTAGGGTTAGGGTTAGGGTTAGGATTAGGGTTAGGAGGTGCAGGAAAACCTCATATGGGTTAGAGTTAGCGTTAAGGTTAGGGTTAGGGTTAGGATTAGCACCAGGGTTATGGCTAGGATTAGGGGAGCCAGGGCTAGAGCTAGTGCTAGGGCTAGCGCTAAGGCAAGGGCTAGGGTTAGATTTAGGGTCAGGTGTAGGGATAGGGGTACGTTTAGGGTTAATGTTAGGGATAGAGTTAGGTTTAGGGTTAGCGTGAGGTATAGGCCTAGGGCTAGGGGTTGGGATAGGTTTAGGGTTAGGGTTAGGGTTAGGGCCAGCCCTAAGGCTAAGGCTAGAGCTATGGGTAGGTCTAGGGATATGACTAGGGCTATGGTTAGGGTTAGGGTTAGGGTAAATTTTAGGTTTAGGGCTATGGGTAGGTCTAGGGCTAGGGCTAGGACTAGGCCTAGGGCTAGGACTAGGCCTAGGGCTATGGCTAGTATTAGTGTTAGGGCCAGGGTTAGGGTTAGGTTTATGGCTAGGATTAGGGTTAGGGTTAGGGTTAGGGTTAGGGTTAGGTGGTACAGGAAAATCTCATATGGGTTAGGGTTAGGTTTAGGGTTTGGTTAGGGTTAGGGCCAGAGTTAGGGCTAGGGATAGGGCAAGTCTAGGGCTCAGACTAGGGATACGGACATGGATAGGATTAGGTTTACGGTTATAGGATTAGGTTAGGGTTAGATTTGGTGTTTGGATTATGGTTAAGATTAGAGCTAGGGATAAGGCTAGATTTAGAGTTAGGGTTAAGTTTAGGGATAGGTCTATGGCTAGGTCTAGGGTTAGGGCTATAACTAGGGTTAGGGTTAGGGTTAGGGATAAGGTTAGGATTAGGATTAGGGCCAGGTTTAGGTCTAGGACTCGGGCTAGGGGTAGAGCTATGGTTAGGGCTATGATTAGGGTTAGGAGGTGCATGAAAACCTCACAGGCTTAGGGTTACGGCTAGTGCTAGGGCTCAGGCCAGGTTAGAGTTAGGGCTAAGGAAAGGGTTAGGTTTAGGGTTAGGTGTAGGTCTTGGTCTAGGCATAAGACTAGGCCTAGGGATATGGCTACAGTTAGTGTTAGGGCTAGAGTTAGGGGTAGGGTTAGGGTTAGGTTTATGGCTATTATTAAGTTAGGTTTAGTGTTAGGATGTACAGGAAAACCTCATATGGGTTATGGTTAGTGTTAGTTTAGGGTTAGGGATAGGTTTAGGGTTAGGACTAGGGTTAGGGCTAGGGATATGGCAAGGCTAGGGCTCCATCTAGGATATGGTTATAAATAAAATTAGGTGTAGGGTTAGGTTAGAGTTAGGGTTACGTTTGATGTTTGGGTTAGGGTTAAGATTAGAACTAGGGATAAGGCTAGTGTTAGGGTTATGGTTAGGGTTAGGGGTAGGGTTAGTGTTAGGGCTAGGGCTAGGGCTAGGTCTGGGGTTAGGGCTATAACTATGGTCATGGTTAGGGTTAGGGATAAGGTTAGCATTATGGTTAGGGCCAGGTTTAGGTCTAGGGATTGGACTAGGGCTAGGGCTAGGGTTAGGGTTAGGGCTAGGATTAGGGTTAATATTAGGGCTAGGGTAATGGCTACAGTTAAGGTTAGCCTTATGGCTAGGCTTAGGGTTAGGAGTTGCAGGAAAGCCTCACAGGGTTATTGTTATGGCTAGGGCTAGTGCTCGGGCCAGGTTGGGGTTAGGGTTCTCGCTCAGTTTAGGGTTCGCATTAGGGTTAGGGTTAGGGTTAGGGTTGGGTTAGAAGGTGCCGGAAAGCCTCAAATGTCTTATTGTTAGGGCTAGGGCTACGTCATTGGCTAGGTTTCCTGTTAGGGTTATGGTTATGAATAGGGTTAGGGTTATCAATTGGGTAAGGATTAGTTCTAGAGATAGTGCTAAGTGTAGGGCTAGAACTAGGGCTATGGCTAAGGCTAGGGTTAGTCTTAGGGTAGGTTCAAGTCTACTATAGTGTTAGTGTTACTATTAGGGTTAGGTTTAGGGCTAGGGCTGAGAGTGGTCCTAGGCCTAGGCCTAGGGCTAGGGCGAGGTTTTTGTTAAGGTTTAGGGTTAGGGCTGGGGCTAGGTCTAGGCCTAGGCGTAGGGCTAGGTCTAGGGCTATGGCTAGGGCTAGGGTTCACATTAGGGTTAGAGTTAGGGTTAGGGTTAGGGTTAGGGTTAGGGTTAGGGTTAGGTTTGTGTTAGAAGTTGCAGGAAAGCCTCAAATGGGTTATTGTTAGGGTTAGGGCTACGGCATTGGCTAGGTTTCCTGTTAAGGTTATGAATAGGGTTAGGGTTATGATTAGGTTAAGGACTAGTTCTAGAGCTAGTGCTAGGTCTAGGTATAGAGCTACGGCTATGGCTAAGGCTAGGGTTACTCTTAGGGTAGGGTCAAGTTCACTGTAGTGTTAGTTTACGGTTAGGGTTAGGTTTAAGCCTATTGATGAGAGTAGGGATAGCCCTATGGCTAGGGCTAGGGTTAGTCTTAGGGCTTGGGTTAGGGCTAGGGTTAGGGTTAGGTTTATGGCTAGGGTTAGGGTTAAGGTTGAGTTAGGAGATGCAGGAAAAACTCATATAAGTTAGGATTAGCGTTATGGTTAAGGTTAGTGTTAGGGTTAGGTTTAGGGGTAGGGTTAGGTTTAGGGTTAGGGCCAAGGTTAGGGCTAGGATTAGCGCAAGGCTAGAGCTAGGGTTAGGGTTAGGATTAGGGTTAGGGTTAGGGTTAGGGTTAGGGTTAGGGTTAGGGTTAGGTTTAGGGTTAGTGTTAGGTTTAGGAGGTATAGGAAAACCTCATATGGGTTAGGGTTATTCTTAAGGTTAGGGTTAGGGTTATGGTTAGTTTTAGGTTTAGGGCTAGGTTTAGTTTTAGGGTTATGGTTAGGCTTATGGTTAGGGTTAGGTTTAGGGTTAGGGCTAGAGCTAGGGCTAGGTCTAGGTCTAGGGTTAGGGCTATAACTAGGTTTAGGGTT
Organism: Antrozous pallidus; assembly: GCA_027563665.1. NCBI lineage: Eukaryota > Metazoa > Chordata > Mammalia > Chiroptera > Vespertilionidae > Antrozous > Antrozous pallidus. Next base: position 81,678 of record CM050513.1, on the reverse strand, counting down.
AGCATTAGGGTTAAAGTTAGTATTATGGTTGGGGCCAGGTTCAGGTCTAGAGCTAGGAGTAGGGCTAGGGTTAAGGCTAGGATTAGCGTTAATATGAGGTATAGCGTTATGGCTACCATTAGGGTTCAGGTTATGGCTAGGCTTAGGGTTAGGAGGTACAGGAAAGCCTCACAAGTTTAGAGTTAAAGGTAGGGATAGGGCTTGAGCCTCATTAGGGTTAGGGTTCGCGTTCCGTTTAGGGTTCGCATTAGTGTTAGAGTTCAGGTTAGTGTTAGGTTTGGGTTAGAGTTAGGGTTAGGTTTGGTTTAGAAGGTTCAGGAAATCCTCAAATGGGTTATTGTGAGGGTTAGGGCTATGGCATTGGCTAGGTTTCCTGTTAGTGTTAGGGTTATGATTAGGGTTAGGGTTAGGATTAGGGTTAGGATTAGTTCTAGTGCTAGTGCTTGGTCTACGGCTAGAGCTAGGGCTAGGGCTATGGCTGGCATTAGTCTTAGGGCTAGGGACAAGCCTACTGTGAGGTTAGTGTTAAGGTTGGGGTTAGGTTGAGTGCTAGGGCTGAGAGTAGGGCTAGGTATAGGGCTAGGGCTAGGGTTAGTCTTAGGGCCTGGGTTAGGGCTAGGGTTAGGGTGAGGTTTATGGCTAGGTTTAGGTTACGGTTAGGGATAGGTGGTGCAGGAAAACCTCATATGGGTTAGGGTTAGCGTTAAGGTTAAGGTTAGGGTGACGGGTAGGGTTAGTTTTAGTGGTAGGGTTAGGTTTAGGGTTAGGGCCAGTTTTAGGGCTAGAATTAGGGCAAGGCTAGAGCTAGGGATAGAGCTAGGGTTAGGGCTAAAGTTAGGGTTTGGTTTAGGGTTAGGGTTAGGGTTAGTTCGAGGTGTAGGGCTAGTGCTAGGGGTAGGGATAGGTTTAGGGTTGGGGTTAGGGTTAGGGTTAGGGTAGGAGCCAGAGCTAGGCTTGGGGTAGGTTTAGGGTAAGGTTTAGGTTTGGTGCTAGGGCTAGGTCTAGGGCTATGGCTATCGCTAGGGTAAGGGTTAAGGTATGGGTTAAGTTTAGGTTTAGGTGAAGGGCTAGGGCTAGGGTTAGGACTAGGCCTAGGGATAGAGCTAGGGTTATTGTGAAGGCCAGGGTTAGGGCTAGTGTTAGGGTTAGGTGTATGGATAGGATTAGGTTTAGTGTTAGGGTTAGGAGGTACAGGAAAACCTCATATGGGTTGGGGTTATTCTTAAGGTTAGGGTTATGGTTATGGTTAGTTTTAGGGTTAGTGGTAGAGTTAGTTTTAGGGTTCAGGTTAGTGTTAAGGCTAGGGTTAGGGTTAGGGTTAGGGTTTGGAGGTGCATGAAAACATCATATGGGTTAGGGTTAGCCTTAAGTTTAGGATTAGGGTTAGTGTTAGGGTTAGATTTAGGTTTAGGGTTAGTGCGAGGTGTACGGCTAGTGCTAGGGATAGTGATAGGTTTAGGGATATTGTTAGGGTTAGGATTAGCGCCCTGGCTAGGTCCAGGGTGAGGATTTGGTTAAGGTTTAGGGTTAGGACTAGTGCTAGGTCTAGGGCTAGCCCTAGGAGTAGGTCTAGGGCTATTTCTAGGACTAGGGTTCACATTAGCGTTAGAGTTAGGGTTTGGGTTAGGGTTAGGGTTATGGTTATGGTTAGGTTTGGGTCAGAAGTTGCCGGAAATCCTCAAATGTGTTATTGTTAGGCTTAGGGCTACGTCATTGGCTAGGTTTCCTGTTAGGGTTAGGGTTATGAATAGGGTTAGAGTTATGAATTGGGTAAGGATTAGTTCTAGAGCTAGTGCTAAGTGTAGGGCTAGAGCTAGGGCTATGGCTAAGGTTAGGGTTAGTCTTAGGGTAGGTTCAAGTCTACTGTAGTGTTAGTGTTACGGTTAGGGTTAGGGTTAGGGCTAGGGCTGAGAGTTGTCCTAGGCCTAGGGCTAGGGCTAGGGTTAGTCTTAGGGCCTGGTTTAGGGCTAGGGTTAGGGTTAGGTTTATGGCTAGGTTTAGGGTTAGGTTTGGGTTAGCAGGTGCAGGAAAAAGTTATATAGGTTAGGGTTAGTGTTAAGGTTGGAGTTAAGATTAGGGTTAGGGTTAGGGTTAAGGGTAGGGTTAGGTTTAGGTTTAGGGCCAGGGTTAGGGTTAGGATTAGGGTTAGGGTTAGAGGTTAGGGTTAGGGTCAGGGTTAGAGTTAGGTTTAGGGTTAGTGCGAGGTGTACATCTAATGCTAGGGGTAGTGATAGGTTTAGGGATGTTGTTAGGGTTAGGTTTAGGGCCAGGGCTAGGGCTAGGGCGAGGTTTTGGGTAAGTTTTACGGTTACACCTAGGGCTAGTTCTAGGGCTAGGCCTAGGTGTAGGTCTAGGGCTATGGCTAGGGCTGGGGTTCACATTAGGGTTAGAGATAGGGTTATGGTTAAAGTTAGGGTTTTGGTTAGTTTTAGGTTCAAAGTTGCAGGAAAAACTCAAATGGGTTATTGTTAGGGTTAGGGCTATGGCATTGGCTTAGATTCCTGTTAGGGTTAGGGTTATGAACATGGTTAGGTTTTTAATTAAGGTAAGTATTAGTTCTAGAGCTAGTGCTAGGTCTAGGGCTAGAGCTATGGCTATGGATAAGGCTAGGGTTAGTCTTAGGGTAGGGTCAAGTCTACTGTAGTGTTACTCCTAATGTTAGGGTTAGGTTTAAGGCTAGGGCTGAGAGTAGGGCTAAGTCTAGGGCTAGTCCTAGGGTTAGTCTTATGGTCTGGGTTAGGGCTAGGGTTAGGGATAGGTTTATGGCTAGTGTTAGGTTTAGGGTTGGGTTAAGAGGTGCAGGAAAAACTCATATAGGTTATGGTTAGCGTTAAGGTTAGGTTTATTGTTAGGGTTAGGGTTAGTGTTAGGGTTAGGGTTAGGTTTAGATTTAGGGCCAGGATTAGGGCTAGGATTAGGGTAAGGCTAGAGCTAGGGTTAGGGTTAGGGTTAGTGTTAGGGTTAGGGTTAGGGATAGGAGGTGGAGGAAAACCTCATATGGGTTAGAGTTAGCATTAAGGTTAGTGTTAGTATTAGGGTTAGCGTTAGTGGTAGGGTTAGGATTAGGGTTAGGGCCAGTTTTAGGGCTAGAATTAGGGCAAGGATAGAGCTAGGGATAGAGCTAGGGTTAGGGCTAAGGTTAGAGTTTGGTTTAGGGTTAGGGTTAGTTCGAGTTGTAGAGCTAGTGCTAGGGTAGGGATTGTTTTAGGGTTAGGGTTAGTGTTGTGGTTAGAGCCAGGGCTAGGGCTAGGGGTAAGTTTAGGTTAAGATTTAGGTTTGGAGGTAGGGCTTGGGCTAGGTCTAGGGCTGTGGCTATGGCTAGGGTAAGGGTTAAGGTATGGGTTAAGTTTAGGTTTAGGTGAAGGGCTAGGGCTTGGGTTAGGACTAGGCCTAGGCATAGGGCTAGGGTTATTTTTAAGGCCAGGGTTAGGAATAGGGTTAGGGTTAGTTGTATGGATAGGTTTAGGGTTAGTGTTAGGGTTAGGAGGTACAGGAAAACCCCATATCTGTTAGGGTTATTCTTAAGTTTAGGGTTAGGGTTATTGTTAGTTTTAGGTTTAGTGGTAGAATTAGTTTTAGGGTTTGGGTTAGGGTTATGGCTAGGGTTAGGGTTAGGGTTAGGATTAGGGTTTGGAGGTGCATGAAAACATCATATGGGTTAGGGTTAGCCTTAAGGTTAGCATTAGGGTTAGGTTTAGGGTTAGGGTTATGGCCAGGGTTATGGCTATGATTAGAGCAAGGCTAGGGCTAGGGCTAGAGCTGGGGCGAATGCGAGGGCTAAGGTTAAGGTTAGGGTTAGGGTCAAGGCTAGGGCTAGGGCTAGGTTTAGGGTTAGTGTTAGGGTTAGATTTAGGTTTAGGGTTAGTGCGAGGTGTACCGCTAGTGATTGGGGTAGTGATAGGTTTAGGGATATTGTTAGGATTAGGGTTAGGGCCAGGGCTAGGGCCAGGGCGAGGATTTGGGTAAGGTTTAGGGTTAGGGCTAGAGCTAGGTCTAGGGCTACCCCTAGGAGTAGGTATAGGGCTATTTCTAGGACTAGGTTTCATATTAGGGTTAGAGTCAGGGTTTATGTTAGGTTTAAGGTTAGGGTTAGGGTTAGGGTTACGGTTAGGGTTACGGTTAGGGTAAGGTTTGGGTCAGAAGGTGCAGGAAATCCTCAAATGTGTTATTGTTAGGCTTAGGGCTACGTCATTGGCTAGGTTTCCTGTTAGGTTTAGGGTTATGAATAGGGTTAGGGTTATGAATTGGGTAAGGATTAGTTCTAGAGCTAGTGCTAGGTCTAGGGCTAGAGCTAGTGCTATGGCTAAGGCTAGGGTTAGTCTTAGGGTAGGGTCAAGTCTATTGTAGTGTTAGTGTTCTGGTTAGGGTTAGGTTTAGGGCTAGGGCTGAGAGTGGTCCTCGGCCTATGGCTAGGGCTAGGGTTAGTCTTAGGGCCTGGTTTATGGTTAGGTTTAGGGTTAGGTTTGGGTTAGCAGGTGCAGGAAAAACTCATATAGGTTAGGGTTAGCGTTAAGGTTGGAGTTAGGATTAGGGTTAGGGTTAGGGTTAGGGTTAGGGTTAGGGCCAGGGCTAGGGTTAGGGCTGGAGCTAGGTTTAGGTTGAGGTTTAGGTTTAGTACTAGGGCTAGGTCTAGGGCTATGGTTATGGCTAGAATAAGGGTTAAGGTAAGGGTCAGGTTTAGGTTTAGGGGAATGGCTAGGGCTAGGTTTAGGACTAGGCCTAGGGTTAGGGCTAGGGTCAGTGTTAAGGCCAGGGTTAGGTCTAGTGTTAGGGTTAGGTGTATGGATAGCATTAGGGTTGGTGTTAGGAGGTACAGGAAAACTCAAATGGGTTAGGGTTATTCTTCAGGTAATGGTTGGGTTTATGGTTAGTTTTAGGGTTAGGTTTGGGGTTAGTTTTAGGGTTCGGGTTAAGGTTAGAGCTAGGGTTGGGGTTAGGTTACTGTTAGCATTAGGGTTAGGAGGTGCAGGAAAAGGTCATATAGGTTAGGATTAGCTTTAAGGTTAGGGTTAGGGTTAGGATTATGGTTAGTTTTAGGATTAGGGTTAATGTTAGTTTAGGGTCAGGGCTAGGATTAGGGCAATGATAGACCTAGGGCTAGAGCTTTGGCTAGGGCTAAGGTTAGTGTTAGGTTCTGGGCTAATGCTAGGGTTAGGGCTAGGTTTATGATTAATGTTAGGGTTAGAGTTATGTTTAGGGTTAGTGCAAGGTGTATGGCTAGTGCTAGGGGTTGGGATAGTTTTAGGGTTAGGGTTAGAGTTAGGCTTAGTGCTAGGTCTAGGGGTAAGTCTATGGCTATGGCTAGGGCTAATGTTAGGGTTAGGGTAAGTGTTCGATTTAGGGTTACGGGTAGGTCTAGTGCTAGGATTCGGGCTAGGGTTAGTGTTAGTGTTAGGGCCAGAGTTAAGGCTAGGGTTAGAATTATGTTTATGGTGAAGATTAGGGTTAAGGTTAGGGTTAGGAGGTACAGGAAAACCTCACATGGGTTAGGGTTAGTGTTAAGGTTAGGGTTAGTTTTAGGGTTAGGGCTAAAGTTATGTTTATGGTTAGGGTTAGGGCTAGGGTTAGGGTTATGGTTAGGTTAAAA